>OY992895.1:205000-905000 GCA_963921405.1 Cepaea hortensis
TGACACATGGTGCCCCCTAACATTGACACATGGTGCCCCCTAACATTGACACATGGTGCCCCCTAACATTGACACGTGGTGATCACTAACATTGACGCATGGTGCCCCCTAACATTGACGCATGGTGATCCTAACATTGACACATGGTGATCACAAACATTGACACATGGTGCCTCCTAACATTGTCGCATTGTGCCTCCTAACATTGACACATGGTGCCCCCTAACATTGACGCATGGTGCCCCCTAACATTGACGCATGGTGATCACTAACATTGACGCATGGTGCCCCCTAACATTGACGCATGGTGCCCCCTAACATTGTCGCATTGTGCCTCCTAACATTGACACATGGTGCCTCCTAACATTGACACATGGTGATCACTAACATTATATATATATATATATATATATATATATATATATATATATATATATATATATATATATATATATATATATATATATATATATATGTGTTACAGATATGAGCCTACCTTGTCTATATGTTATAGATATGAGCCTACCTTGTCTATATGATTTATACGTGAGCCTACATTGTCTATATGTTTGATATGTGAGCCTACCTTGTCTATATGTTATAGATGTGAACCTACCTTGTCTATATGTTATAGATGTGAGCCTACCTTGTCTATATGTTGGACATGTGAGCCTACCTTGTCTATATGTTGGACATGTGAGCCTACCTTGTCTATATGTTGGACATGTGAGCCTACCTTGTCTATATGTTGGATATGTAAGTCTACCTTGTCTATATGTTATAGATGTGAACCTACCTTGTCTATATGTTATAGATATGAGCCTACCTTGTCTATATGTTATAGATGTGAGCCTACCTTGTCTATATGTTATAGATATGAGCCTACCTTGTCTATATGATTTATATGTGAGCCTACCTTGTCTATATGATTTATACGTGAGCCTACCTTGTCTATATGTTTGATATGTGAGCCAACCTTGTCTATATGTTGGAAATGTGAGCCTACCTTGTCTATATGTTGGATATGTGAGCCTACCTTGTCTATATGTTATAGATGTGAGCCTACCTTGTCTATATGTTATAGATATGAGCCTACCTTGTCTATATGATTTATACGTGAGCCTACCTTGCCTATATGTTATAGATGTTAGCCTACCCTGTCTATATGTTTGATATGTGAGCCTACCTTGTCTATATGTTCCATTAAGAATGCTCCGGTTGTGATCATGAGATCGTTGCATTCAAGTGATGCAGCCAGTAAGTGTGTCTGCACACATGTATCAATGTCAAGACTAGAAGTCAGCATCTCACAGCACAGGTCAACGACCTCCTGACAGCCTAATTTTGCTGCTGCCACGAAGATGGACCTCACGCTGTCTTCTGGCACAGAAATGGCAGACGTGTAACAAAATTCGATCACCCGTAAAGCGGCGTGTTCATCCACCCCCTCCAGGTAATATTCGTAGACAGGAAGTGGACTTTTCTTCAACATCTGAAATAATCACAAATGAATATCGCTATAGATAAGTGTTTCAGAGACATCCCATATCCCATGCGGAGAAACAAATAATACAATTTGCATTAGTTTAGTAAACGTTCAGGCCAGTCAACGAGTTAGTTAGAGCAGGTGTGTGATAACAACATTAGTTTATATAACAACATTAGTTTATATATCAACATTAGTTTATATAACAACATTAGTTTATATAACAACATTGGTTTATTTCACAACAATAATTTATTTAACAACATTAGGTTATTTATCAACATAAGTTTCTTTAACAACATTCGTTTTTTTGTTGTTTTTTTTTTTTGTTTAGCAACAGTACTTCATTTAACAACATTCATTTATCTAACAGCATTAGTTTATTTAACATTAGTTTATCTAACAACATTAGTTTATTTACAAACATTAGTTTATTTAACAACATTAGCGTATTGAACAACATTAGTTTATTTAACAACATTAATTTAAATAATATCATAAGTTTATTTAACAACAGTTAGTGTAGCTTAGTTTAGTCGACGGATCAACATCACAGCAAACGGATGTAACCCATTAGTGCTCCGTTCTACTCCTAACTCAAGCCTGAGTCCGGAGAAACTCAGCTCGGTGCACGAACTCCGTAGCACCGGCTAGGGTCGTGAAATACTTTGAGTAGATTTTTAACTCAAAATTTTGCCCGGGCAGCGCCACTAGGTTACTCTTTTTTCGATTTCCAACTGCCAAGGGATTTGTTACGTGCGCAACAATACACACGGGCGTCCGATTTCACTACCCAGAGACCAGGGAAAATTTTGTTACTAGGAGTCCACGTAAAAAGAAATCCCGGCCCTCACAGGGGCTTGAACCCGGGACCTCCAGTACTCGAGGCGGACACAGTACCTGGAGACCACTCAGCCCCAATCATTAGTTTATCTAAAAACATTATTTTATCTAGTAACATTAGGTTAGTTAAGAACAACAGTTTATCTAACAACTTTATTTTATCTAGTAACATCAGATTAGTTAAGAACAATAGTTTATCTAAAAACATTATTTTATCTAGTAACATTAGGTTAGTTAAGAACAACAGTTTATCTAACAACTTTATTTTATCTAGTAACATTAGGTTAGTTAAGAACAATAGTTTATTTAACAACTTTAGTTTAAACAAGGAGTCTACGTGGCGAAATGGTTAGGCCGTTTGGCTCGGGCTCCGAAGGTTGTGGGTTCGAGTCCAGTCCGTGTCCTTCGGTTCACGAGTGAAATTTTTCGGAGACTCCTGTGGATCGTCGCTGGAGCTACGGAGTTCGTGCTTTATTCGACGTTTTCCGCATTGCGGAAAGAGACCGAGCAAATGGGATAAAACCCGGTGCAATGAAGTCGACCCTGTCGACTTTTAAGCGACTATTTTAAGTTTATCTAACAATATTGGCTGGTGAAGGGGTTGTTGACTTTCTCTGTAATCCCGTATATCAACGTAAGGTAACGCAGCTGCGCGAGATTCAGTAGCGGATCGCGCCGCGTTGGTTACTTACGGGGGTATGTGAGGCGGTCGCTCAAAAAGCAATGACAAACTACTGAGCGTAATCTTGCCAAGAAATCAACAACAGCGGTAAAATGCTGGTCTTGACAGCGGTGCCCGTAAATAGGATATGCGAAACAAACAAAAAAAGTGTATCTAACAATATTAGTTTATTTAACCACATTAGCGGTCAGCGGGTTGGAGGTATCCCCTATGAAAGGAGATGTAAGATGCCTCCTTTCCTCCGTTAGTCTACGGGACACCCTTGGGCAAGGTGGAGTGCCTGGTCAAACCCCCCCCCCCCCCCCCGCCAATCAGGGTTACGTGAAGTCAAGAAACAGGGGGTGGATAGAGTGTGAGAGCAGCCGACAGATTGTTGTTGGTTATGGTCTTGCACTCTGCGGCGATAGGCAGGTGATCTCATCAGTAGAGACAATGGCTATGGCCACCGACTAGTACAGTCACTGCCCAGAAGGAAAGCAATGGCAAACTACCTTCTATAGATGTGAAAGTAAGACACAAAAAGCTTACCAGTGGACCAAGGCCACTTCGTTTTGATCTCACAAAAATACCAGATGCATACAACGTAGAAGTGAAGAATCGTTATGTGGTCTTGATGTCTATACAGGAAAAATTGACACCTGATGAATTGACAGTACAAGCTAGAGATATCTTGATAACAACAGCCACAGATGTAATTCCGAAAAAGAAAAAGCAACACAAGGAATGGATTTCACCAGACACGTTAGAATTAATAAAACAACGAATGGAACTGAAACAGAAAGGAGGTGAATCCGATAAAAGCAGGATGAAGTATAAATCTTTAACTCGAGAAATAAGAAAGAACACAAGAAAGGACAAAAACCAATATATACAAGATTGCTGTACCGGAATGGAGCACTATCATAAGGCTGGACGAGATTACGAAATGTTCAAAGAAATGAAGTTATTGACAAGAAATGTTCAACCTCAATTGAATGTTATCAGTGACAAGAGGGAAAATACCTTAACAGAATCTAGACAAATTCTAGAAAGATGGCAGGAATGCTGCAGTGGAATGTAGGAAATGAATGACAGTGAGGATATTAATGCGATCCATCCATCCATCACGTGCCATGCTGGTAAGTGTGGGCGGTCATGATTCGCCATTTCACTCGATCACCAGAGTCGTGGATCAGCTCAGTGTTCTTTCTCGACCATGCCACGGGGTCAAGCCATCCAGGTATTTACTTCTCTGCCTTTCCCTTTTTCTCTTCCCCTCGATGTTGCAGCTGTCACCAAGTTCTCTAATTTATTTCTTCTCATAACATGTCCAAAGTAATTTGACCATCTACGTCCAATTCATCTAATCAGTTTACGATTTTCATGTGTTTCTTGTAGTACAGGACAGCTGAAGATAGGAAGGAATGGAGTGTGTGGGAGGACATGGAGTATCTCAGGAAAGGAGGGTTTTGAGTGAGTGGGAGGACATGGAGAGAGTTGCATGGGGTATCTCAGGATAGGAGGGTTTTGAGTGAGTGGGAGGACATGGAGAGAGTTATATGGGGTATCTCAGGATAGGAGGGTTTTGAGTGAGTGGGAGGTCACGGAGAGAGTTGCACGGGGTATCTCAGGATAGGAGGGCTTGGAGTGAGTGGGAGGACATGGAGAGAGTTGCATGGGATAGTTGAAGACATGAGGACTTGGGGTGAGTGGGAGGACATGGAGAGAGTTGCATTTATGTCGAAAGTTTTGTATAATTATCATCTTCATCCGAAGACATACTATCAGACCATGATAAACCTATAGCCATTGCATTTGCGATCATTATTTGACTTCGTTTTTCTATCTCGTCATCGTCTGTTTTGTACCTGTCTGTATCTACGTCTGATCCATTGTCTTCTACTTTAATAGTTTTGTCTTCAGTCGGTAAGGTCATTGATGCGTAGTTTCTTTCCGCTACCTTAAGTTTCTCTTTTTCCCATTTCTCTATGTCTTGGCTAGTGCACTCTTTCACGTCTGGGATGTTTCCTACTATTAGCTCTGAACAGGAGGGCGTGCAGTCAGTTGATTGAGACACTATGCCCCAGTGGGAGTTAATTGATGAAAGAAGACGGTTCTTGGAAAAGCACATTTCTGATACTTCAGAATAGATCACGGCTGGCCCACTCATTGTTCATGAACCGTGTCTGTATGTTCTAATGAGTTTTTAAGGCAAATGAAATAAGCCTCTCCATGACAAACCAGCAAAAAACAAAGATGTTTTTGATTGAGCTGTATTGAACCCAGAGTACAGATCGTGTTTTGTCTTGTCTATCAACAAAGTGCATACCTGATGAAAAGACGGCGTTGCAGCAGCTAGAATAATTCCATGGGCCTTGATACGAAAGTTGCCGACGACAACAGCCACATCACACATGTCGGAGTCCAACCGCATCCTGTTGGCCGATTCCATCACAAAGTTGGCATTTCTGACCGATGTATAGTGAACTGTAGTGTCCATAGCAACGTACAACAGGTCACGGCTGATGGTGCACTCAGGGAAAACTGCGCGGAGTTTGGAGCAGAAACAACACATTATGACAGCACGCCTTTGTGTTATAATTGGCTGCATACATATCAACATTAGGAGGAGATTAACCACAGTAATGCAAATGGTAAACACAATAAAGAACCCATTGCACAACATCACCAAACAAACGGAAGAACACATTTTAATCACGTGCTATTTTTTTACAGTGTGGCGATCATGATGTCAAATATGGACCTTTTCAAAACACTAACAACTGAAAGTTAACGTTGTGAGACTATGATGTACTACTGGTCAAGAAGAAATGTAATCTCTGTGTCGGGAGTCTCTGTGGCGAAGTGGTCAAGCCGTTTGACTCGGGCTCCGAAGGGTGTGGGTTTGATTCTGGGCCGCGTCCTTCGGTTCACGAGTTAAATGTTTCGGAGACTCCTGTGGGTCGTTGCTAGAGCTACGGAGTTCGTGCTTGGTGCGACGTTTTCCACGCTGCAGAAAGAGACTGAGTCATATGGGATAAAACCCGGTCAATGAAGTCGACCCTGTCGACTTTTAAGAAGAAATGTAATGTCTTCATTACGTGCTCATTACGTTCCACAACGCGGTGCAGGTAAACGCCGTCTTGCCCGCTGAAACATCAATGATTTCTTCCACGAAATCTGCCGAATCCTGTCTTCACATGCTGTGTAGGCATACAATAGTTCACCGATTGATTTATTTGACGCCGAATCGGTGACCCTTGCTTAGTTTTGCCGGCCTGTCATAGCCGTTGTCCGCTTGATGGCCTCTGTCATATGCTGACAGCTGCTAGAAGCTACAGGCGTGAGCTGGATGTCAGGTTTGGAGCAGTTGGGGGGGGGGGTGGGCCCTGAAAAGGGCTTGACAGCCATCCTTACCAACGATACTACCAATGACTGTCATCCCAGACACAAAGACAACTTATTACAAACATCATAAAGAAGAAGTCATTATTCTTTTTGGTCACATTATGAGAAGACAAAAATTGGAATATGTTGTGACAACCGGGAAGATTTGTGGAAAGAGAGATACAGGAAGACAGCGTGAGAAAATTATTGGCAGTCTTGTGTTAAATGTACGGAAGGGATCCGTACCGTCGGAGATCGCAATTTGTGGAGAGGCATGATCGCCCACGCCAGCCGGTATGGTACTGAATATCTATGTGAATGAGTGTTTGAGTGTTTGTGTCTGTGTGTGTGTGTGTGTGCGTGCGTGTGTGTGTGTGTGCGTGTGTGTGTGTGTGTGTGTGTGTGTGTGTTATTTATATTCGATATATATATCACTTTGAATAATTGTATATGTGTTGTTCTAATTCGATACATACTCTCCCTATCGCAATGAAAGACTGCGTTTTGCTTGTGGTTGATGAGCAACTCCGTGAATGATTGTGTGTGTTGTTCCGTGTTGAAATGTCACCTGCCAGCTTCTCTGTTCTTCTGTCCTAGATTATTTCTGACATAGCCAGTAGAATAATCATGTGTGTGTGTGTGTGTGATTTATGTCCGTTGGACAGAGCATTTGGCCTCTGCCACTCTGACATTCTCGACGTGTTTCCTTCTATCGACGATCCGACTAATCATTTTCCGTTGCTTCAAGATCAGTAAATGTTATAATGTGCCGCTCAAATATGTTAAACTCCAAGGATACTTTCAAGATTGGTTATTGGAATGTCAGAACTATGTACCAGACGGGGAAAACGACCCAGGTGTGTAATGTTATGAATGAATACAACCTAGAAATTCTTGGGGTTAGCGAGTGCAGATGGACTGACTCAGGTAAGACATTTCTCAACTGTGAACAAAGACACATAATCTATTCAGGAAGAACCGACAACCATCATTCGAACGGAGTCGCTATCATCATGTCAAAAAATGTAGAAAGATCACTGATCAGCTGGGAACCAGTAAATGATAGAATCATAACAGCGCATTACCAAACGAAATATTTCAAGCTGACAATCATACAATGCTACGCACCTACCAACAAAGATAATTTCTATGAACAACTACTTGGTACCATCAACTCATCTCCCAAGCACGACATTGTTGTTGTAATGGGTGATTTCAATGCCAAGATAGGGTCTGACAATAAGGGTGTTGAAAGATATATGGGAATTCACGGCTTAGGGGATATGAACCAAAACGGAGAGAGACTACTAGAATTCTGTGAAATAACAAATCTGATAGTAGCAAACTCTTTATTTCCGCACAAAGATATACACAAAGTCACGTGGAACTCGCCTGATAACATCACAAAAAATCAGATAGACCATTTTTGCATTAATGCCAAATTCCGTTCATCAGTACAAGACGTTAGAGCCTCCAGGGGTGCAGATGCTGGCAGTGATCACAATCTATGCATTGCCAAACTAAAAATAAAGCTCAAGACTCTGCACAGATCACCCAGAATTAAGAAAATAAACTCACAGTCCCTACTGACTAAAGAACACCAACTCGCATTCAATTCAGAGGTACGAAGCAGCTATGCTAACAAAGAAAGTGTATCGAGCAATGCGAATATTAAAAACAACATTGAAGAAAATTGGAATTTCCTAAAAAAATACCTTGCTAAATGCTGCAACAAACACAGACAGAAGAAGAAGTGGCTAAGCGATAACACCTGGACGAAGATACAAGAAAGAAAACAAGCAAAACTAACACTTCTTTCTGCAAAAGACACCTCTACATATGAAACCCATAAGCAAAAATACTCTATGTTGGATAAAGAGGTGAAATCAAACGCACGAAAAGACAAACAGAACTTTATTCACAGCCTGACCTCCGAAGCCGAAGCAGCTGCCAGAACTGGAAACAACAGAGCCGTATTCCATATCATGAAGCAACTATGCAATCACTCACCTACACCAAATATACCCATCAAAGACAAACAAGGCAATCAATTGTTATCCGATGACCTTCAAAAGCAACGATGGGCAGAACATTTCAAAGAAATATTAAATAGACCGCAGCCTGACACTGTTCCGAACCTGGATGGAGAAATTACTATGCCCCCACTAGATGCCTCCTGCGAGTCATACACCATGGAAGAGATTAAAGCAGCCATCAAAAAATTGAAGAACAACAAAGCTGTTGGTGAAGATGAAATCTCAGGAGAAATGCTCAAAGCAGCAGATGAGAACACCTTACAACGTTTGTTACAGCTGATCAATGAAATCTGGCAAAGCGAATCCCCACCACAACAGTGGATAGATGGTGTAATTTTCAAACTGCCTAAAAAGGGCGATATGTCTGATTGCAATAATTGGCGTGGTATCACTCTATTGTCAGTACCAGGAAAACTTTTTTGTAGCATGTTACTTGAGAGATTGAAAAAGGCGATAGATGAAAGGCTCAGAGAAGAACAAGCAGGCTTCAGACCAAAACGGTCATGCATAGACCACATTTTCACCCTCAGAATAATCATTGAAGACTCCGTAGAATTCCAGTCGAAATTAATCACCAACTTTGTCGACTTTCAAAAAGCCTTCGACAGTATCCACCGTCCTTCACTTTGGAATCTACTTAACATCTATGGTTTTCCTACCAAATATACCAACGTCATAAAATCTTTCTACAAAGAAACACGTTGCTGCGTAAGAACAGAAACAGGCAACTCTGACTGGTTCTCAGTCGAAACAGGAGTGAAACAGGGTTGTGTCTTATCACCGATGCTTTTTGGAATAGCTATCGACTGGGTCATGCGCAAATGCACAAACAACACAAATATGGGTATCCATTGGGTTGACAAAATTCTAGAAGACCTGGACTTTGCCGACGACATAGTGCTTTTGAGTTCAACACACCTGGATGCCCAAGAGAAAATAAACCACCTCCAAAATGTTTCAGGGCAAATTGGTCTCCAAATTAACACCACAAAAACAAAGACTATTGATCTTACCAACAGTTCAGATGACACCAAATTGAACAGCTACGTTCTTGAAAAAGTCAACAGCTTTACATACCTAGGAAGCAAAATGACATCTACAGGGGACTCAACACCAGAAATATCATCTAGAATCGCACTGGCATCTAGTGCCTTCAATAAACTGTCAAACATCTGGAAGTCAAAGACACTCAGCAAACACACAAAACTTAAAATCTTCAACTCTTGTGTGATTCCACTGTTAACGTATGGATGTGAAAGTTGGAAATCAACGGTAGCTTTAGATAAAAAAAATTAGACAATTTTGAGAACAAATGTCTTAGAAGACTTCTAAACATCCACTGGACAGACTTCAGAACCAATTCGCAAATAAGACAAGAGACTAAGCAAGATACAGTATCCAATTTCATAAGAAGACGCCGTTGGAACTACATCGGCCATGTACTCAGAATGGACAAGTCAAGACTCCCCTATCAAGCCCTCATATGGTCACCAGTAGGGAAAAGAAAACGGGGAAGACCAAGAGAGACCCTGCGTAGAACCATCATTAGAGAAGGCTCATTCAATGGCCAAGTAAATATCCAAGATCTACAACAGGTAGCAGCGAACCGCCAAGCATGGAGAGACAGGACTTCTGCCCTATGCGCCGCCTTAGGCTCAAGAGGAAAGACTAACTAACTAACTCTGATATAGCCAGTAGATTAATCTTGGGTGTGTGATTTATGTCCGTTGGACAAAGCATTTGACCTCTGCCACTCTGATATAGCCAGTAGAATAATTATGTGTGTGTGATTTATGTTCGTTGGACAGAGCATTTGACCTCTGCCACTCTCACATAGTCAGTAGAATAATTGTGTGTGTGTGATTTATGTCCGTTGGACAGAGCATTTGACCTCTGCCACTCTGATATAGCCAGTAGAATAATTGTGTGTGTGTGATTTATGTCCGTTGGACAGAGCATTTGACCTCTGCCACTCTGATATAGCCAGTAGATTAATCTTGGGTGTGTGATTTATGTCCGTTGGACAGAGCATTTGACCTCTGCCACTCTGATATAGCCAGTAGAATAATTGTGTGTGTGTGTTTTATGTCCGTTGGACAGAGCATTTGACCTCTGCCACTCTGATATAGCCAGTAGATTAATCTTGGGTGTGTGATTTATGTCCGTTGGACAGAGCATTTGACCTCTGCCACTCTGAAAGTTGGTCAACGCCTCGGCTCTGGACACCCTTGTGTTAGGCGTTCAGAAGAGTGAGTGTTCTTTGTTGTTGCCAACTGCATTATGGCATCTTCGAGTTAGCGTAGATCCTAACTAGTCTATAGACTACCTGCATATTTCCCTCCCATATTCACAACCTCTTGTCCGGACGCCATCAGAGACCGCATGTACTTGACTCTCTGATTGACGTCGCAGGCGACCTTATTTTCTACTCAAGGCATCATCAAATAACCAGACATTCACACACAATGTTATCAACAGCACAAGATATATTAATATTTCATTGTATACTTCATACCTGTAGATTCTATCTGGAACCACGAGCTCTGCAGACGACAAGAGACCGCCAGCAAAGTCCCAGTTTATACACGTTAGCAAATGTAGCCAAGCATGGAAATGACAACAGCTGGTAATTCCCGTGTTAGGGTGGGCGGGCCAAAGACAGAAGTGAGGTCGAGAACATTGTCTATTCAGTTGTCTATGCTATCGTGAACAACCTCCCTAGATACGAATGTTTCGAGCAGGTCTGCCTGATAACGAGCCATGGCACACCAACATCGTGCGATAGTTTCTCGTTCTACTTAACGCTTACAGAGGGGGAGGTACGGAGCACTATCTCCAGATCCTGGGGGGAAAGTGACAGCTGATACTTGGTTAATTATCAGTGATAAAAGACAATCATGTGTCTCTATATCTACTGCATCCGACTGAATTTCCCCATAAACAGTTTCTCCAGCTTGCTATGTTTAAAACTTGGTCGGGATAGAAGACCACATTTCTCCAGTGAGGGACACGACAGTGTGTACGCAACATATCACTGGGGATAATATCTCTCATATATATATATATATATATATATATATATATATATATATATATATATATATATATATATATATATATATATATATATATATATATATATATATATATATGCCTGTCTCCCTGGTCTAGGCGTTACGCGACTTTCTCCGTAATCCCGTATACTTTCGTAAGTAACGTGATGTGCGCGAGAATTGGTAGCGGTTCTCTCCGCGTCGGTAACTTAGGGGTATGTGAGCCGGTCGTTCAGAAAGCAATGGCAAACTACTGAGCGTAATCTTGCCAAGAAATCAACAATCAGCTGAAAGATGCCGATGTTGACAGCGATGTCTTGTGATCTACATATCTCAGTGTACACACACACACACACACACACACACACACACACACACACACACACACACACACACACACACACACACACACACACATGTGATTCATATAACATCATGTACGGACAGTTGAACTTCGGGTGGTAATAATGGCTCATGGCTGCAGTTATGTACGGACAGTTGAACTCATTTGAGTGGTAACACTGACGCACGGCTGCAGTTATGTACAGACAGTTGAACTCATTTGAGTGGTAACACTGACGCACGGTTGCAGTTATGTACAGACAGTTGAACTTATTAGAGTGGTAACACTGACACACGACTGCAGTTATGTACGGACAGTGGAACTCATTAGTGTGGTAACACTGACACACGGCTGCAGTTATGCACGGACAGTTGAACTCATTAGAGTGGTAACAATCACACGTCTTGTGGAGGGTCTGTCATCATTAGAGTGGTAACAATGACACATCTTGTGGAGGGTCTGTCATCATCAGCATGGTAACAATAGACACGTCTTGTGGAGGGTCTGTCATCATTAGAGTGGTACCGAAGTAGTATATAATATGCAAACTACACCCTAAATCTGGATCCAGATCCGTCTGGTGACGTAATACTTTACTATATGAAGGGTATGGATCCAGATTGGTGACGTCAAAAATCGGATCCAGAACAGACCTCATTTTTGAAAACATTGGCGGGCCTATTTGGGTTACTTCGGGTGTCACTTCCGGTTGAATATTTCCGGTTGACTACTTCCGGTTGGCTACTTCCGGTTGGCTACTTCCGGTCCATGGAGACCATCCGACCGCCACCGACGGCCTCAGAGACTATTCTAAGACAGCGAAGCAAGCCCCGGGCATGTGGAATACTTATATAGTTAAGTACACCAAATAGGCTTCGGGCACCCAGGTTCGAGTCCCAGTGTGTGTCTGTATTGTGCGTGTGTGTGTGTGTGTGTGTGTGTGTGTGTGTGTGTGTGTGTGTGTGTATGTATGTGTGTGTGTATGTACGGGGTAGGCCGATGTGAGGGGTGCGAGAGAATGAGCCCCTACACCGGATATAAGACTTTGGCCCCAAAGGAGCCGCCAACCAACACCTACTGAGAGGAAATGAAGAATAGCGAGCAACAAGGTCCTGACCAGACCAAAGGCAGTATATACTTCACTGTGATCTAGCCAAAAAAAAACGCTTGGGCATATTCAGCTTTACGAAAAAAGTCTGAAGCCAGACTACGGCTAATAAGTCTATATATGGGTAGATTGCCACAATTAATAATCACTTGATAACATATAGACAGTGATTAATTCTAGAGAACATAACATTAAAGACCAGTCTCAAAATTATGCATTCAATTAAAATAACCTAATCAGTAAATTGTGCAAAATAATCATAGAAATACTTCAACAAATAATAACCCGAGTTATTGCCCTTTGCATATTTTGGAAATAATTGTGTCCCTTGATACCTGCGAGTCCGGGGTATGTCATCTGCGCTTAGTGTAATATCACAGTAACCGATTAACCGTAGGGAAACTTGGAATATAGCGGATCTAAATGACGCTAACGCGATTAAAGGTGTAAACAAATATTGTAAGGTACCTTAGTTGGATGCTGCTTATATAAACAGGACGAAAAGACCGACAAAAAGACTGACAAATGGAACAGAAAATCAACAAATAGTGTCAGAAATTGTACATATCGAAAGGATAAAAGCCGTGGGATTGCGTGAACTTTGAAAAATCGGCGATATTGTGCAGTGGTCTCGAAAAATTGGTAAACATTATAATACTAGTAGCTACTGGCAACGTACTTACTACACAATAAGACAAACATTCGAATGGCTATTTCAGAGCACTGTGGGTAGGTGATGTTAGTTAGTTAGTTAGTCGACAGATCATCCTCGTTGCACATCGGACCACTCAGTCCATAAGTGCTCGGATCCCCTCCTCAGCAAATCCCGCAGCGTGTAGCGGCTAACGACGCCAGTTCTGTGTTGGTTTATCAATCTTCTTTGGCTTCCTGCGTAGTGTTCTTGTTTGGCCACCCCTCTTTTAATTTGCTGCTCTCGCAGTCTGGCCATTGTTGTAGATTCACAGTCATCACTTGGTTCTTGCAAAAGTCTCACTTCTCGTAGAGCATTCAGAATGTCAGCCTGGTCCATGGCGCGTCCGCCCTCAACAGTAGCCTCACCTGCGAGCTTGTCAGCCCGCTCATTTCCTTGTACTCCCGCATGCCCTGGCACGAAGATGAAACTAATCTTTGCCAGCCGAGACCGCTTCAGAGGCAGCAACCATTCTCTTCGGATCGACCCCTCCTCTATCCTCTTGATCATGTTCATTGAGTCGCTAAGGAAACAAGCCCTAGTGAATGTCTGTGTCTCGAGCCATGTTATTGCTTTACTTACTGCCATGACTTCCATGGTCAGGCTACTTGTGGTTTCAGTGAAAGCACCAGAGTCCTCCTTCACAATTCTCCCTCCGGCCCGAGCTGTAAAGGCCCATGAGCTTCTCACATGTCGGATGACCGACCCATCTGTGTAGATGACCGCGTCACTGTCTAGCGAATTCTCGAAAATCAACGCTTGTACTTCAGCCTCAACAGCAGCCGGATTTTCTTGTCTGCATTTTCTATCTAGTTGGATGCAAACTGAAAAGGATGTGCAGAAGTCTGTTGGCACTTGCACCCACTCCTCGCCAGGTTCTAAGTCCTCAAGTGAACACACCTGTTGAAGAATGTCCTCGGCTTGACCCATCCACGACCGTCCTCTTTTTAACCTGCTGCCCTTCACCTTCCTAATTTCACTATGCAGTGGATGCTGTGTGTTTGCGTTAATTCTGAGGTAGGCGCGTGCCCTGCAAACTTGCATTCTCTCTTCAATGGTTGGAAAATCAAGAAGGTAGCGCATCGCCCTGCATGCTGTATCTCTTGTACATCCAAGAATAATGCGCATAGCTTCATTCTGTATCCTTTCCATCCTTTCTATCTGCTTATGGCTGACAGTCAGGATTGCCATTGCATACTCCAAAACAGACATGACCAGCCCCTCGTACAGAAGACATAGATGGCGCTGCTCACAGTTTGCTGCCGCCATCACCCGCATCGCTGCCAAACCCCGCTTGGCCTTTGTTATCACCTGGTATATGTGCACATTATAAGCAAGGCTTCGATCAAACCGTATCCCCAGGTAATTCATTGCCTGCGTTCTTTCCACCGTCTCTGAACACAGCATTACAGTTGGTGTTGGATTGTTGACAATATGATTATTCAACGAGAACCAAGTCACTGTTGCCTTTGTTGGGTTGACCATTGCCCCAGCTTCATCACACCAAGTACTTATGCGATTGAGTTCGGTTTGTAGCTCCACAGCAACCTCCTCTCTATCCTTACCCTGGCGATACACTAAAACATCATCGGCATATTACAATGTCCTGCCAGGTCCAGTGAGCTGCTCACTGGTGATTCTCACTGTGTAGGCGTTGAACAGTACCGGAGATAATGGTGATCCCTGTGGTAGGCCAGGATATATTGTTGTTGGTTCCGAAGTCCAACTGCCACATCTAAAAACTACTTTCCGTTGGAAGAGAGCTGCAGCGATCCAACTAAGGAGGAATGGACTTACGTTTAGTTCAAGAAGCTGAAACATTAAAAAATCCAGTGGTACTCTGTTGTATGCGTCCTCAAGATCAATCGCTGCAGCAACGGTTTCAGTGCCTGAGTGGAAACCTTCATAGACATCATGGGCAAAGACTGCTGCATTGGTCCAGGTTTCTCTTTTTGGACGGTACCCACCCAGGGTAGGTGGGAAAACACCTTGCCTCTCTAGTTGGCTTGATATTTTCCTGGCAATTACCTTCTCCAGCAGCTTGCCTATTGTATTCTGCATGGTTATAATTCGATATCCCTGAATTTTCTTGTGGTCTTTGTCAGGCTTCGGCAAGGGAATCAGATAGCTGTGTAACCATTCCTCCTTGGTAGGTGATGTCTTCCTTGTTAGCTATATGGTAATTCCGCAGAATACTTAACTTAAACAGAATTATTAATACGGGTACTGTTCAAACAAGGCATTACTATCATATTTAGCATCAACATCTAGTACCTTGTCGTGTGTGCATATGTGTGCGAGTGCACCTGTTTGTGTGTGTGGGGGTGCATGTGGGCGTGTGTGTGTGTGTGCGCGCGTGCTCGCCCGCATGTGTGTGCACGTAGGAAACTAAGTACTTCTTTTGCCTGAAATATGTCTATAACTGCAATGGTGTCTCTTGCGTGTGTGGGGGTGGGGGAAAAGGTGTGTGTGTGTGAGTGCGCGAGCGCGTGTGCGTGCGCGTAGCAAACGGTATACTTTTTTACGTTTAAATATGTCTATAACTGCAATGGTGTCTCTTGCGCGCATGTGTGTGTATGTGTGTGTGTGTATGTGTGTGTGTGTGTGTGTGTGTGTGTGTGTGTGTTATCGCCATTTTTATTGCATACTGGCCTATGCTTGAAGACTGGATACCGTATGTATTTCTTTTTGTTTGCTGGTAGTAATTCATAATGTCGGGACGTGCATAGGCGTGTGAGCGGGTGGTATGGGGTTACAGTACTATTCCGCAGAATGGGGGAGTGGCTGTGGAGTTGGTGTAAGACAGGTTGTCGATAGTAAAATGGTGGGTGGGTCAGGTGTCTAAAGGGCATACCCACGTCTAAACAAGTCAACACAGTGTCCGACAAAGCCTTGCTCATAGTCATGGAGGAGAGCTATGATCACCGATACCACTCGTCTTTTACCTAACAACTAGTGGCTCATACACCAACGAGTGTATAGCACAAATAGCAAATGTATAAGTCTACACACGAACACAACAAACTGTCCCAGCTCAACCTTAGGCAACTCATGTAACATGACATGTCACGTGTTAACTGTCCTAACCAGTGACGTTATCATGTCTCAAATCGTGCATCGACACTTTCATTACCTCGCTGTGTGTCCATACGGATCTATGCGACGTTCCCCAGAAACCCGTTTCCAAGACCAATGTATGAGCAGGGGAGTTAACTCACGACGATCCATTCAGTCATTCTTGTGATTATGGTGATGGTGGTAGTTTTGCGGACCTAGTAACGGTTCGAATGCGGGGTGTGCTACAGCAACACTTCACCAAAGACGAAATAATCACATTACGCCTGAATAGAATTGAGGAGTGCATCCTCGACTATAATCGCCAACAGGATAGTCGGAACCATACCCATCCAGCGTGGAGCGATCAGCGTCACCGACATCTTTAACCATTAGTCAATCCACACTAGCGGACGAGTATTAAAACACCTACATAAAAACATGATGGCTGTAATATACTTACAGGCATGTCTTCAATAGCTGACCAGTCCTCAATATAAAGAAAAGTGCGGTGGGTGTGAGGAGACTATATGTATATCGTTGTTATTCTAGCCTCACATATTGTATCTCACAGTGACTACAACGCAAGTACCACGGAGCCCTTGTCATAGTGTAGAAAGAAGTAATAAAGTCGAAGGTTGAATAAAAGTTTGTTTATTTGCGTAAGATGACAAGCCGTGTCTGCCTTGCTGGAATATCGGATGTTGACTGCCCTTCACAACAACAATACGTCACGATTGAGCATCTCTCTCCGCTTTCACTCATAATGCTCAATCGTGCTGTATCTCTAATTCCCCACTAGATCCTAATAATACCCCAGTACTCTATTACTGTTACACCTCCCCATGTTTATTAAAGAATTTTCCTTATAAAGGAAAAATCTTTACTCCTAATCCCCTTACTCTATTCCCTCTTTTTCCTCTAATCTTCCATAGTTCTTCTAATCCTCCCCAAACCAACTCCAATTTAATTAAACATTCTATTTCTTTAACTCTTTCCCCAGCTATATAATCAACCCACTTCTTCTTCGTTCTTGGTCCTTTAACCAAACATAACATATTTACATATCTTTAATAACATTTCAATTTCAACTATATACAATAACATCATAACACGTCTTCTTAAATACTCCTTCCTCATAAGCAATCTGCTTAAAATTTCAAACTCAACTCTAACACCAACTCCTTATTTTATCACCAACGCTACAAATTCCCCATTTTCAACTAAGCCGAAATTACTTTCACACGATAGGAAGACAAAGAATCGGTGGCCACCGGAATTTTAAAGAAGAAGTATACTCTTTCACCCTAAGATCACACTCATCTAAATCACACACCCCTTTTACCAAACCATAACCATACTCCTTTACCCTCCTATGTCATTTGAGACTTTATGTAATAAAGTCTAAAACCACACTCACCTAAATCACACACCTTTACCACTCATTATGGTAAACGTTTACGCTGCTATCTACAGCATCAAAAACATTATTCACATCCAATAATATTCTTCACTTCTAAGTGTCTATATAACAGACACTACCTTACCTCAACCTCACATAGTAATGTAAACTACAAAACACATCCCGAAGACACAATTAAAAAATCTATTATCCCCTAAGAACACCTCAGATAACCTCATCCTCGTATAACTAATCTTCTCCAATACCTCAGGTTCTCTCTTAATGTCCATTTCTTATGGGCATATCTACTAAAATGCTCTACTTATGCCGTCATCAACAGCAACCTAGTAACCTTGAAATCTCCCCTTAAATATTAACCATCAAACACAACATTGTAATCTGACCCACTTATAAACATTTACATCCTGCCCAGGCCATGTAACCCAATGTCTCTCTAAAATCTTCCACCTCTCAACTCATAATTCATGCCGTAATCTACAGCAACCTTAAATGTCTATTTATTACAGACACCCGTAACTTCACAACATCGTAATCTGACCACTATATAGACTACTCTAGCAACCCACTTATTATTCTATCTCTGAAACTTAATACACCCAAAGGGATAACCATTTACCTCCCGTCTTTAACGGACTCTCAAGAACCCATGTCATTATGTCTCCACTATGTTCATCAACCTACACTCCCTTACTATTGTACTGTTATCCACAGTGTCTAGTTAAACATGGATCCAATTCATGTTTACTTTCTGGGGTAATTTTCTTATTCTTCTATAACCCAGCATTCTGTGTACATCATGGTTCTTCTGACCCCATGTAACCCATGTTTAAAACTTTCTCCTCATTTACCCCACTGCTATATTAATCTTTTCTTCCCCCATATGGCTTCTAATCCATATATTTCCAATCAATGCTGACTTTAGTGTACTTCTAAACTTCCCCATAACCATCCATATATTTCCAGTACTTCATAACCATTTTAACCTCTCTACGCTGATTATCACAGCAACCAAATACCCATGAACTTATTCTTCACAAAGAGAATGTGTCTCTTTATTAGCTCTCAGTAGTTTTATTAACTCTTTTCTGAACGAAGGATCCCAAATAAATGTCTCTCTTCTAGTCCCCAGTAGTTTATTACTATTTTCTAAACGAAGGATCCCAAATAAATGTCTCTCTTCTAGTCCCCAGTAGTTTATTACTATTTTCTGAACGAAGGACTAAAATAAAGCCCATGTATTGTCTTTATTCTAGACAAAACCCTGTAACTTAAACATAACTTAACTAACTACTATTTAACATACAAAACAGCGAAATAAAATCACAACAGGACATCAAACCCCCCCAAATTTTTTTTGTAACAATCATTTATGTTTCCCCGCAACTCAACTAAAGGTATGATGATGATGGTGATGATGATGGTGATGATGATACAACATACATCCTATTCTATTTTTACCTACTACTACTGGTCTCTTTTACGGACCAGTAGTTTACACATAAAAGTCTACAAACCCAATAATCCTATTCTAAAATAATAATCATTTTACAGGACCAAATCAAGCAAAAAAAACATTTTATACATGAGGCATCAACACTCAGGCTCCACAAAAGAATTGTCTTCTCGCTAAAGACAACTCCCTTCAAACTACTACGTACAGTGGCCCATCAAGCTTGGCCTCTCATAACCGAGAAAACAAAACACCTCACTGCTACGTATGTATATCTGTTAACCACAGACTAACTTTTTAATCTTAGAACAATATTTGTTCTCCTCAACCACAATCACCACTCCACCATTGACCGTTCCATTTTCTGGAAGTCAAACTAACTCCTTACACATCATCCGCTTATTAATACCCTGTAGCTCGGCACAGCTATTGTTTCCCTTGGCTTTATACAAAACACCACTACCACTTCTTAATCATTACTGTTAACTACAGTATCTTCACCATGCTACTCCCACCAAAAGAACTTGTCTATCTATTATAGACCTCCCACCAAAACCACCAATTCCACTACCAACTTTCTCGTCTACCCGACGCAATTAATATTTCGTCCTCCTGCTTCAATACTTTCAACGTCTCACCAACACTACTATAGCTATCCTCAAGTTGTGTTACCTACTGTTTCTCTTGTAGGGTATCTCATATTTCTTCTTTCCTCATTTCCATGTTTACCTCCGCACCTTTCATTCTTCTTGTTATTTCTCGGAACTCTTTCAGAACTGTAACCTACGCCACTTATAACTAACAGCAGACCTCTCTTTCCTCGTTTCTCAGTCTTAGGCACTCTTGCTTCGCCATTTTCCTGTCAAGAACACTAAACATTCATAATGTTAATTCAGCATATAACTTCCATAATTTCCTTCCAAGTTCAGATATTCTACGAAAAGACATTACAATTTTCTTTCTATCTCTCGATTTTCGCATGCTCTATGTTCCACCACGATTTATCAACGTCACTTATCAACCGCTCTTCTCATATTCACACGGACAATGACACACAACCTCGCTCTCATCTCACGCCTACTCTCGCATCGCGACAACCTAACGTCTCCATACTATTACTACAACAAAATACTTTAGACGCCACCTCCACATTCCAGCAATCATTCACCACATATCTACACGTATTAATCTCCTCTACACACATTGACACAAGACATATTAATGCCACTCTTACATTCTATCTACGTATTTCACTTAGGCGACTTCATCACACCTCTCTCCTACTTCCTTCATCACGCCGAACACCTGTCTGACTACAGTTATATTCACGTATGAACAACGCATAACCAGAGGACTTACTCTATTCACTGTTTTCTTATATCTCTACTCCTATACGAAGGTCAGACCCTATACATGACATCTCACAACTTATATTGCTTTCACAGCACTATCTACTATCTCTTCAAAACAAACTTCATTCCAACATGTCACAAATCTCGTAACTATTATTCTATACTTCTCCAGACACAACAACTTTTTCTTTCTCCACAAACACTACGTAACTCGTATTTTTCAAGCATCCACTTCTACAGTCTTTTACTCTTAATATTCTCGTGTTCAACTGGCTACTTTACACACAGGACGCTCAGTACCACCTCGATCCATATCTCTTCACCAGACACTCTCGGTTCACCTGTTAACAATACTATTCTTTCTTCTCCAACCAACAAGCAAAACTATCTCGGACATCACGTCATAGCTCTGAGTCAAACCACTTCTAATACGAACATTCATACTTAATTTATCTCTCACCCTCTACTAATTCTCTCTACTAAGTGCTGAATCCACCCTATTTTATTTAATGTACTCTCCCTACATTTTAACCAAACAGAAGATATGATATCCTGTATTACGTAATCCACGTGGAATATCATTTGCCGTACTTCCTTATCCTCAGCACCACTATCACCTACCTTGTACCATTCTACCCCAAAAATTTCATCTGTCTATTTTAGAGTTCTTCTCCTAAGCCAAAACTATTTCATTTTCCTTCTTCACCCAAGGAATTTTAAGCGTTATATAGTGTGTCCAAATTAAACATTTCACTGTCTTTCAATACATTCACCCGTCTTTCGCTTATTATGTCTTCATCACTATCTGTTGTCAACCTGTTAAAGTATTCAGGTCTTAAGGTCATAAGGTCTTCTATTTTTCTTAAGTCGCTTTCCGTCGTTGCGTAAATTCCCGCTATCTGTCTACCACTATTCTTTTTCTTAAATGAGTTATTTCTATTTCTTTTATTTCTGTCGTCGGTCCGCTCACTGTTCCCTGTCAACCTTACGTAACGTTTACACTTCCCCATCTCGTCCTCAGATGACACACTAATAATAGTTCCTTCATCAGACTCATTATAGTTTACTGCAAACACGTCGGCCCTATTTCCATAGTCATCTTTAAAACGTCTGGCTTTCTTTCTCTTTCTCGGTCTTCGTCCCTTAGCCTTCCCAATATAGTCACTAACTACAACTCTGTCCGTCTGTCCACCAGCAACTACTCCATATGAGGGAACATCACGCCTCGATTCAGGATCTGCTCGTAGTGCAGCACTCTCATTCTCCGAATCCTCAGTAATAATATCCGTTTCAGCATCACTATAATATTTGGCTGTAGGAATATCTTCTCCATAACTTGAACTCTGGCAGCTAACATTCCTACACCATTTGGGAATTAGTTTCCTGTCTATAGCTGAAGAACTAGACATGGCACTACCTCTATTTACAACCATACTGTTTCTTTCTTCAATACTTCTTCTCTTTATCTTTCTTTCGTTCTTGTTCCTCGTCTGTCCATCTTTCCCAACTTCAACCTTGTCTCTCTTAGTCAATTGAGTTGGTTTTGACTGATTCTCTATGAAGTCAGTTTGAGTTCCCTTTGTTATCTTGCTGACTGGTTGTACCTGAGTCTGCGTACTACTTTCTACTGTATTATTTATCTGCGTCTGTGTCTCTCGGTTTATTTTCCTTACTAACACCGTCGTCTTCTTTTCCTGTTTAACAGTCATATTTGCAATCACCTTGGGAATAGTTGAATTTTCATTTACGTTTTCTACTTTGTTCTTTGACCCTGACTTCAAACACTGTCTCTGTCTCTTTTCACACCAGTCGTTACGTCTTTTTCTGGCGGTTTCACTATGAGAGGGCCAGTCCCACGATTTCTTTGCAAAGTTTCTCTCACGCCCAGTACTATACCAGTTTGACCTTTCACTATTATGTCTGTTCTTCTTACTGTCTCTTACCCTATAAGCATTTGGACTTGGTTCGTCATAACCAGCCGCACACATAGACCCATATCGTCTTCTGTCTTCATTAAGCACTGGCTGTCTCTTGTTATTCCCTCCTACTCTGTTGTTCCCTTTTATCTCATTACGTCTTACATTGCTCTGTAACCAGCGTACAAAACATTCTACCTCGCTGACTGCCACCTTTAATTCTCCTAACCATGCAGTCACGTGTCCTAAGTCTCTGTTCAAGTACATTTTTACTCTTTATGCTATCTCAGCCGAAATAATTCTCACTTGTGTCGTGATGAATCTGCTCTGCTAAAATATTCCTAAACAGAACTAAAGCTGTGCTAAGATGTCCTGTTCCGCCATGCTGAAAATACTGAAAGAAAGCAAGCAAAGAACCACGAAGCACACAATTTCAAATTATTTGTTTCTAAAAACTGGTTAATTAATTACCCTATTTATGAATCACATAAATTTACTAATTTACAACACACAATTCCCACAGTCCATAAAACTGTTCAATTAGTTATTTAGTTCCAGAATCGCAAAAATTTCACTTTGTTAATCCCTAAAGAGCACCAGTTGTAATATTAATTACACGAATCACCATCAATATCCTGTCAGCGTAGAGGAAGGAAGAACCCTGTCTTCAATAACTCATATTGAAACCAAAAAGTTCACTATAAATCCTCTTACCTGTTTCTTAGAGTACAATAATGTTTTAGACTCTGCTCTAACTAAGAAATTACGGCACATCACCGGAGATCCAGGAAATACCAATTGTCTCTTTAATTAAACAGTTACCTTCTTTTGCTCGCTGACGGATCCAGTTCACTTACACGAGCCCGCATCAACTGACAATTAGTTCCAGAGTTCCGGTGGCGGAGTTCAGATATCCCCTCTCGTCCTCAGATAATTTCGTCCTTCTCGTGGGCTGCTGGACACTCTTCCTGCTTGGGTCCCGTCTCATGGGATGCCTGGATTATTTTCGACCCCTGGTTGGGTCCCTTCCTTGATTCTCGAGTGGGTATTTCATCGTCATTTGGGATGGGTCATACATTTGGGTCGTAGGATTGACAAGGCCCAAAAATGGATCAGGTGTGTTTGGGTCGTAGGATTGACAAGGCCCAAAAATGGATCAGGTATGTTTGGGTCGTAGGATTGACAAGGCCCAAAAATGGATCAGGTGTGTTTGGGTCGTAGGATTGACAAGGCCCAAAAAATTGTCAAGGTCAACCGAAGCCCAATGACAATTAGTTTCAAGAAGCCCGATCACGAATTTACGAGGCTTTTTCCATGATTAGTTGAGCCCGACAAATGTTCAACTTGAATTTCTGGTTTTCTCAAGGTCCCAGGACAGGATGGCTCTTCTTGAAAAACGATAGGATTCATGCAACGGCCATGGGAGGCCCCTTGAATTTGATAACGTTCATTGGCTGGCGCTTGGAAATAGTAAGCCTTTTCTTTTGAAACTCCAGAGTTCAGATCGCGGCCCTGGAAAGCGTTGAAGGCTGAGATTCAGTTAACGGCCATTATCAGTTCCCTGATGACATTACAATTCAGCCACGGCTCTAGAAAAGCCTCTTGATACTTTTATCTTCTGAGTTATATAGTACTTCGCGTGGTAGCCGGACGGCTCAATTCAGAATCCTGGACATACGGCTCCATATTTACTTCTGTCATAGTGTAGAAAGAAGTAATAAAGTCGAAGGTTGAATAAAAGTTTGTTTATTTGCGTAAGATGACAAGCCGTGTCTGCCTTGCTGGAATATCGGATGTTGACTGCCCTTCACAACAACAATACGTCACGATTGAGCATCTCTCTCCGCTTTCACTCATAATGCTCAATCGTGCTGTATCTCTAATTCCCCACTAGATCCTAATAATACCCCAGTACTCTATTACTGTTACACCCTCTATGCTATCTATTTCATCAAGTTGAAATGTCATGGGGTGTGCATGACCCGCATTCCCCAACCCAGCTCAAACATACAACGGGTCAACGAGCGGGTAGTAGAACGCTTAGTCTTTCTTCCTGTAGTGTGTCTTGGTGTTTAATGGTATCTGCTCTGGTTGTTGCATTGGCTGCATTTAATTTTCCCCATGCAGCTATTTCTTCGTTCGTGCAATGCTTCAATTGGGGTAAGCATCCCAAAATTAAATCAGTACAAGGGTTATCTAAAATAGCACATGTAAAGGTACCAGAAAGGAAAGGGGTGTTAATACGGGCTCTTGTTAACGGGTAAATTTCAATATTACCCGAAAAAGTTCGGCATTTGACTGAGTCACCTGTATAATCATTTTGATTCACCAATTCCTTTCTAAGACCGATAAGAGTGCTTCCACTGTCAAGCAAATACTGGCATGGTATTTCGTTGACCAATGCATTGTGGAACACCAAATTGCCTCTGGAGGCTAATGCTGCATTTACACTCTCAGTGGAGAATGGTACTGTATGTCCACATTCTAATTTTCCGTCTGCATGAAATTGGTGACATCACTCACAACTGTCAAAGCTTAAAATATCGTTTACACAACAAACATCTTCAGATTGATTAAAAGGTAACTCATTCTCGACCTCGCACTCAGTCTCACTCCCACTATCAGAAGATGTATCAATTAACATTGCACTGTTGGCTTTCATTCTTTGGCGGCCTAGGCACTTATTGGAATAATGCCCGTAGCTAGAACAGAAGAAACATTTGATTGCACGCCTGTATGCACTTCTCTTGTTTTGTTGTTTCTTAATGACCATCTCAAAATGTGCCGGATAGTTTGGTGATTTATCACACATAGAGTAAGTATCATGAAAAAGTTGGCAATACACACATTTAGGCAATTTTTGATCTTTCTTGTCGACTCTCTGAAATGGTTTTTTATTGCTACGATAGCTTTTAGGTTGGTCCTTAACAAAAGAGACTATTTCAGAGTCGATGTTTGATGTTTTAAAAATTTCCCTATTCGAGGAAAAATATGCGGAGCCTTTCTTCTCGAATTGCTCTATTGTTTCGATGTCTGACTGCTGAAGAAATTTAGCGAAAGGAGATGGGATTGTGGATATGACTTTATCCATGGCTATTAAATTTTTAAGTTTTTCAAAGTCCTTTCCTATTTTTGTTGCGTTAAGCCATCTATTCAGTACGCTTTGGACATTCGAGACATAATCGATGAAGGTTTCATTTGGTTTTGGTTTTAAGTTAGAAAATTGCACTTGATACCCAGGGGCATCAAGTAAAAAAATGTTGCATTATCCTATCGTGAATGTACTGATAGTTAGATCTAAGATCAGTTGGTATTGATTCAATCACTTTAAGGGGCTCCCCACTGAGGTTTTTCATGTAGATCATGGCCCACATATCGATTGGTACTTGATGGTATTTCAGCTGATACTCGACATTTTCTGTCCAAGCTGATATGGAATCTTCTTTACAGAATGGTTTAATAATATGTTTGTATTTGTTAAGTTTATTCTCTTCATGCTGACTCTTTAGTTTTGTAGTGGAGATCTCTAAGTGTGAATCTCCTTCCATATCTTTCATCTTTAACTGTGTCTCTGATTCAATCTGTATTTGTTTTTCTTTCACTCTTGCCATTTCATCTATCTCTCTTTGCTTCAACTCTCTCTCCTGATCTAATTGTTTTTGCTTTAACTCTCTCTCCTCATCTAATTGTTTTTGCTTTAATTCTAATTCTTTTTCTTTAATCTCCTTATTTTGTTCTAACTGTTTCTGTTTAGTTCCTTCAGCTAATTGTGCCATCTCTTTTTGGTGTTGTCTCTCTTGTTCTCCGATCTCCTTCTGATGTTGTCTTTCTCGTGCACGTTCATCTCTCTCAGCATCTTTTACCTCCCTAAATTTTTGATCTGCATATTGCTCTAATTCCTTTCCTGTGTGTCCTAATTCCTTGCCTGCTTGTATGAAATCAGCTAACGTTGACATGTTGTTGGATAATTAGCTAGAGTTGATAGGCACTCAAATATTTACTCAGGTATATTTGATATGTTGAGTTTTTAAATGTCTGTGTACAAAAAATACTATTAGATTACACTCTGAAAAAGAGATGCATTATTAATTATATTGCATTCAAAATAATTTGGTTATACTCATCTTAACAATCCAGAACAATCAGGTACAATCGTTTGGCCCCTCAGGTACAATCGTTTGGCACCTCAGGTACAATCGTTTGGCACCTCAACACACACCTCACGTTACTTCTCTAAACAGCTCTTGTTATACCTGGTTTACAAGAGCATTAATAATTAACCATTTGTAAACGACATATGACTTTGACATTTGTTTGACATTTACAATAACCTGCCCCCGGACAACATAATGTGGTATATTTAATAATAAATGTCACTGTCCTGTCTTCGTTCTAATGTCTTCTGCGTTCCCTAACTATTGCTGTTTAATTTATGAAAGTGCTGTGCAGACCGAAACCTATTTGCAGAAAGAAAGTAGTGCCATCGTGACGGTAGAAAATAGAATATGTTTACAAATAAATAAATAAATGCGTTAAGATAAATATAAAGAAAATAATAATGTTCAAATAAATAAGTATATTCAATAAATAGCTTGTATAAACCAATAATATTTAATATAATTCAAAGATTCAGGCGAGCAGCCGCTTGGCGATTTGTAAACAATCTGTCGCTGATTGCAAATGGCGTAGGGCAGCTGTTTGTCAACCGCGATACGTCACAGGCGCAGCGCTATTTTTAGATTGGAAAAATGGATATTGTCGCCGGCTCATTTCTTGTGTATTGCTCCGCCGTGAATCATGTTTGATAAATACTCATAAATAAACCATTAATTGTAGAAATAAATGACACAAAACTATATAATAATACTTACAGATTAGAAGAAAACATGTTCATAAAGCACAAAACATTTCAATAAGCATAAATAAACGTTAATCGGTCACGATGGGCACAGCTCGCAACTTGTTCTAGTCTGCACACGCTATTTCACACTAACACAAATTAAACCCTGTGATTAACTGACAGTAATACTATTTTAGAGCCGTGGGTGAGTGTTTTTGCTTGAACAATTGTCCAAGCCACACTTCTGACACCACTTTTATCCTAGCCTGTCATCAAGCGATGCTACAGGCATTACGGGATAAACTTCTCTCGCACCACACAAAAAGATTTGTCAGTCGTACGAGAGGAATTGATTATACATTTTATTGCCACTGGCTCTTTACATTACATAAATGCACAAAACTGTCTCTAATGAATCACACATGAATACACAGAATTTCCTATCACTAGTCGTCCCTAGCCCTACTGCTAAATCTATCTACTCATCTAAAGAAATACGCATCGACGCTAAGCGATGTGTTCCCTACGAAGTCTGTCCCCAGTCTGACGATTCTCCGCGTGCTGATTACACAGTACGCGGAAGGACCTCGTGCGCACTTCGGCTTTTGCGTGCTACATCATTCAACACGCTTAGAGTAGTAGCCTACTCTTGAGTTCCATTCTAGTTCTTCGTGTCTATCACGTTGGCGTGATTATACCGTGACCAGAGTGCTTACTCTCTGGTTGACACTTCCGTGTCTCATGAGAAAACTGTTTACAGTTCCCCTCCCTATCTACTTCCTACACCTACCCTGCCCTCATGTTGGGGCACTGGGTTACCTCTACTCTACTTGAGGTAGACCACTCATTCAGGGTGGTCTTCCCTCCTATCTATTTCAGTCTTTGACATCAAGATCTATTGTGATTGGTTATGTGTTTAATTGTTTAAAAACAAATTAACTCATGAGGGAATATTAAATTGGGAGAGACTCAAGGTCTATCAACTGCTCAACATCCATGCTTTCTTAACATAAATCAGGCTGAGAAAATTCTCCAGACTTTCCTCAGAATGAAAAGAAAAGGGGGGCTCAAGAGCTACAAGAATCCTTGGAGAAGGGGCAGATTCCCAGTTAGTAATTACTATTCTCACCAGGGCCATAATCTATATCTCCTAGACTAAATCAAATAAGACGAGGCCTGCAGATAACTCGAGAGTCATAATCTGGGGTTATTGAAGATAGAAGAGGTTGGGGCCCAACTTCTTTATTTAGAAATGGGGCAGGCACTACAGTGATCTCCCAGTCCCTTCAAAAATATATGACAACCGGTGAAGAATTAAATTGCAGAACCCTCTCATTTGAAGATGGCATCCTGGTCTATTGGCTGCACAGTTTTAATCACCGGTGAAGAATTAAATTGCAGAACCCTCTCATTTGAAGATGGCATCCTGGTCTTTTGGCTGCACAGTTTTAATCACCGGTGAAGAATTAAATTGCAGAACCCTCTCATTTGAAGATGGCATCCTGGTCTATTGGCTGCACAGTTTTAATCACCGGTGAAGAATTAAATTGCAGAACCCTCTCATTTGAAGATGGCATCCTGGTCTATTGGCTGCACAGTTTTAATCACCGGTGAAGAATTAAATTGCAGAACCCTCTCATTTAAAGATGGCATCCTGGTCTATTGGCTGCACAGTTTTAATCACCGGTGAAGAATTAAATTGCAGAACCCTCTCATTTGAAGATGGCATCCTGGTCTATTGGCTGCACAGTTTTAATCACCGGTGAAGAATTAAATTGCAGAACCCTCTCATTTGAAGATGGCATCCTGGTCTATTGGCTGCACAGTTTTAATCACCGGTGAAGAATTAAATTGCAGAACCCTCTCATTTAAAGATGGCATCCTGGTCTATTGGCTGGGAAAAGACAAAGCTAGTGTAACTCAAGAGCTACACCAAGAAGTAAATCGAATGACATCCTGGTCTACAAGCAGGAACAAGATAGGTTTAGCGTCAATCAAGAGCTATACCAAGAAGTAAATCGAATGACATCCTGGTCTACAAGCAGGAACAAGATAAGTTTAGCGTCAATCAAGAGCTACACCAAGAAGTAAATCGAATGTCATCCTGGTCTACAAGCAAGAACAAGATAAGTCTAGCGTCAATCAAGAGCTACACCAAGAAGTAAATCGAATGTCATCCTGGTCTACAAGCAGGAACAAGATAAGTCTAGCTTCAGTCAAGAGCTACACCAAGAAGTAAATCGAATGTCATCCTGGTCTACAAGCAGGAACAAGATAAGTCTAGCGACAATCAAGAGCCACATCAAGAGGTAAGAGGTCAGCACTGTGCAATAACTCAGGTGCAACTTACAATCCAACCAAAGCCACCATCACATGGTTCTCACCGAGTAATCTTGTTGTAAGCACACCCATGCCATGAAAGAACCAGCTCCGTTATATAACAAGGTGTGACATTCGACAAAAGTCTGGCATGCAAGGATCACATAGACCACATCATAATCCAGGCCAGGAAAAGTTTGTTAGCAGTGAAAGTAATGGCTACTTGTAATGTTGTACTCTCTACATTTGACTACACCCTGTCCATTCTAACAATAAATACCACGCAAACAACAAGACTCAACAAATAAACAAGCAAATAGACAATGAAGCCATGCGGACCATCCTCGGATGCACCAGATATGCCTTCTGGACTTTCCCACGACGGAAGCAGACTAAATCTGGCCAGAGTACGTGATTACCTTAAAGTGAAGGTCGATATACGACACTCACTCCACGCTGCGCTGTCATCACCTGAAGAAAATCGACAGAAGAGGGGCATATTATGTTTGGGACATGCTGAGCTGAGATTGCCATCTACCGAGTATGCCAGGACACACAGGCATCAGTCTGCGAAGTATAACATTGACCTTTATAGAAGTTACATGGGTGACTGTCATATACTCATTTAGTAAAGCTTAGGCATAGAATTAAAATAGTAAACAGATGAAAGCAAATGAAGTGCGATAGAAAATAGTTGACAGAAACGCATTAAAAAGCACCAGAATAATATTCAGGTATGACCAACCGTTTTGGGAGGACAAATACGTAGAATAGCAACAATAACAATCGAGGGAGAAGCCGTCTGAAAGCCAAAGGGACCAGACGTGTTATTGTTATTTCGTTAAAAGTAAGGATTTCATCGGGCTTGTAGTTTAAAATCTTGAAAATAATGAAGATCAATGATATGAAAATATATTTACCAAGGTCGGAATGAACCTATGGATGTCTAAAAGAGAGTCTATGGGAATATGAAAAAGAAGATAGAAGGACGAATTATGTCTGTTGATTTTTGACTGTAACCTGAACATTTGTGAACATCACTTTTGAATGACATGTCAGAAGTAACTACTCTGTGCAAGCAATAAAGAGCAAAACACTAAAAAAAAACTGGAAATCTTCGCTCGTGCCTATGTTCATAAATTCGCGAGTTTATATTTATTGTTGAAATATATAATACAATTCAAATCTAAAAAAAAAAAAATCCAAATTCGGCCTCGTCTAACCTGCCTACTCAGCTTTGGTTATTGTTGAGATATGTGGTTATTGTGGGTATTTTACCCTGTTTCTTGTCTTGTGCGCTCTTACGAGTGAGTCCTATCTCGGACTAGTTATGTAAGCGTTTGTGTCTGTGACGTCAGCTGAGGGATTGGTCGGTGGCTGTCCTTTGTTCCCGTCTACTCTGGTGATTTCTTTTGTTAGTAAGGCTCCTGGCTCGTCTGACTTGAATGGTTTCAGTCCTTAAAAGGACTTTTTGCTTCCCCACGCCTTGCATCGTAGTTCAGCTTGCCTTGCCTTGTCTACGCAGAAAGCTAAGACGGTGGCGTGGTCTTTTTCTTCCTCGCTCCAGTTGTCTTCAGGTGTGTCGGAGAGCTCCTCTAGGCTAAAATAATCTACCTGGCAGGATACTGATTTCACCTCGAGTTGCTTGGACCTCGAGGTTGGACTGCTGGCCTTAGCTTGCGGTTTCTGATTGGTCTGTGGTTTGGCTCCAGCTTGTGTCCTTTTGAGTGTATTGTCATTAGCAGTTTTTCGATGTTTTTGTGTTGAGTTTCATCTTGTGGCTCCTCCGTGACGTCTGCTGGTGTGTTTTGGAATAATTCTCTTTCAGTTGTTTGTATTTCTCTCTCCGCCTTGATGTCTCGTAGAATTTCTTCATTCTTTTTTGTCGTCTGCAACATGTGCTCCACCTCTTGTTTGATGTTTTGTTGGATCTTTTTTATTTCAGCAAGCAGCTTTTCATTGTCGCTGGTCGGTGCTGGTGTTTGGAGTAGCTTTACTTGTTTTTTCAACTCATCAATCTGGCTTTGTAGTTGTGCTCTTTCAGCTTGCGAGACGCACGTGGCTGTCTCGAACCTCCGCATTGCTTCCTTATTTGGTGTCTTTGTGGTAATGGCGAGTTTTAAGACGTCTCTGAGTCTTTGGAGGAACGGACAGCCCAAGTATCTTGCTCCATGCTTGCCCAGACAGTTGGCGCATTTTCTTTTGTTGTTGGGTGCTCGGAAGTCCATGTCCAGCTTGGCTAGCGGACACTCTTTGAAGGCGTGGTGATCGGCGCAGTACCGGCAAATTTCCGTCTTACTGCGACATGTTGCTCTGCTGTGGCCGGCCCTCTGGCATCTGAAACATTGAGTAATCATTGGTATGAATCCTTCAGGCTGTTATATTTTCTAGTATATCGATACCTTACAACACTTTCTCCGTAATCCCGTTTATCACACAGAGTCTCGTAGCGGGCGAGAGCTGGAAGCGGTTCTATCCCCGCTGGTGACTTGCGGGATAACTGAGCCGGCCGCTCAGAAAGCAATGGCAAACTACTGGGCGTAATCTTGCCAAGAAATCAACAGACACCTGAAAGATGCTGCTGTTGACAGCAATGTCCTGTAAAGGATATGCGAATTTTTAAAAAAAATATATCGATACCTGGCGTGGTATTTCGCTGCCCTCAGTCGTCACCACCGCTAGCGTCGTAGGTATCTTTGAGTACGTTAGGATACACTCCGCCTTCAAGATTCGGATGTCGAGATTCTCCTCTTGTAGCTGCTGTAGGATTTGTTCGTCTGACAGCTCCACTTGTATACATTTGACAACCCATCTGACTGTACTTGAGTCGGTGTTTCCGACTCTGATGTCTTTCTCCTCCTTCTTCTCGGCTGTCTTGGCTCTTGTCTGTGGTAGGTTGTCGTCGGTCTTCCTCGTGGTGGCTTCATTAGTAACTGTAGTTTCAGGTTCTTTGTTGTAGCTCGCAGGCAGACTCTCCACGGCCGTCTTCTTTGCGGTTTTAGCGGCTCCCACGCAGCACATCTTCTGCGTCTGTTGTTTCTTGGTATTGGACTTGCAGCGTGCCATTTTCTTCCCCCATATCAGGCTTCTTGACTTGTTCAGGTGACTTGTCCTGATGGCACTGGCAAATGCCAATGACGGCGATATATATACACAATGCAAAGTACATTTTAAATACGATTGCTTGGACGTTTAGTTTTCAATCACGCTTGGTCAAGAAATGGACAATGTTAAAGAAGACAGTGTATACCAGTGCTAGCAGATACCCATACTAATATTTCTGTTCATACCACTCTTGACAGAAATCTCAGAGAACAAGATCCTGTTGCAGTAGACAGTGAGGTCAAAGCACTATTGCACACACACACACACACACACACACACACACACACACAAACCTAAGAGGGCGAAGCAGTAGGCATTCTCAGCAAGCTCAAGTTGCAAAACTGTCAAGGAAGCAGTTGTGCTTTGCCACCCTAAAGGCAGCTGTATGATTGAAAAATGACTGTAACCAATGCCCTGAATTGACTGAGCATGCAACATTATGCACATGCATGTGTACTGAGCGATTCAATGAACATGCCCAAGAAGTTCCAGACTAAACTCACGCTACTTGACATAAGTTAGTCAAGGTAACTTTCATCTATGTAGCGGGACAATGAGCTAGCCGATCGGTTAGCGAACATGGCTGTAATCAAGGTGGAAAGAGCAATGGATGGACCCGACACCATCAACCCCAAACGAGACGCTGGAAGAACAGATGATTTAAGACTTTAACTTTAAGACACTTGAACTTGAATCTGCTTCCTTGTCCACATTAAGCGAGGAGCCACCAGACATGAACATTGTGTTAAGAGCACAAAACATTTAATTAACCAGCACAGGACTGACACTGTCAGTAGATATACGCTGGCTGAAATGTTAAGGAGGAGATCGGAGCACCTTTGGACCTGTTAGGAGTGCCATGATAAACATAAATGTTCACTAATGACAGAAACATCGATACTAGAAAGAGACGACGAGCACATACAATTATGCGAGTCTAGCCGGGACGATGCCCCAGGGGAGGTCACTCGCAAGTGATTGGTTGCTTTCATAGAAACCAGCAGAAGTCAAGCCGGCCGGCCTGGGGCTATCATCTCCCTCCCTGTCTCCCGTCTCCCTGCTCGCTCTCTCTCCCTCTCTGTCACAGCTGGTCACGGCAGTGTCTTCACAACTCTGCCTACATCCCCTCTTCCTACGATATATAGTATTCTGGCAGCCCACAGTTAATAAATAATGCTGATTGGAACTGCACATCACAAAGTTAGAGAAGTAACTTACTAACAGATTACAGAGTTAACACACAACAGCTAGAGACACTAGAGTGTTGTTACTAACAACAACAACAAGACGGTGGCAAGTGTAGCAGCTGCGGCTGGAAGTCTGCGGCCAGTCACAAAGGTAAGTACGACTAATCTCTGACACTTTCATATGTATATAATTATATCATCGAATAGAGAACCTTACAAACAAACAATATGGATTCACTGTGTATATTACTACAGACAACCATGGATTCACTGTGTATTATTTTTTTTATAAAGTACATAGAGAACCTTACAGGCAAACATGTATTCACTGTGTATATAAAGTACCTATTGAGATGTATTGCATCATCAATTTCCATTGCAAGTATTGGTGGACCCTCACCATTGTTTTGAATATCTACATCTGGTCTACTATCATCATCATCATCATCATACAACTCTTCCAGATATTTCGTCCATCTAAGTACTATATCATCTTGTCCATCAATATTGCACCATTCCTCGAATCTAAACATCCAGTGGTAATTTGTGTTTTCCTTCCTGTTATTGCATTTATTTGTATATTCATGGAATGTGAGTCTTTTCTATAGTTTGTCCTAATTTCCATGCACTGTTGATTGAACCATACTTCTTTAGCCACTTTGCATTTGTTTACTTGTTCTTTATGTATTCTACTATATTCTTCTTTATCTTGCTTTTCGTCTATTATCTACAAACTTTCATCTGTCATCTATTTCTGTTTTGCAATTCTATGTTTATGTGGAATGATTTCAGTTGTCTGTTGGATTGATTCCCGCAGCATTTCCCATTGTTCATCAATAGTCTGTATTACCTCCATGACATTAAATATGTTCTTGACCGTTAACTTTGTATTGTACCTTTGTCTAATTTCTGTGTCTGTTTTAAGTAATGCTAGATTTAACTTGATGTTCTTTGGGGTTTTCCTTATGATTTTAAGTCTTCACCTTTCCTATAACTGGCACATGGTCACTATATCCATCTGTTTCTGGTCTAGTTTTTGTTCCTACTAAACTGCTTCTGAATCTCTTTGGTATGTGTATGTAGTCAATTTGATTGTGAATATTATCTCCAGGGCTTTTCCATGTATATAATTGTCAAGGATGATGTTTGAACCAGTTGTTCCCTATTACCATTTCATGGACTCATCTTACGCAGTCTATATACACTAACATGAAGAATAATCTTACATTAACATGAAGACTCATCTTACGCAATCTATGTACACTAGCATGGATGTACATCTTAAACTAACATGAAGATTCATCTTACACAATCTATGTACACTAGCATAGATATACATCTTACATTAACATGAAGTCTCATCTTACACAATCTATGTACACTAACATGAAGACTCATCTTACACAATCTATGTACACTAACATGAAGACTAATCTTACACAATCTATGTACACTAACATGAAGTCTCATCTTACACAATCTATGTACACTAGCTTGAAGTTTCATTTTACACAATCTATGTACACTAGCATTGATATACATCTTAAACTAACATGAAGACTCATCTTACACAATCTATGTACACTAGCATGGATATACATCTTAAACTAACATGAAGACTCATCTTACACAATCTATGTACACTAACATGAAGACTCATCTTACACAATCTATGTACACTAACATGAAGACTAATCTTACACAATCTATGTACACTAACATGAAGACTCATCTTACACAGTCTATGTACACTAGCATGGATATACATCTTAAACTAACATGAAGACTCATCTTACACAATCTATGTACACTAACATGAAGACTCATCTTACACAATCTATGTACACTAACATGAAGACTCATCTTACACAATCTATGTACACTAACATGAAGACTCATCTTACACAGTCTATGTACACTAGCATGGATATACATCTTAAACTAACATGAAGACTCATCTTACACAATCTATGTACACTAACATGAAGACTCATCTTACACAATCTATGTACACTAACATGAAGACTCATCTTACACAATCTATGTACACTAACATGAAGACTCATCTTACACAATCTATGTACACTAGCATGGATATACATCTTAAACTAACATGAAGTCTCATCTTACACAATCTATGTACACTAGCATGGATATACATCTTAAACTAACATGAAGACTCATCTTACACAATCTATGTACACTAGCATGGATATACATACATCTTAGACTAACATGAAAACTCATCTTTCACAATTTATGTACACTACTTCTTCTTTGCGTTCATCCGGAGTGTTTTTTCAGATGTGATTGCGGTGTGTCTCATTAGGCACTCTTGGGTCGAAACCCTTAGGCCAACACATCCGACTTTTAGCGTGCATTTTTGACCAGGTTAGCATTCCTGGGAGACTCTCACTTGTGTGGTGCCGTCTACATCCCAGCTAGTCGAGTTGGAGCAGTCGAAGACTTCGCGGTCGTTCCTCAAAGGAAGGCAGGGACAGTCCATGACATTTTCCGCCATCCTGGGTGGCTTCTATAATTGCAGAGCCAACACATAGCGCCCTGGTGCTGGGCTCACCGAGGGAATCTTCACGTCCTGCTCATGGCTGCTTTAATTCCTCACTTCAATATATTGGGTATTTCGTTCGCCCCGGGCCGTTCCCGCACAAACCGGACAAGTCTTCAGACGGTATCCACTCAGCGAGTTTTTGATTCGGAAATGTGCTTGTCATTGTGCCCGTCAGAGCTGTTCCAGGCACGATGGACATTCGGAAAACTACCTAGTCAGAGCTGTTCCGAACAAGAGCGGCATTCGGAAACTAGGTAGTCAGAGCTGTTCTTAGCACAAGAGATACTTGGACGAGACATTTCACTTGGACATAAATGCGCAGTGCCAATTTTTATTTTGCCACCCGTAGGACGGCACTTCCGACTTCAGCGGACATTTTTAATGAGCTTAGCCTTCCTCGGGTTTCGAGGCACATTAGACTTATTGTTGTGATGTCGCCCACATCTCAGCTGGTCAAGATAGAACGGTCAAAGACATCACGGTCAACCCTCAAGAGAAGGCAGGGGCAGACCATGGGCATTCCCTTGCTATCCAAGGAGGCTTCCATAATTGCAGAGCTGGCATATATTGCTCTGAGACTGGTCTCACCCGAGGAGTTGCCACGTCCTGCTCATAGCTGCTTTAGTTCCTCACTTCAATGTGTTGGGCATTTCACTTGCTACTGGTCGCTCAAGCACACACCAGAAACGGTTAGTCTGCGGGTGACATCCACTAGGTAAGCTTTTGCTTTTGACTTCAGACCATGCAATGGATTCACTAGCTGTGCGTTCCATTTCGTGTTATTGAGACGTTTTTCCACCTTTGTCTACACTCTCTATGAGTTAGATACAGACAGTTTTCGTAACCATTTCATTCGACTGGGGCACTTCTTCTACCTTTTAGTACTCGCTCACGGGGTAGTCTACAAGTGCTGCCGGCTCAGCACCTTACCTCCGTGCAGCAGTGAGCGAGAAACGGCCAGGCCCTCTCATCTGGGAATTTCTGATATCCCCCAGCTGAGAGCCTTCTGACAAGTATCAGAACTGAGCGTGTAGCAAGCTCAGTATCTCACCTCCATTTTTTGGATATCGGCCCAGCTCTCACATCCGAGGGTTTATGGCTTAGAGGTGTTCAGCCTCAACCCTCAACAGGGAACCTTAGAGTATGTGTCAGAACCAAGAACTTCTGCCTTCGTGAGCCTGATTTAAACTTTTGACTGCTTTCCGCAGTCTACCTGCAGATCAGCAGGTTGTGTCTCGCTTAGTCTGGCCCCTATCCCATAGGCTCCGATATGTAGTTTTCATCCATCGAGTTGTAGTTGAGAGGTGGCGGATATTGGGTGGGTGAGTGGGTGTAGGTTGGCTGATGTGTGTGTGGGGAAAATTGTGAGGGTGCAGGATGTATGTATGAATAGGTGCGGGATGTGTGGGTTGATGGGGGTATGTGTGTGTGGTTTTTTGATGTGTTTTGCTGGGTGGTTGCGGGTGTGTGGTGGGTGGTGGAGAATATGTGGGTGGGTGTGTCAGTTATGGGATGGGTTGGGGATGTATGTGTGGGTGGGGGATCGGTGGGTGGGTGGCGGCATGTATGTTTGCCTGAGTCTGTGTGAGTGTGTGGAGGTATGTGTGGGTGGCTGAGGGATGTGTGGGTGGCTGCAGGGTGTGAGGGTAGATGGGGGATGTGTCTCACAACATTGCAATATGCACTGTTTATGTTTACAACTTTCATTTGACAATGATTTTTTTTCCCATGTGAATGTACCATGCGTAATATGCATTGTTTGTGCTTACAAAATCAATTTGACAATGTATTTTTTTTCCTATGTAAATGTAACATTCATATTTGATGAATGAAAGATGAGTGATCGAAAGGGCCGAATGTAAGACGGGCCTGCGTGCCCAATTTGCTACCCTTTTAAAATAAAGTTTGTTCGTTCGTTCGTTCGTTCCATCGACAAGCACATGGGGTCAATGGGACACGCAAGCTCCCCCCACCACGGAAAGGTGGAGACACATCGGGGGAGATTTATGTACACTAGCATGGATATACATCTTAAACTAACATGAAGTCTCATCTTACACAATCTATGTACACTAGCATGGATATACATCTTAAACTAACATGAAGTGTCATCTTATACAATCTATGTACACTAACATGAAGTCTCATCTTACATAGTTTATATATGTACACTAACATGAAGTCTCATCTTACACAGTCTATGTACACTAACATGAAGTCTCATCTTACACAGTCTATATATGTACACTAACATAAAGCCTCATCTTACACAATCTATGTACACTAACATAAAGTCTCATCTTACACAGTCTATGTACACTAACATGAAGTCTCATCTCACACAGTCTATATATGTACACTAACATAAAGCCTCATCTTACACAGTCTATGTACACTAACATGAAGTCTCATCTTACACAGTCTGTATATGTACACTAACATAAAGCCTCATCTTACACAGTCTATGTACACTAACATGAAGTCTCATCTCACACAGTCTATATATGTACACTAACATAAAGCCTCATCTTACACAGTCTATGTACACTAACATGAAGTCTCATCTTACACAGTCTATATATGTACACTAACATAAAGCCTCATCTTACACAGTCTATGTACACTAACATGAAGTCTCATCTCACACAGTCTATATATGTACACTAACATAAAGCCTCATCTTACACAGTCTATGTACACTAACATGAAGTCTCATCTCACACAGTCTATATATGTACACTAACATAAAGCCTCATCTTACACAGTCTATGTACACTAACATGAAGTCTCATCTTACACAGTCTGTATATGTACACTAACATGAAGTCTCATCTTACACAGTCTATATATGTACACTAACATGAAGTCTCATCTTACACATTCTATATATGTACACTAACATGAAGTCTCATCTTACACATTCTATATATGTACACTAACATAAAGTCTCATCTTACACATTCTGTATATGTACACTAACATGAAGTCTCATCTTACACATTCTATATATGTACACTAACATGAAGCCTCATCTTACACAGTCTATATATGTACACTAACATAAAGCCTCATCTTACACAGTCTATGTACACTAACATGAAGTCTCATCTCACACATTCTATATATGTACACTAACATAAAGCCTCATCTTACACAGTCTATGTACACTAACATGAAGTCTCATCTCACACAGTCTATATATGTACACTAACATGAAGTCTCATCTTACACATTCTGTATATGTACACTAACATGAAGTCTCATCTTACACATTCTATATATGTACACTAACATGAAGCCTCATCTTACACAGTCTATATATGTACACTAACATAAAGCCTCATCTTACACAGTCTATGTACACTAACATGAAGTCTCATCTCACACATTCTATATATGTACACTAACATAAAGCCTCATCTTACACAGTCTATGTACACTAACATGAAGTCTCATCTCACACAGTCTATATATGTACACTAACATGAAGCCTCATCTTACACAGTCTATATATGTACACTAACATAAAGCCTCATCTTACACAGTCTATGTACACTAACATGACGTCTCATCTTACACAGTCTGTATATGTACACTAACACGAAGTCTCATCTTACACAGTCTATGTACACTAACATGAAGTCTCATCTTACACATTCTATATATGTACACTAACATGAAGTCTCATCTTACACAGTCTATGTACACTAACATGAAGTCTCATCTTACACATTCTGTATATGTACACTAACATGAAGTCTCATCTTACACATTCTGTATATGTACACTAACATGAAGTCTCATCTTACACAGTCTATGTACACTAACATGAAGTCTCATCTTACACAATCTGTATATGTACACTAACATGAAGTCTCATCATACACATTCTGTATATGTACACTAACATGAAGTCTCATCTTACACATTCTATATATGTACACTAACATGAAGTCTCATCTTACACATTCTGTATATGTACACTAACATGAAGTCTCATCTTACACATTCTGTATATGTACACTAACATGAAGTCTCATCTTACACATTCTATATATGTACACTAACATGAAGTCTCATCTTACACATTCTGTATATGTTCACTAACATGAAGTCTTATCTTACACATTCTATATATGTACACTAACATGAAGTCTCATCTTACACAGTCTATGTACACTAACATGAAGTCTCATCTTACACAGTCTGTATATGTACACTAACATGAAGTCTCATCTTACACAGTCTGTATATGTACACTAACATGAAGTCTCATCTTACACATTCTATATATGTACACTAACATGAAGTCTCATCTTACACATTCTATATATGTACACTAACATGAAGTCTCATCTTACACATTCTATATATGTACACTAACATGAAGTCTCATCTTACACATTCTATATATGTACACTAACATGAAGTCTCATCTTACACAGTCTATGTACACTAACATGAAGTCTCATCTTACACAGTCTGTATATGTACACTAACATAAAGCCTCATCTTACACAGTCTATGTACACTAACATGAAGTCTCATCTTACACAGTCTGTATATGTACACTAACATGAAGTCTCATCTTACACAGTCTGTATATATACACTAACATGAAGTCTCATCTTACACAATCAGTGTATGTACACTAATATGAAGTCTCATCTTACACAGTCTATGTACACTAACATAAAGCCTCATCTTACACAGTCTATGTACACTAACATGAAGTCTCATCTTACACAGTCTGTATATGTACACTAACATGAAGTCTCATCTTACACAGTCTGTATATGTACACTAACATGAAGTCTCATCTTACACAATCAGTGTATGTACACTAATATGAAGTCTCATCTTACACAGTCTATGTACACTAACATAAAGCCTCATCTTACACAGTCTATGTACACTAACATGAAGTCTCATCTTACACAGTCTGTATATGTACACTAACATGAAGTCTCATCTTACACAATCAGTGTATGTACACTAACATGAAGTCTCATCTTACACAATCAGTGTATGTACACTAACATAAAGTCTCATCTTACACATTCTGTATATGTACACTAACATAAAGTCTCATCTTACACATTCTATATATGTTCACTAACATGAAGTCTCATCTTACACAGTCTATGTACACTAACATGAAGTCTCATCTTACACATTCTATATATGTTCACTAACATGAAGTCTCATCTTACACATTCTATATATGTACACTAACATAAAGTCTCATCTTACACATTCTATATATGTTCACTAACATGAAGTCTCATCTTACACAGTCTATATATGTACACTAACATAAAGCCTCATCTTACACAGTCTATATATGTACACAAACATGAAGTCTCATCTTACACAGTTTATGTACACTAACATAAAGCCTCATCTTACACAGTCTATGTACACTAACATGAAGTCTCATCTTACACAATCTATGTACACTAACATGAAGTCTCATCTTACACAATCTATGTACACTAACATGAAGTCTCATCTTACACAATCTATGTACACTAACATGAAGTCTTATCTTACACAGTTTATATATGTACACTAACATGAAGTCTCATCTTACACAGTCTGTATGTGTACACTAACATGAAGTCTCATCTTACAAAATCAATGTATGTACACTAACATGAAGTCTCATCTTACACAGTCTATATATGTACACTAACATAAAGCCTCATCTTACACAGTCTATATATGTACACTAACATAAAGCTTCATCTTACACAGTCTATGTACACTAACATGAAGTCTCATCTTACACAGTCTATGTACACTAACATGAAGTCTCATCTTACACAGTCTATGTACACTAACATGAAGTCTCATCTTACACAATCTATGTACACTAACATGAAGACTCATCTTACACAATCAATGTATGTTCACTAACATGAAGTCTCATCTTACACAGTCTATATATGTACACTAACATGAAGTCTCATCTTACAGAGTCTATATATGTACACTAACATGAAGTCTCATCTCACACAGTCTATATATGTACACTAACATAAAGCCTCATCTTACACAGTCTATGTACACTAACATGAAGTCTCATCTTACACAGTCTATGTACACTAACATGAAGACTCATCTTACACAATCAATGTATGTTCACTAACATGAAGTCTCATCTTACACAGTCTATATATGTACACTAACATGAAGTCTCATCTTACACAGTCTATGTACACTGACATGAAGTCTCATCTTACACAATCTATGTACACTAATATGAAGTCTCATCTTACACAATATATGTACACTAACATGAAGTCTCATCTTACACAGTCTATGTACACTAACATGAAGTCTCATCTTACACAGTCTATGTACACTAACATGAAGTCTCATCTTACACAATCTATGTACACTAACATGAAGACTCATCTTACACAATCAATGTATGTTCACTAACATGAAGTCTCATCTTACACAGTCTATATATGTACACTAACATGAAGTCTCATCTTACAGAGTCTATATATGTACACTAACATGAAGTCTCATCTCACACAGTCTATATATGTACACTAACATAAAGCCTCATCTTACACAGTCTATGTACACTAACATGAAGTCTCATCTTACACAGTCTATGTACACTGACATGAAGTCTCATCTTACACAATCTATGTACACTAATATGAAGTCTCATCTTACACAATATATGTACACTAACATGAAGTCTCATCTTACACAATCTATGTACACTAACATGAAGTCTCATCTTACACAATCTATGTACACTAACATGAAGTCTCATCTTACACAGTCTATGTACACTAACATGAAGTCTCATCTTACCCAGTCTATGTACATTAACATGAAGTCTCATCTTACACAGTCTATATATGTACACTAACATGAAGAATCATCTTACACAGTCTATGTACACTAACATGAAGTCTCATCTTACACAGTCTATGTACACTAATATGAAGTCTCATCTCACACAGTTTATATATGTACACTAACATGAAGTCTCATCTTACACAATATATGTACAATAACATGAAGTCTCATCTTACACAATCTATGTACACTAACATGAATTCTCATCTTACACAATCTATGTACAATAACATGAAGTCTCATCTTACACAGTCTATGTACATTAACATGAAGTCTCATCTTACACAGTCTATGTACACTCATATGAAGTCTCATCTTACACAGTCTATGTACACTAATATGAAGTCTCATCTTACACAGTCTATGTACACTAACATGAAGTCTCATCTTACACAGTCTATGTACACTAATATGAAGTCTCATCTCACACAGTTTATATATGTACACTAACATGAAGTCTCATCTTACACAATCTATGTACAATAACATGAAGTCTCATCTTACACAATCTATGTACACTAACATGAATTCTCATCTTACACAATCTATGTACAATAATATGAAGTCTCATCTTACACAATATATGTACACTAACATGAAGTCTCATCTTACACATTCTTATAAGTTACATATATATATATACTAGCTGACCCTGCCCGGCTTCGCCCAGACCCTGGTGGGGAGCATCTCATTTAATTCATATAAGTAGTCATATAAGTTCCCGTTCCCGTTACCGACTATCTGTCTGTCTGTCTGTCTGTCTGTCTGTCTGTCTGTCTGACCCGGCCCGACATCGCCCAGCTCCTGGTGTGAAGCATCTCATTTAATTTATATAAGTAGTCATATAAGTTCTCGTTCCCGATGTTATCGCGGACCTCAGAGAGAAGTGTCTATGTAGAAGACCATTTCCTGGACGTACGTATTTTGGGAGGGGGAGGAGGGAGGAGGAGGAAGAAGAAAAAAAAAAATACGACAGTTGGCATCTCTGGAATGAAAGGAAGGCGTGTAGAAAATTTCATCTCAATCGGATGGGCCGTTCGCGAGCGTATAAAGGACATACAGACAGAGATACGCACAAGTCTTTTTTATATATAAGACTAGCTGACCCTGCCCGGCTTCGCCCAGACCCTGGTGGGGAGCATCTCATTTAATTCATATAAGTAGTCATATAAGTTCCCGTTCCCGTTACCGACTATCTGTCTGTCTGTCTGTCTGTCTGTCTGTCTGACCCGGCCCGACATCGCCCAGCTCCTGGTGTGAAGCATCTCATTTAATTTATATAAGTAGTCATATAAGTTCTCGTTCCCGATGTTATCGCGGACCTCAGAGAGAAGTGTCTATGTAGAAGACCATTTCCTGGACGTACGTATTTTGGGAGGGGGAGGAGGGAGGAGGGAGGAGGAGGAAGAAGAAAAAAAAACTACGACAGTTGGCATCTCTGGAATGAAAGGAAGGCGTGTAGAAAATTTCATCTCAATCGGATGGGCCGTTCGCGAGCGTATAAAGGACATACGGAGATACGCACATCCTTTTTTATATATAAGATAGATATATATATATATATATATATATATATATATATATATATATATATATATATATATATATATATATATATATATATATATATACATGAAGACTCATCACACACAGATAATATATACATACACTAACATGAAGACTCATCTGACACAATCTGTATACGCTAATATGAAGAATAATCTTATACTAATATTAAGACTCATCTTACACAGTCTATGCACACACGCACACTCACACACACATATGAAGACTAATCTTACAGTAATAAAAGGACTCGTCTTACACTAATATGATAATGTGAAAGAAGAAAAGAGAGAGAGAGAGAAGGAGGCTCAGAGAAGTGAGAGAGAGAGAGAGAGAGAGAGAGAGAGAGAGAGAGAGAGAGAGAGAGAGAGAGAGAGAAAGAAGAGAGGTTGAGGGCTTGTGAGTTGTGTTTTTGACTTGTTCGTTGTCCAGTGTCGTGGCCAAATGCCTTCTTCACCGCTACAATATAAAGAGAGAGAGAGAGAGCGGGGGATAAAGAGAGAGAGAGAGAAGGAGATACAAGAAGTTAATTCTTTCCGGTGTGGGTACAGCTACTAATGATGTAACCACCATACTTTGTATTGACATGTCAGGTCAGATCAATTGGATTACAGACTACAGACTGATCTATAGAATCTTAGTCTAACAAGCCAGATAGAAGACAACACAAATGTGAGTTATTTGACCTTGAACACTTATTACATCAGAATGCACTCAATAGATGATATTACAAATGCAGCATACACATAAAACAGCTGATCAAAGGATAGGATGAAAACATGCTACGTGTGCTAAACCTAACCCTATTAGGCTGCATTTAATTGTCAGACACCTCTCAAGTTGAATGACAGACACAACTGATCTGAAGATCCTTACAACCTATTATTAAAGAAATTTAAGGCACAACCACTGATCACTATCTAATGGTTGACTGATTTACCTAGGAAGATAACCCTTCTCCGTGATCTCTGTTGTTTAGCGAATGTTTGCAAGTCTGTGTTGCATACAGACCTTTCATCTTGTCTACCTCATCCATTTAGAGCGATTGTCCAGATGTGCTTCCTGCGGTTTAGCTGTAGCTAGTATAACAGAGTACCTCTGTTCAAGGGGTTTAGTGGGCATGGCGTGCAAAGGGAAAACGGATCTATTAGCTGATGCACGCGTGAGCACCCAGTAATTAGGTATCCAGGGACGCTCACGCGTTGACGTAGGGGCAGGATAGAGATCAGTTACCACCCAGTTCTCAGCCTAGCAGGATGTGAGGCTACACTTGTATAATGATGATACGTTTTTGATATGAACAACATGCCTCCAACAATAAACTCAGAGTATTTCTACTGAGTGTGTTCCTTCAGTTGCATTCGTGTCCTGTTACCCTGTTACAGGACACGAAATGGTGCCGTCGACGTAGGACTCATGCTTGGGTTACCGCGGCCAAACGAAGTGTTTTCCAAACTACACATCAAATTATTCGGATTTTATTGATGCACATCTGAGGACTAGTACAGAACAGACGCCATCAAAGTTGTTGTCAAATGCACGCTCAAGGCTGAAGAGATGGCGTAAAAATCTAAATTTCAAGACACTTTGGAAGACCGCTCAAGTTCAACTTCAATGTCAAGCCGCTTTTTATCAAATGTTCAAGGCTGAAGAAATGTCAACTCGCTTTTTATCAAATGTTCAAGGCTGAAGAAATGTCAACTCGCTTTTTATCAAATGTTCAAGGCTGAAGAAAATGTCAACTCGCTTTTTATCAACTACTCAAGGCTGAAAAAATCCAAAATCGCCTTTTACTAGCCTTATACTAACTGCCCAAGAGTAAGGAAAGTTCCAATACGTTTATTCTACTGCCCAGCCAGGGGTGAAGTCAGAAGCCAGAAGTCAGAGGTCAGAAGCCAGGAGTCAGAGGTCACAAGTCAGAAGTCAGAAGCCAACATGTTTTCCGAAGTCGACATGCTATCCTTGGGAAGTTTTCGCGGCCTACGAGTTTGAAGAACGTTGTCGTTGGTTGGAAATTACAGACTTACTACGACGCCGTGGGAGACAGGCGGAATAATGTAAATTTAATGGTAAAATCTTGTTTTTATTATAAATGTGATTATTATAATTAAGTACTATAATTGTTTGAAATTAATTTAAATAGTTAACAAAGATAATAAAATGGCACAGGATGAAGTTTCCTTGACACAGGTTCTGGGTGGAGTAGGTAGAGCCATATCTAAGTTGGACACAGCCTTGAAACAACAGATCATAGGTATTGATATTGAGAAATTCAGTGGTCAGGCAAGATATTTTAAAAAATGGGTTGTAGCCATCGAGAAACATGCATTTTTGGTGGGAGCCACAGATGAGGAAAAGAAAAAATTTGCTTATCCTCTGTGATCTGGATCCCTTGACTAGCAGTAGGAGTCTTACATGTGGCTTTCCTGGTCTTGTCCACCTTAAGCTATTAAAGTAGATTTCTAGCAGCTCTCCATTCTGTTACTAGCAATTTTGTAAGTCTGGGTTCTATACGGTCCTCTGGTATGTTCACCTTACCAGACGTGCAATCTTGCTATTAGTCTCCACACTTATGTGCTTCCTTACGGCATGTAGGTGTGAGCACCTTGCCATTACAGGAATATCACTCGTAGTTCCCTTGAGTTGCTAGGGTGAATCCATATATACCCGACTTTCCCATGCAAACCTTGGGGCACTCGCCACTTAGAATGTTACCCTAGATTGATTTGCATATGCACTTTGTTTCAGAGTTGAGATGATCACCTCTCAGTTAATTCACCTACCGAACGTACAAGTTCACGTTCTCTTAGGAGGATGCAGGCCAATTGGTGTGCCTACCTTATGTAAACTTGAAATTCGTTGTGCTCCTCCATCATTCATGACAAGTTGAAACTGCCTTTGTCGAAGTTCACATTTTCTTACTAGGATTGCCGGCTATCCTTGCCTCTAAGTTCTATTGTAGGTGACCGAGAGTTCACGGGACAAGTTCACGTTCTCTTAGGAGGATGCAGGCCAATAGGCGTGCCTACCTCAAGTAAACTTGAAATACGTTGTGCTCCTCCCTCATTCAAGTTGAAACTGCCTTTGTCGAAGTTCACATTTTCTTACTGGGATTGCCGGCTATCCTTGCCTCTACGTTCTATTGTAGGTGACCGATAATTCACGGGACCGTCCAGGGTCTGAGTATTTGAACTTTGGAAATTAAAAACATCATCATCTTATATTTCCTGAGGTCAGCATCCTGGATTAATTTAGCGCTGGACTCTGTGTGCCACCAAAATAAATTAAAATATGTTGATCTGCCTTGGTTGTAGGAAAGGTAGTTTCCTAATGTGACATTCTCATCCTCCAAACTTGTTGGTGGCCCACCAACCCTAAGGAAGCTCCTCCTACTTTGAGATCAAATTCCTGTCACTTCCTCTCACGTCATCTGATCCTTTCAGACCGTCGCCTAGTCAGGTCTCCAGGCTCGAATATATGTCACTCTGGTTCATTAGACATTTCCTAGTCTATTTCATTGACTGGTGGGACATTCGGATATGCTGGTAGTCCCAACGTCATCTCTAACGACCCCTCTGCTGCTCCATCCTCACAACGTTGCCGTTTATGATCAGCAGCTCTAATCATTGACCCCTCCCCTCCGACATTTTTAATTTCATATGGTCCTCATGACAAGGTCGGCGCTCGGGCAATTGTATATTTATGCGAAGACCACATATCTTGGATCTTAGCCCTATCAGTATGGTGGATCTTTCTTCTAGCAAGTTCGCCAACTTGCAGTAGTATACAGGTTGACATTTTGTCGCTTCTCTCCTTCCTGATATTGGCATGCTTCTTCAGCTGCTCGTTTGCTCAGAGTTTGCTCAGACGTCTGCGTCATGCAAGTGAGAAAGGTGTCCCTCTAAATATTGATTTGCACCAGCATTCCTGTATAACAGAGTTAGTAATAGGAAGAAGGGGCAGTGAGGTGTGCATAGTCAATAATGAAATAGTGCACGGGCAAGCACCATAGTAGGGGGGTAGCTAAGAACTGCTAGGTAGCTAGGGGGGTCGTCCTATGATGAGGATCGTAGAAACAAGGTCAGTTGTGAACGACCCACCATCTAAGAAGAACGTAAGATAGAGCTGGGGAACATCTGGATTTGAATTGTGGTTTGTTATAACCTGTCTCGATGTGAATCCGATTAAAGTAACTTAGAACGCCTTGGAGTGATGTTTGTTGCTTGTTCACCTTAACCTGACACTGTTACATAGGCGAAATGGTGCCTGAATGACTCAGGATTCCTAGTTGGTTGTCGCTGCACTTCAATTAACTGGAGGCCAAACTGGAGTAACCCACTGATGCACACTTGCAAACTGTAAGTGAACAGGCAGCTGAAAACATCAACTATGGCGCGTGTAAGAATTTCGACATAATTTCGCGCTGGGTTGTGAAGCCCACTATCAAGTCATTCCTGGGCTCTGTTGTTCGTGAGAGCCGCTATCAAGTCATCTCCGGGTTCTGTTGTCCGTGAGAGCCGCCAGGACCTGTTCCACGAGAAGCTCGAAGAGAGTTACACCCCTTGTCCGCCCAACACACGTCCAAGGGCAGACGGCGACTGGACTCCGACCACGAAAGAGGGTTTAGCTTAAGGGGGACTTGATAGATAGAAACCAAGTGTATTTAAGGATTGTTGATTATAAGATAGTTGATAGAGTTTTGCTGTGATGGTTATGTGTATGATTGCTTTGTTATGAACTCCTGTGATAGTGTAAATATTGTAACTGGCTGCGAAACCCATTCTTCGCCAGATTACTGTGAATAAATTAATTATATCAGAAAGTATCAGAATGGAGTTTGTTGCCTGACGGAACCCGAGTTTCATTACCCTAGGTCTGTAGGACGTTGACACACTGTCTGAGCGAGCATAATATACGTGTGTTAAAAAGAGAAGTTGACGATACGATTATGGTGTGTTGAGTGTGTTTGATTATATATCCGAGGAAGCAGATGGTGAATGTCGGAGTGGTTTGCTGTAGAGAATTAGCTAGGACAGATAATGTCATGCGTGCATATTGTGTGTTTGGTTGTGATGATTAGAGAATAGACGAATTAGAGCTTGAAACGTGGAATGCTATGTTGAGTGATGTGTGCTGACATGGAGATATGTAGGCTGGGAACGAATGTTGATGGCTAAAGCTAATGTGTTGGTTGAGTTGGGTAGGCTCTGAGCTTTGGAAAGGGAGTGAATGATTGAGAAAAGTTGAAATAAGAAAGTAGTTGGATTGTGAAAGTCCTATGTCAGACATTGAATTAACGTTTTGTTTATCGTTTTATGAAGCAGATGCAGTATCGTATGCTGAGGTGAGATTGCCTGCTGCAAAGAAATGAAAGAATATAGCGAGGACGTGATTAGTATGTCTCGTCGGAGTGAGGTTTGTGTGAAGAGCGGTTCAGAAGTTGGATAATGATGGTTAGTGTATAAAGGAGATAGACAGTAATGTGCTAGATGGTCCGTGCTGTTTCTGAAAGTGTCCCGATAAATGCATTTTGAGGCAGATACGACTTGTATGAAGAAGAGTATATATTATTTTAATTAATGTTGGGGGATATGTGTATCCATACATATTAATGAGGTCTATAGTAAATAGACATTTTCTGGTGTTTTTGGCATTGCAGGGATACCGTGGTTAACGGAATTGATAATGTTTAGGTGTCATTTAATTTTAGGGCATGATTTGTTGTGTTTTCCTTCTTTTACGTGTAAATTATTGGTCCGTAAAAGCGACTGGTAATATTGGATGACACTAAGTAATTTTGTCTTGATTTAAATTGATGCTTGTTTTATTATGTATGTTATTTTGAAAAATGTCAGGGGATAAATGATATTTTGAAAACCATGGGGGGGTTGATGTATTGTTTTAATTTGTGCTGTGTCTCCATTTGCTCATGATTTATAATTTCAGTTAAATTGCCTCGGTTGGTGTTGGCATATTATTTCGATATGTTATTTTGACTTATAATTATCAGGTTGTATTATTGTGCTCTGAGTTTTAGTAGTGTTCAGTTACGTGAATTAAGGGTATAGTCAGGTACAATTAGACCAGGGTGGGGTACGCCTCGCCGCTACGTAAAGAAATTACGTTCATAAAGAGAGACATATTCGACTTGTTAGTGGTGGTAAGTTTCGATAAACATGGAGTGAGGGCCATGTTTGGAATGTGAGGGGTTAGTTTAACTGAGGGTGGCCAGAGATGGGGCTGTGGATATCAGCACATATCATAATAATCCAGGAATAAATTAGATACGTTCATAGCAAATGAACGATGAATGCCAGGGATGTTTAAGAGAGAGGTTATAATAGGAACACATGGATTGAATGCCATGTTCCGAATGTGGGGATTATGTTAGCCTGGGGTTTAACTTGAGGGTGGTCGGAGATAAGGCTGTGAATAGCAGCATAAGTCATGGTGGTCGAGAATTAAGTTAGATAAAGGTCAGAGATAATATATGTTTAGTATTAAAAGACCGAGTATCCACCGGAATAAGTGGACAACTCTGCAGCTGAGCAGAGCAGGGCACTCACTTGTCCTGACAGTCGGAAATGGCTGTCAAAGGCAGAGTTAAAAGACCACCGTGTGAATGTAGAAGGCAAGGGGAAACCACCACATTATCTTCCCAAGATTTCATGGCGACACACATTTCAGAAATAGTGAACGACGTTAATGGCTGTCTTAGGACATCCTCGTCCGGTAGGGACAGTCATGAGCCACAGGTGACACCAGACCGTCATCCAGCTACTGATGGCAAAACTAAACCAATAACTAAACTAAATAAATTTAGAGTAGGAACGTGGAATGTTAGGACATTAAATGAGCTAGGAAAGTTAAAAACAATGTTCTAAGAGAAATGGAAAACATGAACATGAATATACTAGGCATAAGTGAGATGAGATGGAAGGGATCTGGCAAAATTATAACCGACAAACACACAATAATTTATTCTGGAGGGGACACACATGAAAAAGGTGTAGGAATAATATTTGATGAAAATACAGCCAAATCTATGACTGGATACTGGTGCATTTCAGATAGAGTTATAATGGTCAAAATCAAAGGCAAACCAATAGATATAAATATTATACAAGTATATGCACCAACAACAAACAGTAGTGATGAAGATATACAAAACTTTTACGATGAAGTTGAAATGGCAATAGCCCAAATTGGATCACAAGAAATAAAAATAATACTGGGGGATTTTAATGCAAAAGTAGGAAAGGGAAAAATAGAGGATATAGTGGGGAATTACGGTTTAGGTACAAGAAATGAAAGAGGAGAGAAACTAATAGAATGGGCAAATATTAATGATATGATAATTGGAAACACATGGTTTAAACACCATAAAAGACGACTATACAGATGGAAAAGCCCTGATATGAAAATACGCAACCAAATTGACTACATACTTATTAATAAAAGATTTAGAAATGCATTAATTAATGTAAAGACAATGCCTGGTGCTAACGGTAACAGTGATCATGTACCACTATGTGGACAAATAAAAGTAAGATTAAAGAGAGGGGAAAAAATGGTTAAAAACTTGAGACTTAATAAAGAGGTTCTGAAAGTAGATAAAGAAATTCAAGAACAATACAGAGTGACTGTGAAAAATAGGTACAATGCAATAGCTAAAATACAGAGTATAGATGAACAATGGGAAATGTTAAGGGACTCCATTCATCAAACTAAAGAAATATTACCGGAGAGAAGCCAAAAAGCTAAGAAAAAATGGATGAATGAAGAAATCTTAAGGTTGATGGACAAAAGGAAACAGAATAAAAATGACAAACAAGAGTATGCTAAGATAAATAAAGAAATAAGAGATAAATGTGTGAAGGCAAAAGAAAGTTGGTTAAATGAGCAATGCAGAAAAATTGAATTAAATTCCATTAAAGATCAAAAAAGTATGTACAGACAAATCAGCGAGCTCACAGGAAGAAAAATAAGAATAAATACAGGGTGTTTGAAATCAAAAACAGGACAGACTTTATTGGAGGAAGGTGCTATAATGAAGAGGTGGAATGAGTATATAAGAGAATTATATAATGGAGAAAGGGAAGAATTAACAGAAGAAAGTAACTTAGAAGGCCCACCTATTCTAAAAGAAGAAGTCGCTGATGCTATGAAACATATGAAGAAAGGAAAAACAGCTGGGCCAGATGAAATCACAATAGAAGAATTAGAAGTGTTGGGAGAATTTGGAGTAGATATATTAACCAAAATGTTGAATGATATTTACAGTAGTGGATATTTACCCAGTGATATGCTGAAATCTGTATTTATAGCTATACCAAAAAGACCAGGAGCAATTGATTGTGAAGATTTTCGTACAATTAACCTTATAAACCATATCACTAAGCTTCTACTCAGAATCATAATGAGAAGAATCAAAAATAAAATAAAAATAGAAATTAGTGAAGAACAGTATGGATTTGTGGAAGGAAAGGGCACAAACAATGCAATTTATACATTACGGACACTAATAGAAAGGTCAATAGAGAAACAGAGAGACATATATTTGTGCTTCATAGATTATACTAAGGCATTTGATAAAGTAAAACATGATGAACTGATTAAAATGTTGGAAGATATCAACATTGATGGAAAAGATTTAAGAATAATAAAGAATGTTTACTGGAACCAAGTAGCAGCAATTAAAATGGGAAATAAAGAGGGTAGTTACGAACTGATAAAGCTAGGAGTACGACAGGGGTGTGTCTTGTCACCCGATCTCTTCTCCCTGTATAGAGAAGTAATAATGAGAGAGATCAAAGAGAAGCCAGGAATACTAATCGGAGGATATAATATAAACAATATACGCTATGCAGATGACACAGTATTGGTAGCGGATAATGCAACAGACCTACAACAATTGTTGGACAGTGTAGTAACAGAGAGTGTACAGAAAGGACTGTCCTTGAATATCAAGAAAACAGTAACAATGGTGATATCAAAGAAAATGGGGACGCCAAAATGTGACATAGAAATAGAAGGGGAAATTCTCAACCAAGTGGATAATTTTAAATACCTAGGGGCACTTATAACATCAGATGGAAGATGTACAAAAGAGATTAAGAGCAGAATAGGGCAGGCAAAGACAGCATTTCAGGAAATGAAGAGTATCTTATGCAATAAGTCGCTATCAATGAATGTAAGAAAGAGAGTACTAAAATGCTATATAGAACCAGTTTTGCTGTATGGCAGCGAATCTTGGAATGTAAATGAACAAATTAGGAAGAACTTAGAAGCAACAGAGATGTGGTTTTTAAGACGAATGTTGCGAATTCCTTGGACTGCCAGAGTAACTAACAACGATTGCCTGAAAGAGGCTAATGAAACTAGAACACTATATACAACAATAAGAAAGAGACAAACATCTTTCTTTGGTCATGTGATGAGAAGAGAGGCATTGGAGAACATCGTGACAACTGGAAAGATCGAGGGGAAGAGATGCAGAGGCAGACCAAGAGAAATGATGCTGGACGGACTGAGACGGTGGCATGGAGGAATATCATCAGCAGAGTTGATCCAGAACACCAAAGACCGAGATCTGTGGAGAGCCATGAACGCCTACGCCAGCCGGCACGGCACTTGATGATGATGATGAGTATTAAAAGGGGGCTGCATTAGTCAGCGATAATAGGAGGGCACATAGACTGAGCGCCATGTGGGGGGGGGGGGGTTTGTCTTAGTCTGGGGGTGACCATAGATGAAGCTGTGGATATCAGCACATATTATAATAGCTGAGTATTAAATGAATGATAAGGGGAAGTAAGTAGGTTCATAATAGATGAACATTGTTCAAGATGTGGGGGTTGGATCAAATTAAGTAAGTTCATAATATATGAACTACGAATGTTATTATTTGCGTGTTGTGGTTGCAACATGGGCAGGGATGACTATAGTTTGAATGCCAGAGAGTGGGATGCTGTGGTTACAGCAAACATGGATTGAATGCCATGAAGTTTGCGTGAAAAAAGGGGGTCCGTGATATGTGGACAAATTGATTGCAGAAGATATTGATATAGGATAGACAGAGTAGAATATTTTTGTTGCTGTAAATACGGCATAAATCGAAAAGTTAGAGGTGTTAGGAGATAAGGTCCATAATAAATGGACATTGATAATATTATTAGGTTGCTGAGGGTTTCAGCTTATGCCTTGAGTATCAGAGATATGAGCAAGCTGATATGAAGTGTATCCCTGGGTTGCTGGAGCGATGTATGTAAGGGTCAGAGATTAGGTTATATAGGTGATGTTTATAATGTTGGAGGAGGTTTTGAGTAGTAGGGCCCATAATGGACCTTTTGATTTGTGTCCTCGGGATGTGTTTTGTGGTTGACATTACAATTCGAGGTTGCTATGGCTGAGGTAACGCTCAGAGCCATAATATCAGTAGTGTCTGTAATAAATAGACATTTAGGAGTGGATAATATTTTTGGTGTTTGATGCTGTGGATATCAGCGCAAACTGTATTAATCAGAGATTAAGTAATATACATAAATTAGGTGAGTTTCAGGGATATGATAAGAAAGCTGGTGGAAGTGTTGCCATAATAACTGGTATATTTGGGTTGTGAGAGATATGTAATTGTTTTTTATTAAAGACTTTACTGCATAAAGTCTCAGGGCGACATGGTGGGGTAAATGTGAGTATGGTTTTGCGAGGAAGAGTTCTTGTTCTTTGATCTCCGGTGGCCACCGATTCATTGTCTTCCTATCGTGTGTTAGTTGAATGGATTCAAGATGGTTGAATTTGGAGAATTAGTATTGCTGAAGTAAGGGTTAATGGCGTAGTCATGTTGATGATAATGATAGAGAGTATAAAGTATTTTCAGAAGAGTATGGCATTTTGAATTTGTATGGTCAAGATCAGATATTGATATATATTTACATGATGAGAAGTAAAATTAAAAAGGGTTTAAGCGGATAGCTTGTGACCCTGTAGATGAGAAGAAGAAGTAGCATTGAGGTATATAGAAGAAGAAGTGTTGTATAATGAATTGGCGGATAGCTAAGTTTCATGCGGGGTTGTAACTTACTTAGTTTTAAGGCTTAAGTAATATTGGAGGAGTGATGGCAGATAGTTATAGGACAACCCATGAGAGGTTGAGTAAAGTTGTGTTGTGGGGGGTAGTAGCGGATGGCTATAGATCTCAAGAGAACTTGAAGTAATGATGGGGTAGTGATAAGAGTTAAAAAGACTCTGGTGATAAGACATAGTAGGGCCTTATAAAAACGTTCCAGGTTATATTACTTAGATTTTTTTTTGCTGGAAATTAGAGTAGGGTTTTGGGTTTAAGACTTTTCGGGGAAAAGTCTTGGTGGAGGAAAGAGAGGAATATAACAGAGTTAGTAATAGGAAGAAGGGGCAGTGAGGTGTGCATAGTCAATAATGAAATAGTGCACGGGCAAGCACCATAGTAGGGGGGTAGCTAAGAACTGCTAGGTAGCTAGGGGGTCGTCCTATGACGAGGATCGTAGAAACAAGGTCAGTTGTGAACGACCCACCATCTAAGAAGGAAAGAAGGACGTAAGATAGAGCTGGGGAACATCTGGATTTGAATTGTGGTTTGTTATAACCTGTCTCGATGTGAATCCGATTAAAGTAACTTAGAGAAAGAACGGCCTTGGAGTGATGTTTGTTGCTTGTTCGCCTTAACCTACCACTGTTACACCTGTCATCGGTGACAGTGTTCAGGATTAAATCCACTGGTAAATGTGGTTTCCGTTAACATTTCAGGTAATGAGGGGAAACCCTGTTAGGGCATGAGGCATCGAATTGTACACCTGCAACACTTCAGCTAGATGGTCAAACTATCTCCTTTTCACTGTAGCCTCGAGTGGTTTGAGAAAATCATGCGAGGTCTTTTTAAAGCGCTCACACTGGCAGTTTCCCCGTCGTTCCAGGTCGTATTGCGGCTTTTCTCAATGCTATAGATTTTGCATATTCTGCTATAAAGGCAGATTCAAAGTGTCTGCCCTGATTGGAGTGCAACCTTCGTGGAACACCCATGTAAAGGAACAATTTTTCTACTAGAACTTTTGCTACGGTGGAATCTTTTTTTTTTTTTGTTTCTTTGGAATGGCAGTAGTGACATTGAGAACACATTAGTGACAACTAAAACATTTTCATACCCTTTCATGTCTTCTAACAAGATAAAATCCATCGCTACAACTTCAAATGGTTTTGAGGCTAACAAATTACGTGAGGTATCCCTAGTTTTAAAATGCAGTGGCTTTGCTACATTGCACCTGTTACAACTTACAAAATCTATCTACTTCTGCAGTGATACCTCCCCAAAAACATCTGTTTTTTAATATCAGTAACATCTTATCTTTACTTTGATTCCCGATGCTGTGCACTGATTATATCTATATATCTTCATAGCATTCTCGATCATTGCTTGATCAATTCGTTATGTAGCTATATTTTTTGTGTCAAGTTGGTTTATTACTCTCACATGTTGAGTATGTGGTTCTTAGGTACAATTCCATACTCTTATATCTCTTTTACTGAGATGAATGAATCTTTCTTTCTTCTGATGGTCTGCAACATCCGAATAATATATCTCTGTCGTAACGATTTATAATCTTTTGTAGATTATCTTACTATATTCATTACGTACTCCATCTGTTGTATGCTCTTTTACTTTAAAATATATATCTCTGGTGTAGCAATGATGATTAAATGATGGTTACAAGTTTGTATATATGACACTCTTTTATTTGTGATGATGAATATTGCAATTTAATTTTGTATATAACCTTCAGATTATGTTGATACTCTTGATGATGTGCCATTCAACGAATGGTTCTTGATTAAGTGTACTCGGTCTTCTCGCGTCTTGGTTCCCTTCTCATAGTAATGATTTATGGATATAATCTGCTGCATTCTTTAACTAATCTTGACAGCTTCGTGATTTTCCAATCTGTAAATGTGTAATGTACATAGGATGCATGTTCCCATAATTTTTTTTTTAAAATACATTCATAAATATATCAATAGTTAAATTATAGCGTCAAGTGGTTCGCTTCTGGTTTGCAAACATTTTGTTCAATAATCAAGAGTGCCTAGAGATTTCCAGGTACACTTCATGATAAGGATTTAATAATGTAAATAGTTCAGTGTTATAGTCCTGATGGTTCTGATAGTGCGTTATTATATTCTGATCTATAATTCCTGTCAAGTTATAGTCTGCTTAATTAGTCGGCTAAATTATTGTCTTTCCATGGAATGTGACAGATGTCAAAGCCATGGTCCTGTAAGAGTAGAGACCATCTGTATATTCTAGAGTTTTTGGAAGACCTTCTTTAAAGACTTTCATAGGTTTATTATCAGATAGAACAATGCATTTCTTGCCCAGCAGCTATTTAGAAAATTTATTGACACTTTCAACAAATGCTAATGCTTCAAGTTCAGTTATTGAATACGTTCTTTGAGCATCAGATAACTTTCTGTTTGAAGACCTGTTCTAACAGTTCTCCATGTTTGCCAGTCCACTTGATTTTGGTCGGTTATCCTTTCTTTAGTAGTTATGAAAACAAAAGTGAAATTTTGAATGAATTTCTGATAGTAGTTAATCAGTCCTAGCATGCTCCTGACTTCCTTTTTTTTATAGTGGGAGCTTTAATCTGTAAAATTTAATGACCAAACCTGGGTCAGTTTTCCGAAAACCGTTTGAGATTCTGTGTCCCATACATGGGACTTCAAGATATCCTAGTTCAATCTTACTTAGTTTTGCTTTTCGAACGTTAGATTCTATTTAGTATGGGCAGTAATTGCATTCTACATAATAATAGGTACTACAATAGTTTTTTTATTGTTTAGCTATGTGTCTTTATTGTGGAGTATTGCACAATGATTTGCATCTTTCTGTGTTACATATGTCGTTATAGATTTCAGTTGATGTATGTGTTGTCTCTCCTCATCCCACCCCCCCCCCCTCTTCTTCCGAGAGTCCCATACTTCTCCAATACCGCTCCCAGTTTCTGAGTTTAATAGCTTGTGTTCGTTTTGCTATTTCTGTTTCAGGAACTCCTTTTTCCCATGAACTTGTCACAAAGTCCGGTTCGGTATACAATATATTTGGTACTTCTGGGGAAATTTCATTCTCCCATCCTGGTTTCATATAGTAAACGCTATTCGCTTTTTGTACTTTAATTGTATTTGTGGAACATCCAGGCTGAGTCAGATCATTGTCTGAGTTTTTGTTATTACCTTTGCGAGTTTTGTCCTCTAAGTATGGTGCAAACAATTTTTTTATACTTACGTTACTTTCACTAAATGATGGACTAAACAAACTAATATTTTCAATCCCAAAGGCTATTTTATCTATTTTCTTTTTCAGTAAGTCTGGTTAAACATAGTGAATTCGAGCTAATATTCTTATCTGTCAAAAATCTGGGTAAATCCAAATCATTATTGGATGACTGCTGGTTATTACCAATGTACGTAGCGTCATCATCGGATGGTAGATATTTGTTAACTGTCTTCGCGCTAAAAGGTTGCCTTTCTTGTGTTAAATTGTCGTCATGCAATTCGTACATATCTGCTACTATATCTGATCCATACTCTTCTATGTTGATGTTTTTGTCTTTAATCAGCAATGCCAGTGATGCCATAGTTTCCTTCCTCTACTTTAAGGTTCAATTTCCCCTATTTCTCTATGTCTTGGCTAGTGCACTCTTTTACGTCTGGTATGTTACCTACTATTAGCTCAGTCGTAGATTGTGGTAGCACTCTGCCGCTGTTACACGTCCTTTGTAATAAGGGAAATTAATATCAGCCCATTCTGATATAATCCACCACCAAATGTTTTACACGTCATATGTTCGTCTATGTAGTCTTCGTCCTTTACTATTTTTCGGTTCACCCCAATAATCGATGTTTCGGTATCTCTTACCATTACTGATAATTCAGTAATTGTAATGCTGTGTTCAGAGACGATGGAAAGAACGCAGGCAATGAATTACCTGGGGATACGGTTTGATCGAAGCCTTGCTTATAATGTGCACATAGACCAGGTGATAACAAAGGCCAAGCAGGGTTTGGCAGCGATGCGGGTGATGGCGGCAGCAAACTGTGAGCAGCGCCATCTATGTCTTCTGCACGAGGGGCTGGTCATGTCTGTTTTGGAGTATGCAATGGCAATCCTGACTCTCAGCCATAAGCAGATAGAAAGGATGGAAAGGATACAGAATGAAGCTATGCGCATTATTCTTGGATGTACAAGAGATACAGCATGCAGGGCGATGCGCTACCTTCTTGATTTTCCAACCATTGAAGAGAGAATACAAGTTTGCAGGGCACGCGCCTACCTCAGAATTAACGCAAACACACAACATCCACTGCATAGTGAAATTAGGAAGGTGAAGGGCAGCAGGTTAAAAAGAGGACGGTCGTGGATGGGTCAAGCCGGAGACATTCTTCAACAGGTGTGTTCACTTGAGGACTTAGAACCTGGCGAGGAGTGGGTGCAATGGCCAACAGACTTCTGCACATCCTTTTCAGTTTGCATCCAACTAGATAGACAATGCAGACAAGTAAATCCGGCTGCTGTTGAGGCTGAAGTACAAGCGTTGATTTTCGAGAATTCGCTAGACGGTGACGCGGTCATCTACACAGATGGGTCGGTCGTCCGACATGTGAGAAGCTCATGGGCCTTTACAGCTGGGGCCGGAGGGAGAATTGTGAAGGAGGACTCTGGTGCTTTCACTGAAACCACAAGTAGCCTGACCATGGAAGTCATGGCAGTAGGTAAAGCAATAACATGGCTCGAGACACAGACATTCACTAGGGCTTGTTTCCTTAGCGACTCAATGAACATGATCAAGGGGATAGAGGAGGGGTCGATCCGAAGAGAATGGTTGCTGCCTCTGAAGCGGTCTCGGCTGGCAAAGATTAGTTTCATCTTCGTGCCAGGGCACGCGGGAGTACAAGAAAATGAGCGGGCTGACAAGCTCGCAGGGGAGGCTACTGTGGAGGGCGGACGCGCCATGGACCAGGCTGACATTCTGAATGCTCTACGAGAAGTGAGACTTTTGCGAGAACCAAGTGATGACTGTGAATCTACAACAATGGCCAGACTGCAGGAGTAGCAAATTAAAAGAGGGGTGGCCAAACAAGAACACTACACAGGAAGCCAAAGAAGATTGATAACCCAACACAGAACTGGCGTCGTTAGCCGCTACACGCTGCGGGATTTGCTGAGGAGGGGATCCGAGCACTTATGGACTGAATGGTTCGATGTGCAACGAGGATGATCTGTCGACTAACTAACTAACTAACTGATAATTCGTTAACCAATCCCAGCTGAACATGTTTCCATTTGGTATGTAAGTGCAGTTAGCTTCTCGAGTATATATACCTTGTTCTTGGCGTCATCACGACTGTCGTATATGTCCGTCGCATTAGTCATTGCCTTACTTTCGTTCTCATCACTACTCACAATCATGTTTGCCATATTGGCATCTTTATTCATTTGTCGTAATTGGCATGTAATTACAAGGTGACCATAACTCTTGCAAATAAAGCATTTCAAGTTGTTTCTGTAATCGGTGTTCCTAGTTGTTCTTTTTAGATACAGATTCTTAATATATGCGTCATAATTCGGATTTCTGTCACACATTTCCAAAGAGCCGTGCGGTCTTTTATAATATTTACACATTTATAACTCCCTGTTTTGGTGGATAATGAGGTCTTTGTTGAACTAACATATTTTGGTATTGTTGCTGATACCTTGGTTGCTGACCATACTGTTGGTATCTACTTGGGTTAGTATTTGATTTATGTTGCGAGAACCTGGCAGTTGTTCCTATTGCCAAATCAGGCTAGGCCCCTTTGGAGAAAATGTCCCTATGGGCGTTGTAATATGCCTCGCCTTTGGACTCGATCTCTTCTACTGTTCCACATTTGTTCTCAATTTGGAACGTTGACATAGCATCTGGCACTGCTGAAATTAGTTTGTCCTTAAACATGGGGTCTCTCGACTTATGGAAGTCATTACTTGCGTTTCCTGACTTCAGCCACTTGTCATATACTAACTGGGTTTCTTATATGAAATCAAGGAAGGTATGATTTGCCTTAGGTTCCAGCGATGTATACTGTTCGTAATCCTGCCTGGTCTTGCAAAAAGTGAGCTAACACTCTTATTTTAACGTATTGATAATTTGTTCGGAGGTGTTCGGGTTTGACCTCCACGACCTTCAAGGGTTCCAGGGTGAGATTCTTGTGGAACAGAATCGCCCATTCATCTTCTGGTACCTGGTAGTGATTCATTAGAACCTCAAAGTTGGTGACCCATGCTGAAATTGAATCACCTTGTGTAAAGTTTCGAATGATACCTTGATATAGTTTGATGGAGTCCAGAGTCTTAACTGCCAATTTGGCCTGTGCAATTTCGGATTCTTTTTTCTTTTTCTAACATCTTTAATTTTAAGTTTCCCTCAATCTCTGTGTCTTTTATGACTTGCTCTGCTGCCAGTTTCTCTCTGATGTGTGGGTGGGGAAATGTGTGTGGGTGGGGGATCAGTGGGTGGGTGGCGGCATGTATGTCTGTGTGAGTGCGTGGAGGTGTGGGTGGGTGGGGTGGGGGTGGGTGGCTGTGGGATGTGTGGGTGGCTGAGGGATGTATGGGTGGCTCAGGGATGTGAGGGTGGATGGGGGATGTGTCTCACAACATTGAAATATGCACAGTTTATGTTTACAACTTTCATTTGACAATGTTTTTCCTCATGTGAATGTACCATGCGTAATATGCATTGTTTATGCTTACAAAATCAATTTGACAATGTTTTTTTTCCCTATGTAAATGTAACATGCACATTTGATGAATGAAAGATGAGTGATCGAAAGGGCCGAATGTAAGACGGGCCTGCGTGCCCAATTTGTTACCCTTTTAAAATAAAGTGTGTTCGTTCGTTCGTTCGTTCTCTTTTGAAGGCAAATCTTTCTTTCTCTAAAACTATTTCTAAAGCTCTTTTTTGAGCAGTTAACTTCTCTCTAGCTGCTTCTTTAGCTTATCTATCTGCAGCTCTTTCTTCACGTTGTGGCTTAAACGTACTGTAGTCTTCCTTAGCCCATGCCAAGAGTTCAGGGCCTGCTAAATCACAATCTGTGTCCATAGTTATAAAGTCTGGTAGTGTAGACATGATTATATTTTAACACTTATCAATGTATAAAATAGTCATAAAATATGTGACTACTGTTCTTGATATGACCGAATCAAATTATAGCAGAACCAAAAGGATCTTTACTGCTATGGGTTGAAATCTTCTTTAACAGGCGGTGCTCTTTGTTCTTGATCGACGTATGCTCTGGTCAGGTCGGCTGAGACAATTATGGTGCGCCACTTGTGTTGTCACCATAGTCAACACATATTCACACTACAAAGACAAACGATCATTCCTATCAGAAAATTGAGCTAGATTATGATGCAGACAAATGTAGACTTTATTATAACCAGAGACACTAATGATGTGATAGCACAACGTGTAGACGAATGAATTTACAAGACGACACACTGTTCTAATTAACAGTAAAAAAAATTACAATGTACACAAAACACAAATGTTATTCGAATGGAATATACCTTTGTGTTAATATGAGAGACAAAAACACAAAAGTAGTCTAACGAACCACCCGCTATTGATGATCACAAAAGACATACAGAGTGATAGAATATTGTGTCTGGCAATCAACAACTCCGGACCACTGAACAAGATTTACACACAGACCACAAATAAACCACTCAACCTAAACGAGTCTGGTCATGGGATCGTTGCTAACGTCTGCCAGTTGATCGGCTGCACTTCTACTGCTGGAAAGATTTCAGTAGATTACCATCAAGGCTCCTTCTAATTGAAGTGTCCCTTCGCTTCATCTGATCAGGTTCCCCAGACACTACTACTGTCGTTGGTGTGTGTGTGTGGGGGGGGGGGGGTGATTTACATTTATTTTAATAATTGGAAATAGTTCTTGTAGAATTGCAAACTAATGTTCCTTTTGACACTGATGTGCACTCAGCACATGAATAAAGTATAGAATTGTTCAAATATTCAGACAGGTGACTGCCGTTTTATAGAATATTATTGTATTGTTTCACTCTTTCAAATATCACACTAAAGACGACATAAACGTGATCAAGGCCTTGAAGACGTAGTAATATGCATACTGACTGGTATATTAGGTCAGTATTGTTGTTAAGAGATTGAAGGCTAAGACCAAAATTAGGAGGGTACTGATCAGAGAGTTGCTTTTTGCAGATGATGCTGCAGTTACGACCCACTCTGAGGAAGAATTGCAATGTCTACTATCTGCATTCTCCAATGCTTGTTCTGAATTTGGTTTAACAATTAGCAAAAAGAAGACACAGATTATGTCACAATGTGCACATGGGGTACCATCAATCTTTATTAACGACGCCGAACTAGAGATAGTAGACCATTTTACATATCTAGGATCAGTGGTAAATAGCAAATTATCCCTAGATCAGGAAATCAACATCCGGATTGGTAAGGCAGCAACAACAATGAACAGGTTAAGAAAAAGAGTCTGGGAGAACAGGAAGCTTACTGCCAAAACAAAAGTCCTTGTCTATCAAGCCTGTGTCCTTAGTACTCTTCTCTATGGCAGTGAAACCTGGACAACTTACTCACACCAAGAGAACAATTTAAACAGCTTTCATATGCGGTGTCTGCGAAGAATTCTTGGTATTAAGTGGCAAGACAAAATCACAAATACTGAAGTATTGGAAAGATCAGGTTGTGTGACAGTTTATTCCATGCTCAGTCTTCGTAGACTTAGATGGATAGGACATCTTAGGAGGATGGATGATGGTAGAATACCAAAGGATATCTTTTTTGGTGAATTACAGATGGGTAAGAGATCTCAGGGTCGGCCTCTACTACGATACAAAGATGTGTGTAAGCGGGACATGATTGATACAGGCATTGATAATGCACATTGGGAGCAAGTCGCCGCTGAACGTGTTGCATGGAGGGCAAATATCAGAAATGGAATAAAGTCAAAGGAGAAAATTATTGCAGAAAAGTCACACACCAAGCGTTTGAGACGTAAGATGGTGCATGATGGTGGAAATGACCACGTGTTCACATGCACCCACTGTGAACGGACATTTACAGCGCAAATTGGCCTTATCAGTCACACTCGCTACCGCCATAGTTAAAAGTTATTATGCCTTTTTAAAGCACAAACTATCGTCTGTCAAGACGGCAAGGTGCCAATGAATATGAATGTTGTTAAGTGATAACCAAAATGTTCATAAATCAAATAGTTGTCTAAATCGCCGTGATTTCCATAATTTCATCAACTTATTATCAATCTTCAACGATGCTATGTTATTCAGCTATGAATGTCACTCAGTGTCATGTGTTGTGACGTTACCGTTACTTTGATTCATGTTACCATGACGAGCACTGCCATGATTGCCATAATGTTATTTGGCTCGTTAAGTTGTACATAACACTTGATAAGTTTAACTACAACACAGCTGAGATGAAATGACTCGACACTTGCGTCCCAGTCCATTTCCAAGTTTAATAATGAACAGCGATGATACAAATTTCATGCACCACCAATATCACGCCTCAGTCACTGTGCGACCCCGCATTGTATCATGTTTACATGCGTGACCATCAGATCCGCTGTCAATAGTTAAGGAATATGACCCTGTCGTCAAGAGCGTGAATGCCATTCTCTCACTGTCAAACTCAAAATCTAAGAAAGCATTTTCTCATAGGCACTACTTACATCATTGTTATCAAGAATATGAACACACTAACTACACATGTCCATGGCTGACTTCCCTTCTATCAACCTGGTGGTGTTTACACATCGTCATGTTAGTGCTGCCAAATGCTGTCTAGTTTGACTGGACTTTCGGTCATACTGTCAACGATACATGGGCTGGTTTGTAAAGCGTTGTTTGCTGACTTAGTCGACTTTACTTCTTAAATGTTGTTCAGAAATATACACAGTCAGTTTTTGTCATGGTGATCTTGACGCAGACGAGTCTCCCGGCCGAATAACTTAAAACCGCATTGGCTGTCCGACTTCGGCCTTGTCACGTGGTCGTCATCGCCCGACTGCATGCGGGCTGATTTCTATTATATTAATTCATGGTTCAGTCTCTCCTGAACTATTTCTCAGTTACTAACACCCGTTACTTCTTGTTTACTCTGTTTATGTGAATCTGTCTTATCACCGTCGTGTCTTTCGTTAACTCTTTACAGAGCTATTTTTGGATCATGACAATCCGTATGTGGAAATTAACCCTTCTGGGTTGTTAGTGCCTGTCTGTGTTTGTAAGAATTGTTACTTCAAAGCGTGCTACCTTCAGAGTCTTAAACACAGCGGTGATGGTCGCATGTTTTGAATCGCTGCATTTCGAGGGGTCAATAGTCCGAGCGCCAGTCACCTCGCACGCACACATGCACGGTTTTTAATTTTCATATACACAACCCAGTAGACATACATGAATTAATTAGACATATTTTATTTTACCGAATTCTTTGACCTACTTATCACTTCTATGTGGAATGAATTCAATGTGGCGGACCTCTTACGTCACATTAAACATTGAGACATTTACAATGTGGCCACCACATATTCCCGCCACATTTGCTAGGGTGATAGCAACAGTACCCACTACTAATAGCAAGAAGACAAGCAAATGGAATAATAAAGAGAGAAAAACAAAAAGAACGGAAGGGGGTGGGGATATGGAGAAACCCTTGATAAAAACTTTAAGGGGATAACTAGAAACGTGTGCAAATAGATCAGTGCAATGAGAACCAGAGCAGAACTCTTTGACCCAACTGAAATAATAAATAGTGAAAACGGAGAACCAATAAATGAACAAAATCAAATTCTAAAAAGATGGAGGCAGGTTTCCATCAACTTCTCAACACTCCATCAGATGCCACAGGAATCCAAGAAACCGATACAGATGCCTTCGAAGAAATAGAACCAGACATACTGAAATAAGAAAGTAACAGAAACCTTCAGATTAGCTCCATTGAATAAATCACCGGGACAAGACGAAATGCCAAATGAACTAATTAAAGCAGCAAGAGAAGTAGGAGCAACATGACTATATAGACTGTTTAACCATGTTTGGGTAGAACAACAGACACCGTGAGACAGGGGAAGAACCATAATTATCCCAGTTTGGAAAAAAATAAGGAAGTAAAAGAGAGATTTCTCTTTTGAGTCATGCGTGAAAAATATTCTGCAAAGTTCTCGAGAAAAGACTACGACCTATTGTACAACCCAACTAAACGAAACACAACTTGGATTTAGGTAAAACAAAGGATGCACAAATGCCATCTTTGCTCTTAGACATCTGATAGAAAAATCAGTCGATTTTAATGAAACACTCTAATTAGCCTTTGTTGACCTAGAGTAGATATAAAAAAAGCTGTGCTACATCCTTGAATGAAATGGAGTGAGTGCACAGCTAACAAACGTATGTAGAAGCATATGTAACAACAGTGAATGCGCGGTAAGAACAAACGGAGACCACTCAGAACCCTTCACAACAAGATGCAGAGTAGGATGAGATTGTGTCCTGTATGTTATTCATAACCTATATAGGCAGCATATGTAAAGAACCAGACATAGACCACAATAACACCGCATAAAGAACAGAACAGAGAAGAAGAACCAAATTACACCAAGAATTCCTGATAGGGAAAAGGGGGACTGAGTGGTCTCGAGGTATGGTATCCGCCTCGGGTGATGGAGGTCCAGGGTTCAAGCCCCGGTGAGGGCCGGGATTATTTCACGTGGACTTCTAGTAAAATAATTTCCCCTGGTCTCTGGGCAGCGATATCGGACGCCCGTGTGTATTGTTGTGTACTGTTGACAGTTGGAAATCGAAAAAGAGTAACCTAACGTATCTGCCCTGGCAAAATTTCGAGTTAAAAATCCACCCAAAGTATTTCAGGATCCTCGCCGGTGCTACGGAGTTCGTGCACTGAGCTGAGACTCTCTGGACTCCAGCTTGAGTTAGGAGGAGAACGGAGCGCTTATGGGTTACACCCATGTGCCGTGATGTTGATCCGTCGACTAAACTAAACTAGAATTCCTATCTGTGGACGATCAAGCACTAATAGCAAAATCAGAAGCATCAATACACATGCTAGTTTAAACGAAGTGTGTAAAGAACATAACATGCAAATTAGCATCAGTAAAACGTAAGTAATGACTACAACCAAAGAAGTAAAATATAAAGATTAATTTAAAAGAACACCCCCTGAAACAAATAAAGAGCCTCAAATACTTAGGAAGTATAATAACATCAAATGGCAAATCAGAAGACGAGATGGATAATCGATGCATTAGGGATAATCGATGCATTAGGGCAAACCAGCTCATTGGAAAAAAATGGCACCTAATCTAAAGAACAAACACGTGTCAATAGATACTAAACAAAACACTCTACAACACAATCTTCCAACCAACTCTATGCTACCAATGCCAAACCTGGACAATGACAGAAAAAAAAAGAAAAGAAAAATTGAGTTGAGTTGAGAATCGACATCGCTGCACTCAGGACATTCTCATACGTACTCAGTCCCCTCGTTCAACAGCCAGCGAAGAGTCATGCTACTAATCGTTCCCACTGCTGATTGAAAGTTCTCCTGGTCTTCCCTCTCAGTTTTGAGATTCTTCCAGAACCCCTGCCGATCCCCCGCAATCTCATTCTTTCCACATACGGGTTCTCAGTTTGTTACCCCGCCTTCTCCACCCGGTCCCACAGGCGCACGACCATCGCTCCCTTGTCCATAGGTAATCTACCACTAAAGGAACTAAAATTACAACGGAAACGAGGTTCCTGAGAAGAACACTCAATGTATTAAGAAGAGCGAAAATCATAAATAATGAAATCCGGACTAAAGTGGGAGTTATCACAGCGCTAGATTTCATTAGAAAACAGCAATTTAAATAGTTTTGCCATATAAATAGGCTACCAACTAACAGTATACAACAAGCAATATTGTACTGACCAAATTGAACCTAAATAAGAGGCCGACCATATGAACGATGGACAGATGGAATAACAGAGTCCATGGGAATCTCCATATATGAGGCCCATTAACGGGCACTCTCCCGCTGTTTATGCTATACCTCGACGCTGCAAGGTACAAGAGGATCAAGATTAGATAACGATGTTTCAGTGAGTCTTGCCTATACACAACTTAAAGACACTAACGAGTAGTCTTACCTGTACGCACCTTAAAACACATTAACGAGTAGACTTACATGTGCACACCTTAAAATACACTAACGAGTAGTTTTACCTGTCATCATCATCATCAAGTGCCATCCCGGCTGGCATAGGCATTCATGACTTTCCACAGATCTCGGTCTTTGGTTGTCTGGATCAACTCCGCTGTTAATATTCCTGCACGCCACTGTCGCAATCCATCCAGCATAATTTCTCTTGGTCTGCCTCTGTCTCTCTTCCCCTCGATCTTTCCAGTTGTCACGATGTTCTTCAATGCATCTCTCCTCATCACATGAACTAAAAAATCTGTTTGCCTCTTTCTTATTGTTGTATATAATGTTCTAGTTTCATTAGCCACTTTCAGGCAGTCGTTGTTAGTTACTTTGGCAGTCCAAGGAATTCGCAACATTCGTCTCAGGAACCACATTTCTTTCGCTTCCAATATCTTCCTAATTTGTTCACTTACGTTCCAAGATTCACAGCCATACAGCAAAATATGTTCTATATAGCACTTCAGCACTCTCTTTCTTACAGTCAATGATAGTGACTTATAGCATCAGATATTCTTCATTTTCTTAAATGCAGAATTTGCTTGCCCTATTCTGCTCTTAATCTCTGTTGTGCATCTTCAGTCTGATGTTATAAATGTTCCTACATATTTAAAACTATAGTTTGTTCATCAAGAATGATGATGACCATTCATTTCATCCAGTGGTGTTGAAAGTATGGAGCCATGAGTTCTAAGATGGCTGATAAGGCCTATTTTGGCTCGAAATGTTCTTTGACAATGTGGGCAAACAATGCTTGACATTCCAGGAGGATCTCCTGCAGTGGTTTTTCTGTCCAGCCTCTTCTTCACAGCTCTTGCAGTGATTTTACCCTTGCGTAATGATGTACGCCACGAATTGCGGTCCTTGGCAGCAGTCTCCCAGGTGTCAAGATGAATTCCAAAAGCTTTCAGTGAGATTTTCAGTGTCTTTAAAGCGTTTCCTCTGGCCGCCTTGGGAGCGTTTACCACAAAGCAGCTCGCGTAAAAAAAATCGTTTAGGGAGCCTGTGATCTGGCATGCGAGTCAAGTGACCAGCCCAACGAATCTTATTCTTCATTAGTATAGTGTGGATACTGGGCATGGACGCTCTTTCTAGAACTTCAGTGTCCGGGATCTTGTCTTGCCATTTAATCTTCAATAGCTTCCTAAGGCAGACTGTGTGGAAGTGGTTTAATTTCCTAGCGTGTCACTGATAAACAGTCCAGGTCAGGTTTCACAAGCATATAGCAGTGTGGATAATACAACTGCTTTGTAGACTTTCAGTTTTGTTTGCAGGCTTATTCCATTTCTGTCCCACACATTCTTATACAGTCTGCCAAAGGCTTCGCTGGCCTTGGAGATTCTTGCATTCACTTCGTCATCAATTGTGGCAGCTTGTGACACTGTACTGCCAAGATAGGTGAATTTGTCCACACCACTTAGTCTATGACCATCCACCTTGATATTCGGCATGGTGTGATTATTCCCTGGAGCTGGCTGGTATATAACTACAGTCTTCTCCAAGTTGATATTGAGCCCAAAGTTGGCATAGGCATGTGAGAAAGCTGAAACATTATGTTGCATGTCTGCCTCTGAGTTTGCATATAGAGCGCAATCATCAGCAAACAGCAGCTCGTTGACGGTGTCGCTGTTAGTTTTGGTTTTAGCTTTCAGCCTTCTGAGATTGAACAACTTTCCATCCATGCGGTAGTTGATGTCTATTCCAATGTCGTTGTTATCAAAGGCATTCGTCAGCACGAGGCTGAACAGTGTTGGTGCCAGGACACCTCCTTGCTTCACTCCATTGGTGATAGGAAAGGGCTCAGACAGTTGACCATTTTCCTCTACTCTTGCCTGCATACCATCATGAAATAGCCGCGCTATTTGGACAAACTTTCGTGGACAGCCCATATTTCGCCATAATCTTCCACAGTCCCTCCCTGCTGACTGCATCAAAAGCCTTGGTAAGGTCAATGAAAGTGAAGAACATTTTGGAGTTATGTTCCTGATATTTCTCTTGCAGTTGCCTCGCAGCGAAAATCATGCCAACAGTTCCACGTTTTTTTTTTTTTTGACTCTCAGGAAGAAGACCTTGATCGAGATGGGACGTGAGGCGACTGAGAAGAATTCTGGCGAGTATCTTCCCTGCAATTGAGAGCAATGAGATGGCTCGGTGGTTGCCACAGGATTGGCGGTTTCCTTTACGGTGGTAAAGTTGGACTATTGATGTGTTCTTGGAGTCTTATGGCATGACCTCTATTTAAAACTATCCACTTGGTGAAAACTTTTCCCTTCTATCTCTATTTAAAATGTGGGTGTCACCATTGTCTTTGATATCACCATTGTTGCTGTTTTCTTGATATTCTAGGAGAGTACTTTCTTTGCACTCTCTGTTACTACAATGTCCAACAATTGTTGTAGATCTTTTGCATTATCCACCATCAATACTGTGTCATCTGCATATAGTATATTGTTTATATTATAACCTTCGAATATTATTCCTGGCTTCTCTTTGACCTCTCTCATTATTACTTCGCTATAGAGGGAGAAGAGATCCGGTGACCAAACACATTCCTGTTGTACTCCGAGCCTTATTTGTTCATAATTCCCTATTTTATTTCCCATTGTAATTGCTGCTACTTGGTTCCAGTAAATATTTTTTAATTATTCTTAAATTTTCCCCATCAATGTCGATATCTTACAACAATTTAATCAGTTCATCATGTTTTACTTTAACAAATCCTTTAGTATAATCTTTTTTTTTTTTTTTTTGCATATCCTTTACAGGACATCGCTGTCAACATCAGCATCTTTCAGCTGTATTTTGATTTCTTGGCAAGATTACGCTCAGTAGTTTGCCATTGCTTTCTGAGCGGCCGGCTCAGTTAACCCGCAAGTCACCAGCGGGGGTCGAACCGCTCCCAGCTCTCACCCTGCTACGAGACTCTGCGTGATAAACGGGATTACGGAGAAAGTGTTGTAACCCCTCGGCCAGAGAGACCGGCTAGTGTAATCTATGAAGCACAAATATGTCTTTCTTTGTCTCTATTGATCTTTCTAATAGTGTCCGTATTGTATATATTGCATTGTGTGTACCCTTTCCTTCCACAAATCCATACTGTTCTTCACCAATTGCCATTTTAATTTTCTCTTTTGTTCTTCTCAATATAATTCCGAGTAGAAGCTTAGTGACATGTTTTATGAGGTTTTACCTGCACACACCTTAAATAACACTAACAACACTGCGATTCGAGCGTGACCAGGTGAATCTGCTCCACTTTACTACACACGAATGAAAAAAAAAAAAATTGGTTAACAGCAGCAAGTCTGGCTAGGTAATGAATGTCGGATGTTCTATTCCTGTCTACCCTACAGTTTGTTGAGGCATTTCATTTTGTGGTGAAAGATCGTACACACCCGTACAGTTTGTTGATATATTTCATTTTGTGGGAAGAGATCGTACATACCCGAACAGTTTCGTGAGGTATTTCATTTTGTGGGGAGAGATCGTGTCTATCATACAATTTGTTGAAGTATTTCATTTTGTGGGGGAGAGATCATGTCTATCGTATAATTTGTTGAGGTATTTCATTTTGTGGGAATAGATCGTACACACCGGTACAGTTTGTTGATGTATTTCATTTTGTGGAAAGAGATCGTACCTACCCGAACAGTTTCGTGAGGTATTTCATTTTGTGGGGAGAGATCATGTATATCATACAATTTGTTGAGGTATTTCATTTTGTTGGGAGAGATAATCATCATGTCTATCGTACAATTTGTTTAGGTATTTCATTTTGTGGGGATAGATCTACATACCCTACAGTTTGTTGGGGTATTTCATTTTGTGGGGAGAGATCATGCCTATCGTACAATTTGAAGTATTTCATTTTGTGGGGGAGAGGTCATGTCTATCGTAGTTTGTTGAGGTATTTCATTTTATGGGGAGAGATCATGTCCACCATACAGTTTGTTAGGGTATTTAATTTTGTGGGGATAGATCGTACATACCCGTAAAATTTGTTGAGGTACTGTCAAACCTCTGTGTTCGTTGCCTTCGGTTTTCGCCAGTTTCGGTTTTCGTCGTTGTTTTTCGTTAAAAAAAATTGTCTCGGTTTTCGTCGATTGCCTCGGTTTTCATCGACGTGCCCACATGACCTCGCTGCTAATTTTGCGAAAACAAAGAGACTCACGCGTTCTTCTGCCCAATTTGGCGTTGTTTTTCATTGTGTGAGCGTCATTTGCTGTTAATGAAATACGAGAGCGGCATTAAGATTGCTGAAATCGGCCGCATGTACGGGAAGTCGCCATCCACGATAAGTTTCATTGTGGCGAAAAAGTAAGCAATAAAAGATGCCAATTTAGTGAAAGACATGGATGTGCTAACGAAACAAAGATCACAAACAATTGAAGATGTCGAACAGTTATTATTAATTTGGATAAATCAAAAACAGTTAGATGGCGATTTTGTTTCGGGGGCAATAATATGTGAAAAGGTCAGTCTGTGATATGCCGATCTCATTGAGAAAATGACTGGGACGAATGCAAGTGTACTTAGTGATTTAAAAGCCAGCAGATTTTTGTTTGAAAAATTCAAGGGGCGCACTAGCATACATTGTGTTCCTAGGCACGGCGAAGGAGCGAGTTCGTACACGTCTCAGGCCGAAAAAATAGTAGTAAACACTATGTATTCTCTATAGAATATGTTTTTGGTATGTATTTCGGAGTATATAGAACGAATTAATTGGATTTACATTGATTCATATGGAAATAAATGCCTCGGTTTTCGTCGGTTTCGGATATCACCGATTGTTTTCGGGCGGATTATCGACGAAAACCGAGGTGTGACTGTATTTCATTTTGTGAGGATAGATCGTACATACCCTACAGTTTCTTGAGGTATTTAATTTTGTGGGGAGAGATCATACATACCCGTACAGATTTTGAGGTATTTAATTTCGTGAGGAGGGCCCGTAAATTCCGTACAGTTTGTTGAGGTGTCTCATTTTGTGGGGATAGAGAAATCCTCGGTGAGGTGTGGAGTTCTTTTTTTTCTGTCGGGGGCAAAAAGAAAACTCTAACCTGCACAGTTCGCGGCGACTGCACTAGCCAAGCCCCCCCCCCCCCCCCCCCCCCGCCCCGCCATACACCGCAAGGTATTGACAGTAAAGGATGACAGAGAGATAGTGCATACCGTACAGTTGGTTGGGGTATTTCATTTTATGAGGAGGGCTCGCACATTCCATACTGTTTGTTGAGGTATTTCATTTTTGTTGAGGTATTTCATTTTTGTTGAGGTATTTAGTTTTGTGGGGATAGATTGTGCATACCATACAATTTGTTGAGGTATTTAATTTTATGAGGAGGACTCCGACATTCCATACAGTTTGTTGAGGTATTTCATCTTGTGGGGATAGATTGTGAATACCTTACAGTTTGTTAAGGTTATTCATTTTGTGGGGATAGATCGTGCATAATGTACAGTGTGTTGAGGTATTTCATTTTGTGAGGAGTGCCTGTAAATTCCTTAGTTTGTTGAGGTATCTCATTTTGTGGAGATAGATAGTACATACCGTACAGTTTGATCAGGTATTTCATTTAGTGAGGAGGGCTCGGACATCCCATACAGTTGGTTGGGGTATTTTATTTTGTGAGGAGGGCTCGGACATCCCATACAGTTTGTTGAGGTTTTTCATTTTTGTTGAGGTATTTCATTTTTGTTGAGGTATTTAGTTTTGTGGGGATAGATTGTGCATACCATACAGTTTGTTGAGGTATTTCATTTTATGAGGAGGGCTCCGACATTCCATACAGTTTGTTGAGGTATTTCATCTTGTGGGGATAGATTGTGAATACCTTACAGTTTGTTAAGGTTATTCATTTTGTGGGGATAGATCGTACATACCCGTAAAATTTGTTGAGGTACTGTCAAACCTCTGTGTTCGTTGCCTTCGGTTTTCGCCAGTTTCGGTTTTCGTCGTTGTTTTTCGTGAAAAAAAATTGTCTCGGTTTTCGTCGATTGCCTCGGTTTTCATCGACGTGCCCACATGACCTCGCTGCTAATTTTGCGAAAACAAAGAGACTCACGCGTTCTTCTGCAAAATTTGGCGTTTTTTTTCATTGTGTGAGCGTCATTTGCTGTTAATGAAATACGAGAGCGGCATTAAGATTACTGAAATCGGCCGCATGTACGGGAAGTCGCCATCCACGATAAGTTTCATTGTGGCGAAAAAGTAAGCAATAAAAGATGCCAATTTAGTGAAAGACATGGATGTGCTAACGAAACAAAGATCACAAACAATTGAAGATGTCGAACAGTTATTATTAATTTGGATAAATCAAAAACAGTTAGATGGCGATTTTGTTTCGGGGGCAATAATATGTGAAAAGGTCAGTCTGTGATATGCCGATCTCATTGAGAAAATGACTGGGACGAATGCAAGTGTACTTAGTGATTTAAAAGCCAGCAGATTTTTGTTTGAAAAATTCAAGGGGCGCACTAGCATACATTGTGTTCCTAGGCACGGCGAAGGAGCGAGTTCGTACACGTCTCAGGCCGAAAAAATAGTAGTAAACACTATGTATTCTCTATAGAATATGTTTTTGGTATGTATTTCGGAGTATATAGAACGAATTAATTGGATTTACATTGATTCATATGGAAATAAATGCCTCGGTTTTCGTCGGTTTCGGATATCACCGATTGTTTTCGGGCGGATTATCGACGAAAACCGAGGTGTGACTGTATTTCATTTTGTGAGGATAGATCGTACATACCCTACAGTTTGTTGAGGTATTTAATTTTGTGGGGAGAGATCATACATACCCGTACAGATTTTGAGGTATTTAATTTCGTGAGGAGGGCCCGTAAATTCCGTACAGTTTGTTGAGGTGTCTCATTTTGTGGGGATAGAGAAATCCTCGGTGAGGTGTGGAGTTCTTTTTTTTCTGTCGGGGGCAAAAAGAAAACTCTAACCTGCACAGTTCGCGGCGACTGCACTAGCCAAGCCCCCCCCCCCCCCCCCCCCCCCCGCCCCGCCATACACCGCAAGGTACTATATTGACAGTAAAGAATGACAGAGAGATAGTGCATACCGTACAGTTGGTTGGGGTATTTCATTTTATGAGGAGGGCTCGCACATTCCATATTGTTTGTTGAGGTATTTCATTTTTGTTGAGGTATTTCATTTTTGTTGAGGTATTTAGTTTTGTGGGGATAGATTGTGCATACCATACAGTTTGTTGAGGTATTTAATTTTATGAGGAGGGCTCCGACATTCCATACAGTTTGTTGATGTATTTCATCTTGTGGGGATAGATTGTGAATACCTTACAGTTTGTTAAGGTTATTCATTTTGTGGGGATAGATCGTGCATAATGTACAGTGTGTTGAGGTATTTCATTTTGTGAGGAGTGCCCGTAAATTCCTTACAGTTTGTTGAGGTATCTCATTTTGTGGAGATAGATAGTACATACCGTACAGTTTGATCAGGTATTTCATTTAGTGAGGAGGGCTCGGACATCCCATACAGTTTGTTGGGGTATTTTATTTTGTGAGGAGGGCTCGGACATCCCATACTGTTTGTTGAGGTATTTCATTTTTGTTGAGGTATTTCATTTTTGTTGAGGTATTTAGTTTTGTGGGGATAGATTGTGCATACCATACAGTTTGTTGAGGTATTTCATTTTATGAGGAGGGCTCCGACATTCCATACAGTTTGTTGAGGTATTTCATCTTGTGGGGATAGATTGTGAATACCTTACAGTTTGTTAAGGTTATTCATTTTGTGGGGATAGATCGTGCTTGTTAAAATTTGCAGAAGCAATTATGATCTATCAACGCAAGCCAGAATTGTGTAAACAGAAAGACATGTTAGTCAGCTTAAAATTACCGTGGTAGATAAGTGACATTACTGTGCGAAATTGTGTATATTTCAACTTGAAGGATTTATCTAGTTAATTTCACGTAAGTTGTGTGATTTCTGCAGTATGTACCTGACGAGATGCAGCGAAATATGCCAGGCAATAAATCGTGCAATCTATTGTTTGTGTCTTCGTTATTCAAGTTGACAGCTGTGTCACAGACTGGTACCTCATTGCTGTCTGACTATTATGGGGCAGGCGAAGAGCGCTGAGAATTTTATCAATTACTGAATTGATTGTGTCAGCCAGCACGGACCACATCTCGCTGCCGCCCCTGAACAGGTGAATGCTGTTTTCCCTCTGCAGGTCTGACTTTTCTCAACTGTATTATCAGTTTCCCGCCTGTTGAATATGCACCACGTGGTGTCTGCAAGGTGTGGCTGTGTAACCACAGGAATCCACTTGTTGATGACTAAACCGGCTGTGGCGGGTGTTGGTGGTGAGGAGTGTTTGGTTTGTGTGTAGTTATCTTCCAGTAAACGTCACCCTCTCTGGAATATTTACACCTGCCCTCCGCACTCATTGTCATATGTGCATATAGAATACAGTGTACTGTGAGATCTGGTTACTATAAATATGTATTGGGTTACTGTAGGGATGTATTAGGTTACACTAGAGAAGAGATGTACTAGGTATAATGCGTTCATAAATGTTTGCCCTCATTCACGGTTCAATTTTTAAAAAGTGTATGTTGCATCGTTATGAAATCTTTCCTGCCGTCTTATATTTACTCCCGCCCAAGGAATATGTCTTTGATAGATTCAAAGGCAACTGAAATAATGGAAAGCGACGAAATTTCGTTTGTGTTGTGTCGAAATAAATTGAATTCACGCTACAGTAATGCATGTCAATCCAGGTAACGACGCGAGGCATATAAACATTCATATGGAAGTGGGGGCACTGTGTAACATTAGTAAAGACAGGGAATTTACAGAGGCATGGAGTAAGTCATGTAGAATCGTAATGGAAGTGCACAGGAAAGTAGAAGGAATACATTTCTTACCCTATTTTTCATTTCCTTCCCTTATCTTTAGCTGGCTGCCGGTTAATAATGTGTACTCAAGGAGTCCTTTTGCTAGAATGTATTTATCTTTTTATGGAGTTGGTGAAAGCTTCCAAACAACGGTGCGTAATGTGCGTATGGAGTGATCAGAGATGATACCGCATTTCAGCCATGTATCAATGTTTAAGGATCTGTTCAGATGTCTGTGTAGTTTGTTCACACGTGCACATGGGTGACAAAACCATTATGTATCTTCGTAAAAGATTGTCTACTTTGCTGTGTCTGTTTAGAGATGGAACATGATTACCTATTTTGCACAACGAATAATGTTGTGAATGTCTCTGTAGTGGGATTCCTTTTTAACGGCCAAGATGTTGGTCCTCTTTTCATTAACATTTATAGATTGATTCGTATGTACGTGTGTTGTCCCCTCATTTGACAACGTGTTTGCTCTCACGTTTCTTGTTATGCCATCCATAATGTGTCAGTTTCCACCGCAGTACTACTCTTCTTTTGGTATTCTTTGCGTTTAGTGTCCCTCCCCCCCCCCCCCCCCCCATTTTCAATGCCGGCTGTTTGTCACCGTTGAGAGCTTGCGGGACTGACAGTTCATCAGTGTGGAATACGAACTGTTGCCATTGATAAGTTGTATTTTTTGTGCCGATGCTGTAATATTTAGTTAATTTAGGTCCTGCATTTTTTCACAATAGTTGGACCAAAATACTCCAATGCGTGTGCATGCGGAATTTTTCCAGTAACTTTTATCAATATTTAATAGCACGGACTGGGTTAGTTTCTTGACGTCAGACAATTTAAATGTAGTAGTGTCAGCTGCCACCTGTCCTTTAATTTTAGCCCACACTAGTTATTTAGGGTTTAAATGAGAATGATACGGCGGAAGTCTCAAGCACCTATGGCCATGCTCTTCTATCAACTTGTTGATTTTATAATTATATTACTTGCTTTTTTGCGTCTATTTTACAAGGGACAACAACTCTACCTTGAAATACGTTTCTGGAAATGGTATATTTTCCCATCGGAGACATCTTTATTGTTTCCTTTGTGCTCGATGCCATATTTATTTTGTCTTCTTTGACAACAAAATTGTGATATATTGCATTGTCCATAATTAGGCAAGACGGTCTTACTAGGGATGGAAGCAATATATTCTCGTGCAAATCTCTAAATACATTACCATTCATCTCATTATGTTAGTTAGTCAGTTAGTTAATTAGTTAGTTAGTTAGTTAGTCAGTCAGTCAGTCAGTCCGTCCGTCCATCCATCAGTCAGTCAGTCAGTCGACAGATTATCCCCATTGCACCTCATAACATTCAGTCCATAAGTGCTCCGATCCCCTCAATAAATCCAGCAGCGTGTGGCGGCCAACGACACCAGTTCTGTGTTGGTTTATTAATCTTCTTTGTCTTCCCGCGTGGTATTCACACCTCTTTTAGTTTGCTGTTCTCGTATCATGTGCATGGTTGTAGATTCGCAGTCATCACTTGGTTCTCACAAACGACTTACTTCTCTTAGAGCATTCAGAATATCTGCCTAGTCCATGGCGCGTCCGCCCTCCACAGTAGCCTCACCTGCGAGCTTGTCAGCCTGCTCACTTCCTTGTACACCCGCGTGCCCTGGCACGAAAATGGAGCTAATCTTTGCCGGCCGAGACCGCTCCAGAGACAGCAACCACTCTCTTCGAATTCACCCCATCTCTATCTTCTTGAGCATGCTCATTGAGTCGCTAAGGAAACATGCCCTATTGAATGTCTGTCTCGAGCCATGTTATTGATATACTTACTGCCATGACTTCCATAGTCAGGCTACATGTGGTCTCAACAAAAGCACCAGAGACCTCCTTCACAATTCTCACTCCGGCCTGAGCCGTAAAGGCCCATGAGCTTCTCACATGTCCGACGACCGACCCATCTGTGTAGATGACACCATCACCGTCTAATGAATTCTCGAAGATCAAAGCCTGTACTTCCGCCTCCACAGCAGCCGGATTTTCTTGTCTACATTTTCTGTCTTGTTGGATGCAATCTGACAAGGACGTACACAAATCTGTTGGCACTTGTACACACTCCTCACCAGGTTCTAAGTCCTCAAGTGAACACACCTGTTGAAGAATGTCTTCGGCTTGATCCATCCACGACTTTCCTCTTTTTAACATGCTATCCCTTACCTTCTTAATTTCACTATGCAGTGAATGTTGTGTGTTTGCATTGACTCTGGGGTAGGCATGTGTTCGGCAGATTTGTATTCTGTCCCCCATGGGTGGAAAATCAAGAAAATCGCCCTGCATGTTGTATCTCTTGTACACTCAAGAATAATGAGCATAGCTTCGTTCTGTATCCTTTCTATCTGCTTACGGGTGAGAGTCAGGATCGCCATTGCATACTCAAACACAGACATGACCAGCCCCTCATATAGAAGACAGATGACGCTGTTCACAGTTTGCCGCCGCCATCAGCCGCATCGCAGTCAAACTCCGCTAGGCCTTTGTTATCACCTGGTCTATGTGCTCATTATAAGCAAGGCTTCGATCAAAACGTATCCCCAGGTAATGCATTGCCTCCGTTCTTTCCACTGTCCCTAACCACAGATTTACAGTTGGTGTTGGAGTGTTGACAATATGGTTATTCTAAGAGAACCATGTCACTGCCCCAGATTCCACACACCAAATGCTTATGCTATTTAGTTTTGTTTGTAGTTCCACAGCAACTCGATCTCTGTCGTTACCCTGACGAGACACTAACACATCGTCGGCATATGACAATGTCTTTCCCGGTCCAGTGATCTGCTCGCCGGTAATTCGCATAGTGTAGACGTTGAACAGCGCCAAAGATAATGGATTAATGGTGATCCCTGTGGCAGCAGGCTGGATATATTGTTGTTGGTTCACAAATCCAACAGTCACATCTAACAATTACTTTCCATTGGAAGAAGCTGCAGCGATCCAACAAAGAAGGAATGGACATATCTTGAGTTCAAGAAGCTGAAACATTCAAACATCCAACGGTACTTTGTTGTTCTCTTCCTCAAGATCAATCTCCGCAGCGCATGTTTCAATGCCTGAGTGGAAACCTTCGTAGACATCGTGGACAAAAATTGTAGTGATGAACTGGGTTACACTAGAGATGTACGCGACTGTAGGGATGTACTGGGTTACACTAGAGATGTTGTATGTTACTGTAGGGATGTACTAGGTTACACTAGAGATGTTGTATGTTACTGTAGGGATGTACTGGGTTACACTAGAGATGTCGTAGGTTACAGTAGAGATGATGTAGGTTACTATAGTGATGTAGTAGGTTACACTAGAGATGTTGTAGGTTACTGTAGGGATGTACTAGGTTACACTAGAGATGTTGTGGGTTACTGTAGGGATGTACTAGGTTACACTAGAGATGTTGTACATTACTGTAGGGATGTACTAGGTTACACTAGAGATTTTGTAGGTTACTGTAGGGATGTACTAGGTTACACTAGAGATGTTGTAGGTTACTGTAGGGATGTACTAGGTTACACTAGAGATGTTGTAGGTTACTGTAGGGATGTACTAGGTTACACTAAAGATGTTGTAGGTTACTGTAGGGATGTACTAGGTTACACTAGAGATGTTGTAGGTTACTGTAGGGATGTACTAGGTTACACTAGAGATGTTGTAGGTTACTGTAGGGATGTACTAGGTTACACTAAAGATGTTGTAGGTTACTGTAGGGATGTACTAGGTTACACTAGAGATGTTGTAGGTTACTGTAGGGATGTACTAGGTTACACTAGAGATATTGTAGGTTACTGTAGGGATGTACTAGGTTACACTATAGATGTTGTAGGTTACTGTAGGGATGTACTAGGTTACACTAAAGATGTTGTAGGTTACTGTAGGGATGTACTAGGTTACACTAGAGATGTCATACGTTACTGTAGGGATGTACTAGGTTACACTAGAGATGTTGTAGGTTACTGTAGGGATGTACTAGGTTACACTAGAGATGTCATACGTTACTGTAGGGATGTGCTAGGTTACACTAAAGATACTGTAGGGATGTACTAGGTTACACTAAAGATGTTGTAGGTTACTGTAGGGATGTACTAGGTTACACTAAAGATGTTGTAGGTTACTGTAGGGATGTACTAGGATCACACTAGAGATGTCATACGTTACTGTAGGGATGTACTAGGTTACACTAGAGATGTTGTAGGTTACTGTAGGGATGTACTAGGTTACACTAGAGATGTCATACGTTACTGTAGGGATGTACTAGGTTACACTAAAGATGTTGTAGGTTACTGTAGGGATGTACTAGTTTACACTAGAGATGTTGTAGGTTACTGTAGGGATGTACTAGGTTACACTAGAGATGTTGTAGGTTACTGTAGGGATGTACTAGGCTACACTAGAGATGTTGTAGGTTACTGTAGGGATGTACTAGGTTACACTAAAGATGTTGTAGGTTACTGTAGGGATGTACTAGGTTACACTAGAGATGTTGTAGGTTACTGTAGGGATGTACTAGGTTACACTAGAGATGTCATACGTTACTGTAGGGATGTACTAGGTTACACTATAGATGTTGTAGGTTACTGTAGGGATGTACTAGGTTATACTAAAGATGTTGTAGGTTACTGTAGGGATGTACTTGGTTACACTAGAGATGTCATACGTTACTGTAGGGATGTACTTGGTTACACTAACGATGTTGTAGGTTACTGTAGGGATGTACTAGGTTACACTAAAGATGTTGTAGGTTACTGTAGGGATGTACTAGGTGTCAGAGTCCTAATTGTGTGGCTCCATCTAGCTCACTGGACTTGGACAGGCAATTTACAACATCTACAACACATCTACCAATAACACATAAATGCAATCGGAAACTGGCATTTATTACACTATATTACAAGTTGACAACATGGTCGCACTTCACGCTCAAACACTCGTTCAACACCAACACGCGCTAGCTCACAATGGCGATCTTTACACTGTCGCCCGCATGATCATTCACAATCACAACTTCACATCATCCCGCACATATCACAGTTCGCACATTCCTCGAATATCAATACACAACGTTCATCTCCATCTATGCGTCACAATACACTATCGTTCTATCGTTCTATCGCTCTCTCGATCTCCACACGTCCGTCTCTATTCGCTGCCGCCCACACACTGACTCTCTCTCCTCGTTGACCTTCCCACATCACGTGGCTCTGTTCACGGGCTTCTTGCCTGACCGTCCGCTAGCCAAGCCATGGTGTCTCTTACTGCCCCTTGACCTCAGCTATGTCTACACTGACTCTCGCTTACATACCGGCACTTACATTCTTCCTTACACATGTCATATAAGACCATGACACTAGGTTACACTAGAGATGTAGTAGGTTACTGTAGGGATGTACTAGGCTACACTATAGATGTTGTAGGTTACTGTAGGGATGTACTAGGTTACACTAAAGATGTTGTAGGTTACTGTAGGGATGTACTAGGTTACACTAAAGATGTTGTAGGTTACTGTAGGGATGTACTAGGTTACACTAGAGATGTCATACGTTACTGTAGGGATGTACTTGGTTACACTAGAGATGTTGAAGGTTACTGTAGGGATGTACTGTGTTACACTAGAGATGTTGAAGGTTACTGTAGGGATGTACTATGTTACACTAGAGATGTTGAAGGTTACTGTAGAGATGTACTATGTTACACTAGAGATGTTGAAGGTTACTGTAGAGATGTACTATGTTACACTAGAGATGTTGAAGGTTACTGTAGAGGTGCACTGGGTTACACTAGAGATGTTGTAGGTTACTGTAAGGATGTACTATGTTACACTAGAGATATACTGTGATATAGTCTTTGTTGTTTTGATCTCATGGATGCAATGTAATGAGATCTGGGTGGTATACAAGGCTGGGTTTTTATAGTTATAAGTAATTAATTGATTCTCTTTTCTCTATAATTAACTAGCTGACCCGGCCCGGCTTCGCCCAGACCCTGGTGGGGAGCATCTCATTTAATTCATATAAGTAGTCATATAAGTTCTCGTTCCCGTTACCGACTATCTGTCTGTCTGTCTATCTGTCTGTCTGTCTGTCTGACCCGGCCCGTCTTCGCCCAGACCCTGATGGGGAGAATCTCATTTAATTCATATAAGTAGTCATATAAGTTCTCGTTCCGACTATCTATCTGTCTGTCTGTCTGACCCGGCCCGGCATCGCCCAACTCCTGGTGGGGAGAATCTCATTTAATTCATATAAGTAGTCATATAAGTTCCCGACTGTCTGTCTGTCTGTCTGTCTGTCTGTCTGTCTGTCTGTCTATCTATCTATCTATCTGTCTGTCTGTCTGACCCGGCCCATCCCATGGTGGAGAGCATCTCATTTAAATTATATAAGTAGTCATATAAGATCCCGTTCCCGACTATCTGTCTGACTGTCTGTCTGTCTTGGGTAAATGGAGGAGGGAGGAGGAAGAGGGAGGTGGAGGAGGGAAGAGGAGGGAGGAGACAGGAGGAGTAGGGAGGAATAGGAGGGAGGATGAGGGATTAGGAGGAGGAGGGAGGAGTAGTGTGGAGGAGGAGGCGAGGAGGAAGAGGGAGGAGGAGGGAGAAGGAGGGAGGAGGAGAACGCAGGAGGAGAAGGGAGCAGGAGGAGGAGAGGGAGGAAAAGGGAGGAGGAGGGAGGAGGAGGAGGAGAGAGTAGGAGGATGGAGGAGGCGGAGGGAGAAGGAAGAGGGAGAATGAGGAGGGAGAAGGAGGAGAAGGAGGGGAGGAGGAGGCGGAGAGAGGAGGAGGAGGGAGGAAGAGGGAGGAGGAGGAATGTGAAGGGAGGAGGAGGGAGGAGGTAGAGGGAGGAGGAGGGAGGAGAGGAGGTAGAGGGAGGAGGAGGAGGGAGGAGGCGGAGAGGGAGGAGGAGTGATGAGGAGGAGGGAGGAGGAAGAGGGAGGAGGAGGAATGTGAAGGGAGGAAGAGGGAGGAGGTAGAGGGAGGAGGAGGGGGAGGAGGAGGGAGGAAGAAGGAGGAGGAGGATGAGGAGGAGGAGGGGAGGAGGAGGAAGGGAGGAGGAGGAATGTGAAGGGAGGAGGAGGTAGAGGGAGGAGGAGGAGGGAGGAGGAGAAGGGAGGAGGAGGGAGGAGGTAGAGGGAGGAGGAGGAGAGGGAGGAGGAGGGGGAGGAGGGAGGAGGAGGGAGGAAGAAGGAGGAGGAGGGAGAAGGAGGGATGAGGAGGAGGAGGGAGGAGGAGGAAGAGGGAGGAGGGGGAATGTGAAGGGAGGAGGAGGGATAGGGAGGAGAGGAAGAGGAAGAGGGTAGGAGGAAGAGTGGAGAGGAGGAGGGAGGATGTAGAGGGAGGAGGAGGGAGGAAAAGGGAGGAGGGAGGAGGAGAGAGGAGGTAGGAGGAGGAGGAAGAGGGAGGAGAAGGAAGGAGGAGGAAGAAGGAGGAGGAAGAGGGAGGGAGGAGGGAGAGGAGGAGGAGGAAGAGGGAGGAGGAGGATGGAGGAGGGAGAGGGAGGAGGGAAAGAGGAAGAGGTTGGTAGGAGGAGGGGAGAAGGAGGGAGGAGGAGGGGATAGGAGGAGGGAGGAGGCAGAGGGAGAAGAAGGAAGGAGGAGGAGTAAGGAGGGAGAGGAAGGAGGGAGAATGAGGAGGGGAGGAAGGAAAGGGAGGTGGAAGAGGAGGGAGGAGGAAAGAGGTAGGGGGAGGAGGAGGTAGAGGGAGGAGGAGGAGGAAGGAAAGGGAGGAGGAAGAGGAGGAGGAGGGTGGGTGGAGGAGGAGGAGGTAGAGGGAGGAGGTAGGAGGAGGAGGAAGAGGGAAGAGGGAGAAGAAGGGAGAAGGAGGAGTGAGGATGATGAGGGAGAAGGAGGCAGGAGGAGGAGGAGGAGGGAGGCAGGAGGAGGAGGAGGGATAATGAGGGAGAGGGAGGAGAAGGTAAGATGAGGGAGGAGGGGGAGGAGGCGGATGGAGTAGGAGGGAGGAGGATGGAGGAGGAGGGGAGAGGAAGAGGGAGAAGAAAGAGGGAGAAGGAGGAGGGAGTCGGGAGAGGGATGAGAGGGAGGAAGAAGAGAGGAGGAGAGAGTTCGCCATTCGGAATTCATCCTCGTCTAGTTCTTCCCTTCTACACGACTGTAGATAACTTCCTTACACATAAAAAGATGAATTGTTATTGATATTGCCGTGGCATGGAGGAATATCAGCAGCAGAGTTGATCCAAAAAACCAAAGACTGAGATCTACGGAGAGCCATGAACGCCTACGCCAGCCGGCACGGCACTTGATGATGATGATTGCCGTGTGACGATTCTGTGTAGTCACGTCATTTTCTTCCCTTTCCCTAGCGTTTTGGTTCGGGGATTCTTTCATCATCATCATCATATATTTACGTACGTATTTTGGGAGGGGGAGGAGGGAGGAGGAGGAAGAAGAAAAAAAAACTATGACAGTTGACAGCTCTGGAATGAAAGGAAGGCGTGTAGAAAATTTCATCTCAATCGGATAGGCCGTTCGCGAACAAATAAAGGACATACATATTTACATACATACATATATATACACATACACTTTGTTTTATAGATATAGATGTGCTGTTTTGTTATGATATCATGTGTGCCTGGTCTGTCTTGTTTGATGAATTATTTCATGCATATCTAGTTTATTTCATGTATAAAGTTATTTCATGCTATTTACTGAATTGTTTGTTTGTGTTATCCTTGTTGACAGCTTAATTTTTGAAATGGTTTGTTAGGCATGACTTATCATGATATCTGGAGACAACAGAGTCCGGAACCTGCAATACGTCCAGTACTCACGAGTAGATGACTCTGTCACTTCAAGCGGCACTGTAATGACAGCTGGCGATGGCACTCAGCCCACATCATCATCAGGCAATGCTATTGCTACATCTAAAGTCATTTTTGGTCATGTCATGACAAAATTCATTGCTGCAGCCATGCTGATAGTTGCCATAGGAATACTGGCTGGAGCAATCACAGTGGTGCTGACTGTAGGAGGTATGTGGTTGTCATTTGACATTGTTTCATTAGTTGCCTTTCCATGTTTATATGGCTGTCATGTGACATTGGTTCATTAGTTGCCTTTCCATGTTTATATGGCTGTCATGTGACATTTTTTCATTAGTTGCCTTTCCATGTTTATATGGCTGTCATGTGACATTGGTTCATTAGTTGCCTTTCCATGTTTATATGGCTGTCATGTGACATTGTTTCATTAGTTGCCTTTCCGTGTTTATATGGCTGTCATGTGACATTGGTTCATTAGTTGCCTTTCCATGTTTATATGGCTGTCATGTGACATTGTTTCATTAGTTGCCTTTCCGTGTTTATATGGCTGTCATATGACATTGGTTCATTAGTTGCCTTTCCGTGTTTATATGGCTGTCATATGACAATGGTTCATTAGTTGCCTTTCCATGTTTATATGGCTGTCATGTGACATTTTTTCATTAGTTGCCTTTCCATGTTTATATGGCTGTCATGTGACATTGGTTCATTAGTTGCCTTTCCATGTTTATATGGCTGTCATGTGACATTGTTTCATTAGTTGCCTTTCCGTGTTTATATGGCTGTCATCTGACATTGGTTCATTAGTTGCCTTTCCGTGTTTATATGGCTGTCATATGACATTGGTTCATTAGTTGCCTTTCCATGTTTATATGGCTGTCATGTGACATTTTTTCATTAGTTGCCTTTCCATGTTTATATGGCTGTCATGTGACATTGGTTCATTAGTTGCCTTTCCATGTTTATATGGCTGTCATGTGACATTGTTTCATTAGTTGCCTTTCCGTGTTTATATGGCTGTCATGTGACATTGTTTCATTAGTTGCCTTTCCGTGTTTATATGGCTGTCATGTGACATTGGTTCATTAGTTGCCTTTCCATGTTTATATGGCTGTCATGTGACATTGTTTCATTAGTTGCCTTTCCGTGTTTATATGGCTGTCATGTGACATTGTTTCATTAGTTGCCTTTCCGTGTTTATATGGCTGTCATGTGACATTGTTTCATTAGTTGCCTTTCCGTGTTTATATGGCTGTCATGTGACATTGTTTCATTAGTTGCCTTTCCGTGTTTATATGGCTGTCATGTGACATTGTTTCATTAGTTGCCTTTCCGTGTTTATATGGCTGTCATGTGACATTGTTTCATTAGTTGCCTTTCCGTGTTTATATGGCTGTCATGTGACATTGTTTCATTAGTTGCCTTTCCGTGTTTATATGGCTGTCATGTGACATTGTTTCATTAGTTGCCTTTCCGTGTTTATATGGCTGTCATGTGACATTGTTTCATTAGTTGCCTTTCCGTGTTTATATGGCTGTCATGTGACATTGTTTCATTAGTTGCCTTTCCGTGTTTATATGGCTGTCATGTGACATTGTTTCATTAGTTGCCTTTCCGTGTTTATATGGCTGTCATGTGACATTGTTTCATTAGTTGCCTTTCCGTGTTTATATGGCTGTCATGTGACATTGTTTCATTAGTTGCCTTTCCGTGTTTATATGGCTGTCATGTGACATTGTTTCATTAGTTGCCTTTCCGTGTTTATATGGCTGTCATGTGACATTGTTTCATTAGTTGCCTTTCCGTGTTTATATGGCTGTCATGTGACATTGGTTCATTAGTTGCCTTTCCGTGTTTATATGGCTGTCATGTGACATTGTTTCATTAGTTGCCTTTCCGTGTTTATATGGCTGTCATGTGACATTGTTTCATTAGTTGCCTTTCCGTGTTTATATGGCTGTCATGTGACATTGGTTCATTAGTTGCCTTTCCGTGTTTATATGGCTGTCATGTGACATTGGTTCATTAGTTGCCTTTCCGTGTTTATATGGCTGTCATGTGACATTGGTTCATTAGTTGCCTTTCCGTGTTTATATGGCTGTCATGTGACATTGTTTCATTAGTTGCCTTTCCGTGTTTATATGGCTGTGATGTGACATTGTTTCATTAGTTGCCTTTCCGTGTTTATATGGCTGTCATGTGACATTGTTTCATTAGTTGCCTTTCCGTGTTTATATGGCTGTCATGTGACATTGTTTCATTAGTTGCCTTTCCATGTTTATATGGCTGTCATGTGACATTGGTTCATTAGTTGCCTTTCTGTGTTTATATGGCTGTCATGTGACATTGGTTCATTAGTTGCCTTTCCGTGTTTATATGGCTGTCATGTGACATTGGTTCATTAGTTACCTTTCCGTGTTTATATGGCTGTCATGTGACATTGGTTCATTAGTTGCCTTTCCGTGTTTATATGGCTGTCATGTGACATTGGTTCATTAGTTGCCTTTCTGTGTTTATATGGCTGTCATCTGACATTGGTTCATTAGTTGCCTTTCCGTGTTTATATGGCTGTCATGTGACATTGGTTCATTAGTTGCCCTTCTGTGATTTCTTGTCCACGTTTCATCTGTATTGTGTATAGAATTCTAACCCCAGACCAGTGGGCACTCCATTGGTGATGCCATCAGTATCATGCCAGTGCCTTTATGCCCCAGAATATTTCCTGGTACTCTTGATAGTTTCAGTCAAACTGGAAGCACAGCTGACTTATCAAACTAATGATGGCCACTGGATGTCTGTGTATTACTGAACACGCACAGACAAAACAAAAATTCCAAATTCAGCCTCGTTCAACCTGCGTTTTTCAGCTGTGGTTATTGTTGAGGTCCATGGTTTTTGTGGGTTCATTCACCCTAATTCTTGTCTTGTGAGTCCTATTTCGGACTGGTTATATTGGTTTGTGTCTGTGACGTCAGCTGGGGGGTCGTTTGGCGGCTATCCTTTGTGCTCGTCTGCTCTTGTGGTTTTCTTTGTTGGTGCAGTTTCCTGGCTCATCTGGCTGCAGTCCTTAGAAGGACCCGTCTCCTCTGGTGGTGTCTGTTGTTAGTGAAGGTTGCTGGTTCATCTGGCTTGACTGGTTGCAGTCCTTAAAAAGACTTTTTATTTGTTTTTTTGCTTTCTTTTTTGTGTGTTTTCTGTAGGAGCTTCTCGACATTTTCATTTTCTTGTTTGCGCAATATCTTTTTTCTCTCCCTGTTGATTCATTCGTGCCTCTTGTCCATTTCGTCAGATCTGCTTTCTCTTTTCCTCTCCCATTCTGCTAGCTCGAGTTTATTCATTCTACCCAACACTAGGAACTCCTCCATTGTCATTGGAGTATGGTAATCTCATACCTTCGCATGGCCAGGGCAAAATATCCATAAAATTCTCACAATCTGTGACCTCTGAAACATGAAACATTCCTTTCTCCACCTTACTAAGCATACTCTTTGAATCCGTAATGAATATAGTTATAGTGATTAACTATTCAGGTGTTGTACTTGGTGTACCTGACATACGAGGCCTAGAGAGAGGGCAGAGGTCTGGTTATTTGTGTTTGATTCTAAATTGCAGTTGTCTTTAGTGTTTGATTTTTATTGTAATTCAATGTTTGTGTGAACATTAGTTCTCCCTGAAGTTGTAGATTTTGGGAGAGAAATAGACAGCTTTTGTGTTGTTCCTGATTTGTTAGCTTAGCCTGTGCACTCACTGTTGCATCACAGCCTAACAGTTTAATTCGTTAAATGGATTAAAAGATGCCCATTCTCAGCCTCTGTCATAGAGTCCTGGAACCCTTTCTTTCTTTTACTTTCCGTTTCTTGGTATTTCAGTGGATGGTGTGAGGTTTCTTCCCTTGATTCCTATTTCTCTTCTCCTTCTCGCCCCTTTTCTGTTTGGCCCGAATAGTCAGTGTTATGCTGTCTACCTCACATCATTGATTTCCCCCACTTCAGATACATGCTGAGTATCTTGCAGAAAGTGTGTTGATTGTTTCAGATATGAGAACTGTTTATCTGGTAGGAGGTCTATTGCTTCTAGTTGATATGTACTATGCATTCTGTGGAAAGTTTATGATTTTTCATTAATGTACTGTTTCTCTCTCTACTGCCTGCCAATGTTGTGTATTCTCTTGGATATATTTTCTATGAGTCTGGAATCACTTGTTGCATGCAGTTAGCTAGAAGACACTGCCTGATTGCATTATCTTTGTTCTTATTTAATATTTTCCTTGTATTGCTAGTCAAGGAATGCTATTTTTGTCTCCAGACAGACACTCAAATAATGGAGTAGCTTCACTAGGCAACGAGTCTGTTGTAACTACAGCTTCTGTATCAGTGACAACAGCATCACCATCAGTGACAACAGCATCACCATCAGTGACAACAGCATCACCATCATTGACAACAGCATCACCATCAGTGACAACATCATCACCATCAGTGACAACAGCATCACCATCAGTGACAACAGCTGTGAAAATTACGACATCAGTATCATCATTGGTATCTACAACAACTGGGGAGCTAACAACATCACGTATGTTACAGGACGCCATTTATTGTATGCAGTATACAGCTTCTTTCTGTGCATATGGAGATTTGATGCTGATTATAATATGATCTCTCTTCTTCTTCCTCTCCTCCTCCTTCTCCTCCTCCTTCTCTTCTTCTGCTGTATTTTATCTCCTAAAGGAGCTTAGGCCACCTCCTGCAGCTTCCTTTATGCCCTGCCCCAAATGATCATCTCTGTCTCATATTCTCTTCTCTTCATGCCCTGCCCCAAATGATCATCTCTGTCTCATATTCTCTTCTCTTCATGCCCTGCCCCAAATGATCATCACTGTCTCATATTCTCTTCTCTTCATGTCCTGCCCCAAATGATCATCTCTGTCTCATATTCTCTTCTCTTTATGCCCTGCCCCAAATGATCATCTCTGTCTCATATTCTCTTCTCTTTATGCCCTGCCCCAAATGATCATCTCTGTCTCATATTCTCTTCTCTTCATGCCCTGCCCCAAATGATCATCTCTGTCTCATATTCTCTTCTCTTCATGCCCTGCCCCAAATGATCATCTCTGTCTCATATTCTCTTCTCTTCATGTCCTGCCCCAAATGATCATCTCTGTCTCATATTCTCTTCTCTTCATGCCCTGCCCCAAATGATCATCTCTGTCTCATATTCTCTTCTCTTTATGCCCTGCCCCAAATGATCATCTCTGTCTCATATTCTCTTCTCTTTATGCCCTGCCCCAAATGATCATCTCTGTCTCATATTCTCTTCTCTTTATGCCCTGCCCCAAATGATCATCTCTGTCTCATATTCTCTTCTCTTTATGCCCTGCCCCAAATGATGCATCTCTGTCTCTAATTCTCTTCGCTTTATGGTGCCAGGCAGCCCTCTATTTCTTTTTGCCTGTGGTATCCAGAGGAAAGCAATGGCAAATTATTTTTTTTAAAGATGCCTTGTTCATCATAATTCGTCAAAGTCAAATCACAGAATGTCACAAAAGTATAGCAACTTTGAAATTGGCAACATGGAATGTTCATACTTTAAGTGCAAATAGAAGAATGGATAACATCAAACAAGAAATGGGAAGAGAGAATATTAATATCTTAGCTATGTGTGAGAAGAGATGGAAAGGGACAGGGATTAAGACACCAAATTGGGGGGGGGGGGGGTCTCAACAGATTGTGTCTGACCAATGTCCTGTTGTATTGTGTTAGTCAGGAGATGTGACCCTTGATGCTCAGTGTTTGTATGAACTCTCTGTTGACATTAGCTCGGATCTGTTTACAGTTGGCTCCACTCAATGTCTTCTGTTTGGTTATATACTGTTTCAGTTGTTCATTTAACTCATTCTGTCTTCTATGTATTAACCCTTCATCTGAGTACTTTGACAGCCACACACCAGTCCTAGATATGGTAATGGAGAGACACTTCTCTCATATGTGTTGTTGGTGAGACATATCAGACTCATATGTGGTGATGATGAGATATACCAGTCTTAGATGTGTTGATGGTGAGACATACCAGTCTTAGATGTGTTGATGGTGAGACATACCAGTCTTAGATGTGTTGATGGTGAGATATACCAGTCTTAGATGTGTTGATGGTGAGACATACCAGTCTTAGATGTGTTGATGGTGAGATATACCAGTCTTAGATGTGTTGATGATGAGATATACCAGTCTTAGATGTGTTGATGGTGAGATATACCAGTCTTAGATGTGTTGATGGTGAGATATACCAGTATTAGATGTGTTGATGGTGAGATATATCAGTCTTAGATGTGTTGATGGTGAGATATACCAGTCTTAGATGTGATGGTGAGATATAACGGTCTTAGATGTGTTGATGGTGAGATATACCAGTCTTAGGTGTGGTGATGATGAGATATACCAGTCTTAGATGTGGTGATGATGAGATATACCAGTCTTAGATGTGATGATGATGATGAGATATACCAGTTTTAGATGTGTTGATGATGAGATATACCAGTCTTAGATGTGTTGATGATGAGATATACCAGTCTTAGATGTGTTGATGGTGAGATATACCAGTCTTAGATGTGTTGATGGTGAGATATACCAGTCTTAGATGTGTTGATGGTGAGATATACCAGTCTTAGATGCGTTGATGGTGAGACATACCAGTCTTAGATGTGATGATGGTGAGATATACCAGTCTTAGATGTGGTGATGATGAGATATACCAGTCTTAGATGTGTTGATGGTGAGACATACCAGTCTTACATGTGTTGATGGTGAGATATACCAATCTTAGATGTGTTGATGGTGAGACATACCAGTCTTAGATGTGGTGATGATGAGACATACCAGTCTTATATGTGTTGATGGTGAGACATACCAGTCTTAGATGTGTTGATGGTGAGACATACCAGTCTTAGATGTGTTGATGGTGAGATATACCAGTCTTAGATGTGTTGATGGTGAGATATACCAGTCTTAGATGTGGTGATGGTGAGACATACCAGTCTTAGATGTGGTGATGGTGAGATATACCAGTCTTAGATGTGGTGATGGTGAGATATACCAGTCTTAGATGTGGTGATGGTGAGATATACCAGTCTTAGATGTGTTGATGGTGAGATATACCAGTCTTAGATGTGATGATGAGATATACCAGTCTTAGATGTGGTGATGATGAGATATACCAGTCTTAGATGTGTTGATGGTGAGATATACCAGTCTTAGATGTGGTGATGAGATGTACCAGTCTTAGATGTGTTGATGGTGAGATATACCAGTCTTAGATGTGTTGATGGTGAGATATACCAGTCTTAGATGTGGTGATGGTGAGATATACCAGTCTTAGATGTGTTGATGGTGAGATATACCAGTCTTAGATGTGGTGATGATGAGATATACCAGTCTTAGATGTGGTGATGATGAGATATAGCAGTCTTAGATGTGATGAGATATACCAGTCTTAGATGTGATGATGATGAGATATACCAGTCTTAGATGTGTTGATGATGAGATATACCAGTCTTATATGTGTTGATGATGAGATATACCAGTCTTAGATGTGATGAGGGTGAGACATACCAGTCTTAGATGTGTTGATGGTGAGATATACCAGCCTTAGATGTGTTGATAGTGAGACATCAGTCTTAGATGTGTTGATTGTGAGACATACCAGTCTCAGATGTATCGATGGTGAGACATACCAGTCTTCGATGTGTTGATGGTGAGACACCAGTCTTAGATGTGTTGATGGTGAGGCACCAGTCATAGATGTGTTGATGGTGAGGCACCAGTCTCAGATGTTTTGATGGTGAGACATACCAGTCTTAGATGTGTTGATGGTGAGGCACCAGTCTCAGATGTTTTGATGGTGAGACATACCAGTCTTAGATGTGTTGATGGTGAGGCACCAGTCTTAGATGTTTTGATGGTGAGACATACCATTCTTAGATGTGTTGATGGTGAGACATACCAATCTTAGATGTGATGAGGGTGAGACATACCAGTATTAGATGTATTTATGGTGAGACATACCAGTCTTAGATGTGATGAGGGTGAGACATACCAGTCTTAGATGTATTTATGGTGAGACATACCATTCTTAGATGTGTTGATGGAAATATACCAATCTTAGATGTATTGAGGATGACATAGATGCATTGATGGTGAGACATCAGTCTTAGATGTGTTGATGATGAGACACCAATCTTAGATGTGTTGATTGTGAGGCAGCAGTCTTGGATGTTTTGATGGTGAGACATACCAGTCTTTGATGTGTTGATGATGAGACACCAGTCTTAGATGTGTTGATTGTGAGACACCAGTCTTAGATGTTTTGATGGTGAGATATACCAGTCTTAGATGTGTTGATGGAGACATACCAATCTTAGATGTGTTGATAGTGAGACATACCAGTCTTAGATGTGTTGATGGTGAGACATACCAATCTTAGATGTGATGAGGGTGAGACATACCAGTATTAGATGTGATGAGGGTGAGACATACCAGTATTAGATGTATTTATGGTGAGACATACCAGTCTTAGATGTGATGAGGGTGAGACATACCAGTCTTAGATGTATTTATGGTGAGACATACCATTCTTAGATGTGTTGATGGAAATATACCAATCTTAGATGTATTGAGGATGACATAGATGTTTTGATGGTGAGACATCAGTCTTAGATGTGTTGATGATGAGACACCAGTCTTAGATGTGTTGATTGTGAGACACCAGTCTTAGATGTTTTGATGGTGAGATATAAAAGTCTTAGATGTATTGATGGAGACATACCAATCTTAGATGTGTTGATAGTGATACATACCAGTCTTAAATGTGTTGAAGAAGACATTCCTATCTTAGATGTATTGAGGATGACATACCAGTCTTAGATGTGTTGATGGTGACACATACCAGTCTTAGATGTGTTGATGGTGACACATACCAGTCTTAGATGTGTTGATGGTGACACATACCAGTCTTAGATGTGTTGATGGTGAGACATACCAGTCTTAGATGTGTTGATGGTGAGACATACCAGTCTTAGATGTGTTGATGGTGAGACATACCAGTCTTAGATGTGTTGATGGTGAGACATACCAATCTTAGAAGTGATGAGGGTGAGACATACCAGTCATAGATGTATTTATGGTGAGACATACCAGTCTTAGATGTGATGAGGGTGAGACATACCAGTCTTAGATTTATTTATGGTGAGACATACCATTCTTAGATGTGTTGATGGAAACATACCAATCTTAGATGTATTGAGGATGACATACCAGTCTTAGATGTTTTGATGGTGAGACATATCAGTCTTAGGTGTGTTGATGGAGACATACCAATCTTAGATGTGTTGATAGTGAGACATACCAATCTTAGATGTGTTGATAGTGAGACATACCAGTCTTAGATGTGTTGAAGAAGACATTCCTATCTTAGATGTGATGATGGCGACAAACCAGTTTTAGATGAGTTGATGGTGAGACATACCAGCCTTAGATTTGTTGATGGTGTGACACACCCATTTTAGATGTGTTCATGGAGACACCACAAACAGAACTGGTTACTCAAATCAGGAGTCCACACTCTTTAGGCATGTCATGAGAAGGGGACAGCTGGAGTATGTCATCAGGATGGACAATTTGGAGGGAAGGAGAGGTTGGGGAAGACAAAGAATGTAGATGCTGGTCATTTTGACATCATGGCTAGAAGTAACTAGATTATCAGAAATGACTGACAGCACATGAGACTGGAAGATGGGGACAGACATGATTACCAGCATCACAGACATGAACTATAAGAAGACGAACACAAAGTTTGTCTTCTAGTTTCAAGAGAATCTCATGGGTATTTATTTGGCTTGTATGCTTGTGTCGCCGAACTAGAGATGGTAGACCATTTTACATATCTAGGATCAGTGGTAAATAGCAAATTATCCCTAGATCAGGAAATCAACATCCGGATTGGTAAGGCAGCAACAACAATGAACAGGTTAACAAAAAGAGTCTGGGAGAACAGGAAGCTTACTGCCAAAACAAAAGTCCTTGTCTTTCAAGCCTGTGTCCTTAGTACTCTTCTTTATGGCAGTGAAACCTGGACAACTTACTCACACCAAGAGAAACGTTTAAACAGCTATCATATGCGGTGTCTGCGAAGAATTCTTGGTATTAAGTGGCAAGACAAAATCACAAATACTGAAGTATCGGAAAGATCAGGTTGTGTGACAGTTTATTCCATGCTCAGTCTTTGTAGACTTAGATGGATAGGACATCTTAGGAGGATGGATGATGGTAGAATACCAAAGGACATCTTTTTTGATGAATTACAGATGGGTAAGAGATCTCAGGGTCGGCCTCTACTACGATACAAAGATGTGTGTAAGTGGGACATGATTGATACAGGCATTGATAATGCACATTGGGAGCAAGTCGCCACTGAACGTGTTGCATGGAGGGCAAATATCAGAAATGGAATAAAGACAAAGGAGAAAATTATTGCAGATAAGTCACACACTGAGCGTATGAGATGTAAGATGGCACATGATGGTGGAAATGACCATGTGTTCACATGCACCCACTGTGAACTGACATTTACAGCGCAAATTGGCCTTATCAGTCACATTCGCTACTGCCATAGGTAAAAGTTATTATACCTTTTTAAAGCACAAACTATCATCTGTCAAGACGGCAAGGTGCCAATGTATGCTTGTGACATATTTCAGCTTGCCAAAGTTCTGAGTTTACCTGCTCCAATCTGGCTTGTGTTTCTTTAGAGCTAGTCTGTAATGGCATCCCTGATTGTACAGATGGAAGTGACGAAAACACATCTTGTGGTAGGTACATCCAACATTGTTGAGTGCATGCTATCTTGTGGTAGGTACATGCAACATTGTTGAATGAATGCTATCTTGTGGTAGGTACATGCAACATTGGTGAATGAATGTTATCTTGTGTTAGGTACATGCAACATTGTTGAGTAAATGCTATCTTGTGGTAGCTACATATATGATTTATAATACACTAATATTAGAAAGGTGAAACATATTATATATGATAGATGATACACTAATATTAAAGAGACAATACTCTAATATTAAAGAGATGATATGTGATACTGTATAGACATTAGACTAATATTAAATAGATGATACATTTCTATTAGTTGCATGCAACATTGTTGAATGAATGTTATCATGTGGAAGGTACATATGTGATAGATGATATTCATGCATTCATTCAGTAGTGTGTCCTTTGCAGAACCTCGCTCCCATAACACCCCTCCAGAAATCTTCCTGATCATAAGCAAGATGTTCTGTGTCCGATACACCCATCTGGAGATCATCTGCCACATCCAGCACCCATCTTCTCTTTGGCCTTCCTCTTCCTCTCTTCCCAGGCATATATCCCTCCATTATTGTTTTCTCCAAACTTTCATGACATTTCAAGTGATCAAAATATTTCAACGTTCTTTGTTTTATCATCTATTGTAGCCTACCTTCTTCAGTATTCGACTCTTGTCGTATGGATACATTTGTTTGTTTCTGTATCCAAGATACTCTTAGAACCCGTCTATAACATTTATATTCAAAGGCATTTATGCTCTGTTCAGCTTGTTTAGTAAGTGTCCATGTCTCACATACGTATTTTGCAGTGGGAAAGATGCATGCTCTTAAATCTAATTTTTATAGTTCTATCTGTCCCCTCTACAATTTATTCAGTTGTTTTAGTCTTTGAAGAGCAATAGATATTTGTCTCTTAATTTCTTTTATACTAATATTAAAGAGATGTTGAATGATATATGTGATAGATGATACACTGATATTAGAGACATGATGTATTTGACAGATGATACACTGACATTAGAGACATGGTGTATGTGATAGATGATATACTGATATTAGAGACATAATGTATGTGATAGATGATACACTAATACTAGAGATATGATATATGAGATAGATGAAATGATATATGAGATAGATGATGTACTAATATTAGAGACATGATATATGAGATAGATGATGCACTAATATTAGAGACATGATATATGAGATAGATGACATGATATATGAGATAGATGATGCACTAATATTAGAGACATGATATATGAGATAGATGATATACTAATATTAGAGACATGATATATGAGATAGATGATGCACTAATATTAGAGACATGATATATGAGATAGATGATATGATATATGAGATAGATGACATGATATATGAGATAGATGATGCACTAATATTAGAGACATGATATATGAGATAGATGATGCACTAATATTAGAGACATGATATATGAGGTAGATGATATGATATATGAGATAGATGACATGATATATGAGATAGATGATGCACTAATATTAGAGACATGATATATGAGATAGATGATGCACTAATATTAGAGACATGATATATGAGATAGATGATGCACTAATATTAGAGACATGATATATGAGATAGATGATGTACTAATATTAGAGACATGATATATGAGATAGATGATGTACTAATATTAGAGACATGATATATGAGATAGATGATGTACTAATATTAGAGACATGATATATGAGATAGATGATGCACTAATATTAGAGACATGATATATGAGATAGATGATGCACTAATATCAGAGACATGATATATGAGATAGATGACATGATATATGAGATAGATGATGCACTAATATTAGAGACATGATATATGACATAGATGACATGATATATGAGATAGATGACATGATATATGAGATAGATGATGCACTAATATTAGAGACATGATATATGAGATAGATGATGTACTAATATTGGAAACATGATATATGAGATAGATGATGCACTAATATTAGAGACATGATATATGAGATAGATGACATGATATATGAGATAGATGACATGATATATGAGATAGATGATGCACTAATATTAGAGACATGATATATGAGATAGATGACATGATATATGAGATAGATGATGCACTAATATTAGAGACATGATATATGAGATAGATGACATGATATATTAGATAGATGATGCACTAATATTAGAGACATGATATATGAGATAGATGACATGATATATGAGATAGATGATGCACTAATATTAGAGACATGATATATGAGATAGATGATGCACTAATATTAAAGACATGATATATGAGATAGATGATGTACTAATATTAGAGACATGATATATGAGATAGATGATGCACTAATATTAGAGACATGATATTTCATATGAGATAGATGATGTACTAATATTAAAGACATGATATATGAGATAGATGATGCACTAATATTAGAGACATGATATATGAGGTAGATGATATGATATATGAGATAGATGACATGATATATGAGATAGATGATGCACTAATATTAGAGACATGATATATGAGATAGATGATGCACTAATATTAGAGACATGATATATGAGATAGATGATGTACTAATATTAAAGACATGATATATGAGATAGATGATGCACTAATATTAGAGACATGATATATCATATGAGATAGATGATGTACTAATATTAAAGACATGATATATGAGATAGATGATGCACTAATATTAGAGACATGATATATGAGGTAGATGATATGATATATGAGATAGATGACATGATATATGAGATAGATGATGCACTAATATTGGAGACATGATATATGAGATAGATGATGCACTAATATTAGAGACATGATATATGAGATAGATGACATGATATAAGAGATAGATGACATGATATATGAGATAGATGACATGATATATGAGATAGATGATGCACTAATATTAGAGACATGATATATGAGATAGATGACATGATATAAGAGATAGATGACATGATATAAGAGATAGATGACATGATATATGAGATAGATGACATGATATATGAGATAGATGACATGATATGTTGTTTGTCCATCAAGAATGATGATGATCATTCATTTCATCCAGTGGGGTTGAAGGTATGGAGCCGTGGGTTCTAAGATGGCTGATAAGGCCTATTTTGGCTCGAAATGTTCTTTGACAATGTGGGCAAGGAATGCTTGACGTTTCTGGAAGAGGATTTCCTGCAGTAGTTTTTCTGTCCTGCCTTTTCTTCACAGCTCTTGCAGTCCTGGTTGCCTCACAAATGACTGCACCCTTGCGTAATGATGCACGCCACGAATTTCGGTCTCTGGCTGCAGCCTCCCAGGTGTCATGATGAATTCCAAAAGCATTCAATGAGATTTTCAGAGTGTCTTTAAACCACAACGCAGTTCGCTGTAAAAGATTCGTTTAGGAAGCCTGTGATCTGGCATGCGAGTCAAGTGACCAGCCCAGCGAATCTGATTCTTCATCAGTACAGTGTGGATACTGGGCATGGATGCTCTTTCTAGTACTTCAGTGTCTGGAATCTTGTCTTGCCATTTAATCTTCAGTAGCTTCCTTAGGCAGACTGTGTGGAAGTGGTTTAATTTCCTAGCATGTCGCTGATAAACAGTCCAGGTTTCACAAGCATATAGCAGTGTGGATAATACAACTGCTTTGTAGACTTTTAGCTTTGTTTGCAGGCTTATTCCAGTTCTGTCCCATACATTCTTGTACAGTCTGCCAAAGGCTGCACTGGCCTTGGAGATTCTTGCATTCACTTCGTCATCAATTGTGGCAGCTTGTGACACAGTGCTGCCAAGATAGGTGAATTTGTCCGCAACACTTAGTCTATGATCATTCACTTTGATATTCGGCACAGTGTGATTATTCCCTGGAGCTGGCTGGTACATAACTACAGTCTTCTCCAAGTTGATATTGAGCCCAAAGTTGGCACAGGCATGTGAGAAAGCTGAAACATTATGTTGCATGTCCGCCTCTGAGTTGATGTACAGAGCGCATGACATGATATAAGAGATAGATGACATGATATATGAGATAGATGACATGATATATGAGATAGATGATGTACTAATGTTAGAGACATGATATATGAGGTAGATGACATGATATATGAGGTAGATGACATGATATATGAGATAGATGATGTACTAATATTAGAGACATGATATATGAGATAGATAATACATTAATGTTTGATGTGTGATATTTTTTTGTTGTTTCGCATATCCTTTACAGTACATCACTGTCAACACCAGCATTTTACCGCTGTTGTTGATTTCTTGACAAGATTACGCTCAGTAGTTTGCCATTCTTTCTGAGCGGCCGGCTCCCTTATCCCGTAAGTCACCAGCGCGGCGAGAACCCTACATGGATAAACGGGATTATGGAGAAAGTTGTTTAACCCCTAGGCCAAGGAGACACTGATATATTTGATAGATGATATATTAAATAATAGAGACCTGATATATGACAGTCTGACAGTTTATTATACAAGAAATGTCAGGTCTTAGTCAGATTTGACTTATCTACCATATGACAGTTGATGGTACTACCTGCTTTCTGTTAGCGCTGAATGTTGGGCAGCATTTACCAACCCTGACACCTCACATTGTGCCAATGGCTTCAGGCAGAGGAGCGCAATTGGGAGAGTACAAGCCTTATCCTGGTGCGAGGGAATGCAACCTACAGACTAAATGTCATGGCAGGGTAGACCACGCCCTGAACCTTGGTTGGCAACTGGACTAATATCGAAACTCCAACAGACGGACAGTTAGAGCATTGCTTTGCTGATCTGGCAGCTTCTACAACTTGTCTTTTTTCAGATGTATTAGTGTTACTTTTCCTAAGGAGTAAACGAGGCAGGCCAAGAGAGGGATCAAGCTGCATGGGCAACACATGATGTCTACAATTCAGCTCAGGCTTTGTGCTATGGAGAGGTTATAACTCCATCCCTGGTCTTAACCAGTCTCGGAATCAAAGCGAGAGATAGCAGTTACAGGTTATAAGTCCTTGTCAATTGGCATAGACAGGGGCGCCTTGGGTGCCCCTGACGATGGGAGACACCTACGACTGTCGCTGATCAGCTACCGCCCGCCTCAAGCTGGGCAGTCCCCGGTTAATTGGTTGCTGGTCCGCTTCAGCCTGCCTGCTTCAGTGGGTGCTTGGGGCTAGGATAAAATCTGAATCGCAGGCTGTAAAACCAATGCACCAGGTACTAATAAAAAGAAAATTAGAATCCTCAAGCTACGGCTTGCAACCTGGAACATAAAAACCATGTGTCTGGAACTTTCCAGTGATCTGACAAATATTGATGCTGTGTGAAAAATGGCTGTGATTGATGCCAAACTAAAGCGTCTTGACATTGATATTGGATTGCAGGAGGAAGGGTGACCCAGAAGGAAAACTATTACACATTTTTTGAAGATTAAAGGGCAAGAAGAAAAAAAAAGACAACATGGCATGGGCTTTGCAGTGAAGAATTCACTACTGGGAATGATTGAAATTCCAGTTGGAAGTAGTGAAAGACTATTATCCCTGATCTTGGCAACCTCTTGTGGTTTTGCCACCATTATCACTGCATATGCACGGACACTCACTTCGTCTGATGATGTGAAGGATAGGTTCTATGAGGAGCTAGACTCTGGGATCAAGGTAGTTCCAAAATCCGACTACATTTATATGCTCGGGGATTTCAATGCTCGTGTGGGCAAGGACTTGAGGTCATGGTCACTGGACCTTGGAAAATACATCGGTTGCATAAATGACAATGGACAAAGGTTGCTGGAGCATTGCATGAGAAACGACTTATGTATTACAAACTCCTAATTTAAAACAAAAAAGAAGCATGAGGTCACATGGAAACAGCCAAGATCCAGCCATTGGCACCAGCTGGACTTCATCATCACACAGAGACAACATTTTAATCAGACATCATTAACTAGAAGTTGCCTCAGTGCGGATTGTGATACTGACCATTCTTTGGTTGTTGCAAGTGTTAGACTGAGACCAAAGAGAATCTAGATAGATAAACACAGGTCTTTCCCCTGTATTATCAACACTAAAGATCCTGATACGTATTTTGAGTTCCAACAGCAGTTGAAGACGCTCTCACTGATACATCAGAAAATTGTACAGCAACTGATATGTGGAGTATGCTTAAAGAAACTCTTTAGAAAATTGTGGCAGGCACTGTGGATCATAAGAGACAGGATGGTTTGTGGCAACAGCCAGTCATTTGCAGCCTTTGATTGATAGAATGAAAATAGCTCTCTTAAGATACAAAGAAATAACAACGTGAAACACTCTCAGTGAGTTGAAACAAGCTAAGAAGGATGTGCAAATGGCAGCCAGGCAGTGTGTGAATGACTACTGGATCAATTTATGTGAGTGCATTCAAAATGCAAGTAATATGGGAAACATCAGAGGTATGTATAAGGGATAAAGAGGCCTGCCACCCAATAATAATTAAAAGAAGTGCACCATTGAAAACCTTAACTGGAGAAATCATTACTGATGAGAAACAGCAGATGGGCAGAGCACTGTTTAGAGATTCACTCAAGCGAGACCAAGCTGGCAGATAGTTTAGTTTAGTTTAGTCGTTGGATCAACATCACGGTACACGGGTGCAGCCCATAAGTGCTCCGTTCTCCTAACTCAAACCTGAGTCTGGAGAAACTTAGCTCAGTGCACGAACTCTGTAGCACAGGCGAGGATCCTGAAATACTTTGGGTAGATTTTTAACTCAAAATTGTGCCCGGGTAGCGCCGTTAGGCTACTCTTTTTCGATTTCCAACTGCCAAGGGATTTTTTATGGCAGATGATGCCCTCAAGGTCTTTGAGGCTATGCCAATTCTTGAACAGCTATGCCAATTCTTGACACATTTCACACCTTAACAGAAGTTAAGTGTGCTACGTATTAATGAACTTGGTTCTAGCAAGGCTCCAGATAAGAATGGGATTTCAATAGAGGTTATCAGTGTAGCGTAGCGCTAGCTATTTTGATAGACACTATTCAAAAGAAGTGAGAAATAGACTTTCAGAAACAAAGAAAGACTAATCACTGCCGAAGAAGGGATCAAATGGCTCATAATTCTAGACTGTATGATTTGAACAGGTCCCAGAAATGATCTAGTCTTCTGACAGTGGCCAGGCTGGAAAAGGAAGGTGAAAAACCGTACTAAGATATAGACAGTAGGCCTATAGTTTCCTGCCACTATGCCTGGATGATAATTGTGCCCCCAAATCAAATCCTGTCTCACAACACAGAGATAGACTGATTAACATATAAAGCTACAACACTTTTGCCTCATCACTCCGACTTATTATACTAATATTAATCACTATTATAACAGACTAGGTTGTTTTGAAATTTAAAATTACAACACTTATTTAATTGAAACACACATAGTATCTTCCACAGGATAGTTACTGACATATAACAAGGGGATTACAAATACCCCAACTATATTATACTTTATATAGTCTAGGTTTGGATGAATTTACATTTTTTCCTTTGAATATTTAGAGCTCCTATTATTTAGTGTTAAAATCTTCACATTGTCCTATAAGTTAAATCATTGACATCCCCACTGAGGCCTTAGCAAGGTTGAGAATGTTGGCAGGCTTGGTGTCTCAGACGGTTGGAACGTTCACTTAGCTGAGGATTCTTCCTGGTCATCGGCTAGCATGGTGCTCCAGGTCAGGCTTCTCCTCTTCAGTGTTGATGATTCTCCAGGAACTTTGGCTTGAATTTTAATTTTCTGAGTTTCAATATTGTGATTGTCTTTTGCTCTTGATTTAGGGTTTAAATAGCGTGTGATATATGTAGGTGCGCTAGAACATTTGATTTTATAGATAGTGTTCATTCATACAAGGGTAGTGGCAAATAGCGCAGACGTAGGTATTTTGTACGTTTAGTGCATTGGTTGTTGGTTTAAGTTGAGTCACTTGACCATTTCAACAATGAGGGTGAACAGTCCTCTTATATATATATATATACTAGCTGACCCGGCCCGGCTTCGCCCAGTCCTTGGTGGGGAGCATCTCATTTAATTCATATAAGTAGTCATATAAGTTCCCGTTCCCGTTACCGACTGTCTGTCTGTCTGTCTGTCTGTCTGTCTGTCTGTCTGTCTGTCTGTCTGTCTGACCCGGCCCGGCATTGCCCAGCTCCTGGTGTGGAGCATCTCATTTAATTCATATAAGTAGTCATATAAGTTCCCGTTCCCGACTGTCTATCTGTCTGTCTATCTGTTTGTCTATCTGTCTGCCTGACCCTGCCCGGTTTCGCCCAGCCCCTGATGGGGAGCATCTCATTTAATTCATATGAGTAGTCATATAAGTTCCCGTTCCCGACTGTCTGTCTGTCTGTCTGTCTGTCTGTCTGTCTGTCTGTCTAATCATTTATTGGTTGCAGTTAGAACAACCTTAGATAAACGAAGACCAACTTGGTAATATATTAACTTGGGTAAATGGAGCAGCGGCAGCAGCAGCAGAAGAAGAAGAAAAAGGAGGAGTAGGAGCTGGGAGGAGGAAGAGGGAGGAGGAGGGAGGAGGAGGAGAAAGAGAGAAGAGGAGAATGGAGGAGGGAGAGGGAGGAGGGGGAGGAGAAGAGGGTAGGAGGTGGAGGAGAGGAGAAGGAGGAGGAGGAATATAACGCATATGCCTGTAGATTTAATAATGGCTGAGGTTGTTCCATGTCTTCTTAGAGTTGGCGACAGTGTAAAGAAATATAAAATCTTCAAACTTGATAGAGATAAGGTAACTATTATTTATTCATTCTTTAAGCAAAAAAAGATGAGTTACAATGTTATGCATTATGCATTATTTTTATGAAAACTTTGAAAATGCCTTACAGATTGTATCATTATTTATTATAACTCATATGCCGGTACATAACTATGGACAAAGAGTTTATAAATCTTTGAAAACGATGCCACAATATGACTATAAGTTATACAGAAAAGTTATGCCCCTTGAAATAACTTTTACAGAGTTAAGTCCCCTGAAATAGATGAAATTATAATGAAAAATGAAATAATTTTGGGTAAGCAGTCGATTTCATACTAAAAAAATATGACAGTGGGCTGCGCTGGAATGAAAGGAAGACGTGTAAAAAATTTCATCTCAATGGGATGGGCCGTTCGCGAGCGCATTAGGGACATATAGACAGACAGACAGACGGACGGAGATCGCCTTTTATATATAAGATATACCCATCCATGTTGGGTTTTCCTCTTGTCCGCTTACTCGTTAGGCCTCCCTCCATATACATCTTTTCCAGACTCTACACGCCCAAAGTATTTCATTTCCCTCACTTTCGTTTGTCTTAATAACCACATTTCTTTGACAATGAATCCCTGTTGAACGGTTCAGTGTGTTCTCTATTTCGCCCATGCAGGAGGAGGAGAGGGAGGAGGAGGAGAGAGGAGGCGGAGGGAGAAGGAAGAGGGAGAAGGAGGGGGAGGAGGAGGAGGAATGTGAAGGGAGGAGGAGGGAGGAGGTAGAGGGAGAGGGAGGCGGAGAGAGGAGGAGGAAGAGGGAGGAGGAGGGATGTGAAGGGAGGAGGGGGGAGGAGGAGGAGGGAGGAGGAGGAGAACGCAGGAGGAGAAGGGAGCAGGAGGAGGATAGGGAGGAGGAGGAGAGAGTAGGAGGAGGGAGGAGGCGGAGAAGGAAGAGGGAGGAGGAAGAGGGAGGAGGAGGGGAGGAGGGGAGGAGGAGGAGGAATGTGAAGGGAGGAGGGGGGAGGAGGTAGAGGGAGGAGGAGGAGGTAGAGGGAGGAGGGAGGAGGGAAGAGGAGGGAGGAGGAGGAAGAGGGAGGAGGAGGTAGAATGAGGAGGAGTGAGGAGGAGGAGAGGGGGGAGGAGGGAGGAGGAGGGAGGAAGAGGGAGAAGGAGGGATGAGGAGGAGGAAGAGGGAGGAGGAGGAATGTGAAGGGAGGAGGAGGTAGAGGGAGGAGGGAGGAGGAGGGAGGAGGAGGAATGTGAAGTAGGAGGAGGGAGGAGGTAGAGGGAGGAGGAGGAGGGAGGAGGAGGAGGAGGGAGAAGAAGGAAGGAGGAGGAGGAAGGAGGGAGAGGGAGGAGGGGAGGAAGGAAAGAGAGGTGGAAGGGGAGGAGGAGGGAGGAGGAAAGAGGTAGGGAGAGGAGGAGGTAGAGGGAGGAGGAGGAGGAAGGAAAGGGAGGAGGAGGGAGGAGGAGGAGGAAGAGGGAGAAGGAGGAGGGAGGATGATGAGGGAGAAGGAGGCAGGAGGAGGAGGAGGGAGGCAGGAGGATGAGGAGGTAGAGGGAGGAGGAGGGAAGATGAGGGAGGAGGCGGAGGGAGGAGGATGGAGGAGGAGGGGAGAGGAAGAGGGAGAAGGAGGAGCTAGGAGGGAGAGGGATGAGAGGGAGGAGGAAGAGGTGGAGGGAGGAGGTAGAGAGAGGGGGAGAGAGTTCGCCATTCCGAATTCATACTCGTCTAGTTCTTCCCTTCTACACGACTGTAGATAACTTCCTTACACATAAAAAGATGAATTGTTATTGATATTGCCGTGGCATGGAGGAATATCAGCAGCAGAGTTGATCCAAAAAACCAAAGACTGAGATCTACGGAGAGCCATGAACGCCTACGCCAGCCGGCATGGCACTTGATGATGATGATTGCCGTGTGACGATTCTGTGTAGTCACGTCATTTTCTTCCCTTTCCCTAGCGTTTTGGTTCGGGGATTCTTTCATCATCATCATCATATATTTACGTACGTATTTTGGGAGGGGGAGGAGGGAGGAGGAGGAAGAAGAAAAAAAACTATGACAGTTGACAGCTCTGGAATGAAAGGAAGGCGTGTAGAAAATTTCATCTCAATCGGATGGGCCGTTCGCGAACAAATAAAGGACATACATATTTACATACATACATATATACATACATACACTTTGTTTTATAAATATATATATATATATATATATATATATATATATATATATATATATATATATATATATATATATATATATATATATATATATATATATATTGTGTACCAAATATACGGTTAGCAAGAGCCAGAAGAATTTACACTATGACATGTTAAATGTATTCTGTAGCCTAGCTGACATAGCAACCTGCTCTTACAACGTCGGGTAGTGAAAAGACAGAAGAATTGTATGGTTCTGCTGACCGGAAGTGGTCAGTCAGATTTTTCTGTTGCCATATTCAGTCAGGCCAAACTGAGTCCGACTCAGCCGAACCTGTGGCATTGGCGGTAAACATAAACATTTACATGAATATTGGAGAGATGATAGATTATATGCAATAAATTTTACAAGATATATGTGATAATTGGTACATGCACATTGAGAGATGATAGATTGTATGCATTTTATTTTATACAAGATTTCTTCTTCTTTCGTTCATTTGAAATATGTCTATAACTGCAGTGTGATAGTTGGTACGTGCATATTGGAGAGAAACACTAGTGAGAGACAGCTTGAAAGTTAACACTGGACTTGTCTATTTTCAGTGTGCACAGATGGTCAATTCCAGTGTCCCAGTGGTCAGTGTGTACCCAGTTCTGCTGTCTGTGACCAGTTTTATGACTGCCTCGACAAGGGTGATGAAGCTGTTTGCCCAGGTGGGTGTGTGTGTGTGCATGATGCATGTGTGTGTGCCTCTGTGTGTGTGTGTGTGTGTGTGTGCCTCTGTGTGTGTGTGTGTGTGTGTGAGAGAGAGTGAGAGACTGTTGTCCAACTGACATATCATGCACTGTGTACATGGAGTATTTACAGCTGTTTACACTGATGTGTGTATGTATATGTGTGTGTGAGAGACAGTTGTCCAGCTGCCATATCATGTGCTGTGTTCAGGAGCATATAAAGCTGTTTGCACTGGGGGGAGGGGTGAGAGAGAGAGAGAGAGAGAGAGAGAATATGTTCATGCACACACAACAGCAATAACAATGACAACCACCAGGAAGAATCTGAATATAAAGACAATACAGCACAGTTAGGATATAGAACAAGAAACACACACTGATGATGACACTGCCATCATGGACAGTGATTACATCTGGCACAATACTGTCGTGTGCCATCATGCACTCTCAAAATGTTGACTAGTTATTTCTACATGGCAAGATCTCCACAATGAGACATAGATCTTTAGTGCTGATGATACAGATGATGAAACAAGTCCTAGGTGTTAACATTGTTTGATCATTTGCCTGAGAGTGTGAAGGGTAGGTTAGGAAAAGTATCTTTTCCAATTTTTTAAAAATAGACAACTATCCAGGATAGAGCATAAGACCTTTCCTGGGTATCTTATGATAATACTCATCTGTAAGAGACTGCCATGGTTAACATTATGTAAGAGATTTGAGATAAACTTATTTGAAAGTACATGTTGCTAATTGTTTTGCCAATGGTATACAGCTGGTGTTGGCAACCTACAGCAAACATGCCAACTGTGGCTCATGGAATGATTTTCAATGGCACACTGAGTGGATTAACTGATTGACCGCCAAACAAAAAGTGGGTTTGGGCCAAACATAAATTGATGGCAGAAAATGGGAAGTAGAGGTGTGTCACAGTAATGCTTTAAAAATAGTTAAAATGGCAGCAGCTATATTGTATTCTATATCAAATTTAAAGAGATTGCACAAGGAACATATCAGTATTGCTACTATTGTTAGAGATTAGAAATATCATCATAATGTTAGATTTTGTAAATAAAATGTTGAAGACAAGGGTGACAATTATTAAAATTTTCCACTTGCCAAGGCACTACTTCTCAATCTTTGATAATAATCTAATTAAATGTACTGAATAATGATAAATACACCACTTTTCTTCACCAATATCTCAAAAGCTGCTCCTTAACACCATCAAAACACAATAAAAACATCATATTTTGAAGCACATCATTTTCACACAAAATTGAAAAATTCAGGATAACACGAGGCAGATTTGTACTCATTAGAATGAGAACCATTTATGCGCTATTTTTTATTTAGTTACAATTATAAATCATTTAAATTTAATTATGTAAATACTCCTCGGCTTATTTTTGATAGGCAAAGCAAACTTAGGGGCACAAGTGTGGCCAATTAGAGCAAGCATAATTGGATGTGTGCCATAATGTGATGACGAACGTTTACTATTAAGTTTGTTTTTCATAATGTCCACCTGCTAAATAATTTAACTGAAAAACCACATTATTGCACAAAGTCCTTTAAATCAGAATAACTATAATCTAAAAAAAAATTTAAACGATAATCTGGTGTAAATCGACAAGGTCGAGAACCAGTAGGTGTTGCCATTTATAAAATAATAAAAACAAACCAGTTTCACAAGCAATTTTTCTCAAAACATGCTTATTCCATGCTTCTTGCCTGATATTGTTCGATAGGCATACCTTTTTCTGATGTAAATTTTCATTTACCAGGCACTAAAATTGCAGAAGAAAGGGAAATGAAACACTGCATTGTCAACATTCAGGCGATCAGTCACCTCTTGGCAGTTTAGAATTGTTCAATTAAGCTGATTAATCAGCTCTTGGCACGAATCAGTTAAAATGTACGAGGGTAGGTCATAAAGTTATGCACTACAATTATTATCTCATCTAATAATAAAGATAGAAGCATTAAATTTGCACCAATTTAAGTTTATAATCTTTTGAAGGTGTACATCAAATTGCACCTCTGTAAACTAATTCTAACAGTGAAACAAAACCATTGAAATGGCAGATATTAATTATGTACTTTACAAGCAGAGAATTGTTACAGAATTTGTGATCGCAGAGAAAGAAACTGTTGTTAACATTCACAAATGTTTGTATGCTATTTATGGCACTTTTTCATTTGATAGAAAGGTTAGGCATCACAAGAATTGAGGGTAACTGCTTTTCCTTCATGACAATGCAAATCTTCATACACGTTTGCAAACAAGGTAGGCAATCGACAGAATGTGGTGGAAAGAACTGTCCCATCCACGTTACAGTCCAGACTTGGCACCATCTGATTTCCAACTTTTCGATCCCCTTAAGAATGCTATCCATGGGACAAAGTTTGAAGACAATGAGGGAAAGATTAATGCAGTGAAGAAATGGTTATGAGAACAGGACAAAATGTGGTACATATCTGGGATACATGCTCTTGTTTCAAGATGGCGTAATGCCGTTAAAGTTGATCATGATTATGATTTGATTTAACTTTATTTTCAAGGGGTCATAAATTGGGCACACAGGCCTGTCTTACATTCTGCCCTTCCTATCACTCACCTTTCGTTCATCAATAGTGCACGATACATTCACATAGAAAAAAATAAACATTGTCGAATGAATGTTGTAAACATAAACAATGCATATTACCATGTTGTGAGACACATCCCCCACCCACCCAAACATCCCTCACCCACCACACATCCCCCACCCACACACACACACTCCCAGGCACACATACATGCCCCCACCACCACCTGTCCACCACCCACCCATCCATCCCACACTCCACCACCCATGCACATCTCCCCACACACATCCACCCACCCACATAGCCTCCACCCCCCCCCCCTCCAACCAACCAGCCAAAAACACATCCCCCCACCCACACACACATCCCCCCACCAACCCATACACCCCGCACTCCCACACCTCCTTTATGTTGAGAACTAGAAATGTTTACTGCACATGTGCAGAAACATTGTGACTAAATTTCATTTGTATTTTATTAATGGTTAAAGAGATAATGATTGTGGTGCATAACTTTCTGACCTACCCTCTTAATATATGATCTCATAAAATATGTAATTTGTGATTACATGTAGGCACATAATTCTTTTAAGCTATTGACATTTTGGAATCCCTTGAAAACTTATGTAGTTTGATAAAATAGGTAAGTGTGTACGATCCGACGCAAACTGAGAGAGTGGCTGTACAGCAACAAGGACTGACTTTGACCAAGTTCTATTACATCCTATAAATCTTATGTGATAACTAATTATCAAATCTATAAATCTTCTGTGAGAACTAATTATCTAATCTATAAATCTTCTGTGAGAACTAATTTATCTAATCTGTTAATGTTTTGTGAGAAATAATTATCACAACATATAAGCCTTCTGTGAAAACCAATTATCTAATCTTTTGGTCTTGTGACCCCTTAAAAATAAAGTTTGTTCATTCATTCATCTTCCATGAGATCTAATTTATGTAATCTATTAGTTGTTTGTACTAATTGATCATCTAATCTATACATCTTATTTAGGCAATAATTTACCTACTGTACGAGTTTTGTGAGAACCAATTGTCTGATCTGTAATGCTTCTGTGGAAGCTAAAGTGTCTAATCTATAAGCCTACTGTGAGAACTAATTGTCTAATCTATAAAACTTCTGTGAGAACTAATTGTCTAATCTATAAGCCTACTGTGAGAACTAATTGTCTAATCTATAAGCCTACTGTGAGAACTAATTGTCTAATCTATAAAACTTCTGTGAGAACTAATTGTATAATCTTTAATACTTCTTTGAGAACTGATTGTCTAATCTTTAATACTTCAGTGAGAACTAATTGTGTATTCTATACAGCTTCCGTTATAGCTAATTGTCTAATCTTTAATACGAGTTAGTCGAGGTTCCAACTTCACAGCAACGGGTCGTCTCCATTCCTGTGCCAGTGAATATCACACAAAATGCTTCTCACTGTCCAATGTGAAAAGTGGAACAGACAGGAGTCTCGGCAAGCCAACAGCCCACACAGGTACACTGTGCAAATTGCCATCGACAGAATGCCAACACAAAAGTATTCCACGAAAACTACAGTTCATCGTCAATGGAATCGGCAGTCACCAGAAAGACATCATTGACCCGGGTTTTCTCACATGGCTCGGCCTCTCTCTGGAGGGTGACCCACCAAAAGCGCAGCACAAAGCACGAACTCCGTAGCTTCAGCGTCAACTCCCAGGAGTCTCCTGAAAAATGCACTCATGAACCGAAAAGGCAAATCAGTCAATTCAGCAACAGCCGGTAGCCATTGTTTCGAACATGCAGTTCACTGTACAAACAAAAGCGGACAGATGTAACAGCATTCCACATGAATTTCACAGCTCACATAGTCACGCCACACACTCACTCAGTAGCAGGGCGATGGTAATCTTTAATACTTCTGTGAGGCTTCTTTAATACTTCTGTAAGAACTAATTGTCTAATCTATAAGCTTACTGTGACAACTAATTGTCTAATCTATAAAAATTCTTTGAGAACTTATTGTCTAATCTTTAATACTTTTGTGAGAACTAATTGTCTAATCTTTAATACTTCTGTGAGAACTAATTGTCTAATCTTTAATACTTCTGTGAGAACTAATTGTCTAATCTTTAATACTTCTATGCAAACTAATTGTCTAATCTTTAATACTTCTGTGAGAACTAATTGTCTAATCTATAAAACTTCTGTGAGAACTAATTGTCTAATCTATAAAACTTCTGTGAGAACTAATTGTCTAATCTTTAATACTTCTGTGAGAACTAATTGTCTAATCTATAAAACTTCTGTGAGAACTAATTGTCTAATCTTTAATACTTCCATGAGAACTCATTGTCTAATCTTTAATACTTCTGTGAGAACTAATTTTCTAATCTTTAGTACTTCTGTGAGAACTAATTGTCTAATCTATAATACTTTCATGAGAACTAATTGTCTAATCTTTAATACTTCTGTGAGAACTAATTTTCTAATCTTTAGTACTTCTGTGAGAACTAAATGTCTAAACTTTAATACTTCTGTGAGAACTAATTGTCCAATCTTTAATGCTTCTGTGAGAACTAATTGTCTAAACTTTAATATTTCTGTGTGAGTCTTCCTGGGCAAAGTGGTTACCACATGTGCCTTGCACTCTGAAGGTTGTGGGTTCATTTCTGGGCTATGCTGTTTAGTTCACGCGTGCAGTTTTTTCGAAGAATCCTTGGGGTCATCACTGGAGCTACAGAGTTCATGCTTCATGTGCCATTTTGGCAGGTCGCCCTGCAGAAAAAAAACGAGTCATAAAACTCGGTGCAACGGAGTGGATCCCCTTACCTTGTTTAAGCCTTTTTAATTCTTCTGTGAGAACTAACCTAGTCTAATAAATACGGTAAAATAACTCATTGGACAAACGCACCAATACTAAAGAAGAAACAGTATCAGTAGACACTCAACAAAGCACTCTATAACACAATCTTACTATCAGCCCTATGCTACCAATGCCAAACCTGAACAATGACAGATAAAGGGAAAAGAAAAATTCCAACAGAAATTATGTTTCTGAGAAGAATGCTCAATTTGTCAAGAAGAGAGAAAATCAGAAATGAAGAAATCAGGACTAAAGTGGTGGTTATAGCAGCACTAGATTTAATTAGAAAACAACAAGTTAAATATCTCGGCCATACAACTAGGCTACCATCTAACAGTATATCACACCAAATAATACGGGCGCAGCTCGTAACCCTGTATACCAGCGTTCGAAACACAGCAGTGTGTTTTTATGAAATGGTATGGGTGCCGGCCGTTCAGAAAGTGATGGCAAACTACTGAACATAAACTTGCCCAGGAATCACAAACAGCCAAATAAATGCTAGGGTTGACTGCTATGTCCTGTAAAGGACATGCAACTGACATTTTTTAAATGATGTACAGACCAAATAGAACCAGAAGAAGAGGCTGACCATGTAAACAACGGACAGAGGCAATAACAGAGTCCATGGGAATCTAGATATATGAAGCCCATAAGTGGGCACTCTCCCGCTGTTTATGCTTCACATAGACACCGCAAGGTACAAGAGGAACAAGATGAGATGAGATGTGAAAACTAATGATCTAATCTATAAGACTTCAGTGAGAACTAATGGTCTAATCTATAAGACTTCTGTGAGAACTAATGGTCTAATCTATAAGACTTCTGTGAGAACTGACACCCCTCTAATCTTCTATTTCTGGCTTCAAGACTGTGCTGGCTTCAGGTGTCTGTCCAACAACGTCTGCCTCTGGGACGGCATGTCCAGAAAGTGTAACCAGGTCTTTGACTGTGATGATTATAGTGATGAGCTCAACTGTGGTAAGCTGTCTCTGTGTGTGTCTTGTTGTTGTAACAGTTAGCATTCTGGAGGTCAGATCAGTGTAGTTGCTGTAACAATCTATGTTCATGAGCTCAACCGTGGTAAGCTGTTAGTTGCATATCCTTTAGAGGATGTTGCAGTGAATCCCAGCATTATTTTTGCTGTTTGGGATTTCTTGGCGAGTTTGCGTTAAATGGTCTATCATTGCTTTCTGAGTGACCGACGCTCTTACCATTCTATGAAGACCAAAGCAGGGCGGTCTACATCCAGGTCGACTGCAGCTGTGTTTCAAGCGTGGGAGCAAGAATTGCGAACTGCGTCTGTAACACCTTCGCCAGGGAGCACTAATCCCTATGTTACCTTTTGCTCACCCGCCGGGTGGCTTAGCCAATTCCTGAGCCTCTGATGATATTGATGTTTGGTCCATTGACCACACATCTGGTCCATACCATCCACTGATAGTTGCCTAACGTGTCGGTCGCTCAAGACATATTCAGCCAAACAAGGATACACATAAGTAACCTTTATATTTTCATGTAGTGCTTTTAGAGTAGTTGTGTGTCGACTTGCGTTTGTGTGTTCTGTGCTGACGAAGACTTTAGTTAGCTGCATCGTCTATTTTGTTTCTTGTAATCGTGTTCTAGTAAAGCTCACAATCTACTTCTCATTTTTGGTGATTCATATATGTCAGAGAGTATATGTCGGATATTATATATCAGAGGTTGTATATCAAAGATTGTATATCAAAGGTTATATATCAGCGAGTATGTATCATACATTATATAAGGGTCTTTCATTTGAAACCCGTTCCAATGGCTTTATTACAAAAGTATAACAGAAACATTAACATGTGTGGTAGAATTAAACAAAGCATTCATTTTGAATGAATTATGCACCATGGGTTGGTCAGAAGAAGTTGCCATAGGCATTCAGGCAAGCATCCCATTGCTTAGGTAGGCGGCGAATGCCGTCCGCAAAAAAAGGATTGTGGTTGCTCACTGAACTAAGTGTTTACCGCGTTTATTACATCTGTATATGTGTGAAATTGTTGCCCCTTGAGAGCTTTATTTAGAGGTCCAAACAAATGAAAATCACATGGTGACAAATCAGGACTATAGGCTGAATGTTGCAGAATTTCCCACTTCTTCCAAGCTAATACCTTACCAGCAGAAACCTGTAACTTGAATTTTTTGGCTTTTGGTGATCCAGCATGCTTCCATTGCATGCTCTCTCTTTTGCTGCTCGGCTCAAAGTGGTGTCACCATGATTCATTGCCTGCCACTATGCGGAAGAGCACGCATCACCCTCCACTCTGTAACGCAGCAAGTGGTTCAAACACCATCCCATGCGTCCCTCTGTTTGGTGGTCAGTCAACATTCGTGTACCCACTGTCAACACACCTTCCGATATTGCAGTTTCTTACGAACGACCTTTTGAATTGTCCCAATTGACACATCAAATTCTTTCGCTAGCGAACGTATGCTTCGGCAACGGTTCATCTATACTGCTGCATCAATTTTGGCGATGGTTTTTTCTGTTGCAACAACATGTGCTTGACCCAGCCATCGAAGATCTGTCGTGAACTGATGTCCTTTCTGAAACAATCGTGCCCAGTCTGTCACTGTTGCCTTCGACACACATTTGTTACTGTATGCTGCCTGCATTCTTCGTTGAATGTCCACTGGTCGACATCCTTCAAATGAAAGAAACTCAGTCACTGCTCTTTGAGCTTCTTTGGGTGAATTTTGGATCAACCCAGTTATTTTCTCAACGGTCAGAAACAGAACCTATGCATCATGGGATGATAAGCACGTACTCTTTTATTCATTGGTCAGTACTTATCACATGACTGTGACATGATCATGTTTAGCGTACGCAATTACGCACGGTGCGGCACAAATGGATTTCAAATGAACGATCCTAATATATCAGACCTCATTTGTCATAGGTTATATGTCATTATTTAGGTCACAGGTTATATGTCATTATCATAGATTATATGTCAGAAGTTATATATAAGAAATTATATATCATAGATTATATATTGGAGGTTATATGTCAGAAGTTATATATAAGAAATTATATATCATAGATTATATATCAGAGTTTGTATATCAGAGTGTATATATCAGAGATGACATGCCAGAGATGACACTGAACAGTTGTATTTTCTGTTGGAGCAAACTGTGTAGGTTTTAGTGCTCAGTTTGGAAACTTACACCACTTTAACAGAGCACTACCACATACAATCTCGATCACCGAAACCAGAAGCACCACCTGTAACAGGGCAGCAGTCCACGTTAGGCGTCGTTAGATAGTGGCATGATCAGCACACAGTTGAAGTGGATGTGGGGATAGTCCGCAACAAACTACCTACTCTATCCCAGAGGGCCTAGACCGTGTTGATGGAAATAGTGGGTTACAGTTAATGCCTTTAGTACTTGACATGTTCCGATGAATAGACATCTGATCCCAAGACGTACATTGGCCTGCCTATGACTTCTACATTCTGAGGATTGATATCTAGTGGTTACTATGTTTCACAAATGATGATGTCCTTCCGTCCTGAAAAAAAGTCAGGATGGTATCAAATCACCACATGACCACCACTTGAAATAGTATGATTTGTTTGTATTAGTCAATGGTGGCTTCTGGGATAGCTTCCAATAATGCTACCCCAGTTCATGGGTACCAAATTTGGATACTCTTTCGCCGTCATCATTCGATCTCTGGTGGATAACAACCTGCCATTAAACATCATCTCAACCTACAAAAGCAGGGCAGCAAAACTCAAGTGATAAGATCAAAGATCAAACATACTCCACCATGAAGAATTTCATTCTGACCTTTTATTGGATGTGATTCACAGAAAAACGCATGTTGAACAATCGATGTCAAGATCCAAATCGCCAAAACTATCAATGAAACATAAGCCGCCAGCCATCTGGCAAAACCCAGCAACCTTCACCATTTTAAATACATATGGTCAGATATCTCTTGATCTTTAATAACCTTCAAAAATTGAAAATATGCAAACAGACATCTCGAGGTCTTGATTTACTTTTACTGAATCAAAATTTGCAGACTCTCTATGGAACCAATTTTGCTGTTCTCTCCGGGTGTAACCCTCCCTAATTGGTTCTCTGGTCTGCCATGATCTTCTGTCCTTCCTTTCCAGTTGTTATCCCTTCTCTATCTGTTAACACTTTTTCATATCTGGTGATGACAGCAATCTCTACGCAAAAATTTATATTTATTTTTAGTGCGTTCTCATGCAAAGGGGGATTTTCCTATGGGTGTCTTCTGTCACCTTGGAGGTCCACACGTAAAATTGCATGTCCTCACTTGTCACCCGTAAATTCATCTGTCCCTCTTTATCCCACTGCCAGGACAATACGACCTGAGTATGTCGGCCCTCTATATTCAGCCTATCATGTTACAGATTGTCCATGTGAAACAATGGGTATAAATACATGTTTGTCCTTGGCAGAGAGCTTCCGAGCACGCTACAACTGCTCCAATGGAGTGGCTGTACATAACTCCAAAGTCTGTGATGGACTAGATGATTGTGGAGACAATTCTGATGAAGTCAGTTGTGGTAGGTCAACTTTAGTGATCATATTTTAATGAAGTCTTGTGTGTGTGATAGTTGTCTGCTACAACCTGATTGAATTAATACAGTAGGAGAAGCGAGAAAAATTCAATTACACACATGAATCGTGTGGTTAGATTTATTGATTATGTTTACAACTTAATGATTACAGTTGGATAACACTTGTGAATGACATAGTTGGACTCATTGATTATGTTTACAACTTAATGATTACAATTGGTTAACACTTGTGAATGACATAGTTGGACTCATTGATTATGTTTACAACTTAACGATTACAGTTGGATAACACTTGTGAATCCCATAGTTGGACTCATTGATTATATTTTACAACTTAATGATTACAATTGGATAACACTTTGTGAATGACATAGTTGGACTCAATAACTATGTTTACAACTGATTAAATACAGTAGGAGAAGAGAGAAGAATTCAGGTATACATATGAATCATGTAGATTTATTGATTATGTTTACAACTGAATTAATACAGTAGGAGAACACTCATGAATTATGTGGTTAGATTTATTTATTATGTTTACAACTGAAGTAATACAGTAGGAGAACACTCGTGAATTATGTGGCTAGATGTATTTATTATGTTTACAACTGAATTAATACAATAGGAGAACTCTCATGAATTACAGGGTTAGGTTTATTTATTATGTTTACGACTGAATTATTACAGTAGGAGAACACTCATGAATTATGTGGTTAGATTAATTTGTTATGTTTACATATGAATTAATACAGTAAGAGAACACTCGTGAATTATGTGGTTACATTTATTTATTATGTTTACAACTGAATTAATACAGTAGGAGAACACTCGTGAATTATTTGGTTATACTTACTATTATGTTTACAACTGAATTAATACAGTAGGAGAACACTCATGAATTATGTAGTTATACTTACTGATTATGGAGCAGCTGGCTGAGTGGCTAGAATGCCGGGCTCTCCTTTGGGAGACCCGGGTTTGAATCCTCGGTAAGGTAGTTTTTTTTTCTTTCCATGGCAAAAAGAAACCTCTAACCTGCACAGTTTGCGGTGACTGCACTAGCCATGCGGCCTTAATTCTCCCCCCCCCCCCACCGTCCTACACTGCAAGGTACTGTAGGCAGTAAATGACAGTTTTGACTGATTATGTTTAGTTAGTTAGTCAGTCAGGTAGTTAGCTAATTAGTTAGTTAGTTAGTTAGTTAGTCAGTCAGTCAGTCAGGTAGTTAGCTAATTAGTTAGTTAGTTAGTTAGTTAGTCAGTCAGTCAGTCAGGTAGTTAGCTAATTAGTTAGTTAGTTAGTTAGTCAGTCAGTCAGTCAGGTAGTTAGCTAATTAGTTAGTTAGTTAGTTAGTTAGTCAGTCAGTCAGGTAGTTAGCTAATTAGTTAGTTAGTTAGTTAGTTAGTTGGTTGGTTGGTTAGTTAGTCAGTTAGTTAGTTAGCTAATTAGTTAGTTAGTTAGTTAGTTAGTCAGTCAGTCAGGTAGTTAGCTAATTAGTTAGTTAGTTAGTTAGTCAGTCAGTCAGTCAGGTAGTTAGCTAAATAGTTAGTTAGTTAGTTAGTTAGTCAGTCAGTCAGGTAGTTAGCTAATTAGTTAGTTAGTTAGTCAGTCAGTCAGTCAGGTAGTTAGCTAATTAGTTAGTTAGTTAGTTAGTTAGTCAGTCAGTCAGTCAGTCAGGTAGTTAGCTAATTAGTTAGTTAGTTAGTCAGTCAGTCAGTCAGGTAGTTAGCTAATTAGTTAGTTAGTTAGTCAGTCAGTCAGGTAGTTAGCTAATTAGTTAGTTAGTTAGTTAGTCAGGTAGTTAGCTAATTAGTTAGTTAGTTAGTTAGTTAGTCAGTCAGTCAGGTAGTTAGCTAATTAGTTAGTTAGTTAGTCAGTCAGTCAGTCAGGTAGTTAGCTAATTAGTTAGTTAGTTAGTTAGTCAGTCAGTCAGGTAGTTAGCTAATTAGTTAGTTAGTTAGTCAGTCAGTCAGGTAGTTAGCTAATTAGTTAGTTAGTTAGTTAGTCAGGTAGTTAGCTAATTAGTTAGTTAGTTAGTCAGTCAGTCAGTCAGTCAGGTAGTTAGCTAATTAGTTAGTTAGTTAGTTAGTTAGTCAGTCAGTCAGTCAGGTAGTTAGCTAATTAGTTAGTTAGTTAGTCAGTCAGTCAGTCAGGTAGTTAGCTAATTAGTTAGTTAGTTAGTTGGTTGGTTGGTTGGTTGGTTAGTTAGTTAGTCAGTCAGTTAGTTAGTTAGCTAATTAGTTAGTTAGTTAGTTAGTCAGTCAGGTAGTTAGCTAATTAGTTAGTTAGTTAGTTAGTTAGTCAGGTAGTTAGCTAATTAGTTAGTTAGTTAGTCAGTCAGTCAGTCAGGTAGTTAGCTAATTAGTTAGTTAGTTGGTTGGTTGGTTGGTTAGTTAGTTGGTCAGTCAGTCAGGTAGTTAGCTAATTAGTTAGTTAGTTAGTTGGTTGGTTGGTTGGTTGGTTGGTTGGTTGGTTGGTTAGTTGGTCAGTCAGTCAGGTAGTTAGCTAATTAGTTAGTTGGTTGGTTGGTTGGTTAGTTAGTTGGTCAGTCAGTCAGGTAGTTAGCTAATTAGTTAGTTAGTTAGTTAGTTAGTCAGTCAGGTAGTTAGCTAATTAGTTAGTTAGTTGGTTGGTTGGTTGGTTAGTTAGTCAGTCAGTCAGTCAGGTAGTTAGCTAATTAGTTAGTTAGTTAGTTAGTTGGTTGGTTGGTTAGTTAGTTAGTTAGTTAGTTAGTTTGTTAGTTTGTTGGTTTGTTGGTTAGTTAGTAATTCAGTCTGTCAGTCAGTCAGTCAGTTAGCTAGTTAGTTTATTAACAGATCATACTGGTTGCACATACTTTTAGTGTTCAGTCCCCCTTCCTTAGTATCTCCTTCAGTGTGCAACAACTGATGAAACTAGTCCTGTGTTGTTTGAATATTCGTATTTGGTTCTCTGCATGGCACTCTTGCCAAGCTTGACCCCTTTGACTTGATGTTATACCAGTTTCTCAAAGTTGCAGAGCGACATCCCTCACCTGAATTATTTATTCATCCTGTCTCCCTGAGGGAATTCACAATATCAGCCTGGTTCTATTGCTTGTCTACTCTGCACAGCAGCCAAGCCTGCAAGTCTATCTACTTGTTCATTTCCTGTTAGATCCATGAGCACTGACAAAGTATTCCCTCGTTAGAGATTAAAATCATTGCCTTCTAGCCCAGCCCATATTTGTGGTCTGTCTGTGTTTTTTCTGTTTGATGCCTACATGTATATTAGACCTCCCCATACATTGTAGCTTCACGCTTGTATTATACGTAACGTGTATGTTATATCCCCATATGTGTTGTGCACATATAAGAGAAAGAGTATGTGTGTGTGCGTGCATGCGTGTGTGTGTGGTTTTATTTTTTTAAATATACCAACATGTACTAACTCTTCCATTTAAGATTGCAAAGGAAAGCGACAGTCTCCGTGCTCAGACCAGCCTGGGAAGTGCATCCTATCCACCTGGCTCTGTGACGGACATCCGGATTGTCATCAGGCAACTGATGAGCTCAGATGTGGTTTGTACTATCTATGTTGACATGTGATATTCATTGGTAACATAAAAATTGTGTTCCTTGTGAACCAGTTATTGTTTTATATGCAGTCAAATTCTTATTTACTAGCAGAACAACATCATGGCAACTCAGAATAATCAACAGTTGCAGACTTCGTTGTGAGAAGAATAATGAGATTTGATGCACCAGCTGATACCATGATTTTAATGTAATTACGAGGGGAAGTCAATAAGTAAGTCACAAATGGCTGTAGAAAAATAACTAAATATGATAACTTGAAACCAGTTTATTTTTATACATACATTGTCCTATAGTTTCTCAACACAATTTCCACCAACATTGATACACTTATCCCATCGTTTTATCAGTCCTCCCAAACTGGCTGCATAGAACTGATCTGTTTTCTAAACCACGTTTTGACTTCACATTCAACTTCAATGCCATTCATGTCCTTGAGAAAAAATTTTCTACACAGCTATGCACCGCTTTATGGGACAAACGTTTCTCAGCATAAACAGGAAGCATTTCCTTATGCATGTCCTTTGCAGGCAGTCCTTTTGCCCATAAAAAACACACATCGACACATTGCTCTTTGGTTGTACACTCCGTAAGTACAATCTTTATTTTGTTTATGCACTTCACATGTGCATGAGACACGTAGCGCACCTGACAAACGGGAATATAAAGTTCGATGTTGCTGTTACCTAATGACACCTGTAGAAAACACCAACTACATTTACCTGCATTTCCTTATGCATGTCCTTTGCAGGCAGTCCTTTTGCCCATAAAAAACACACATCGACACATTGCTCTTTGGTTGTACACTCCGTAAGTACAATCTTTATTTTGTTTATGCACTTCACATGTGCATGAGACACGTAGCGCACCTGACAAACGGGAATATAAAGTTCGATGTTGCTGTTACCTAATGACACCTGTAGAAAACACCAACTACATTTACCTGCCATCCCACAGGACTGTGTGACTTAGTTATTGACTCACCCTCGTATGCGATTTGAGGCAACATCTGATGCCATGATTTGAATGTAATTATGCGATTTGAGACAACATCTGATACCATGATTTGAATATAATTATTAGATTTGAGGCAACAGCTGATACCATGATGTGAATGTCATAATGAGGCATTGACCAGACAGCTGGTGCTCTAGGTGAATCCATTAAGACAGCAGCAGTGCTCTCCTGGCATATGTTTGTTTACATGCTGCACATTTCACTTGTGTTTGTGCTTGTTTGTTGTTATAATTTTGAACAGTTTTCTAACAAATCAGTTTGAAGTATTTGGACATTTTATCAATGAACTTTAATAGTCATAGACTTATTGTCAAAGACTGAAACAGGAGGCAGGAAACCTGCCTCATGATAGAACACCACCGGGACGTGGGGTCAACCTCAGATAGATTAGAGGGAACATAGTGCCCGGGATCAGGGCAGGATAGATGATAGAAAAGGGGGACTATTAACTAGTCCTCACACGAAGGCGTTGACCAGATAGTTAGCACTACTGGTCACGACGGAATCACGCCTGCGTGTTAGCCACGATTGTCACTCAACCAAAGACAGCTAATAGAAGCGTGCTAACTGACCCAGCACGCAAAGAGCCGAAGGACGCATGAAGGTCCTTCCGCGTGGCGTGTAGCGACGCGAGTGAAGGAAGTCAGACTGGGGACTGACTCTGTAGTGTTCACATCGTGTAGAATAGAAGATAGTTTTCGTATAGCCTAGTAGATAGAAATTAGCCATAGGGTTTAGGAAAACTAGTGATAGAGAATATTGTGACTTTATGTGTGATTAGATAGCGACTGTTTTGCAATTGTAAAGAGCCAACGGCAATAAAATGTACCATTTCATTCCTCGCACACGACTTGCAAGTTTCTTGTATGGTGTGGGAGAAGTAATCCGATGATGCCTGAAACATGAGTTGTTGACAGGCAATAGGATTAAATGTGGTGTCAGAAGTGCGGCTTGAACCTGAGTTCAAGCTATAACACTTACCCACGGCTCTAGACTAGGTTTACAGATAGGATATTACAAGGATTAAATGTTATTACAAAGATTAAATGTTTAATTTATGTCAGTGATGATGACGTATGGAGACTAGATCGAGTTGCCAGCAGAATTGTGCCTATCGTGATGAAATAATGTTTATTTGTGCTTATTAGAATGTTATATATTTAAATAATGTGTTTTTCAAAGTTGTAAGTATTCATATTATGTGCTTCTTTCATTTATTTATGCAATTATTTATTTGTTTTTGAATAATTGTCAAAAATGATTCATGGCGGAGCAATACAGAGGTCAGCGACAGTATTGATTTTTGCAAGCTAAAGATAGTGCTGCGCCTGTGACGTGGCACGATTGACAAGCAGTTGGGCCTCGCCATTTGGAATCAGCATTTCAGTGTTTACAAGCTGCCAAACTGCTGCCTGCCTGAATCTTTACGATTTATTAACTATTATTTGTTTATTTAAGTTAGAGAATGAATATATTTATTTATTTACACATTATTATTATATTTATATTGATTTAAAAGCAATTATTGAATTTTTTTCATACTTTTCTATTTGTTTACCGTCACAAGGGCACTACTTTCGGCTATGCAAATTAGATTTGGTCTGCACCATACTTCCATAGATTAAACTAGGTTAGTAACGAAAGACATATTACTGTAGAAGGAAGACAGGACATTGACATTAAATATTAATTAATCGATATTCTGTTTGTTCGTGGGCATGTCAGTGTCATTGTACCAATTTGTCAAAAATCTATTTTTCGTTTACGAGTTGTTAATTGTTGCTGCTCTTTAAACCAGGGTGAACAACAGCTGATAGATAACGTGAGTGTATGCCGATGTGCCAAACAAGGTGACCTGAGTAGAAAACTCGTGTGTATTCCGGGGTGCCAAACAACGGGACCGGTGTTGCTGACGTGTTGTTCCTTGTTCTCGGGAACATTAAGATGAGTAAAACCTACGTTTTTGGCATGCATTGTGATTAATAGTGCATCTCTTTTTCAGCGTGTAGTGTATGAACAGACTTTGTGCTCTAATTTTTTGGAGAATACAATTTTCCAGATTGTAAACAAAGAGTACAATTTGTAGTGCTCAGATATTAAATAACATAGCATATTAAAGAAAAATAACTGAGTGAAGCAGTCAGTTTAAAGTCAACGCGAGCCAATTCCCCAACAACATGGCTACTCTAGCTGACTTCATTAAAGCAGGCAAAGAATTGCAATACACAGGTAAAGAACTAGAACAATATGCTGATAAGAGATTTAAAGAGGCAAAAGATGCGGAGACAGCTGAACGCATACGAAAAGAGTGTGCGGAAAGAGATGAACGGGCACGTGAACGAGAACATGATAAGTATGTTAAGCAACAACAATTAGAACATGATAAGAATATTAAGCAACAACAATTAGAACAAGATAAGGAAATTAAACAAAGAGAATTAGATCTAAAGCAAAAGGAAATAGATGAAATGGCAAGAGTTAAGGAAAAACAAATACAAGTAGAATCAGAGACACAGTTAAAGATGAAAGAGATGGATGTAGACTCACACGCAGAGATCTCTGCCACTAAACTTAAAAGTCAACAAGAAGAAAATAAGTTCAACAAATACAAAAATATTATCAAACCATATTGTAAAGACGATTCAATATCTGCTTGGACAGAAAATGTCGAGTATCAGTTTAAATATCACCAAGTTCCTTTAGAGATGTGGGCTATGATTTATATGAAGAACCTTAGTTGTGAGCCCCTTAAACTGATAGAATCTATACCAACCGATCTTAGATCTGACTACCAATACATCCGTGAAAGGATTATGCAACACTTTTTACTTGATGCCCCTGGGTATCAGGTTCAGTTCTCAAATTTAAAACCTAAACCTACTGAGACTTTCATTGACTACGTCTCAAATGTTCAAAGTGTACTAAATAGGTGGCTTAAAGCAGCTAACATAGGAAAAGACTTTGATAGATTGAAAAATTTAATAACTATGGATAAAGTAATATCCACGATACCATCCTCTTTTGCTAAATTTTTGCAGCAGTCAGACATTGAAACCATAGAACAGTTTGAAAAGAAAGGGTCTGCATATTTTTCTTCAAACAGAAATATTTTTAAGACTTCAAATGACTCTGAAATAGTTTCCTTTGTAAAAGATCAATCTAAAAACTATCAGAGCAATAGAAAACCATTTAATAAATTTGACAAGAAAGATAGAAAAATTTCAAAATGTATCCACTGTCAACTTTTACATGACACGTATGCAATGTGTGACAAATCGCCAAGTTATCCGGCACATCTTGAAAATGTTATTAAGAAGCAACAGAACAAAAGATCTGCTTACCGGCGTGCCATCAAATGTTTTTTTTGTTCCAGCTACGGCCATTATTCAAATAAGTGCCTAGGCCGCCAACGTATGAAAGCCAACAATGCTATTTTACTTGATACATCTTCTGATAGTGGTAGTGAGACTGAGTGTGATGTTGAAAATGAATTACCTGTTAACCAAACGGAAGAGGTGTGTTGTGTAAACGATATGTTGAGTTTTGACAGTTGTGAGCGATGTCACCAATTTCATGCTGACGGAAAATTAGAATGTGGACATACAGTTCCATTCTCATCTGAGAGTGTGAATGCAGCCTTAGCCTCCAGAGGCAATTTAGAGTTCCACAATGCAATGGTCAATGATAGACCATGCCAATGTTTGCTGGACAGCGGTAGTACCCGTATTGGTCTCAGAAAGGAACTGGTGAGTCAAGAGGATTATACAGGTGACTCTGTCAAATGCCGAACCTTTTCGGGTAACATTGAAATTTACCCTTTGGCCAAAGCCCGTATTAACACTCCTTTCCTTTCGGGTACATTTACTTGTGCTGTACTTGACAACCCTTGTACTGATTTAATTCTGGGTTGCTTACCCCAACTAAAACAATGTACTAGCGATGAAATAACTGCATGGAACCAACTGAATGCAGTTAATGCAACAACCAGAGCAGACACTATAAAACATCAAGACACGCTACAAGATGAGAGACTACTGGTGTTTTCTCCATCTAGCACTGATGATACCAACAGACAAAAATTCATAGAACAGCAGAAAGCTGATCCTAGTTTGTCTCCTTATTTAAAAGTATTGAAAGGACGAGCAAAAGTGACAAAGAACGCATCATGGTTCTTCAGATTAAATAATGGCATTCTTACTAGATATTATACTACTGGTAACCATGAGATTCAGCAAACGGTGTTACCTGTACAACATCGCATAACTGTGCTAAAGATTGCACATGAGTCACCGTTTGCTGGCCATCTTGCATATGACAAAACCAGGGCCAGAATTCAGGCTCATTTTTATTGGCCAGGTTTTTGCAATGATATTAAATTATTTTGTCATTCATGTAATGTCTGTCAACAGTTAGTACGAAAGGGTAAACATGCTACAGCTGAGGTACAACCTTCTACACTGGCTTCTAGGCCATTTGAGAGTGTGGCGGTAGATATTGTTGGACCCCTGAATCAGGTGTCCAGCAAAGGAAATCGCTTCATATTAACGATGGTCGACCTATGTACAAGGTGGGTTGAGGCAGTAGCTTTGAAGTACATCACCTCCAAAGATGTTGCCAATGTATTTCTACACCTGTTCTCACGATTCGGATTTCCACAGACCATTTTATCCGATCGTAAAACTCAATTCATATCGGCTGCAACGCAAGCCCTTACAAAAATGTTAGGGATTAAACAACATTTCACGACAGCGTACCATCCAGCCAGCAATGGGATAGTAGAAAAAAATTAATGGAGATCTTAAGCATATACTGGCTAAGGTAACAGCAGAAAACCCAGCTGATTGGGATACACTGTTACCAACAGTGCTGTTCGCCTATCGGGAGATTCCCCATTCAAGCACGGGTTTCTCACCGTTTGAATTAGTGTACGGGGCTAACCCACGTGGACCCCTAACCATTTATCATCAGGCAATAACGAATTCTATTCAAATTCCCGAACCAAAAACACCTTATGAAATGGTGACTGAAACACGAGATGAAATCGTGTATTATAGCTAAGGCAGCTTTGGAGAGGAAGGGTCAAATCTACCGCCAATATGCCAACAAAGGGGCGAAAACAATTGAACTTGAACCAGATCAAGACATACTTCTCTTGCTTCCTGACAAACGAAATTTATTATTGACTTCATGGCAAGGGCCATTCAAGGTGGTACGTAAAATTTCAGATGTTGACTATGAAATATCAATAAACGGAAACTTAAAGATATTCCATGTCAACATGTTGAAACCTTACTATTCACGACAAGAGACAGAAGTAGAGACAGACGAACACAGTGCACCCACACCTAGTGATCAGACGACAGACATACACAACGCAACTACACTAGTTAGCGAGACTGGCATATCCGACGAGCATACACTTAGCGAGAATACAGAATACACACTTAGCACCACCACCGTACTGAATCAGGTAGACGATGACGGAATGGAACTACCAGTTCCTATTGTAGACAAGACTGCTACATTAGATAGCATACATATAGAACAGGGACTAACAGACAGTCAACGACGACAATTAGTAGAATTAGTGACGGAATACAAAGACATATTCTCTGACATTCCAGGTAGGACGGACAGAATCGAACACTCCATTCTTCTTTTGGACTCTAAGCCTATTAAATGCAGGCCGTACTCAATCCCACTAAGCTATAGGGAAAATCTAAATAAGGAAATTCTGAATTTAGAGGCTAGTGGGATCATCCAGAAATCCACCTCTGAGTACTCGTTTCCAATTGTTCTAGTTAAGAAGAAAGATTCTACAATTCGTCTGTGCGTGGACTATCGAAAGCTCAACAACGTCACCAAGATCGACGCAGAGCCAATTCCTTCCTGCGAAGATCTTATTCTTGACATGTCCACCTCCTAAATCTTGTCTAAATTAGATCTCACTAAGGGATATTGGCAAATCCCTATGCAGTCTCAATCCATCCATCTTACTGCTTTTTCAACACCTTTAGGACTTTACGAGTGGCGTTTTCTTCCTTTCGGACTTCGAAACGCTCCTGCCACTTTCGTACGCTTAACTAGAGATCTACTTCATGGAGTGACGAATACAGTGACCTATATAGATGATATATGTGTCCATACTGATGACTGGACAACACACCTACTGAAACTGAGACATGTCTTTAATAGGTTGCGACTCTTCGGGCTCACTGTCAAACCGAGCAAAGTCGAATTGGGCCTAAAAGAAATTGATTTTTTGGGTCAGGTCATTTCTCAAGGTCAACTAAAGACTGACCAGAAAATTATTACCAAAATTATGAATCTGACCATGCCTACCACCAAGAAACAGGTCAGAAGCCTTTTGGGGTTAGTGAATTACTATAGTAAATTTATTCCAAATTGAGCGGAGATTACAAGTGTATTTTCCAATGTTTTAAAAGCTTCTGTAAAATTGGATGTCAAAGATGCATTATTAATTTCTGCATTGTCAAAATTGAAAATCTTGTTTAGTAATGTTCCAATCCTCCGCTTGCCTAATCCGAGGCTCGTTTATTATCTTAGGACAGATGCCAGCAGGATCTCCATCGCTGCAGTACTAGGCCAATTTTATGAGGGCATCTTCCATCCGATTTGCTACGTGAGCCGTAAGATCACACCCACCGAGTCCAGATATTCCATATCCGAGTTGGAAGCCTTAAGCGTCATCTATGCGGTGAGAAAGCTGCATCGATTTCTGGCGGGTGTGCACTTCATTGTCCAGACTGACAACTCCCCAATAACGGTCATACAGAGGGGTGTACATCGAAATGACCGAATATACAGGTGGTCGCTAATACTACAAAATTACACCTTTAGTATAGAACATATTAAGGGGAAAGATAACATCTTGGCTGATACCCTTAGTCGACCATCTGATGTAGCAATACCAGAAATTTCCACATAAGAGTGTAGAGTAATAGATGTTAATTTAGTACAGTCAAATATTCTATGTGAAATATGTTAGAAATACATGAATATTATGTGCTGAACTAAGTACCAAAAACATTGACCTGCTATGTGTTCGTAGACATCAAAAGTAAGAACTTTACTCTGGGAACAAATATATCACCTTGTGAACTAGGACAGCTTATTACTTGCTAAGCTCCATATATGTTCCAGTGAATTAGTTGTGTTAAACAGAGAAAAACAGTGTCAGATGATTATATACAGACAGACACAAAAACAGTGGTCTACTTTACAAACGAACTCTACAGGTGCAATACCCATAGAACAAATATGACTGTGTAATGGATTTCAAATACCCAGAACAATTGTATAGATAGTATGCCAATGAAAACGTGTTTCTGAACATTAATGGCAACGACTAACCTGAGGTATTTAAAAACCATGTATATAAAACTTAATGTGATATGTATCATAATGTTTTAATATAGTGATAAAATATAGATAGATTATGTCATTTTAATTTATAGTTAGATTTAGATATTATAATACTTTTTCATTTTAGTTTAGATAGATTATTAATTTGCCCATTTATTTAGCTTTAAAAGTAGATTAGGATAGTAATTTAAACATGACAACTAATTATAAGAAGTTTAGATATGAATAGTATCATTCAGTTTAATATATTTCACTTTGTTTCATTTCATTTGATTTCATTCCATCTTAAACAATCCATTTAACAAACGTTATCAATTAGTAGCATGACTAGGTTACACCATAATAGAATAGAAATATTATACACTTAAAGATACATCATTTACACCATATAGAATAAGAATATCAATCATATAGTTTGTTTCATTTAAAAACATTAGTTAGAATATGTTATATTTCACATCACCCATTTTAGAAAGGGACGTAACTTATTACATTTCACATTACCCATTTCACAAAGGGACATAACTCATCTCACATCAATTTCATTTCACATAGGGAAATTACATCCCTTAAATTAGATAAATATTAGGATTAATGTAAGCTTATTTTAGAATTAATAGGACAGATAGATTAAAATAGGCAACGCATTAAATGTATATTTATAGAACTAGTATTAGTATGTCAGTATTTAGAGTAATATTTCTGTAGAATACAGTGGTTAAGAATACCAGGGTACAAACCATTAACCCTTTTTTCTTACATGTAAATATGTTGTAAATACGTGACGTGTGCAACGGTTGATGCACAGTCATTAGGCTCAACTCTGTCAAACTGAGCCAAACTTGTACAGTGTCACTCCAAGGTTTTTAAATAACTATGAGAGTGAAAGTTATGTGACAGAAATGAGGATGAAAGATGTGTGACAGAAATGAGGGTAACAGATGCCAATAGTGAGGGTGAAAGATGTGTGACAAAAGTGAGGGTAAAATAAGTGTGACAGAAATGAGGATGAAAGATGTGTGACAGAAATGAGGGTAAAAGATGTGTGCCAATAGTGAGGGTAAAAGAAAAGTGACATAAGGGAAGGTGAAAGATGTATGACAGAAGTGTGAAAGTGAGAACAAAATGTAAAATATACGAGAGAGAGTGAGAACAGTCAGCGGATTTTTTTCTGCCGCTCAACAAAACTTTTAATTTTTATTGCCGTCAAATGTTGGTTTCAATGTTGAAAATGTGTTGTAATGAATGTATTTTGTGTAGTGTAGTTTAGGATCTTAGTGAAAGTATTTTGAGTCTCATAAGACAGAAACGTAGTCACAGATTTGTATTATACACATGTTTGTGACCACAGTTAAATGAATTATGGCACTTGAAAAACTAACTTACATACACATGATAGTTAGATACACATGTTAGAGGGTAGATTATACGTTTAATTACATCCAAACACACAAACAACCAGAAAAACAAACATATAAATTGCATACACTTTTATTAGATCAAAGGGAGATAACTCCGGGTCAGGGGACATAATAGACAACGAAACACTAACTTAACAGTGAAATATGACTTTACACGTGGAAGCGAGATAGGTAAAGCCTGTCGCTCACAGCTTGTGTAATGGTTGTTAAATATTATATGGGGGACATGAAGCAATTCATGTGTTGACCTTCAGAAAGTCAACTTTGTATGGGTAGTGAGTTAATTTACTATTTGAGGGCAGGTCTTATAAGACAACGGTCCGGTTCAGACATACCTCTAATTAATATAATATTGCGATTGAGAAGAGGGCTCACGCCAACCAGACAAGTTTGTGGCGATTGCCAGTAGCCAAGTAAAGTGATGCTACATTGTGACATTAGTCAGTAGGTCTATTGAGTAGCCCAAAGCCAGGTTATCTACAGTCTTTGACAAAAATTAGACACTAATTTTTTAGAAACCTCTTGCATCACAACCAATGAGTCAAAGTTGATGACGCAACACAGGTGGGGAGGGTGTGTGTCAAAGACTGAAACAGGAGGCAGGAAACCTGCCTCATGATAGAACACCACCGGGACGTGGGGTCAACCTCAGATAGATTAGAGGGAACATAGTGCCCGGGATCAGGGCAGGATAGATGATAGAAAAGGGGGACTATTAACTAGTCCTCACACGAAGGCGTTGACCAGATAGTTAGCACTACTGGTCACGACGGAATCACGCCTGCGTGATAGCCACGATTGTCACTCAACCAAAGACAGCTAATAGAAGCGTGCTAACTGACCTAGCACGCAAAGAGCCGAAGGACGCATGAAGGTCCTTCCGCGTGGCGTGTAGCGACGCGAGTGAAGGAAGTCAGACTGGGGACTGACTCTGTAGTGTTCACATCGTGTAGAATAGAAGATAGTTTTCGTATAGCCTAGTAGATAGAAATTAGCCATAGGGTTTAGGAAAACTAGTGATAGAGAATATTGTGACTTTATGTGTGATTAGATAGCGACTGTTTTGCAATTGTAAAGAGCCAACGGCAATAAAATGTACCATTTCATTCCTCGCACACGACTTGCAAGTTTCTTGTATGGTGTGGGAGAAGTAATCCGATGATGCCTGAAACATGAGTTGTTGACACTTATCCATCTGTAGTGCCTTAGTTATATATATCACAGATTTGTAGAACACTCTACACCTATTAAGCAGTTGTGAAGTACCACAGTTACCCATTTACAACAGCTGTATAGTACCACAGTTGCCCACATACAGCAGTTGTGTAGTACCACAGTTGCCCACATACAGCAGTTTTGCAGTACCACGGTTTTAAAAGTTCAAAATTATTGTTTATTTTAGCTGCTGAGAGCCATTTACTAAAAAATATCTTGTACTTCCAAGACATAGTCCAGGAAAGTTTGTGATGGTTTTGGAGATAGTTTTGAAAATTGGACATGATATCCTGCTGCATCTAAAGAAAATGTTGCATTATACGGGTCTTAATGTATTCGTAGTCTTTCCTTAGTTCTGGAGGGATTGTTTCTATCACTTTTAGTGGCTCACCAGAAAAACTTTTCATGTAAATCATATTCCAGTCTGATAATGGAATGTCATAATGTTTCATGATAGTTTCAAAATTTTGGGTCCATGCCGAAATGCAATCGCCCATGGTGAAATTTTTAACAATACCCTGATATTTTTAAAATTTGTTTTCCTTCTCCTTACTTTCTATTTTCCTCATTTCTGAGTTGTTTTGTGCTTCTATTTCTAGCTGTTTTAGTTTGAGTTACATCTCCATTTCTTCTTTCTTAGTTTGGGCATTAATTTCTGCTTCTCTAATTTTAGCTTGATTTTCTAATTCAGCTTTCTTAGTTTGTGCGTTAATTTCTGCTTCTTTAATTTTAGCTTGATTTTCTAATTTAGTTTTCTTTAACTCTCTGCCACTCACTCTTTCATCTCTTTCCACCTGTTCTTTCAATTTACTCTCACTCCAGTCTGCTAATTGTTTTCCCGTATATCCTAATTTCATGCCCGACTCTATGAAATCATTTAGAGTAGCCATAATTGTTGTTAGGTATGTTTACAATGGCACAACAACAAAAATTACAATGTATGATCAATTTACAATCAATGTATTAATACACAATAATATAATTTATTTATACAGGGGGGGGGGGGGGGAATAAAGTCTAGACCTAATTTCTTGCAAAAATAATAAAGAAATACTTAGCTGCAGATGTTGTTTGGGGCCTTCTTGGCTTGAATTTCAAATACAGGGGGGTTGATAGGCGTGATGGATTCTCACGGTACTGTAACTGTTTACCAAAACATATCTGGTTGCTGTGGATGGAAAAATATTAGTATGTCTCATCTCATCATGTTCCTCTTGTACCTTGCGGTGTCTAGGTGAAGTATAAACATCGTGGGAGTACCCGATTATGGGCTTCATGTATCGATATTCCCATGGACTCTGCTATTCCCTCCATCCAACATTTACATGGTTGGCCTATTCCTCTGTTTCCATCTGGTCTGTACATCATTGCTTGTTATGGTATGCTGTTGACTGGTAACCTACTTGCATGGCCAAACCATTTGACTTGCTACTTTCTAATAAAATCTAGTGCTGCTATAACCCCCACTTTAGTCCTAATTTCTTCATTTCTGATCTTATCTCTTCATGATACGTTGAGTATTCTTCTCAGGAATCTCATTTCTGTTGTGATTTTTCTTTTCTCTTTTTCTGTCATTGTCCAGGTTTGGCATTGATAGCATAGAGTTGGTAGGAAGATTGTATTGTAAAGTGCTTTCTTACTTTCTTAGTAGTTATTTATATATGTTTGTTCTTTAGTATCGGTTCCATTTGTCCAATGAGTTGGTTTGCCTTACTGCATCTATTTTCGATCTCGTCTTCTTATCTGCAATTTGATAATATTGTACTTCCTAGGTACTTGAAACTCTTTACCTGTTTCAAGGGATGTTCATTTAGGTGAATTTTTGTTGTTTTTTTCTTCTTTAGTTATAGTTATTACCTCTGTTTTGCTTGTGCTAATTTTCATGTTATGTTCCCTACACATTTCGTTTAATTATTCATGTGGCCTTGTAATTCAGCTTCTGATTTTGCTATTAGTGCTTGGTCATCCACAAACAGGAGTTCTCTAATGGTTAGATATGCAGATGGTTCTTCTTCTGTGTTCTCGTCATGCGTATTCCTGCTGTCTCTGTTTGGCTAGTTTCTTTACATCTGTTGTCTATATATGTTATGAACAAGAGAGGGGACAGAACACAACTATATCGTACTCCAGATCTTATGGTGAAGGGTACTGAGTGTCCTCCAGTTGCTCTCACCATGCATTCACTGTTGTTATATAAGCTTCTACATAGGTTTGTTAGATGTGTACTCACACCATACTGTTTAAGGATTTCCCACAGCTTGTTTCTATCTACTCTATCAAATGCCTTTTCTTGGTCGACAAAGGCTAAGTAGAGTGTTTCATTGAATTCGATTGATTTTTCTATAAGTTGTCTTATTAGTATGTTTTCTATGTAATTCTGTCGTGTGTGTACAGTTGATTTGTCTGTATATAGGTTTGTATGTAATAGGTTGTTTATGGATGTTATGCTTTATACTGTCTGTGGTCATAATTCTGTAGGATGATATCACACACTTTTCACTCCTGTGGTTATGATGTTAATTGTTAAACATTCTCTATCATACCATTCAGGAGGATGAAAAACAGACGTTACTTTCTCTTGTTAATAAACTGTTTCAACAGAATGAGTGATCTACTTTCCTGTCACTCTTAATTAGATATTTCACTTAAATTACCCTTTCTTTGTCACTCTGTTCAATCAGAGAGCAGCCTACTTCTCTCTCTCACTTCTCTCTCTCACTTTTTCTGTGGTTCACATAATACAACCGGAGAGCCACCCACTTTACTCTCTCACTTTTTCTGTGGTTTACATAATACAATCGGAGAGCCATCCACTTTACTCTCTATCGTGTTCTTACATACTTATAACACTTGGCTCAAGTCTCGGACAGAGGTAAACAATTGCACGCTTACAAGATAGTACTCATACAAACAGTCATTGCAATTTAAGATACTTTTAATCGATGATAATGTACACATGCGCAATCTCGCAGGGATTGCGTTTCATCACCATGTAACATTCACAGTGAATATCGTAACATCGTTATCACACCCTCACTCTATATACACACAGCCCTCACTGACTATCAGTACACACTAGCTGTTCATACTCGCCATCTCAATCACAGTTAAATCTACATGCTCATTCAATCCTGCTATCAAAACGATACATTCGGGAATCACAGCCACAACCCTACATCCGTTCGTCTCGCAGTCTCTTAACCCGTCTGTCTAATTCAGATACGCTCATCCAGATCACGAATTCCTACATCCCGTGAATCCGGTGTTGGTGTGGTCCAATGGACACGGGTCTGCTCCGAGTGCAGGTTTACCTGCACTAGACGCAAACAACCCTGACCTTTCTTAGTACACCTGTCTACCTGTCGCTACTACCTTTCAGTCCCTGCAACTAACCTGTCTCTCCTGTCCAGTGTCTAGTCAGTACTGCCCTCAGTTATACTAGGTAGTATCGTGGGTCTGTGGCATGGCACCTGTCACACACAGGAAGATTATAGAGCAGTGTTCATACTCCACACTGTCTTATGTGGCACCTGTCACACACAGGAAGATTAGAAAACAGTGTTCATACTCCACACTGTCTTATGTGGCACCTGTCACACACAGGAAGATTATAAAACAGTGTTCATTCTCCACACTGTCTTATGTGGCACCTGTCACACACAGGAAGATTAGAAAACAGTTTTCATACTCCACACTGTCTTATGTGGCGCCTGTCACAACTGAACTTCTGCCCCACCTGCCTAACAACCAGGGATTTGTCTTTAAATGTTATTCCATTTTACAATTTCAATTTTTTCTGTTGACCTGTTTGTATTGTTCCCGATGAAGATTAGTATAACTGAAACGACGTTTGTTCTGTTGTGGTATACTTTGTTTTATTTTATTATTTTTAAAAATTGTCCCCCTGTGATGTATGTGATGTACGTGTACTTACCATTGTGGAGTGTGTTGTAAGGTGTGTACACTGTGTCTTTGTTTAGTGTTACACACACTTAACTGTTTGAATTTCTGATTGTTATATCCTGCTGCAATTGTTTCTTCTGTGCTCTATTGTAGGCAAGTAGTTGTGTTACTGTTAATTTGTGCACCTTGTAGGCACCTGCCAGGAAGGAGACTTTCAGTGTCGAGATTACACCTGTGTCAACAACTCCCTTCGCTGTGATGGCAAGCTGGACTGTCAGCTCTCTGGTGGTGATGAGGATGATTGTGGTTAGTGGCTGCTTCCTTGTCTTGTTGATGAGATTGTTAATTATGCTATTCCAATTTGCCAGAGACTTGCTCAAACAGCCATGATCTGGGAGACTAAATATTGAGACAGAGGAGCTGGAAGACCACCTGCTGGAAACTACTCAGATGTCCTGTGGAAGGTTCCACTCAGATAGATATAAGAACTCATATGGCTGCGAAACCAGCAGTTGGTTTCAATGTCAAGTCTCTGCCATGGATCAAGATCGTGACAGTTATCATGAGAGCACATTGCAAATCAGCATCAGGTCCCAGTGGTGTCCTGATACACCATGTACAAACAATGTATGAATGTCCTGATACACCATGTACAAACTGTGTGAATGTCCTGATACACCATGTACAAACAATGTATGAATGTCCTGATACACCATGTACAAACTGTGTGAATGTCCTGATACACCATGTACAAACTTTGTGTGAATGTCCTGATACACTGTGTACAAACTTTGTGTGAATATCCTGATACACCATGAACAAACTTTGTGTGAATGTCCTGATACACCGTGTACAAACTTTGTGTGAATGTCCTGATACACCATGTACAAACTTTGTGTGAATGTCCTGATACATCATGTACAAACTTTGTGTGAATGTCCTGATACACTGTGTACAAACATTGTGTGAATGTCCTGATACACCATGTACAAACTTTGTGTGAATGTCCTGATAACACTGTGTACAAACTTTGTGTGCATGCCCTGATACACCATGTACAAACTGTGAATGTCCTGATACACCATGTACAAACTTTGTGTGAATGTCCTGATACACTGTGTACAAACTTTGTGTGAATGTCCTGATACACCATGTACAAACTTTGTGTGAATGTCTTGATACCCCATGTACAAACTTTGTGTGAATGTCCTGATACACCATGTACAAACTTTGTGTGAATGTCTTGATACCCCATGTACAAACTTTGTGTGAATGTCATGATACACCATGTACAAACTGTGTGTGAATGTCATGATACCCCATGTACAAACTGTGTGTGAATGTCTTGATACCCCATGTACAAACTTTGTGTGAATGTCCTGATACACCATGTACAAACTTTGTGTGAATGTCTTGATACCCCATGTACAAACTTTGTGTGAATGTCATGATACACCATGTACAAACTGTGTGTGAATGTCATGATACCCCATGTACAAACTGTGTGTGAATGTCCTGATAGGCTCCACCTTATACTGAGATCTGTGTGAAAGGACATGCAAATAATCCCAGAGTGGAAGAAAGTTAATGGAATCTACATTCCCAAAGAGCATAATGTGAGTAATGCTATCCAGTTCAGGCTAATCTCTATCAGGACCCCGGGAGATTACTGTGATACGAGTGCAATACTTCTTGGGTTTCTCTCCTCACTTGTCCACCCCTCAGGATCTATCAGGAGCCCGGGAGATTACTGTGATGCTAGTGCAATACTTCTTGGGTTTCTCTCTTGTCCACCCCTCAGGATCTATCAGGAGCCCGGGAGATTACTGTGATGCTAGTGCAATACTTCTTGGGTTACTCTCCTCACTTGTCCACCCCTCAGGATCTGTCAGGACCCCGGGAGATTACTGTGATGCTAGTGCAATACTTCTTGGGTTACTCTCCTCACTTGTCCACCCCTCAGGATCTATCAGGAGCCCGGGAGATTACTGTGATGCTAGTGCAATACTTTGTGGGTTTCTCTCCTCACTTGTCCACCCTGAAGTTCATGACCAGATGGATTGACCTTCAAGTGGGTTTAGCCATGGGGTGTATGAGTTCACCAGTATTATCCTTCATGGGTATGCAGGAGATTTTAGATGTGACATCTGACTATGCACAAGGTCTGAAACTCGGTGAGGGATGCTAAATGTTGCCATTGACAGCTTTCTTGGACATCACAACAATCCTGACACCAGTGGAGACTCATGCTCCTCAGGCTACATAAATTAAACGGTTTGTGCAAGATGAGCTTCAAGCCCAAGAAATCGAGAAGCCTATCCATCATGAAGGACAAGGTGGTGCAGCCATGTTCACGGTTGATGACAGAAAAGATCAGCACTGCTACAAGGAAGTAGGTAGGAGTCCCACCAGGTCTGTCAGATGTTGCTCTGTATAACAAGAAAGCAAAGCTCATCCTCTCATTCAGTGGAAGAGTCTCACCAGGTCTGTCAGATGTTGCTCTGTACTGCAAGAAAGCAAAGCTCGCCCTCCTATTAAGTGGAGGAGTGCAAAATCACAGCAGCCCTGGATGAAACAGTCAGCAGCTCACTGCCTACGCTTTGAGCAGGAAGGAAGTGGAAAGTTGATAATGGAATCAAATCTGCCCAGGCAATGCTACAACTGAAGGAAGTGGAAAGTTGATAATGCAATCAAATCTGCCCAGGCAATGCTACAACTGAAGGAAGTGGAAAGTTGATAATGCAATCAAATCTGCCCAGGCAATGCTACAACTGAAGGAAGTAGAAAGTTGATAATGCAATCAAATCTGCCCAAACAATGCTACAACTGAAGGAAGTGGAAAGTTGATAATGCAATCAAATCTGCCCAGGCAACGCTACAACTGAAGGAAGTGGAAAGTTGATAATGCAATCAAATCTGCCCAGGCAATGCTACAACTGAAAGAAGTGGAAAGTTGATAATGCAATCAAATCTGCCCAGGCAATGCTACAACTGAAGGAAGTGGAAAGTTGATAATGCAATCAAATCTGCCCAGGCAATGCTACAACTGAAGGAAGTGGAAAGTTGATAATGCAATCAAATCTGCCCAGGCAACGCTACAACTGAAGGAAGTGGAAAGTTGATAATGCAATCAAATCTGCCCAGGCAATGCTACAACTGAAGGAAGTGGAAAGTTGATAATGCAATCAAATCTGCCCAGGCAATGCTACAACTGAAAGAAGTGGAAAGTTGATAATGCAATCAAATCTGCCCAGGCAATGCTACAACTGAAGGAAGTGGAAAGTTGATAATGCAATCAAATCTGCCCAGGCAATGCTACAACTGAAGGAAGTGGAAAGTTGATAATGCAATCAAATCTGCCCAGGCAATGCTACAACTGAAAGAAGTGGAAAGTTGATAATGCAATCAAATCTGCCCAGGCAATGCTACAACTGAAGGAAGTGGAAAGTTGATAATGCAATCAAATCTGCCCAGGCAATGCTACAACTGAAGGAAGTGGAAAGTTGATAATGCAATCAAATCTGCCCAGGCAACGCAACAACTGAAGGAAGTCATGGGACACATCCAGTCCAATAGTCAGGGCTTCGGTCACCATGACGGAGCTGTATGGTGGTTTAAGGCTTCGACCAGGCAGCACAGATATATGTTGGTTCAGGAGATTCATGAAGGAAAGGATTAAAGGAGAGTGCAAAAGGCTGGCCAACAGTCACAGCAAGGCCAGTGGGTGTCACGGGAAGGGGCAAACATATGTGTCAAGACTTGAGCAGATACCCGGCACTGCTGTGTCTATGATTCATGGTCTGACCACTCTAGCAATGTCTACTATCAGCTGCCAGTTTAGTTACAAGGGGTAAATGCACTGGCCCAGCATGTCCCTTCTGTGAGAAGAAGCAGACATTAGAACATCTGTTCTGTGAGAAGAAGCAGACATTAGAACATGTCTGTTCTGTGTGCAAGCTAGCCCAGTTATTGGTCCTGAAGCAGTTTCCTGCTGTAGATCTGTGAATTGATGGCCCATCAAATGTTGTATGCCTGAGAGCAAGGAGGAACAGATGGCCCATCAAATGTTGTATGCCTGAGAGCAAGGAGGAACAGGTTGCCCATCAAATGTTGTATGCCTGAGAGCAAGGAGGAACAGGTGGCCCATCAAATGTTGTATGCCTGAGAGCAAGGAGGAACAGGTGGCCCATCAAATGTTGTATGCCTGAGAGCAAGGAGGAACAGGTGGCCCATCAAATGTTGTATGCCTGAGAGCAAGGAGGAACAGGTGGCCCATCAAATGTTGTATGCCTGAGAGCAAGGAGGAACAGGTGGCCCATCAAATGTTGTGGGCCTGAGAGCAAGGAGGAACAGGTGGCCCATCAAATGTTGTGGGCCTGAGAGCAAGGAGGAACAGGTGGCCCATCAAATGTTGTGGGCCTGAGAGCAAGGAGGAACAGGTGGCCCATCAAATGTTGTGGGCCTGAGAGCAAGGAGGAACAGGTGGCCCATCTTTCCTACATTTTGGCAAGCAATGAGCCAGGCATTGAACCAGAGTCCAACTGTGCTCATGACATTACTAGCACAGTTAGCTTTCAGTGTTGTTAGCACACCCACCCTAGTAGCCCTTGTAGATGGCCTGTTGTTAGCACACCCACCCGAGTAGCCCTTGTAGACGGCCTGTTGTTAGCACACCCACCCGAGTAGCCCTTGTAGACGGCCTGTTGTTAGCACACCCACCCGAGTAGCCCTTGTAGACGGCCTGTTGTTAGCACACCCACCCGAGTAGCCCTTGTAGACGGCCTGTTGTTAGCACACCCACCCGAGTAGCCCTTGTAGACGGCCTGTTGTTAGCACACCCACCCGAGTAGCCCTTGTAGATGGCCTGTTGTTAGCACACCCACCCGAGTAGCCCTTGTAGACGGCCTGTTGTTAGCACACCCACCCGAGTAGCCCTTGTAGACGGCCTGTTGTTAGCACACCCACCCGAGTAGCCCTTGTAGACGGCCTGTTGTTAGCACACCCACCCGTGTAGCCCTTGTAGACGGCCTGTTGTTAGCACACCCACCCGGGTAGCCCTTGTAGACGGCCTGTTGTTAGCACACCCACCCGGGTAGCCCTTGTAGACGGCCTGTTGTTAGCACACCCACCCTAGTAGCCCTTGTAGACGGCCTGTTGTTAGCACACCCACCCTAGTAGCCCTTGTAGACGGCCTGTTGTTAGCACACCCACCCTAGTAGCCCTTGTAGACGGCCTGTTGTTAGCACACCCACCCGGGTAGCCCTTGTAGACGGCCTGTTGTTAGCACACCCACCCGGGTAGCCTTGTAGATGGCCTGTTGTTAGCACACCCACCCTAGTAGCCCTTGTAGATGGCCTGTTGTTAGCACACCCACCCTAGTAGCCCTTGTAGATGGCCTGTTGTTAGCACACCCACCCTAGTAGCCCTTGTAGATGGCCTGTTGTTAGCACACCCACCCTAGTTGCCCTTGTAGACGGCCTGTTGTTAGCACACCCACCCGAGTAGCCCTTGTAGACGGCCTGTTGTTAGCACACCCACCCTAGTAGCCCTTGTAGACGGCCTGTTGTTAGCACACCCACCCGAGTAGCCCTTGTAGATGGCCTGTTGTTAGCACACCCACCCGAGTAGCCCTTGTAGACGGCCTGTTGTTAGCACACCCACCCGAGTAGCCCTTGTAGATGGCCTGTTGTTAGCACACCCACCCTAGTAGCCCTTGTAGACGGCCTGTTGTTAGCACACCCACCCGAGTAGCCCTTGTAGATGGCCTGTTGTTAGCACACCCACCCGAGTAGCCCTTGTAGATGGCCTGTTGTTAGCACACCCACCCGAGTAGCCCTTGTAGATGGCCTGTTGTTAGCACACCCACCCGGGTAGCCCTTGTAGATGGCCTGTTGTTAGCACACCCACCCGGGTAGCCCTTGTAGATGGCCTGTTGTTAGCACACCCACCCGAGTAGCCCTTGTAGACGGCCTGTTGTTAGCACACCCACCCGAGTAGCCCTTGTAGATGGCCTGTTGTTAGCACACCCACCCGAGTAGCCCTTGTAGATGGCCTGTTGTTAGCACACCCACCCTAGTAGCCCTTGTAGACGGCCTGTTGTTAGCACACCCACCGAGTAGCCCTTGTAGACGGCCTGTTGTTAGCACACCCACCCGAGTAGCCCTTGTAGATGGCCTGTTGTTAGCACACCCACCCGAGTAGCCCTTGTAGATGGCCTGTTGTTAGCACACCCACCCTAGTAGCCCTTGTAGACGGCCTGTTGTTAGCACACCCACCCGAGTAGCCCTTGTAGATGGCCTGTTGTTAGCACACCCACCCTAGTAGCCCTTGTAGACGGCCTGTTGTTAGCACACCCACCCTAGTAGCCCTTGTAGATGGCCTGTTGTTAGCACACCCACCCGAGTAGCCCTTGTAGATGGCCTGTTGTTAGCACACCCACCCTAGTAGCCCTTGTAGATGGCCTGTTGTTAGCACACCCACCCTAGTAGCCCTTGTAGACAGCCTGTTGTTAGCACACCCACCCGAGTAGCCCTTGTAGACGGCCTGATGTTAGCACACCCACCCTATTAGCCCTTGTAGACGGCCTGTTGTTAGCACACCCACCCGGGTAGCCCTTGTAGATGGCCTGTTGTTAGTACACCCACCCGAGTAGCCCTTGTAGATGGCCTGTTGTTAGCACACCCACCCTAGTAGCCCTTGTAGATGGCCTGTTGTTAGCACACCCACCCAAGTACCCCTTGTAGATGGCCTGTTGTTAGCACACTCACCCGAGTACCCCTTGTAGATGGCCTGTTGTTAGCACACCCACCCGAGTACCCCTTGTAGATGGCCTGTTGTTAGCACATCCACCCAAGTACCCCTTGTAGATGGCCTGTTGTTAGCACACCCACCCGAGTAGCCCTTGTAGACGGCCTGTTGTTAGCACACCCACCCGGGTAGCCCTTGTAGATGGCCTGTTGTTAGCACACCCACCCGAGTAGCCCTTGTAGATGGCCTGTTGTTAGCACACCCACCCGAGTAGCCCTTGTAGATGGCCTGTTGTTAGCACACCCACCCGAGTAGCCCTTGTAGATGGCCTGTTGTTAGCACACCCACCCTAGTAGCCCTTGTAGATGGCCTGTTGTTAGCACACCCACCCTAGTAGCCCTTGTAGACGGCCTGTTCGCATGACACCACAAAATACTCACTGAGATGGCAGTCATAGTGGGTGTAGCAATGATGTAGGCAAAAAGGGGGACTACTGCAGGGCAGAAACTGGGGTGCAGAAAAGACCTGCAGACTTTCTATCCATCCTCAGTGGTGTGGATGTCTGAGAGCTGATGGTAGAACTGAGAGGCCATGGGAGAAGCCCTACAATAATCCAACAGTTTCAGAGGCAACCAGACATTGTAGTGAACTCCATGACCGCTGACACTAATCGAGCTGACTGTCCCATATGAATCAAGAATAGAGGAGCAGCAGCACACCTTCAAGATGGAGAAGTACAGTGACATGGTCGCAAGTCTCAGACAGGATGGATATACTGTCAGGTTGTTTGAAGTATAGGCAGACGCAAGAGGTCTGTTTTCCAAATCCACACACAATATGCTTCTTTCCAACTCCACACAATGTGCTTGTTTCCATCTCTACACACGTCCTCTGTCAGTTCTCTTGCTTCGTGCTCAAGTTGTATGTGTTAGTTATGTGACATTGTGCAGTCCTCTGTCAGTTCTCTTGCTTCATGCCCAAGTTGTATGTGTTAGTTATGTGACATTGTGCGGTCCTCTGTCAATTCTCTCGCTTCATGCTCAAGTTGTATGTGTTAGTTATGTGACATTGTGCAGTCCTCTGTCAGTTCTCTTGCTTCATGCCCAAGTTGTATGTGTTAGTTATGTGACATTGTGTGGTCCTCTGTCAATTCTCTCGCTTCATGCTCAAGTTGTATGTGTTAGTTATGTGACATTGTGCAGTCCTCTGTCAGTTCTCTTGCTTCATGCTCAAGTTGTATGTATTAGTTATGTGACATTGTGCTGTCCTCTGTCAGTTCTCTTGCTTCATGCTCAATTTGTATGTGTTAGTTATGTGACATTGTGCAGTCCTCTGTCAGTTCTCTTGCTTCATGCCCAAGTTGTATGTGTTAGTTATGTGACATTGTGCGGTCCTCTGTCAGTTCTCTTGCTTCATGCTCAAGTTGTATGTGTTAGTTATGTGACATTGTGCGGTCCTCTGTCAGTTCTCTTGCTTCATGCTCAAGTTGTATGTGTTAGTTATGTGACATTGTGCGGTCCTCTGTCAGTTCTCTTGCTTCATGCTCAAGTTGTATGTGTTAGTTATGTGACATTGTGCGGTCCTCTGTCAGTTCTCTTGCTTCATGCTCAAGTTGTATGTGTTATGTGACATTGTGCAGTCCTCTGTCAGTTCTCTTGCTTCATGCTCAAGTTGTATGTGTTAGTTATGTGACATTGTGCAGTCCTCTGTCAGTTCTCTTACTTCATGCTCAAGTTGTATGTGTTAGTTATGTGACATTGTGCAGTCCTCTGTCAGTTCTCTTGCTTCATGCTCAAGTTGTATGTGTTATGTGACATTGTGCAGTCCTCTGTCAGTTCTCTTGCTTCATGCTCAAGTTGTATGTGTTAGTTATGTGACATTGTGCGGTCCTCTGTCAGTTCTCTTGCTTCATGCTCAAGTTGTATGTGTTATGTGACATTGTGCAGTCCTCTGTCAGTTCTCTTGCTTCATGCTCAAGTTGTATGTGTTATGTGACATTGTGCAGTCCTCTGTCAGTTCTCTTGCTTCATGCCCAAGTTGTATGTGTTAGTTATGTGACATTGTGCGGTCCTCTGTCAGTTCTCTTGCTTCATGCTCAAGTTGTATGTGTTATGTGACATTGTGCAGTCCTCTGTCAGTTCTCTTGCTTCATGCTCAAGTTGTATGTGTTAGTTATGTGACATTGTGCAGTCCTTTGTCAGTTCTCTTGCTTCATGCTCAAGTTGTATGTGTTAGTTATTTTACATTGTGCAGTCCTCTGTCAGTTCTCTTGCTTCATGCCCAAGTTGTATGTGTTAGTTATGTGACATTGTGCAGTCCTCTGTCAGTTCTCTTGCTTCATGCTCAAGTTGTTTGTGTTAGTTATGTGACATTGTGTGGTCCTCTGTCAGTTCTCTTGCTTCATGCTCAAGTTTTATGTGTTAGTTATGTGACATTGTGCAGTCCTTAAGTATTTGTCCTGCCTCCTGCACCCTCATGCCCAATCTATACTTGTTAGTTCTGTGAAAGTGCACTTAATTGTGTGTGTGTGTGTGTCTCTCTCTCTCTCTCTCTCTCTCTCTCTCTCTCTCTCTCTCTCTCTCTCTCTCTCTCTCTCTCTCTCTCTCTCTCGCTCGCTCGCTCGCATGCAGCAAGCAAGGTTTACACAGTTCTTCTTCTGCTGCTGCTTTCATCTTGAGTGTTTTTTTGGACGTGATTGCGTTGTGCCTGTTTACAGCAGAGCTGCGTTCTTGCGCCGTTAGGCCGACACATCCGACTTCTGTGGGCATTTGTTGACCGGGTTAACCTTCCCGGGGGTTTACACAGTTGTATAATACTGCTGCCTTTGATTGACCCTGTTCAATGTGAACTGTTTATCTCTAAACTCTTCTTCTTCTTGTCTGTGATAGTGACACTGTTTGTTATCTCTGAGCCAGACTAAAGTCTTCTTCTTCTTGTCTGTGGCAGTGACACTGTTTGTTATTTCTTCTTGTCTGTGGCAGTGACACTGTTTGTTATTTCTTCTTGTCTGTGGCAGTGACACTGACATCGCACGACCATCTGCAGGTGTTGCTGGGAGGCCGTATGTACCCGGTGTGCTCTGATGGCTGGACGCAAGCACACAGCATGTGGGTCTGTGATACACTGCACTCCAGCAGGTTCGCTTGACTGTTTGTTGTTTTCATGTTTATGTTCTTTTCATTTGTGTCATTATTTCATTTTTGTAGTTTATTATTTCCGTCTCTGGATATTCTTTTTGGTTTTGTCTTTCTAGAAATAATTTGTGTCATGTTATCTTTCTTTAGTATTTTGTCTTCATAGTTTATAATTAATAATTTCTGTCACAGTTTTGTCTTTGTGGTTTATCGGTTATCATTTATGTCAGTAGTTTGTCATCGTCATCATGTGTCATGTCAATAAGCGTGGATGACCATGGTTCACCATCTCACATGAACTCCAAAGTCTTGCAGCAGCTCTGTGTACTTGTCTCAGTTATGCCATGTGGCCTGGCCATCCAGGTATGTATCTCCATGCCTTCCCATGGCTCTATTCCCAATAATTTTGCCAGGTATCTCATAGTTTTCTAGTTGATTTCTCATAATGTGCATACAAAATCTGGACTTTTCCCAAATCATTGCTTTAATCACTGTAATGTTTCTGATATTCTTTGCATTGATGAATCATGATGTCCCATCCCAGTAGTCTGTACAGAATGTAGCCTGCCATTTCTTTCCTTCTTGGTAGAGACCATACTGGTCTGTGACCATGGTCATTGTCTCTATAAGGAGATCTACTGTTGGTTTGTGATCATGATCATTGTCTCTACAAGGAGATCTGCTGTTGGTCTGTGATCATGGTCATTGTCTCTATAAGGAGATCTGCTGTTGGTCTGTGATCATGGTCATTGTCTCTATAAGGAGATCTGCTGTTGGTCTGTGATCATGATCATTGTCTCTATAAGGAGATCTGCTGTTGGTCTGTGACCATGGTCATTGTCTCTATAAGGAGATCTGCTGTTGGTCTGTGATCATGGTCATTGTCTCTACAAGGAGATCTACTGTTGGTCTATGATCATGGTCATTGTCTCTATAAGGAGATCTACTGTTGGTCTGTGATCATGATCATTGTCTCTACAAGGAGATCTGCTGTTGGTCTGTGACCATGGTCATTGTCTCTACAAGGAGATCTGCTGTTGGTCTGTGATCATGGTCATTGTCTCTACAAGGAGATCTGCTGTTGGTCTGTGACCATGATCATTGTCTCTATAAGGAGATCTGCTGTTGGTCTGTGACCATGGCCATTGTCTCTATAAGGAGATCTGCTGTTGGTCTGTGACCATGGTCATTGTCTCTATAAGGAGATCTGCTGTTGGTCTGTGACCATGATCATTGTCTCTACAAGGAGATCTGCTGTTGGTCTGTGACCATGGCCATTGTCTCTATAAGGAGATCTACTGTTGGTCTGTGACCATGGTCATTGTCTCTATAAGGAGATCTGCTGTTGGTCTGTGACCATGGTCATTGTCTCTATAAGGAGATCTACTGTTGGTCTGTGACCATGGTCATTGTCTCTATAAGGAGATCTGCTGTTGGTCTGTGACCATGGTCATTGTCTCTATAAGGAGATCTACTGTTGGTCTGTGACCATGGTCATTGTCTCTATAAGGAGATCTGCTGTTGGTCTGTGACCATGATCATTGTCTCTACAAGGAGATCTGCTGTTGGTCTGTGACCATGGCCATTGTCTCTATAAGGAGATCTGCTGTTGGTCTGTGATCATGGTCATTGTCTCTATAAGGAGATCTGCTGTTGGTCTGTGACCATGGTCATTGTCTCTATAAGGAGATCTGCTGTTGGTCTGTGACCATGGTCATTGTCTCTATAAGGAGATCTACTGTTGGTCTGTGACCATGGTCATTGTCTCTATAAGGAGATCTGCTGTTGGTCTGTGACCATGGTCATTGTCTCTATAAGGAGATCTACTGTTGGTCTGTGACCATGGTCATTGTCTCTATAAGGAGATCTACTGTTGGTCTGTGACCATGGTCATTGTCTCTATAAGGAGATCTGCTGTTGGTCTGTGATCATGGTCATTGTCTCTATAAGGAGATCTGCTGTTGGTCTGTGACCATGGTCATTGTCTCTATAAGGAGATCTGCTGTTGGTCTGTGACCATGGTCATTGTCTCTATAAGGAGATCTACTGTTGGTCTGTGACCATGGTCATTGTCTCTATAAGGAGATCTGCTGTTGGTCTGTGACCATGATCATTGTCTCTACAAGGAGATCTGCTGTTGGTCTGTGACCATGGCCATTGTCTCTATAAGGAGATCTGCTGTTGGTCTGTGATCATGGTCATTGTCTCTATAAGGAGATCTACTGTTGGTCTGTGATCATGGCCATTGTCTCTATAAGGAGTTCTACTGTTGGTCTGTGACCATGGTCATTGTCTCTATAAGGAGATCTACTGTTGGTCTGTGACCATGATCATTGTCTCTACAAGGAGATCTACTGTTGGTCTGTGATCATGATCATTGTCTCTACAAGGAGATCTACTGTTGGTCTGTGATCATGATCATTGTCTCTACAAGGAGATCTACTGTTGGTCTGTGATCATGATCATTGTCTCTATAAAGAGATCTACTGTTGGTCTGTGACCATGGTCATTGTCTCTATAAGGAGATCTGCTGGTCTGTGACCATGGTCATTGTCTCTATAAGGAGATCTACTGTTGGTCTGTGACCATGGTCATTGTCTCTATAAGGAGATCTACTGTTGGTCTGTGACCATAGCCATTGTCTCTATAAGGAAATCTGTTGGTCTGTGACCATGGTCATTGTCTCTATAAGGAGATCTGCTTTTGGTCTGTGATCATGATCATTGTCTCTACAAGGAGATCTACTGTTGGTCTGTGATCATGATCATTGTCTCTATAAAGAGATCTACTGTTGGTCTGTGACCATGGTCATTGTTTCTATAAGGAGATCTGCAGTTGGTATGTGATCATGGCCATTGTCTCTATAAAGAGATCTACTGTTGGTCTGTGACCATGATCATTGTCTCTACAAGGAGATCTACTGTTGGTCTGTGACCATGATCATTGTCTCTACAAGGAGATCTACTCTTGGTCTGTGACCATGATCATTGTCTCTATAAGGAGAACTGCATATGGTCTGTGACCATGGTCATTGTCTCTATAAGGAGATCTGCTGTTGGTCTGTGACCATGGTCATTGTCTCTATAAGGAGATCTACTGTTGGTCTGTGACCATGGTCATTGTCTCTATAAGGAGATCTGCTGTTGGTCTGTGACCATGGTCATTGTCTCTATAAGGAGATCTGCTGTTGGTCTGTGACCATGATCATTGTCTCTACAAGATCTACTGTTGGTCTGTGATCATGATTATTGTCTCTACAAGGAGATCTACTGTTGGTCTGTGATCATGATCATTGTCTCTACAAGGAGATCTACTGTTGGTATGTGATCATGGTCATTGTCTCTACAAGGAGATCTACTGTTGGTCTATGATCATGATCATTGTCTCTATAAGGAGATCTACTGTTGGTCTGTGACCATGATCATTGTCTCTACAAGGAGATCTACTGTTGGTCTGTGATCATGATCATTGTCTCTACAAGGAGATCTACTGTTGGTCTGTGATCATGATCATTGTCTCTACAAGGAGATCTGCTGTTGGTCTGTGACCATGATCATTGTCTCTATAAGGAGATCTACTGTTGGTCTGTGACCACGGCCATTGTCTCTACAAGGAGATCTGCTGTTGGTCTGTGACCATGATCATTGTCTCTATAAGGAGATCTGCTGTTGGTCTGTGACCATGATCATTGTCTCTATAAGGAGATCTACTGTTGGTCTGTGATCATGATCATTGTCTCTATAAGGAGATCTACTGTTGGTCTGTGATCATGATCATTGTCTCTACAAGGAGATCTGCAGTTGGTCTGTGACCATGATCATTGTCTCTATAAGAAGATCTGCTGGTCTATGATCATGGTCATTGTCTCTATAAGAAGTTTTACTGGACTGTTGATAATATTTTGATGCTGGATTCTCTCTACAGGTCACTGTTATCATCATCTAGTGTCCCCTACACCACACAGTTTTCACAGTTTGCTGTTCTCAAAGAGCCCAAGTCTGCAGCTTTGATTGGACACTTTGTTGTGAGGTGAATCTTTGTTTTTTCTTTTGTCATTGATACTTTGTTGTGAGGTGAATTTTTGTTTTCTCTTGATTGATTGATTTTTTTATTTAGGAACCGACATCACAGCATTCGGGGCATTCCCATAAGCACTCTGTCCCCATCCTCAGCAGTCAGCGAAGAGTTCCAACACCAATAGTTCCAGTAGCAATCTGATTATATGTCCGTCTTGCCTTTCCTCTAAGCGTCAAGCATCGGCCAGATCCCCTCGTCACTCCTCGCTGCCTCATTTTTGCCAGACTATGGTGATCCATTTGCTCCTCCAAGGTGGACACGTGCTCCAACAAGGCCGCAACCACATCTGCCTTGTCATGTATCAGTACTCCACCAAGTTTTGCCGAGCCAGCCAATCTGTCCGCCTGTTCATTCCCCAGCACACTGGCATGCCCCGGAGAAAAGATCCAGGTGATGCTTGCCACCCGTGACCTCCGAAGCGAAGCAAACCACTCTGCTCGAAGCCTGCCTGTCTTCACCCTCCTCAGCATGCTTTCTGAGTCAGTTACAATCATGATGTGTGTATGTATCATGTTCTCCATCCAGTGGAAAGCTGCACTGACCGCCTCCACCTCCATTCTTAAGCTAGATGTTGTGGTATCATACACCAGGCTCTCCTGTACCAAACGTCAACCATTAGCTTTTGCTAAGAATTCCCAGGCGCTTCTCCTACCTCTCAACACCGAACCATCTGTGTAGATAATCACATCACCCAGGCGAGCATTATCCTGAATTAGTTGCTGGATTTCCACTTCCGTGGCCCCTGCTGGCCACTCCCTGCACTCCCGGCTCAATGTGATTATAACTCTGCACAAGTCTGACTGCTCCACTGGCACTCTGACCCACTCCTCTCCTTGCCTAATGTTCTCCAAGATGCACACCTGTCTGATCGTATCCTCCGCCTGAGCCATCCATGATTTCCCTCTTATCAGTCTCTGACTCTTAACTGCGTCCAGCGTCTCATGCAACGGGTGATCTGTGTCTGCAGCTACTCTGAGGTATGCCTTCGCCTGCATCACCTTGTGCCTACCAGCAACAGTCGGCAGACCAATGATGTAACGCATACACATTACTGGGGTGTCTCTGGTGCATCTCAGAATGACCAGCATAGCCTTGTTCTGTATGCACTCCTATCTCACCAGCTGACTCTCTGAGACAGTGAGCAGACCTAATCCATAATCAATTACTGAGAGGATCAAGTGCTGGTATAGTGTGAAGAGCATTCTCTGCTCTGTGTCCATTGCAGCCATAGTTTTAAGTGCATTGTGTCCCTTTTGAGATCTTGTCACAACCGTCTCCACATGATCCTTGAAGGACAGACTCCTGTCAAATGTGACTCCCAGATACTTCAGTTTGTTCTCTCTGTTGATGTTTTTACCATCTATCGTGAGGCTCTCACAATCCTATTGTCCAGAGAGCACCACAAAACAGCCACCTTTTCCGGGTGGATGACAGCACTCATTTCTGTGCACCAGTCAATCATTTTGTCTACTGTCGCCTATAGCTCCTGGGCTGTTTGTTCCCTATCTCTCCCCTGCCTGTATGCAAGAATATCATCTGCAAATGTTAGAATCTTTCCAACCCCTGGTGCTTCTAGGTATGCAATCTTGCTCGTATACACATTAAAGAGCACCGGTGAGATTGCAGATCCCTGTGGCAGTCCCGGGGTTAACATATGTGGCTCTGAGGTCCATGCGCCCAGACGGAGAGCAACTTGATGAGAATGCAGGACGGCTGCTATCCAGTTCACCAACCAGGGATTGACCCCTTTCTCCATCAGTGCGGTCATCAAAATATCATAGCGAACTCTTTGTACGCATCCTTGAGATCAAGCGCCGCCACCATCTTTACCTGTCTACTCTGGAACCCCCTCATAAACATCAAAGGCAAAAGTGGCTGCATTTGACCAGGTATCTTTTCCTGGCCTGTAGCTCCCCAGGTCTCTTGGAAGAAACTTCCCGCTTTCCAAAACCTCTTGCAGCTTGACAGCGACTGTTTTCTCTAAAACCTTCCCAAATGTATTTTGAAGGGTGATGATCCTAAAGCCGCCAAGTTTTGAATTATTGTTTTCTCTTTTGTCATTGATACTTTGTTGTGAGGTGAATCTTTGTTTTCTCTCTTGCCGTTGATATTTTGTTGTGAGGCGAATCTTTGTTTTCTCTCTTCCCGTTAATATTTTGTTGTGCAGTGAATCTTTGTTTTCTCTCTTGCCGTTGATATTTTGTTGTGAGGTGAATCTTTGGTTTCTCTCTTGCCATTTATACTTTGTTGTGAGGTGAGTCTTTGGTTTCTCTCTTGCCATTTATACTTTGTTGTGAGGTGAATCTTTGTTTTCTCTCTTGCTGTTGATACTTTGTTGTCATGTGAATCTTCTTTTTTTTTTTCTCTTGCCATTGATACTTTGTTGTGAGGTGAATCTTTTTTTTTTTCTCTCTTACAATTAATATCATTAGCAATTTTCCTGTTAGGTGAATCTTTGTTTTCTCTTTTACCATTGACACTTTGTTGTGGGGTGAATCTTTGTTTTCTCTCTTACATTTAATATCAGTGGCAATTTTCCTGTTAGGTGAATCTTTGTTTTCTCTCTTTCCATTGATTCTTTGCTGTGAGGTAAATTTTTATTTTATCTCTTATCTTGATATCAGTGGCAACTTTCCTGTAAGGTGAATCTTTGTTTTCTTTCTTACATTGATATCAATAGCAACTTTCCTGTTTATACAAAGCAAACTTTTGTTTTCTCTCTGATTGTTTATATTGTTGATAAAAGTTTGTTGCATATCCTTTACAGGACTTCGCAGTCAACCCAAGCATTTTTTAACTGTTTGTGATTTCTTGGCAAGTTAACATTCAGTAGTTTGCTATTGCTTTCTGACAACCAGCACTCATACAATTGAACAAACACTAGCGTAAGGCAGTCTGCTTCCAAATTGCCTGCAGCTGTGTTTTGACCGCAGTACGTGGGTTTAGGAATTGTGTTCGTAAGCCCTTTGGCCACAACACTGGTATACTGCTGATAATGTTTATTTGAAGCAAATCTTTGTTTTCACTTACATCTATTGATACTAATGATCATGTTTACATCGATAAAATTGTTTCCATCTTACCTACCATTGATACTGACAGTAAGAAACCTTTTACATGTCTACAGCACATATGCCATTAGCATGTGTCACCTCAGTTCATATAGCAACAATAAATTTTACATACATGTTCTATTAGCATGTGTCACCACAGTTTATATACCAACAATAATAATGTTTACATATATGTTCTAGTAGCATGTGTCACCACAGTTTATATACCAACAATAATGTTTACATACATGTTCTATTAGCATGTGTGACCACAGTTTATATACCAACAACAATAATGTTTACATATATGTTCTATTAGCATGTGTCACCACAGTTTATATACCAACAACAATAATGTTTACATATATGTTCTATTAGCATGTGTCACCACAGTTTATCCACAGTTTATATACCAACAACAATAATGTTTACATATATGTTCTATTAGCATGTGTCACCACAGTTTATATACCAACAATAATGTTTACATATATGTTCTAGTGGCATGTGTCACCAGAGTTTATATACCAACAACAATAATGTTTACATACATGTTCTAGTAGCATGTGTCACCACAGTTTATATACCAACAATAATGTTTACATACATGTTCTATTAGCATGTGTCACCACAGTTTATATACCAACAACAATAATGTTTACATATATGTTCTATTAGCATGTGTCACCACAGTTTATATACCAACAATAATGTTTACATATATGTTCTAGTGGCATGTGTCACCACAGTTTATATACCAACAATAATGTTTACATACATCTTCTATTAGCATGTGTCACCACAGTTTATATACCAACAACAATAATGTTTACATATATGTTCTATTAGCATGTGTCACCGCAGTTTATATACCAACAACAATAATGTTTACATACATGTTCTATTAGCATGTGTCACCACAGTTTATATACCAACAATAATGTTTACATATATGTTCTAGTGGCATGTGTCACCACAGTTTATATACCAACAATAATGTTTACATATATGTTCTAGTAGCATGTGTCACCACAGTTTATATACCAACAATAATGTTTACATACATGTTCTATTAGCATGTGTCACCACAGTTTATATACCAACAACAATAATGTTTACACACATGTTCTATTAGCATGTGTCACCAGTTTATATACCAACAACAATAATGTTTACATACATGTTCTATTAGCATGTGTCACCACAGTTTATCCACAGTTTATATACCAACAACAATAATGTTTACATATATGTTCTATTAGCATGTGTCACCACAGTTTATATACCAACAATAATGTTTACATATATGTTCTAGTGGCATGTGTCACCAGAGTTTATATACCAACAACAATAATGTTTACATACATGTTCTAGTAGCATGTGTCACCACAGTTTATATACCAACAATAATGTTTACATACATGTTCTATTAGCATGTGTCACCACAGTTTATATACCAACAACAATAATGTTTACATATATGTTCTATTAGCATGTGTCACCACAGTTTATATACCAACAATAATGTTTACATATATGTTCTAGTGGCATGTGTCACCACAGTTTATATACCAACAATAATGTTTACATACATCTTCTATTAGCATGTGTCACCACAGTTTATATACCAACAACAATAATGTTTACATATATGTTCTATTAGCATGTGTCACCGCAGTTTATATACCAACAACAATAATGTTTACATACATGTTCTATTAGCATGTGTCACCACAGTTTATATACCAACAATAATGTTTACATATATGTTCTAGTGGCATGTGTCACCACAGTTTATATACCAACAATAATGTTTACATATATGTTCTAGTAGCATGTGTCACCACAGTTTATATACCAACAATAATGTTTACATACATGTTCTATTAGCATGTGTCACCACAGTTTATATACCAACAATAATGTTTACATACATGTTCTATTAGCATGTGTCACCACAGTTTATATACCAACAACAATAATGTTTACATACATGTTCTAGTAGCATGTGTCACCACAGTTTATATAACAACAATAATGTTTACATACATGTTCTAGTAGCATGTGTCACCACAGTTTATATAGCAACAATAATGTTTACATACATGTTCTAGTAGCATGTGTCACCACAGTTTATATATCAACAATAATGTTTACATATATGTTCTATTAGCATGTGTCACCACAGTTTATATACCAACAATAATGTTTACACACATGTTCTATTAGCATGTGTCACCACAGTTTATATACCAACAACAATAATGTTTACATACATGTTCTATTAGCATGTGTCACCACAGTTTATATACCAACAACAATAATGTTTACATATATGTTCTATTAGCATGTGTCACCACAGTTTATATACCAACAACAATAATGTTTACATACATGTTCTATTAGCATGTGTCACCACAGTTTATATACCAACAACAATAATGTTTACATATATGTTCTATTAGCATGTGTCACCACAGTTTATATACCAACAATAATATTTACATACATCTTCTATTAGCATGTGTCACCACAGTTTATATACCAACAACAATAATGTTTACATACATGTTCTATTAGCATGTGTCACCACAGTTTATATACCAACAACAATAATGTTTACATACATGTTCTATTAGCATGTGTCACCACAGTTTATATACCAACAACAATAATGTTTACATATATGTTCTATTAGCATGTGTCACTACAGTTTATATACCAACAATAATATTTACATACATGTTCTATTAGCATGTGTCACCAGTTTATATACCAACAACAATAATGTTTACATACATGTTCTATTAGCATGTGTCACCACAGTTTATATACCAACAACAATAATGTTTACATACATGTTCTATTAGCATGTGTCACCACAGTTTATATACCAACAACAATAATGTTTACATACATGTTCTATTAGCATGTGTCACCACAGTTTATATACCAACAACAATAATGTTTACATACATGTTCTATTAGCATGTGTCACCACAGTTTATATACCAACAACAATAATGTTTACATACATGTTCTATTAGCATGTGTCACCACAGTTTATATAACAACAATAATGTTTACATACATGTTCTATTAGCATGTGTCACCACAGTTTATATACCAACAACAATAATGTTTACATATATGTTCTATTAGCATGTGTCACCACAGTTTATATACCAGCAACAATAATGTTTACTTACATGTTCTAGTAGCATGTGTCACCACAGTTTATATACCAACAATAATGTTTACATACATGTTCTATTAGCATGTGTCACCACAGTTTATATACCAACAACAATAATGTTTACATACATGTTCTAGTAGCATGTGTCACCACAGTTTATATAACAACAATAATGTTTACATACATGTTCTAGTAGCATGTGTCACCACAGTTTATATAGCAACAATAATGTTTACATACATGTTCTAGTAGCATGTGTCACCACAGTTTATATATCAACAATAATGTTTACATACATGTTCTATTAGCATGTGTCACCACAGTTTATATACCAACAATAATGTTTACACACATGTTCTATTAGCATGTGTCACCACAGTTTATATACCAACAACAATAATGTTTACATATATGTTCTATTAGCATGTGTCACCACAGTTTATATACCAACAACAATAATGTTTACATACATGTTCTATTAGCATGTGTCACCACAGTTTATATACCAACAACAATAATGTTTACATACATGTTCTATTAGCATGTGTCACCACAGTTTATATACCAACAATAATATTTACATACATCTTCTATTAGCATGTGTCACCATAGTTTATATACCAACAACAATAATGTTTACATACATGTTCTATTAGCATGTGTCACCATAGTTTATATACCAACAACAATAATGTTTACATACATGTTCTATTAGCATGTGTCACCACAGTTTATATACCAACAACAATAATGTTTACACACATGTTCTATTAGCATGTGTCACCACAGTTTATATACCAACAACAATAATGTTTACATACATGTTCTATTAGCATGTGTCACCATAGTTTATATACCAACAACAATAATGTTTACATACATGTTCTATTAGCATGTGTCACCATAGTTTATATACCAACAACAATAATGTTTACACACATGTTCTATTAGCATGTGTCACCATAGTTTATATACCAACAACAATAATGTTTACATACATGTTCTATTAGCATGTGTCACCATAGTTTATATACCAACAACAATAATGTTTACACACATGTTCTATTAGCATGTGTCACCACAGTTTATATACCAACAACAATAATGTTTACATACATGTTCTATTAGCATGTGTCACCATAGTTTATATACCAACAACAATAATGTTTACATACATGTTCTATTAGCATGTGTCACCACAGTTTATATACCAACAACAATAATGTTTACATACATGTTCTATTAGCATGTGTCACCACAGTTTATATACCAACAACAATAATGTTTACATACATGTTCTATTAGCATGTGTCACCACAGTTTATATACCAACAACAATAATGTTTACATATATGTTCTATTAGCATGTGTCACTACAGTTTATATACCAACAATAATATTTACATACATGTTCTATTAGCATGTGTCACCAGTTTATATACCAACAACAATAATGTTTACATACATGTTCTATTAGCATGTGTCACCACAGTTTATATAACAACAATAATGTTTACATACATGTTCTATTAGCATGTGTCACCACAGTTTATATACCAACAACAATAATGTTTACATACATGTTCTATTAGCATGTGTCACCACAGTTTATATACCAACAACAATAATGTTTACATACATGTTCTATTAGCATGTGTCACCACAGTTTATATACCAACAACAATAATGTTTACATACATGTTCTATTAGCATGTGTCACCACAGTTTATATACCAACAACAATAATGTTTACATATATGTTCTATTAGCATGTGTCACCAGTTTATATACCAACAACAATAATGTTTACATACATGTTCTATTAGCATGTGTCACCACAGTTTATATACCAACAACAATAATGTTTACATACATGTTCTATTAGCATGTGTCACCACAGTTTATATACCAACAACAATAATGTTTACATACATGTTCTATTAGCATGTGTCACCACAGTTTATATACCAACAACAATAATGTTTACATACATGTTCTATTAGCATGTGTCACCACAGTTTATATACCAACAACAATAATGTTTACATACATGTTCTATTAGCATGTGTCACCACAGTTTATATAACAACAATAATGTTTACATACATGTTCTATTAGCATGTGTCACCACAGTTTATATACCAACAACAATAATGTTTACATATATGTTCTATTAGCATGTGTCACTACAGTGGGATTCGGCAGCCCCCTGAGCGACTGAGCAGCCCTCTATAGGAACACACTGCTCACCTCCATAGCATGAGGAAGGGGCTAGAAAAGGTGCCCTAAACATTGTCTGCTTCATCACTACCTAACCAGCTAGCCGCGGTTGGTGGGTACCCTAAACTGCGGTCGACATACAAAGAAAGATAAAACAAGCAAAGCTAAAAGAGTAAACCATATTCCCTTAACAATTGGAACTTGGAATGTACGCACCCTACTTGACAGAGACGGCGCGTCGGGTCCAGAGAGACGAACAGCACTGATTGGGAGAGAGCTCGGCAGGTACAACATCGACATTGCAGCCTTGAGCGAGACACGACTTGCAGAAGAAGGCCAAATCTGTGAAATTGGTGCCGGCTACACATTTTTCTGGAGTGGAAGGAAAAGCGAGGAAAGACGCCAATCCGGTGTGGGATTTGCCATTAAGTCGGCCCTGGTCGGCAAATTAGCTGGATTTCCAAAGGCTGTAAACGACAGGCTCATGACCATGAAGTTGCCTCTGCTGAATGGAAGGAAGCACGCAACCATTGTGAGTGTCTACGCACCAACTATGACCAATGAAGATGATGTCAAGAATAAGTTCTATGAGGACCTGCACAATGTATTAACATCTGTTCCCAAAGGAGACAAACTTATACTCCTTGGGGATTTCAATGCCAGAGTAGGCACGGACACCACCTCTTGGAGTGGCATTATTGGAAAGCATGGAGTCGGAAATTGTAACAGCAATGGACTCCGCCTCCTTCATACATGTGCCGAACATGATCTCCTGATTACGAACACAATTTTCCGTCTCCCCATGAGAAATAGGACATCGTGGATGCACCCTCGCTCGAAACATTGGCACCTCATTGACTATGTCATCGTCAGGAGGAGTGACAGACAACGTTCGAGTGACAAAATCCATGTGTGGTGCCGAATGTTGGACAGACCATCGTCTCCTTGTCTCGAAAATGAACATCCACATCAGGCCACCACGGCGTCCTCAAGGGGCGAAAATGCAAACAAAGCTAAATGTCACCCGCCTAAACAGCAAGAAAATGCAGCAGTCGTTTGAAAATATGCTGGAAGACCGCCTCAAGCCCAATGCTGAAGCTAAACAGGATACAGAAACAGAATGGAGAGCCCTAAAGGACACGATTTACAACACTGCTATGGAAATCCTGGGTCCAGCCCCCCGAAAGCATAAAGACTGGTTTGATGAAAATTCCGAAGACATCAACCAATTGCTGACCGAGAAACATCTTCTCCTCAAGGCACATTTGAATGACCCAAAGTCAACATCAAAAAAAGATGCTTTCAAGAACATTCAGAGAGTAGTGCAGCAGAAACTTCGGCACATGCGGGACTCCTGGCTGAGCAGTAAAGCTGATGAAATTCAGGGCTTTGCTGACAGACACGATATGAAAAACTTCTACGACTCACTGAAAGCGGTCTATGGTCCTTCATCACCAGGCATAGTTCCCCTCCTCAGTGCAGACGGGGGAACATTGGTCACCGATAAGAAAGAAATCCTCCAACGCTGGGCAGAGCATTTCAGCAAAATCTTAAATGCAACTTCCTTCTTCGATGATGAAACCATCAATTGCCTTCCTCAAGTTCCCACCAATGAGACTCTTGATGACCTGCCAACCATAGTGGAAATAAACAAAGCCATCCAGCAACTCTCCAGCGGCAAGGCACCTGGTCCTGACTCCATCCCAGCAGAGATATACAAGGCAGGTGGGCCGGTCCTAACAGAGCAGCTTCACCAAGTCTTCACAAACATATGGATGAACGAGACCATGCCACAAGATTTTAAGGACACGTCAATAGTCCACCTTTACAAACGTAAAGGAAACCGCCAATCCTGTGACAACCACCGAGGCATCTCCTTGCTTTCAATTGCAGGGAAGATACTCGCCAGAATTCTTATCAATCACCTCACAGCCCATCTCGATCAAGGTCTTCTTCCTGAGAGTCAATGTGGCTTCAGAAAAGAACGTGGAACTGTTGACATGATTTTCGCTGCAAGGCAGCTGCAAGAGAAATGTCAGGAACAGAACTGCGAAATGTTCTCCACTTTCATTGACCTTACCAAGGCTTTTGATACAGTCAGCAGAGAAGGACTGTGGAAGATTATGGCAAAATATGGCTGTCCACGAAAGTTTGTCCAAATAGTGCGGCTATTTCATGACGGCATGCAGGCAAGAGTACAGGAAAATGGTGAGCTGTCTGAACCCTTTCCTGTCACCAATGGAGTGAAGCAAGGATGTGTCCTGGCACCAACACTGTTCAGCCTCATGTTTTCAGCCATGTTGATGAATGCCTTCGAGAACGACGACATTGGAATAGACATCAACTACCGTATGGATGGAAAGTTATTCAATCTCAGAAGGCTGAAAGCTAAAACCAAAATTAACAGCGGCACCGTCAGAGAGCTCCTGTTTGCTGATGATTGCGCTCTATACACCAACTCAGAGGCGGACATGCAACATAATGTTTCAGCTTTCTCACATGCCTGTGCCAACTTTGGGCTCAATATCAACTTGGAGAAGACTGTAGTTATGTACCAGCCAGCTCCAGGGAATAATCACACTGTGCCGAATATCAAAGTGAATGATCATAGACTAAGTGTTGTGGACAAATTTACCTATCTTGGCAGCACCCTGTCACAAGCTGCCACAATCGATGACGAAGTGAATGCAAGAATCTCCAAGGCCAGTGCAGCCTTTGGCAGACTGTACAAGAATGTATGGGACAGAACTGGAATAAGCCTGCAAACAAAGCTAAAAGTCTACAAAGCAGTTGTATTATCCACACTGCTATATGCTTGTGAAACCTGGACTGTTTATCAGCGACACGCTAGGAAATTAAACCACTTCCACACAGTCTGCCTAAGGAAGCTACTGAAGATTAAATGGCAAGACAAGATTCCAGACACTGAAGTCCTAGAAAGTGCATCCATGCCCAGTATTCACACTCTACTGATGAAGAATCAGATTCGCTGGGCTGGTCACTTGACTCGCATGCCAGATCACAGGCTCCCTAAACGAATTTTCTACAGCGAACTGCGTTGTGGTAAACGCTCCCAAGGTGGCCAGAGGAAACGTTTTAAAGACACTCTGAAAATTTCACTGAATGCTTTTGGAATTCATCATGACACCTGGGAGGCTGCAGCCAGAGACCGAAATTCGTGGCGTGCATCATTGCGCAAAGGTGCAGTCATATGTGAGGCAACCAGGACTGCAAGAGCTGTGAAGAAAAGGCAGGACAGAAAAACCACTGCAAGAATTCCTCCTCCAGAGACGGCAAGCATTCTTTGTCCACATTGTCAAAGAACATTTCGAGCCAAAATAGGCCTTATCAGCCATCTTAGAACCCACGGCTCCACACCTTCAACCCCAATGGATGAAATGAATGGTCATCATCATTCTTGATGGACAAACAACAACAACAACAACCAACAATAATGTTTACATACATGTTCTAGTAGCATGTGTCACCACAGTTTATATACCAACAACAATGTTTACATACATGTTCTATTAGCATGTGTCACCACAGTTTATATACCAACAACAATAATGTTTACATATATGTTCTATTAGCATGTGTCACCATAGTTTATATACCAACAATAATGTTTACATATATGTTCTATTAGCATGTGTCACCACAGTTTATCCATCCATCCATCCATCATGTGCCATGCCGGTAAGCGTGGGCGGTCATGTTCTGCCATCTCACTCGATCAACAGAGTCGTGGATCAGTTTATATCCAACTGTTTGTGTCCACAGTTTATATACCAACAATAATGTTTACATACATATTCTATTAGCATGTGTCACCACAGTTTATATACCAACAACAATAATGTTTACATACATGTTCTATTAGCATGTGACACCACAGTTTATATACCAACAACAATAATGTTTACATACATGTTCTATTAGCATGTGTCACCACAGTTTATATACCAACAATAATGTTTACATGTTCTATTAGCATGTGTTACCACAGTTTATATACCAACAACAATAATGTTTACATATATGTTCTATTAGCATGTGTCACCACAGTTTATATACCAACAATAATGTTTACATATATGTTCTAGTGGCATGTGTCACCACAGTTTATATACCAACAACAATAATGTTTACATACATGTTCTAGTAGCATGTGTCACCACAGTTTATATACCAACAATAATGTTTACATACATGTTCTATTAGCATGTGTCACCACAGTTTATATACCAACAACAATAATGTTTACATATATGTTCTATTAGCATGTGTCACCACAGTTTATATACCAACAATAATGTTTACATATATGTTCTAGTGGCATGTGTCACCACAGTTTATATACCAACAATAATGTTTACATACATCTTCTATTAGCATGTGTCACCACAGTTTATTACCAACAACAATAATGTTTACATATATGTTCTATTAGCATGTGTCACCACAGTTTATATACCAACAACAATAATGTTTACATATATGTTCTATTAGCATGTGTCACCACAGTTTATATACCAACAATAATGTTTACATATATGTTCTAGTGGCATGTGTCACCACAGTTTATATACCAACAATAATGTTTACATATATGTTCTAGTAGCATGTGTCACCACAGTTTATATACCAACAATAATGTTTACATACATGTTCTATTAGCATGTGTCACCACAGTTTATATACCAACAACAATAATGATTACATACATGTTCTAATAGCATGTGTCACCACAGTTTATATACCAACAATAATGTTTACATACATGTTATATTAGCATGTGTCACCACAGTTTATATACCAACAACAATAATGTTTACATATATGTTCTATTAGCATGTGTCACCACAGTTTATATACCAACAACAATAATGTTTACATACATGTTATATTAGCATGTGTCACCACAGTTTATATACCAACAACAATAATGTTTACATATATGTTCTATTAGCATGTGTCACCACAGTTTATATACCAACAACAATAATGATTACATACATGTTCTAATAGCATGTGTCACCACAGTTTATATACCAACAATAATGTTTACATACATGTTATATTAGCATGTGTCACCACAGTTTATATACCAACAACAATAATGTTTACATGCATGTTCTAGTAGCATGTGTCACCACAGTTTATATAACAACAATAATGTTTACATACATGTTCTAGTAGCATGTGTCACCACAGTTTATATACCAACAATAATGTTTACATACATGTTCTATTAGCATGTGTCACCACAGTTTATATACCAACAACAATAATGTTTACATACATGTTCTATTAGCATGTGTCACCACAGTTTATATACCAACAACAATAATGTTTACATATATGTTCTATTAGCATGTGTCACCACAGTTTATATACCAACAACAATGATGTTTACATATATGTTCTATTAGCATGTGTCACCACAGTTTATATAACAACAATAATGTTTACATACATGTTCTATTAGCATGTGTCACCACAGTTTATATACCAACAATAATGTTTACATACATGTTCTATTAGCATGTGTCACCACAGTTTATATACCAACAACAATAATGTTTACATACATGTTCTATTAGCATGTGTCACCACAGTTTATATACCAACAATAATGTTTACATATATGTTCTATTAGCATGTGTCACCACAGTTTATATACCAACAATAATGTTTACATACATGTTCTATTAGCATGTGTCACCACAGTTTATTTACCAACAATAATGTTTACATACATCTTCTATTAGCATGTGTCACCACAGTTTATATACCAACAATAATGTTTTCATACGTGTTCTATTAGCATGTGTCACCACAGTTTATATACCAACAATAATGTTTACATACATCTTCTATTAGCATGTGTCACCACAGTTTATATACCAACAATAATGTTTACATACATGTTCTATTAGCATGTGTCACCACAGTTTATATACCAACAATAATGTTTACATACATGTTCTATTAGCATGTGTCACCACAGTTTATATACCAACAATAATGTTTATATACATGTTCTATTAGCATGTGTCACCAGTTTATATACCAACAACAATAATGTTTACATACATGTTCTAGTGGCATGTGTCACCACAGTTTATATACCAACAATAATATTTACATACATGTTCTATTAGCATGTGTCACCACAGTTTATATACCAACAACAATAATGTTTACATATATGTTCTATTAGCATGTGTCACCACAGTTTATATACCAACAATAATGTTTACATACATGTTCTATTAACATGTGTCACCAGTTTATATACCAACAACAATAATGTTTACATACATGTTCTATTAGCATGTGTCACCACAGTTTATATACCAACAACAATAATGTTTACATACATGTTCTATTAGCATGTGTCACCACAGTTTATATACCAACAACAATAATGTTTACATACATGTTCTATTAGCATGTGTCACCACAGTTTATATAACAACAATAATGTTTACATACATGTTCTATTAGCATGTGTCACCACAGTTTATATACCAACAACAATAATGTTTACATATATGTTCTATTAGCATGTGTCACTACAGTTTATATACCAACAACAAAAATGTTTACATACATGTTCTATTAGCATGTGTCACCACAGTTTATATACCAACAACAATAATGTTTACATACATGTTCTATTAGCATGTGTCACCACAGTTTATATACCAACAACAAAAATGTTTACATACATGTTCTATTAGCATGTGTCACCAGTTTATATACCAACAACAATAATGTTTACATACATGTTCTATTAGCATGTGTCACCACAGTTTATATACCAACAACAAAAATGTTTACATACATGTTCTATTAGCATGTGTCACCACAGTTTATATACCAACAACAATAATGTTTACATACATGTTCTATTAGCATGTGTCACCACAGTTTATATACCAACAACAATAATGTTTACATACATGTTCTATTAGCATGTGTCACCACAGTTTATATACCAACAACAATAATGTTTACATACATGTTCTATTAGCATGTGTCACCACAGTTTATATACCAACAACAATAATGTTTACATACATGTTCTATTAGCATGTGTCACCACAGTTTATATACCAACAGCAATAATGTTTACATACATGTTCTATTAGCATGTGTCACCACAGTTTATATACCAACAACAATAATGTTTACATACATGTTCTATTAGCATGTGTCACCACAGTTTATATACCAACAACAATAATGTTTACATACATGTTCTATTAGCATGTGTCACAACAATTTATATACCAACAATAATGTTTACATACATGTTCTATTAGCATGTGTCACCACATTTTATATACCAACAACAATAATGTTTACATACATGTTCTATTAGCATGTGTCACAACAATTTATATACCAACAATAATGTTTACATACATGTTCTATTAGCATGTGTCACCAGTTTATATACCAACAACAATAATGTTTACATACATGTTCTAGTGGCATGTGTCACCACAGTTTATATACCAACAATAATGTTTACATACATGTTCTATTAACATGTGTCACCAGTTTATATACCAACAACAATAATGTTTACATACATGTTCTATTAGCATGTGTCACCACAGTTTATATACCAACAACAATAATGTTTACATACATGTTCTATTAGCATGTGTCACCACAGTTTATATACCAACAACAATAATGTTTACATACATGTTCTATTAGCATGTGTCACCACAGTTTATATAACAACAATAATGTTTACATACATGTTCTATTAGCATGTGTTACCACAGTTTATATACCAACAACAATAATGTTTACATACATGTTCTATTAGCATGTGTCACTACAGTTTATATACCAACAATAATGTTTACATACATGTTCTATTAGCATGTGTCACCACAGTTTATATACCAACAATAATGTTTACATACATGTTTTATTAGCATGTGTCACCACAGTTTATATACCAACAATAATGTTTACATACATGTTCTATTAGCATGTGTCACCACAGTTTATATACCAACAATAATGTTTACATACATGTTCTATTAGCATGTATCACCACAGTTTATATAACAACAATAATGTTTACATACATGTTCTAGTGGCATGTGTCACCACAGTTTATATACCAACAATAATGTTTACATACATGTTCTATTAGCATGTGTCACCACAGTTTATATACCAACAACAATAATGTTTACATATATGTTCTATTAGCATGTGTCACCACAGTTTATATACCAACAATAATGTTTACATACATGTTCTATTAGCATGTATCACCAGTTTATATACCAACAACAATAATGTTTACATACATGTTCTATTAGCATGTGTCACCACAGTTTATATACCAGCAACAATAAGGTTTACATACATGTTCTATTAGCATGTGTCACCACAGTTTATATACCAACAACAATAATGTTTACATACATGTTCTATTAGCATGTGTCACCACAGTTTATATACCAACAACAATAATGTTTACATACATGTTCTATTAGCATGTGTCACCACAGTTTATATAACAACAATAATGTTTACATACATGTTCTATTAGCATGTGTCACCACAGTTTATATACCAACAACAATAATGTTTACATATATGTTCTATTAGCATGTGTCACCACAGTTTATATACCAACATTAATGTTTACATACATGTTCTATTAGCACGTGTCACCAGTTTATATACCAACAACAATAATGTTTACATACATGTTCTATTAGCATGTGTCACCACAGTTTATATACCAACAATAATGTTTACATACATGTTCTATTAGCATGTGTCACCACAGTTTATATACCAACAACAATAATGTTTACATACATGTTCTATTAGCATGTGTCACCACAGTTTATATACCAACAACAATAATGTTTACATACATGTTCTTTTAGCATGTGTCACCACAGTTTATATACCAACAACAATAATGTTTACATACATGTTCTATTAGCATGTGTCACCACAGTTTATATACCAACAATAATGTTTACATATATGTTCTAGTAGCATGTGTCACCACAGTTTATATACCAACAATAATGTTTACATACATGTTCTATTAGCATGTGTCACCACAGTTTATATAAGAACAATAATGTTTACATACATGTTCTATTAGCATGTGTCACCACAGTTTATATACCAACAACAATAATGTTTACATACATGTTCTATTAGCATGTGTCACCACAGTTTATATACCAGCAACAATAATGTTTACATACATGTTCTATTAGCATGTGTCACCACAATTTATATACCAACAACAATAATGTTTACATACATGTTCTATTAGCATGTGTCACGACAGTTTATATACCAACAATAATAATGTTTACATACATGTTCTATTAGCATGTGTCATCTCAGTTTATATACCAACAACAATAATGTTTACATACATGTTCTTCTTCTTCTTTTAGTTCATCCAGAGTGTTTTTTCAGATGTGATTGCGGTGTGTCTGTTATGCGCCCTTGGGCCGAAACCCGTAGGCCAACACATCGACTTTAGCGTGCTTTTTTGACCAGGTAGCATTCCTGGGAGACTCTCACTTTTGTGGTGCCGTCTACATCCATGCTGGCCAAGTTAGAACGGTCGAAGACAACGGTCATCCCTCAAAGGAAGGCAGGGACAGTCCATAGCATTTTCCGCCATCCAAGGTTGCTTCCATAGTTGCAGGGCCGACACATAACGCCCTTGTTCTGGGCTAGCCGAGGGAATCGTCACGTCCTGCTCATGGCTGCTTTAAATCCTCACTTCAATATATTGGTCATTTTGTTTGCCCCGGGTCATTCCCGCACAAACCAGACAGGTTTGCAGACGGCATCCACTCAGCGAGTTTTCGGACATGTGCTTGTCGTTGCGCCCATCAGAGCTGTTCCAGGCACGACAGACATTCGGAAAACTACCTAGTCAGAGCTTTTCCGAACAAGAGTGGCATTCGGAAACTAGGTAGTCAGAGCTGTTCCTAGCACGAGAGACATTCGGACGAGACATTTCACTTGGACGTAAATGCGTAGTGTCAATTTTTAGTTTGCCACCCGTAGGACGACGCTTCCTGCGGGCATTTTTTAATGAGGTTAGCCTTCCTCGGGTTTCGAGACTCTTGTTTCGGCTTCCACACAGCAAGCTTTCGCTTCGGGCTGCCACGTAATAGATTCGCAAGACAGGCGTTCCATTTCGTGTCAACGAGACAATTTTCCACCTTTGATTACACTCACTCCATGAGTGTGGTTACAGACTATCGGACGTCTGCGAGACGTGCGACCGAGGTGTTTTTCCACCTTTTGTACTCACTCACGAGGTAGGCTACATGTGCTGCCGGCTCAGCACCTTACCTCCGTGTGTCTGTGGGCGAGTAACGGTCAGGCCCTTTCATCCGGGGATACCTCATATCCCCCAGCTAAGAGCCATCTAACGAATCTGCGCCGAGCATGTAGCGTTCTCAGCACATCATCACAATTTTGATGTAGGTTTGTGTCGGCCAGGCTCTCACTTCCGAGAGTTTATGGCTTAGAGACGTTCAGCCATACACCTCGGATGGGAGCCTTAGAGGTTATGCCCGGACTGAGATTTAGGGATCGTTTGCCTGATTTTGACTGCTATCCTCAGTCTTACCTGCAGAGCAGCAGGTTGTGTCTCTCTTAGTCTGGTCCCTATCCCACGAGCCGTCCGATATGTAGTTTTCACACATCGGCAAGCACATGGGGTCGATGGGACACGCAAGCTCCCCCACCACGGCAAGGTGGAGACACATCGGGGGAGACATACATGTTCTATTAGCATGTGTCACCACAGTTTATATACCAACAATAATGTTTACATACATGTTCTATTAGCATGTGTCACCACAGTTTATATACCAACAATAATGTTTACATACATGTTCTATTAGCATGTGTCACCACAGTTTATATACCAACAATAATGTTTACATACATGTTCTATTAGCATGTGTCACCACAGTTTATATACCAACAACAATAATGTTTACATACATGTTCTAGTAGCATGTGTCACCACAGTTTATATACCAACAACAATAATGTTTACATATATGTTCTATTAGCATGTGTCACCACAGTTTAGATACCAACAATAATGTTTACATACATGTTCTATTAGCATGTGTCACCACAGTTTATATACCAACAACAATAATGTTTACATACATGTTCTATTAGCATGTGTCACCACAGTTTATATACCAACAACAATAATGTTTACATACATGTTCTATTAGCATGTGTCACCACAGTTTATATACCAACAACAATAATGTTTACATATATGTTCTAGTAGCATGTGTTACCCAGCCCATGTATAGTCTAGTAATACAGATCATTGATAGACAATCTGTTATATAGTTCATTAATATAGATAACTGATATACAGTTTGTGATATAGTCCAGTAATATAGATCATGGATAGATTATCACTAAATCTGAACAGGACTATATTACTTATAGAATAGCACGACGTAATGCCAAACGAACAATTAGAGCATCTAGAGATGAATCCTGGAGAATATACGGTGAACAGATGGCGACCCTTAGCAAAGACTGCCCAAGAGAATTTTATAAACGTGTCACCACAATGAGAAACAGAGATGCATCTTACAACCCAACCACCATCATAAACAGCAAAAAAGGTATACCGATATTTAATCCACAACAAAGACTAGCAAGGTGGGCAGAATACTTTCAAGAACTACTTAACCCCACACATAACATAGAAAACCTCACTTTTGTGCCTAAATGCCAGGGACAGCAAGAACCAAATTTCATACCTGCAGAAGTCAAAGCAGTTATACAGAAAAGTCCTAAAAACAAATCACCAGGTCCAGATGGAATAACCACAGAAGCTATTCAGGCCTGTGGGGAAACAGGAGTTAAATGGCTAACAAGACTTTTTAACATAGCATGGGAAGAAAGAAAAGTCCCAGATGATTGGCAACAGGCAATAATAGTACCAATATGGAAAAAGAAAGGCAATATGAGAGAGTGCGAAACATACAGAGGTATATCACTCCTGAGCCATATAGGGAAAATGTATGCAAAACTTTTGGAACAAAGAGCTAGACCAATAGTTGAACAACAGTTAAGCAAAGCACAATTCGGTTTTCGGAAAGGTAAAAGTTGCACTGATGCATTATTTACACTTAGACAAATTTGTGAAAAAACTGTCGAATATAGTGACCAGCAGAATATTGTGTTTGTGGATCAGGAAAAGGCTCTCGATAGAGTAGACAGATACAAATTATGGACCATTCTTGAAGACTATGGGATAGAAGGGCAACTGCTAGAAAACATCATAGCCATGTACCACTCGAGCCAAAGTGCAGTAAGAACACAAGAAGGTATATCAGATATGTTCACAGTCAATACAGGAGTGAGACAAGGATGTGTGCTCTCTCCCCTGCTATTCAATATCTACATGGACAGAATTTCCAAAGAAGCAAGTCTCGACAGAACAGATTCAGAAAATTTAGAACTCTTTACTCCAGATGAAACAACTGACCCACAAGGAATAAATGAACTTCTATTTGCAGACGATCAGTGCCTGTTTTACAGCGATGAGGGCAGACTACAAAATCATATTACTAATCTGAGTTCAACCTGCAGCAGATACAATATGAGTATAAACACAGCCAAAACCGAAGTAATGCAAGTTAGCAGATCGCCAGGCCCACTAAGTATACAGATAAATAACACACCTCTGAAACAAGTTAAAGAATTCAAATACCTTGGAAGTATGATCACAGAAGATGGCAGATTGGACAGAGAAATTGAAATCAGATGTCAAAAAGCTAGTGCACTTACATATCAACTATCACCCTTACTGAAGCATCCAAACATACCCATGTCCGCAAAACGACAGATAATAAACAGCATATTCACACCAACCCTATGCTATCAATCTCAAACCTGGACTTTATCCAAATTACACCTTCGCAAAATGAACACCTGCGAAATGCCTGAGGAGAGCTGCCAACTTAACAATCCGAGACCGAGTAAGAAATGCTACTATCAGACAAACTGTGGGATCAACACCTTGTGCCACATTTATTGAAAGACAGAAGATCAAGTGGTTTGGCCATGTCGTTAGAATGCAACATCAGCAACTACCATCACTGGCCTTACATCAAAGATCTGCGACGAGACCACGAGGACGTCCAAGAAGAAAATGGATTGACGACATCAGAGACATTGTACAACCACACGGAATGACACTATCCAGTGCCATCCACCGGGCGCTGGAACGCAAATTATTCCTCCTCACGACGCTTGACGGCAGAAGTGGAAGATGATGATGATAGATTATCTGTGATATAGTCCAGTAATATAGATTCATTTATAGACAGACTATGATATAGTTCAGCAATATAGATCATTGTTAGTTCAATTCAATTTAGTTCAGTTCAATTCAATTCAATTCAAATTTATTTTAAAATAGGGTTAAAAATTGGGCATGCAGGCCCGTCTTACATTCAGCCCTTCCAATCACTCATCTTTCATTCATCAATAGTGCATGATACATTCACATAGGAAAATACATTGTCAAATGAATGGTGTAAACAATGCATATTACAATGTTATGAGACACATCCCTTACCCACTCACACGTCCCTCTTTCGCCCACATACACCCCCACCCACCCACACACATCCCCATCCACCCACCTACAACCCGCATCCGCACACACACATCTCACCCATTCACATATATCACCCACCCATACACATATACCCTCCATCCACCCACCCACACCCACCCTCCCACATAGCCACCGCACACACCCTCACCCAGCTACCGGACATTGTGGCGATTAGCCTTCATCAACAAACAAACATATTCACAAAACACAACATATAGTCACAGATATCTCCTGTGACTACATTCCAGATAGCAACATATAACGATTAACAGAAGAAGATAGTACATTTAGTTGCAGTTGTAAACATAGTAAAAATATGAATAAAATTTGGTGGAACTGTGGTAAAGTTGTGAAAATGTAATCAATATAAAATGACACAAAGTAGTGCAGTTTTACATAACAGAATTACAACACATACAGGACGTTGCAGCGATTAGCCTTCATCAGCAAACAAACATATTCACAAAACATAACATATAGTCACGGGTATCTCTTTCCTGTTAATCGTTATATGTTGCTATCTGGAATGTAGTCACAGGAGATATCCGTGACTATATGTTGTGTTTTGTGAATGTGTTTGTTTGCTGATGAAGGCTAATCGCCGCAATTTCCTTATGTGCCGTAATTCTGTTATGTAAAGCTGCACTACTTTGTGTCATTTCATATTGTTTACATTTTCACAGCTTTACCACAGTCCCACGAAATTTTATTCATATTAGTCCATAATATAGAGCATTGATAGACTATCGTGATATAGTCCAGTAATATAGATCATTGATACACAATATGTGATATAGTCCAGTAATATAGAGCATTGATAGACTATTCGTGATATAGTCCAGTAATATAGATCATTGATACACAATATGTGATATAGTCCAGTAATATAGAGCATTGATAGACTATTCGTGATATAGTCCAGTAATATAGATCATTGATACACAATATGTGATATAGTCCAGTAATATAGAGCATTGATAGACTATTCGTGATATAGTCCAGTAATATAGAGCATTGATACACAATATGTGATATAGTCCAGTAATATAGAGCATTGATAGACTATTCGTGATATAGTCCAGTAATATAGATCATTGATACACAATATGTGATATAGTCCAGTAATATAGAGCATTGATAGACTATTCGTGATATAGTCCAGTAATATAGAGCATTGATACACAATATGTGATATAGTCCAGTAATATAGAGCATTGATAGACTATTCGTGATATAGTCCAGTAATATAGATCATTGATACACAATATGTGATATAGTCCAGTAATATAGAGCATTGATAGACTATTTGTGATATAGTCCAGTAATATAGATCATTGATACACAATATGTGATATAGTCCAGTAATATAGAGCATTGATAGACTATTCGTGATATAGTCCAGTAATATAGATCATTGATACACAATATGTGATATAGTCCAGTAATATAGAGCATTGATAGACTATTCGTGATATAGTCCAGTAATATAGATCATTGGTAGACAATTTGTGGTAGCATGAAGTCTTTTGATAGCAAAACACAAAATGTATGTGTCATGTTGTCATTGATGAGTGTCCTCTCACATCATCTTTACAGTCATGTATGCTTGATTGCATTGTTTACTTGCATCTGTTATATATTTGCTTATGTGCCACGCTTGATTGGTCACACACTGCTGCTACTCTTGTGATCCACACCATGTCCTGTGTTCATGCACCATGATTCTCCCACTGCACATATATAATCAGTGATGCATGTCAGTCAGAAGCCACCGTCCACATAAAATGTCATGATGCAGGTCAGTGGGCATTTTTGATCAACCATCAGCACTTAGGTTTGCATGTTAGTGTGTAGTAGTTATACCAGATGCATACCATGTAGTAGTTATACCAGTTGCATATCTTGATTGTCTGTAGATCTGTCTCCATATCATGTAATAGTTATACTAGATGCATATCTTGATTGCCTGTACATCTGTCTCCTTATCATGTAGTCGACAGATACACTTGATGATTGTCTCCATATCATGTAGTTGATAGATAGACTTGAAGATTATCTCCATACCCTGTAGTTGACAGATAGACTTGATGATTATCTCCATACCCTGTAGTTGACAGATAGACTTGATGATTATCTCCATACCATGTAGTTGACAGACACACTTGAAGATTATCTCCATACCATGTAGTTGACAGACACACTTGAAGATTATCTCCATACCATGTAGTTGATAGATAGACTTGATGATTGTCTCCATACCATGTAGTTGACAGATAGACTTGATGATTATCTCCATACCATGTAGTTGACAGACACACTTGAAGATTATCTCCATACCCTGTAGTTGACAGATAGACTTGATGATTATCTCCATACCCTGTAGTTGACAGATAGACTTGATGATTATCTCCATACCATGTAGTTGATAGATAGACTTGATGATTATCTCCATACCTTGTAGTTGACAGATAGACTTGATGATTATCTCCATACTATGTAGTTGATAGATAGACTTGATGATTATCTCCATACCTTGTAGTTGACAGATAGACTTGATAATTATCTCCATACCATGTAGTTGATAGATAGACTTGATGATTATCTCCATACCATGTAGTTGACAGACACACTTGAAGATTATCTCCATACCATGTAGTTGATAGATAGACTTGATGATTGTCTCCATACCTTGTAGTCGATGGATAGACTTGATGATTGTCTCCATATCATGTAATTGACAGATAGACTTGATGATTATCTCCATACCATTTAGTTGATAGAGAGACTTGATGATTGTCTCCATACCATGTAGTTGACAGATAGACTTGATGATTGTCTCCATACCATGTAGTTGACAGATAGACTTGATGATTGTCTCCATACCATGTTGTTGACAGATAGACTTGATGATTGTCTCCATACCATGTAGTTGACAGATAGACTTGATGATTGTCTCCATACCATGTAGTTGACAGATAGACTTGATGATTGTCTCCATACCATGTAGTTGACAGATAGACTTGATGATTGTCTCCATACCATGTAGTTGACAGATAGACTTGATGATTGTCTCCATACCATGTAGTTGACAGATAGACTTGATGATTGTCTCCATACCATGTAGTTGACAGATAGACTTGATGATTGTCTCCATACCATGTAGTTGACAGATAGACTTGATGATTGTCTCCATACCATGTAGTTGACAGATAGACTTGATGATTGTCTCCATACCATTTAGTTGTCAGATAGACTTGATGATTGTCTCCATACCATGTAGTTGACAGATAGACTTGATGATTGTCTCCATACCATGTTGTTGACAGATAGACTTGATGATTATCTCAATACCATATAGTTGACAGAGACACTGTCTATGTTTATGTTTCTATGTAAGGCTTTATGAGCAAGAATTAGTTTGCTGTGTGTGTATGTGATGTTTGCATATATAATCTGTGTACATGTCATGATTTTATATGTGCATTGTTGTGTTGAGTTAAGCTGAGAACCAACTTCACTGCACTCAGGACATTCCCATATGCACTCCATCCCCTCGTTCATCAGCCAGTGAGGAGTCACACTACTAATCGTACGGGTTCTCAATCTGTTCCTCCATCTTCTCCACCCGGTCCCACAGGTGCATGACCACCTCTCCCTTGTCCATAGGTAATCGACCACCAAGAGGTGCATTCCCTACCAGCTATCAGCCTGTTCAATCCATGTTACATCTGAAGATGTGGATATCACTCGTATGTGTTACATCTGTGGATGTGGATATTCTCTAGTCATTCATTCATTCATTCAGTAGCATGTCCTTTGCAGAACCTCGCTGCCATAAAAACCTTCCGGAAAACCTCTCGATCATAAGCAAGATGTCCCACGTCCGATACGCCCATCCGGAGATCATCCACCACATCCTGTATCCATCTTCTCTTTGGCCTTCCTCTTCCTCTCTTCCCTGTCTTCGTTCTTGGAAGTGAAAATCCAGCATCTAATTCAGGATAACGCTCTCTTGGGTGATGTGATTATCTACACAGATGGGTCGGTGTTGAGAGGTAGGAGAAGTGCCTGGAGGTTCTTAGCAAAGGCAAATGGTCAACGTTTGGTGCAGGAGAGCCTGGCATATGATACCACAATATCTAGCTTAAGAATGGAGGTTGAGGCGGTCAGTGCAGCTTTCCACTGGATAGAGAATACGTTACACACACACACCGTGATTGTAACTGACTCAGAAAGCATGATGAGGAAGGTGAGGACAGGCAAGCTTCAGGCAGAGTGGCTTGCTTTGCTTCAGAGGTCATGGGTGGCAAGCATCACCTGGATCTTTTCTCCGGGGCATGCCGGTGTGCTGGGGAATGAACTGGCGGACAGATTGGCTGGCTCTGCAAAACTTGGTGGAGTATTGATGCATGATAAGGCAGACGTGGTTGCGGCCTTGTGGGAGCACGTGTACACCTCGGAGGAGCAAATAGACCACCATGGTCTGGGAAGAATGAGACAGCGAAGAGTGACAAGGGTATCTGGCCGACGCTCGGTGCTCAGAGGAAAGGCGAGACGGACATATAATCAGATTGCTACTGGTACTAATGGTGTTGGAACTTTTTGCTGGCTGCTGAGGATGGGGACGGAGCGCTTATGGGAATGCTCCGAATGCTGTGATGTCGGTTCCTAAATCAATCAATCAATTAATCAATTCCTCTCTTCCCTGGCATATACCCCTCCATTAATGTTCTCTCCAAACTTTTGTGACGTTTCAAGTGACCAAAATATTCTCTAGTACTTGTGTTATATCTATGGATGTGTATATTCCCTTAATGTTTGTGTTGCATCTGTGGATGTGGATATCCCCTAGTGCTTGTGTTACATCTGTAGATATGGATATCACATTGTATGTGTTACATCTGTGTATCTGGATATGCCCTAGTTTTCTGTTACATCTCTGGCTGTAGATGTTTCATTGTCTGTGTTACATATGTGGATGTGCACACAATTCTGTCTTTCCTAACTGTGTAGGATGTGAACATTCATTGTAATTCTGTCTTTCCTAACTGTGAAGGATGTGAACATTCATTGTAATTCTGTCTCCCCTAACTGAAGGATGTGGACAGCGGAAGGTTGGCGTCCTGGAGTCATATGTAGCAGGTGGAAACATGGCAGCAGATGGCAAGTGGCCCTGGGTGGTGTCTCTTGCTTACCTGGACAAACCAGTCTGTGGTGGTGTGCTGATTAGAGCCAGATGGGTTCTGACAGCAGCACACTGTATCATGTTGTGAGTTGTTTTCTTTCTTTCTTCACCTACCTCCCAGCAATGTTTCTTCTCACTGGGTACCATCATGGCCCCTGTCAGTTAATAGTGGGACATCATTCATGGTTCCATCAGTTAAGTGTGGGACATTCATGGCCCCTGTCAGTTAATAGTGGGACATCATTCATTGGTGGCCCATCTGTTAATGGTGGGACATCATTCATGGTTCCATCAGTTAAATGTGGGACATCATTCATTGGTGGCCCCTGTCAGTTAATAGTGGGACATCATTCATGGTTCCATCAGTTAAATGTGGGACATCATTCATGGTTCCATCAGTTAAATGTGGGACATCATTCTTTGGTGGCCCCTGTCAGTTAATAGTGGGACATCATTCATGGTTCCATCAGTTAAATGTGGGACATTCATGGCCCCTGTCAGTTAATAGTGGGACATCATTCATGGTTCCATCAGTTAAATGTGGGATGCCATTCATGGTCCCTGTCAGTTAATAGTGGGACATCATTCATTGGTGGCCCCTGTCAGTTAATAGTGGGACATCATTCATGGTTCCATCAGTTAATTGTGGGACATCATTCATGGCCCCTGTCAGTTAATAGTGGGACATCATTCATTGGTGGCCCCTGTCAGTTAATAGTGGGACATCATTCATGGCTCCTGTCAGTTAATAGTGGGACATCATTCATGGTTCCATCAGTTAATTGTGGGACATCATTCATGGCCCCTGTCAGTTAATAGTGGGACATCATTCATTGGTGGCCCCTGTCAGTTAAAAGGGGACATCATTCATGGCTCCATCATTTATGGCCCCTGTCAGTTAATAGTGGGACATCATTCATGGCCCCTGTCAGTTAATAGTGGGACACCATTCATGGGTCCTGTCAGTTAAAAGTAGGACATTATTCATGGTTCCATCATTTAATAGTGGGACATCATTCATGGTTCCATCAGTTAATAGTGGGATATCACTCATGGTTCCATCATGACTTCCCAAATGTTTGTGTGTTCATTGACTGAGGTGATTGAGTGTAACATTGTCCTGTGTGTTGGGATCATGACTTCCCAACTGTTTGTGTGTTCAATGACTGATGTGATTGAGTGTAATGTTGTCCCATGTGTTAGGATAATGACTTCCCAAATGTTTGTGTGTTCAGTGATCGAGTGTAACATTGTCCTGTGTGTTGAGATCATGACTTCCCAAATGTTTTTGTGTTCAGTGACTGAGGTGATTGAGTGTAATGTTGTCCTGTATGTTGGGATGATGTGTTCGATGAATATTGTCCGGTGTGTTAGGATCACGTGTTAGATTAATGTTTTTCTGTATGTTGGGATCATGTGTTAGATGAATATTGTCCTGTATGTTGGGATCATGACATAGATTCTTATTCTCCTTTGTGATGGGGCAATAACTTGACGATTGAGTGTTTTGAGTTAGCTGTGTGGTGGTTTAATTGTGTGCAGGTTTTGTATATTGGATAGCTGTGTCATGAGTCAACGGTTTGTTAGATCACCTATATATTGGGTCTGCTGTGTTTTATGTTAGCTGTGTGTGGATCAGCTGAATTGTATCAGCTGTGTGGTTGATTATCTATTTGTTAGGCTAGCTGTGTGTTGGATCAGCTGTATGGTGAATCAGCTGTGTCATAGGTCAGCTGCATGTTGGGTCAGTTATGTGTTGGGTCAGCTTTGTGTTGGGTCAGCTGTGTGTTGATTTAGCTGTGGGTTGCATCAGCAATGTGTTGGTACAGCTGTGGGTTGTGTTTGCTGTGTTGTGGATCAGCTGTATGTTGGGTCAGTTGTTTGTTGCATCAGCTGTGAGTTGGCTCAGCTTTGGTTTGGGTTAGCTGTGTTTTGAGTCAGCTGTATGTTGGGTCAGCTGTGTGTTAGGTCAGTTGTGTGGTGGGTCAGCTCTGTGGTGGGTCAGCTGTGTGGTGGGTCAGCTGTGTGGTGGGTCAGCTGTGAGGTGGGTCAGCTGTATTTTGGCTTAGTTGTGTATCGGGTCAGCTGTGTGTTGGGTCAAGTGTTTGTTGGGTCAGCTGTGTGTTTTGTCAGCTGTGTAGTGAGTCAGCTGTGTGTTGGTGTTGTGATGGCAAAGCTGATGTCCGCTAAGTCGCTAACATCTAATGGTTTTGCCCTGCCCGTATATTTTCAGTGCTGTCAATGGGCTCCATGACTACAGCAAGGTGCCCTTCTACTTTACAGTCAGTACAGGTACAGTCATCACTTCTGGAAATGTCTCCAGTTCTGACAGACATCAGTCGCCAGCACAGACTGTCAGAGTGTCCAAGATCTACTTCCACCCAGACACATCCATTCTTGCTAGTGGTGGCGTGGATTGGGACATTGCCCTTCTGCTGCTGGAAGAGGACTTGACCATGTCAGACTTTGTGCAGCCTGTGTGTCTGCCATCTTATGCTCAGGTGTTTGCACCGACATCCTTCTGTTACCTGGCAGGATGGGGGATTCTTAGTTACCGTCAGTGTAAGTATTAATGTAGCAATTATTTATGCCATGCTAATAATATCTGGAATTTTATTTTCACATTCTTAGAGTTCTCACATTCTTACTTATCATCAGTGCAAACTTCAATGTTAGTTAGTTAGTTAGTTAGTTAGTTAGTTAGTTAGTTAGTTAGTTAGTTAGTTAGTTAGTTAGTTAGTTGGCGGACAGTTAGAGCATTGCTTTGCTGATCCGGCAGCATCTGCAGCTTGTCTTGTTCCAGGTGTAGAGGTGTTACCTTTCCTCTGGAGTGAACTAGGCAGGCCGAGAGAGGGATCATGCTGCATGGGCAACACATGATCTCTATATTTTAGCCCAGACTTTGTGCTATGGAGAGGCAATAACTCCATCCCTGGTCTTAACTGGTCTCGGAATCAAAGTGAGAGGCAACTGTTACAGGTTATAAGTCCCTGTCAACTGGCGTAGACATGGGGCGCCACGCATTGCCTCTGACGGTGGGAGACACCTACAGGTGTCACTGATCAGCTACCGCCCGCCTCAAGCTGGGCAGCCCCCAGCCAATTGGGTGCTGATCCGCCACAGCCTGCCTGCTTCAATGGGTGCTTGGGGCTAGGACAAAATCTGAATCGCAGGCTGTAAAACCAATGCACCAGGTACAAATAAAAAGAAAAATAGAAACCTCAAGCTACGGCTTGCAACCTGGAACGTGAGAACCATGTGTCCAGGATTTTCCACTGGCTTGACCAATATTTACGATGTGAGAAAAACGGCTGTGATTGATGCCGAACTCAGTCATCTTAACATTGATATTGCTGGCCTGCAGGAGACTCGCCTCGCTGAGGAAGGGTCACTCAGGGAAAACAATTACACCATTTTTTGGAAGGGTAGAGGGCAGGCAGAAAAAAGGCAACACGGTGTGGGCTTTGCAGTGAAGAATTTGCTACTGGGAATGATTGAAATTCCAGCAGGAGGAAATGAAAGACTATTATCCCTGCGCTTGGCAACCTCTTTTGGTTTTGCCACCATTATTACTGCATATGCACAGACACTCGATTCCTCTGATGATGTGAAGGATTCGTTCTATGAGGAGTTAGACTCCGTGATCAAGGCAGTTCCAAAATCGGACTACATTTATATGCTCGGTGATTTCAATGCTCATGTGGGCAAGGACTCGAGTTCATGGCCAGTGTGCCTTGGAATATACAACATCGGTCGCATGAATGAAAATGGGCAAAGGCTGCTGGAGCATTGCACCAGTAATGACCTATGTATTACAAACTCTTTTTTTAAAACAAAAGAGATGCATAAGGTCACATGGAAACATCCAAGATCCGGCCATTGGCACCAGCTGGACTTCATCATCACACGAAGACATCTGAACCATATATCATTGGCTCGAAGTTACCACAGTGCTGACTGTGATACAGATCATTCTTTGGTTGTAGCAAGGGTTAGACTGAGATCAAAGAGAATCTACACAGCTAAACACAAATCTAGCCCCAGGATTAATATTATTAACACTCACGACCCTGAAAAGTGCTTTCAGTTTCAACAGCAACTTGAAGGCGCTTTCACTGATACACCAGAAAATTGTACAGTAAACGAAAAGTGGGGTCAACTTAAGGAAACTCTTTATAAAACTGCCGTAGGGGTTTACGGCACTGTGGATTATAAGAGGCAGGACTGGTTTACAGCAAACAGCGAGACTCTGCAGCCCTTGATTGATAAGAAGAAGATAGCTCTCTTAAGAAACAAGGAAAGACCAACGCGTAACACTCTGAGTGAGCTAAGGCAAGCTAGGAAGGATGTGCACAAGGCTGCAAGGCAGTGTGCAAATGATTATTGGATCAAGTTATGTGTGTCCATTCAAATCGCAAGTGATAAGGGAAACATAAGAAGCATGTATGAAGGAATAAAGAAAGTCTGTGGTCCAATGATCAAAAGAAGTGCACCATTGAAAACGTTGACTGGAGAAATCATAACTGATAAGAAACAGCAGATGGACAGATGGGTAGAGCACTATTTGGAGCTTTACTCAAGTGAGACCAAACTAGCGGATGATGCCCTCAATGCCATAGAGGCTCTTCCAACTCTTGACCACCTGGACACACTTCCCACCATAACAGAAGTTAAGTGTGCTATAAATGAACTTGCATCTGGCAAGGCTCCAGGTAAGGATGGGATTCCAATTGAGGTTATCAGGAGTGGGCAAGACACACTCACTCTACAGATCCACCAGCTAATAGAGCTATGCTGGCGAGAAGGACAAGTCCCACAGGATTTCAAAGATTCAAGCATCATAACACTGTACAAGAACAAGGGCGATCGGAATGGCTGCAACAACTATAGGGGTATCTTCTTCTTCTTCTTCTGCGTTCAACCGGAGTTTTTTTTCGGACGTGATTCCGTTGTGCCTGTTTACAGCAGAGCTGCGTTCTTGCGCCTTTAGGCCAACACATCCGACTTCTACGGGCATTTGTTGACCAGGTTAACCTTCCCGGATAGGGATATCTCACTTCTGTGTATTGTTGGAAAAGTATTTGCCAGAATTGTTCTGCGCAGACTTCAAGGCCTAGGAGATCAAGTCTACCCCGAATCACAGTGTGGCTTTCGACAGAACCGGTCTACCATTGATATGATATTCTCATTGCGACAAGTGCAAGAAAAATGCCGTGAACACAATCAACCACTGTTTATTGCCTTCATCGACCTCACAAAGGCATTTGATTTGGTCAGCCGTGAGGGTCTGTTCATGGAACTAAAGAAGATTGGCTGCCCACCAACTCTTCTGTCCATTGTGGAATCGTTCCACACAGGCATGAAGGGTATAATCAAGTTTGATGGTGCAACTTCTGAAGAGTTTGAAATCAAGAGTGGAGTTAAGCAAGGTTGTGTACTAGCTCCCACCCTCTTTGGAATATACTTTTTACTTCTACTGAAATATGCCTTTCGTGATCAGGATGATGGTATATACATTCACTCACGCTCAGATGGCGGCCTCTACAATGCTCAGAGATTGAAGGCCAAGACCAAAATTAGGAGGGTACTGATCAGAGAGTTGCTTTTTGCAGATGATGCTGCAGTTACGACCCACTCTGAGGAAGAATTGCAATGCTACTATCTGCATTCTCCAATGCTTGTTCTGAATTTGGTTTAACAATTAGCAAAAAGAAGACACAGATTATGTCACAAGGTGCACATGGGGTACCATCAATCTTTATTGACGACGCCGAACTAGAGATGGTAGATCATTTTACATATCTAGGATCAGTGGTAAATAGCAAATTATCCCTAGATCAGGAAATCAACATCCGGATTGGTAAGGCAGCAACAACAATGAACAGGTTAAGAAAAAGAGTCTGGGAGAACAGGAAGCTTACTGCCAAAACAAAAGTCCTTGCCTATCAAGCCTGTGTCCTTAGTACTCTTCTTTATGGCAGTGAAACCTGGACAACTTACTCACACCAAGAGAAACATTTAAACAGCTTTCATATGAGGTGTCTGCGAAGAATTCTTGGTATTAAGTGGCAAGACAAAATCACAAATACTGAAGTGTTGGAAAGGTCAGGTTGTGTGACGGTTTATTCCATGCTCAGTCTTCATAGACTTAGATGGATAGGACATCTTAGGAGGATGGATGATGGTAGAATACCAAACGACATCTTTTTTGGTGAATTACAGATGGGTAAGAGATCTCAGGGTCTGCCTGTACTACGATACAAAGATGTGTGTAAGCGGGGCATGATTGATACAGGCATTGATAATGCACATTGGGAGCAAGTCGCCGCTGAACGTGTTGCATGGAGGGCAAACATCAGAAATGGAATAAAGACAAATGAGAAAATTATTGCAAATAAGTCACGCACCGAGCGTGTGAGACGTAAAATGGTGCATGATGGTGGAAATGACCACGTGTTCATATGCACCCACTGTGAAGGGACATTTACAGCTTGAATTGGCTTTATCAGTCACATTCGCTACCGCCATAGGTAAAAGTTATTATCCCTTTTTAAAGCACAAACTATCGTCTGTCAAGACGGCAAGGTGCCAATGGAATGGAATAGTTAGTTAGTTGGTGAGTTAGTTAGTTAGTTAGTTAGTTAGTTAGTTAGTGAGTCTATGACTCTCTTAAAGTAGCCAAATGCCCAAAAGACCTTGTTGAGCTTGACTCTAGTCCGATTTTGTGAAGGCACAGGAAGGGTGTAGCATAGGTGGGGCGCAAGCGCTATTGAAATATCACTACTTTTATCGTTTCTTTACTTATTCAGTCGTGGAGATTTGTTTGCAACAGACGAGCAGTATCTCCGGCGGGCCTATTCTCGCTGTGCACGAGATCCGCACAGTGGCAGGCAGGGAGATTTGCTCGCAGCAGTCGAGCAATATATCTGGTGGGCCTACTCTCGTTAGTCGTGGGAGCCGCAGGGAGTCTGACGGTAGTACATGCTTTCAAGGTCCAAACACTTGCATTTGACAGGTATACGCGCCCAGTGGTCCGGTCGCATATACGACCCTTACCTGCGGGATCTGGCTGAACGCCTCTAAGTCAAGTCCTAAGGGTTTAGGGTCTGGCCATCGCTCGTCTCCTGCTCGTGGAGGCGAGGTCTCTGAGGTTTGACGCTGAGCAGCCAGCGTCTGCAGCCTACCTTGTTCCAGAGTATTGGTTACCCATTCCTCTGGATCAAACAAAGCAAGGCCGAGAGAGGGAACATATCATTTGGGCACCACATGTTTCTCTGAAGCTCTGCCCAGGCATTGTGATGGAATTTTGGCGAAATTCCAACTCACATACTTTGGTCTGTCAAGACTGTAAGGTGCTACTCACTAGTTAGTTAGTTAGTTAGTTTAGTTTAGTTTGTTTGTTTGTTTGTCTGTCTGTCTGTCTGTCTGCCTACCTGTCAGTCAGTCAGTCAGTCGAGGTTCCAACTTCATGGCAACGAGTCATCCCCATTATGCTCCGTTCCTGTGCCAGTGAATATCACAAATGCTCCTCACTGTCCAATGTGAAAAGTGGAACAGACAGGAGTCTTGGCAATCCAACAGCCAGCACAGGTACACTGTGCATAATGCCGCTGCCAAAATGCCAACACAAAAGTCATCCACAAAAATTACAGTTCATCGTTGATGGAATCGGCAGTCACCAGAAAGACTTCATTGACCCGGGTTTTCTCACATGGCTCGGTCGCTTTCCGCAGGGTGACCCGCCAAAAGCGCCGCACAAAGCACGAACTCCGTAGCTCCAGCATCGACTCCCAAGAGTCTCCTGAAAAATGCACTCGTGAACTGAAAAGGCAAAACAGTCTATTCAGCAACAGCTGGTAGCCATTGTTCCGAACATGCAGTTCACTGTGCAACAAAAGCGGACAGATGTAAAAACATTCCACATGAATTTCACAGCTCACAGAGTCGCGTCACACACTCGCTCGGTAGCAGGGTGATGGAGCCATATACTACCAGTCCAACATGAGGAAAATGTGAATGCAAACCGCAGCCACTAAGATAAATACTTCAGAAGCCGTAGTGGTTCAATGCCTAACCGCCATGCTGGGGACCGGAAGTCTCTCAAACTTCAATGTAATATGTTGTGATAACCAGAAAGATTTGCGGAAAGAGAGAGAGAGGAAGACAGTGTGAGAAGATTCTTGACAGTCTTGTGCCGTGGCACTGAAGAGAGTTTATACACGAATTGATTCATTATTTCGGAGATCGTGATTTGTAGAGAGGCATGATCGCCCACACCAGCCAGAAATGTACTGGATGATGATGGTGTCCCTTACACATGTTAGCCCATCATTTACCCTTTACATATTTTGTGTATCATCTGTCCTAGATATATTTTAGTCCATCATATGTCCTGCATACATGGAATATGAGGTCCATCATATGTCCTGCATACATGGAATATGAGTTCCATGATATGTGTGCTGTAGCAGATGTGTTCATTGAAGAGTGTATTTGCTTGCTGCTTCTGTAGACCTGAGGGCTGGTCAGCTGAGGGACACCAGAATACAGATGTGGTCAGAAAGTCGATGCAGCAGAAACACATTGGTTGGTGAAAGTGTTGTGAACACAAACTCCACAATCTGTGCTGGCTACTTGATTGGCAGACCTTCGGGATGTCAGGTAGGGTAGCTTGTTGTTTCCTGTCAATTGTTGTTGCTATTTCTTTGAATGAATTGCATTGATTACTGGAATCAACATGTTAACATGGAGTGAACCAATGTGATTGATGAACTAGAATCAACATGTTAACATAGAGTGAACCTGTACAGTATGTTAACATGGAATGAACCAATGTGATTGATGAATTAGAATCAACATGTTAACATAGTTAGTTAGTTAGTCGACAGATCATCCCCATTGCATATCGAACCATTCAGTCCATAAGTGCTCGGATCCCTTCCTCAGCAAATCCTGCAGCATGTTACGGCTAACGACATCACTTGGTTCTCGCAAAAGTCTTACTTCTCATAGAGCATTCAAAATGTCAGCTGTCCATGGCGCGTCCGCCCTCCACATTAGCCTTATCTGCGAGCTTGTCAGCCCGCTCATTTCCTTGTACTCCCGCATGCCCTGGCACGAAGATGAAACTAATCTTTGCCAGCCAAAACCTCTCCAGAGACAGCAACCACTCTCTTCGGAGAGTGTTAACATGGAGTGAACCAATGTGGTTGATGAACTAGAATCAACATGTTAACATGCACTGAAACAATGTGATTGGTGAACTAGAATAAATATGTTAACATGGAGTGAAACAATGTGATTGATAAACTAAAGATGTTAACATGTACTGAACCAATGTAATTTATGAACTACTAGGAGGCTTTAAATGAAAACCTTACATGTTTTTTTTTTTGATAGATATATTCTGAAAAATGTGACACCAAAATGTGAAATTGAAATAGAAGGGAAAATTCTTAAACTGTTAGATAATTTTAAATACCGAGAGGCATTTCTAACATCAGACGGAAGGTGCACAACTGAGACTAAGATCAGAACAGGGCAGGCAAAAGCCGCATTTCAGAAAATGAAAAGTATCTAATGCAATAAGTAACTATCATTGGATGTAAGAAAGCGAGCGCTGAAGTGCTATATAGAGCCTGTTTTGCTGTATGGCAGTGAATCTTTGAATGTAAATGAACAAATTAGGAAGAACTTGGAAGCAACAGACATATGGTTCCTAAGACGAATGTTGTGAATTCCTAGGACTTCTAGAGTAACTAATGATGATTGCCTGAAAGAGGCTAATGAAACTAGAACATTGTATACAACAATAAGAAAGAGACAAACAGCTTTCTTTGGTCATGTGATGAGAAGAGAGGCATTGGAGAACATCATGATGACTGGAAAGATCGAGGGGAAGAGAGGCAGAGGCAGACCAAGAGAAATAATGCTAGATGGATTGAGATGGTGGCATGGAGGAATATCAGCAGTAGGGTTGATCCAGAACACCAAAGAACGAGATCTGTGGAGAGACATGAATGCCTACGCCAACCTGAATGGCACTTGTTGTTTATAATGATGATGATGATGATATGATCAGAACAGTTATGATATGGGTTGGCATAGTAAAGGATGATTGTTATATCATGTGTTACTGATGCGTAACACCCTGGTTCTCTCTTGCTGTGTGTGAGTGCATACTCCATAGTGGAAATCAGTACTAGAGACAGCACGGATGATGGATTTACTGTGGGTGTATCAACCCAAGCTTCTCTCATTGCCGTTCATCTAAAGCAAAAATTAGAAAAAGATATGTAATGGGCAGGCGTGTCAGAGAAACAGTGCAGATAATGGATATACAGTGGGTGTGTGCACTCCAGCTTCTCTCATTGCTGTTGATGTTTTGCTAAGTGTTGTCAGTAAGAAATAAATCATTTTATATCAATCAATCAATCATGTGCCATGCCGGAAAGCGTGGGCGGTCATGACTCTCCATTTCACTCGATCACCAGAGTCGTGGATCAGCTCAGTGTTCCTGTCTCGTCCATGCCATGTGGCCAAGCCATCCAGATATTTTCCTCTCGGTCTTCCTCTTGGTCTGTTCCCCTCGATCTTGTCAGTTGTCACTAAGTTCTCCAGTCCATTTCTTCTCATAACATGTCCAAAAAATGTTGACTGTCTACATCTAATTTCTCTAATCAATCTACGATTTTCATTTGTCTCCTGTAGTACTTGGTCATTGGTTTTTCTATCTGTCCATGGTATTCTTTGCATTTTCCCCAGAAACCACATTTCTGCAGCCATCAGATGTTTTTCAGCTTGACTGCACATTGTCCAAGTTTCACATCCATACAAAAGAACAGGCTCTATGTATCCCCTCAACACTCTCTTTCTCGTTTCAATTGACATCTTTTTATTGGTCAGAATATTTTTCATCTTGCTAAAGGCTACCTTCGCCATGGCGATTCTTGTTCTAATCTCTTCAAGGCATCTCCCATCAGATGTTATGACTGTTCCGAGATAATTGTACAGATTCACTTGTTGAAGAATATCCCCATTTACTTGTATATTACATTGTGGCACTTCTTTCTTCCTAGTGACGACCATAACCTGAGTCTTTTTACAATTTAATTCCAACCCCAGCTGCTCACTGTGTACAACCACAGCGTCTACTAATTGTTGCAGATCCTGTGCATTGTCTGCAATCAATACTGTATCATCTGCATATCTAATGTTATTGATGTTTCGTCCTCCAATGCTGATTCCATTTATGTCTTTTACATTTCTGAAAATATTTTCACTGTATAGGGAAAAAAGATCTGGAGACATTACACATCCCTGCCTAACACCTCTCTTAATAGGTTGATATTGTCCCACTTCATTATCAATCCTTATGGCAGCTTTTTGTTTCCAATATATGTTTTTTATAAGTCTAAGGTCTTTCCCATCAATTTGTAGATCTGCAAGCATATCCATCATGTTGACATGTCTAACTCTATCAAAAGCCTTTGTGCATTCAATAAAGCAAAGATATATATCCTTGTTTACTTCTATAGCACGTTCAATAACTGTTTGCAGCATATACACAGCATTTACTGTACCCTTTCCTTCTACAAACCCACATTGTTCTTCCCCTATTTCAGGTTGTATTTTCTTCCTCACTCTTTGCATGATAATTCGTAACAAGATCTTTGTGATGTGACTCATTATACTAATTGTTCTATGTTGATCACATTCCAACGTTCCTGATTTCTTTGGGATTGCAATAAATATAGAGTTACATAATTCAGGAGGTATATCTCCAGTATCATATAATGTGTTCAGCAGTCTGGTGACTTGATCATTTCTGTTGCGATGTTATCTGCACCGGGGGGGACCTTGCCAGCTTTCATATGCTTAAGAACATTTTGAACCTCCATCTTTAAAATTGGTGGTCCTTCATTATTAAATCTAATATCATACTGTTCCTCTCTGTTATCATTATACAGGTTTTTCACATAATCTGTCCATACCTGTAGAATCTGATCTTTTTCTATTATGATTTTGCCATCTTTAGTTTTTAGACAGCCTGTTGATGTACTTGTTCTTTTATTAGTAAGTTCCTGAATTCTTTTGTGCACTAATTTGGTATTTTGACTGTTGTGTTGTTTTTCAATTTCTAAGCACTTTTCCTCAAGCCATGGTTCTTTTGCCTTCCTACATAATATATATATATATATATATATATAGTAGTAGTAGTAGTAGTAGTCGTAGTAGTAGTAGTAGTAGTAGTAGTAGTAGTAGTAGTAGTAGTAGTAGTAGTAGTAGTAGTAGTAGTAGTAGTAGTAGTAGTAGGCCTCTTTCAGTCCTGAAGGACTATAGAGTTGTACCGCTGGGGAGGTACCTGACAGCCCCGTTCGTGACTGTATAGTCTGATGCGAGAGTGACAATCCCTGTCACAGTTTCCGCATCTGTAAGACGAGGCATGTCCCGCAGTAAGTGTCTGCGTTTTGAGCCAGTGCCGCCTATCCTCAGTTTGTTGGATCAGATTGCGCTCAAAGGGCACCAGTCCGTTTCGTACATCTCTTCTCCAGGAACATCTGTTTGTTGTGACTCTTTCCCACGTGTCTGGATCTATGCTAAGGATTTTCATATCTTGTTTACACACATCCCTATATCGCAATTGGGGTCTTCCGTTTGGCCTCTTTCCTGTGGCTAGTTCTCCGCATAGGAGATCTTTAGGAATACGTTCATCCTCCATTTGAGATACGTGGCCCAGCCACCGGAGGCATCTCTGCTTGAGGAGGGAGTGCACTGTGGTAATATCCGCTCTTTCAAGCACGTCTTTGTTTGTTATATGGTCTTTCCATGATATTCCTAGGATACGTCTCAGACATCTCATATGGAAGGAATTCAACTTTCTTTCCTGTCTTGAGTACAGGGTCCAGGATTCAGACCCATAGAGTAGTGTGCTAACAACACAAGCTTTATATACTTAAGCTTTTGTATGCTCTGTTAGTCTATTATTCTCCCAAACTCTTTTAGTTAGCCTGGAAAATTTTGTGGCTGCCTTTCCAATGCTTCTGTCGATTTCTGTCTCTAATGAAAGAGTATCTGATATTGTCGACCCCAAATACACAAACTCGTGGGCGACCTTCAATTCATAATTAGACATTTTGATTGACGGAGGCGCACCAGCATCTTGTTCCATCACCTGTGTTTTATTTAGGCTTATGGTGAGCCCAGAGTCTTTGCAGGCGGCTGCAAAATGATCCATGAGCCGTTGGAGATCTTCTGCTGTATGAGTAGTCAGTGCTGCATCATCTGCAAAAAGTAGTTCTCTTATGCATCTTGATCTTATTTTGGTCTTTGCTTTGAGTCTTGATGGGTTAAAAAGTTTGCCATCAGATCTTGTATGGAGGTATATACCTTCAGTGGCAGTCCCAAATGCCTGCTTTAAGAGAACGGCAAAGAAGATACCAAAAAGTGTAGGAGCAAGCACGCAGCCCTGCTTTACTCCAGTGCTGATGTTAAATGACTGGGATGTTGAGCCATAAAATAAAATGGTCCCCTGCATGTTTTCGTGAAATGATTTCACGGGACTAAGAAGAGTGTAGTTTTATTTATATATATATAACCGAAACAACCAAATAAATCAATTTGATTATTGCTCGCTGGACTTTAGGCGGCCTGGTGTGCCTTGCCAGTGAGAAGACCTGATTGTTCGGGTCCACAATGATTGATGGACATCAGTCGCGGTGATCGGACAGATCTTGAGCTACAGCCTACGATGGGTGACATTGTAATATTCTGTTGTGATAATTTGGCCGTGTCCAGCGTTTGCCGCGTGGTCTAGTGTTTACACACCTGCTTCACACGCCAGTGATCCGAGGTTTGTTTCCGGGTCCGGTCAAGGATGTGCACTACTAACGAGCTCAAACGAGAGCGAAACCCGAGTCTAGTGCTTCCACATTGACGTGGATAGGCCTTAGGTTCATACCAGAAAATATATATATATATATATATATATCGGAATTGGCACCTTACCGTCTTGACAGACAACAATAGTTTGTTTGGCTCATTGTGCTTCAAAAAGACATAATTACTACAATCTATGGCGATGACACCAGGGATGGAGTTATGACCTCTCTATATCACAAAGCCTTGGCTGAATTGTAGAGATCATGTGTTGCCCTTGCAGCATGATCCCTCTATCGGCCTGCCTAGTTCACTTCAGAGGAAAGGTAACACCACTACATCTGGAACAAGACAAGCTGCAGAAGTTACTGGATCAGCGAAGCAATTCTCTAACTGTCCGCCTGTCGGAGCTTTGGTCCTTGAGCAGTTGCCAACCAAGGCTTAGCGCCTTGACTGCCCTGCCATGACATTTAGTCTTTAGGTTGCATTTCCTTGCACCAGGATAAGGTTTATGCCCTCCCAATTGTGCTTCTTTGCCCAAAGCCATTGGCACAATGTTGGGTGTTGGGTTTGGTAAGCGCCACCCAACATTTGGCGCTAACAGAAAGCAGGTAGTACTGTCTGCTGTCATGCGGTAGCTCAGTCATATCTGACTAAGACCTGACTGGTATATATATATGCCGGCATATGCCGGTCTCCCTGGTCTAGAGGTTACACAACTTTCTCTGTAATCTTGTATACTCTCGTAAGTAACGTGACGTTGCGTGAGAATCGGTAGCGGTTCTCTCCGTGTCAGTAACTTACGGGGTATGTGAGCTGGTTGCTCAGAAAGCAATGGCAAACTACTGAGCGTAATCTTGCCAAGAAGTCAACAATCAGCTGAAAGATGCTGATGTTGACAGCGATGTCCTGTAAAGAATATGCGGGGGTGGGGGGGGGGGGGGGGGGGGGGAAATATATATATATATATATCCATACTCACAGAATAGCATCTCTAGTATGAGTTTTTATGGACAGGTAGGACTGGTGATATCCTCTTAGTTGTACAATGTTTAGTTAACGATGGCCGTGCCAGATGTGACCAACCGAGATACTGAAGATAACATCATACCTGAAAGGTCACACGCAGTCTCCAGGGAGAGACAGGGTAGATGAAAGCTGTAGTTAGGACCAGGGAGGAAGTGATAACTGGGAGGGTGTGCAAGTAAAAGAGGAAAATAATCCATTCATCATGTGCCATGCTGATAAACATGTTTTGCCATCTCACTCTTTCACCTGAGTCGTGGATCAGCTCTATGTTTCTGTCTCGACCATGCCACATGGCCAAGCCATCCAGGTATTTACTTCTTGGTCTTCCCTTTGGTCTCTTCCCTTCAATCTTGCCAGTTGTCACCAAGTTCTTCAAGTCATTTCTTCTCATAACATGCCCAGAAAAGTGTGACTGTCTATGTCTAATGTCTCTAAATAATGCCACTAGTTATATATATAGACAGAGAGATTGCATGTGCATTAGCGAATATTGTGAGTGTGTGTTAGTGAGGGTTGGCAGTGAATATTATGTGACCTATTTTTGATTGATTTATTCATTACTTCATTGATGTTTGATTGTTTGATAGAGTTGTAAAAATAAACAACATCATCATCCTCAGCATTGATGTTAGATTGATTGATAGAGTTGTAAATATAGCCAACATCATCATCCTCAGGGTGACAGTGGTGGTCCACTCATGTGCCTGGACCCAGCTTCAGGACGATACATACTGGCTGGTCTGGTCAGTCGTGGAAGTGTTGAGTGTGGCCTGTCACAACCGAATGCACACAGTAACCGGTTTGCTCGAATAGCTATGGCAGTCACTTGGATAGAAGACATCTTGAGTGAATGACAGGCAAATAGTCCATGATTGTGTCACACCATGTAGTGAGCTGGGTCCTGCAATCAGCTGTGATGTTGGGTCCTGCAGTCAGCTTTGTCCTATATTCTGGATACATTCCACCACTGACACACCATCCCTGTACACAACTGGACATGTTATATAACTGCTGTACACAACTGTAGTTATATAACATGTCCAGTTGTGTACACTAGTTATATATATATATATCTACACACACTCAAACAGACATGAGGGAGCTTCAAATGAAAACTTTACATATTTTGTGTGTGAATACTATCTGAAGACGTAAAGAACAAATGTATCATTTTTTATGTAGTCACCACTGCGTTCAATGCAAGTCCTCCGGCACTTATAAAGTACTCCGATTCCTGTAGAAAAAAATTATTTGGGGTCACTACTCGGTGTGCCTGACCCAGTCGTGAACAGTCTGTACAGAAGTCACGCCATTTTGAAACTTCCTACTTCGTTCATACGCTTGTTGGACTGACAGGCATGCATACCATACTGGACCTTCATTCACAGATTAATTTCTACAGGTTTCACCCCTTCTCTGATCAGATAACAGAATGCTGCTCTTTGGAACATGTCAAAAGTGGGGTGGCCATCTTTAAATTGCCCTAATGACATCCCGTGTTTGTTCTCACCGTGATGTCATGTGGTAACACTCTTGACAACGTTAACAACAACATTGACAGGTTACAAGACAATGGCATGGTTATTGTCATTTCTATCACATTTTTCAGGTTTTCATTTGATGACCCCTCCCTTGTATATACACAAATAACTTGTATTTCTCACATATTCATCACACTTCTTGCACATTCTAACTTGGCCTTTACTTGTCACATATTTGTCATTCAGCTTGTACATTCTAATGTGAAATTGTTGTATATTTGTCATTCAACTTGTACATTCTAATGTGAAATTGTTGTATATTTGTCATTCAGCTTGTACATTCTAATGTGAAATTGTTGTATATTTGTCATTCAACTTGTACATTCTAATCTGAAATTGTTGTATATTTCTCATACAACTTGTATGCTGTAACTTGTACGTCATAAATTTGTCACTGTATATTACATGTTACATATTTGTCATTCTACTTGTACGAGTCACATATTTGTCATCTTACTTGTAAATTCTAACTTATGTCACATATCTGTAATGTACTCACATACAATCAAACATCATCCATCAGTTGTGTAATGTACTCACATACAATCATACATCAGTTGTGTAATGTACTCACATACAATCATACATCAATTGTATAATGTACTCACATACATTCATCCATCAGTTGTGTAATGTACTCACATAAACCATACATTAGTTGTGTAATGTACTCGCATACAATCATACATCAGTTGTGTAATGTACTTACATACAATCATACATCAGTTGTATAATGTACTCACATACATTCATACATCAGTTGTGTAATGTACTTACATACAATCATACATCAGTTGTGTAATGTACTCATGTACATTCATACATCAGTTGTGTAATGTACTTACATACAATCATACATCAGTTGTGTAATGTACTTACATACAATCATATATAAGATGTGTAATGTACTTACATACAATCATACATCAATTGTGTAATGTACTCACATACATTCATACATCAGTTGTGTAATGTACTTACATACAATCATACATCAGTTGTGTAATGTACTCACATACATTCATACATCAGTTGTGTAATGTACTTACATACAATCATACATCAGTTGTGTAATGTACTTGCATACAATCATATATAAGATGTGTAATGTACTTGCATACAATCATACATCAGTTGTGTAATGTATATACATACAATCATATATAAGATGTGTAATGTATTTACATACAATCATACATCAGTTGTGTAATGTACTTACATACAATCATACATCAGTTGTGTAATGTACTTACATACAATCATACATCAGTTGTGTAATGTACTTACATACAATCATACATCAGTTGTGTAATGTACTTACATACAATCACACATCAGTTGTGTAATGTACTTACATACAATCATATATAAGATGTGTAATGTACTTACATACAATCATACATCAGTTGTGCAATGTACTTACATACAATCATGCATCAGTTGTGTAATGTACTTACATACAATCATGCATCAATTGTGTAATGTACTCATATACATTCATACATCAGTTGTGTAATGTACTTACATACAATCATACATCAGTTGTGTGATGTATTTACATATAATCATATATAAGATATGTGATGTACTTACATACAATCATACATCAGTTGTGTAATGTACTTACATACAATCATACATCAGTTGTGTAATGTACTTACATACAATCATACATCAGTTGTGTAATGTACTTACATACAATCATACATCAGTTGTGTAATGTACTCACATACAATCATACATCAGTTGTGTAATGTACTTACATACAATCATACATCAGTTGTATAATGTACTTACATACAATCATACATCAGTTGTGTAATGTACTTACATACAATCATACATCAGTTGTGCAATGTACTTACATACATTCATACATCAGTTGTGTAATGTACTTACATACAATCATACATCAGTTGTGTAATGTACTTACATACAATCATACAGCAGTTGTGTAATGTACTTACATACAATCATACATCAGTTGTGTAATGTACTCACATACAATCAACAATAGTTGTGTAATGTACTCACATACAATCAGACATCATACATGAGTTGTGTAATGTACTCACATGCAATCAAACATTATACATCAGTTGTGTAATGTACTCAATATAATCAATCTTCATACATCAGTTATGTAATGTAGTCGCATATAATCAGCATTATTTGTGTAATGTAATTACATACAATCAAACTTCATACATCAGTTGTGTAATGTAGTCACATACAATCAAAATTATTTGTGTAATGTAATTACATACAATCAAACATCATACATAAGTTGTGTATTGTACTCACATACAATCAACATTATTTGTGTAATGTAATTACATACAATCAAATGTATCCTACATTAGTTGTGTAATGAACTCGCATACAATAAAAATCATTTGTATAATGTAATTACGTTGCCATGAGTCTGCCCAGCGGGAAAATTAACGGACAACAGTTCAGAAACTAGTCAGTATTAGTGAGGAATATTCACAGTAAACTGGAAGAAAAAACTAGAAGAAATAGACGCCTAAAATTAAGAGCCAATCAGATAGCGAGGTCAGGTCACGTGATAGATCGGGCAAGCGCAGAAAACGGCAGACACAGATGAGTCTGCTGAGAACTGCCACCAAGACGGTGTTGCAAGTAAACAGAGAGCCAGAGTTGAAAGTCGATGAGAACAAAGAGAGTATCTGTGGCGGGACAGCCCGGCAGCATCATAATTACACAAGTTTTCAAGGAATTACAGAGCCCACAATATTTTTCTAAAATTCTCTAAAAGAATAAACGTTCCCCAGAAGAGGATAAAAACGTAAGAGAAAAATACAGAGTCACTTAGAGCCCGCACTATCATTTTTACTACATTGGTAGATCAAAGCAACGTCTGGTCTCTACATCTAAGAGATTTTCCCTTTGATGTTCTGATCAACCAGACATCGCGGAGCCAGTCAGTTGAGATTGACGTGTTAGTTTAGAATCAAGAGGGTCAGCCAGACCCGTCTGAAATAATACATGGCAGTGCTACTCAGGGGAAAACCCCGTGGGATCCAAAGACGGCAATTTAATGCAGGCCTAACACCTATCTAAAAGTCCAGACTTTGTGGAGCCGGGACGTCTGTAATTGCCACCACAAAGGAGCAATTAGGACCAGATGCTTAACACCTCTCCGCAATACTACGGGGCAAAGTAGAAACCCATGGCTGACACATTCCGGCCAGCAACCGGGAAGGCTGGTGTTACCAGCCTATTGGAATGTAATGACGCAACTGCATTGCCGCCAAAGCAGGTTTCATTGTTTCAGGCGTGGGGGGCATCGGTCAGTTTGATTGACAGATGAAACTACCCTTCACAGGAAAGGAGGAGGGGTGAAAAGAATTTGGCACTTAATCCATCTAGGTAAATCATCTTACATGGAAAAATAGGTGGAGCTAACAGGAACTTGGACATATTAATTAACCAACCTGGAAACTAGCCAGGAATTGACTAGAATAAAACTACATGCATGGCCAGCAAGACTTCAGACGCAAATTCACAATAGCATTCTTAGGATACCTACTGGAGAAATATTAACATTTCGTTCTGTTGGACTTCTGTACGAAGTCGTATGACAGGATTTCCTAGCTATAACCCAGGTAAGACCATTACTCTGATTAGTTGTCTGCTAGTCTGAAGGCTTGTGTAGTTTCTTGTTCTGCATATTCTCCCAAACTTTACACTGGTGGATTTTCTTTGTACTTAATGTTCCAGTTCTAGCTTTACGATTTCACTGAGAACTATTTTCTTCTTTCATTCACCACTTGGTTGTCTGATTTGTTGTATGTGATAATTTGGAGAAATCCATTATCCAAGCTACATGAGCGTGTGGCTTATGCATGTACAGGAGATACATTTAGATTCATCCTGTATGATGTTAAACATTGGGGAGACTGACTACTTAGGAGAAATTCCTGAGAGCTCCCAGTCTCTTGATAGCGTCCAAATTAACGTTGATTATTTGGACCAACACTTTGAGTGCCTACCAAGATTGTGGTGAAACCACTTGGTTTGAGGAATGGCACCAGTTCACCTTGTCTGCATGATGTCTGCATGAGGACAGACATGACTTAGGACATTCAATACCCCAGACAGATTCAGGGAAGGCATTTAATGTTCGACAGGACTGTGCGACCAGCCCTTCCGACAAGACAGTATGAATGAATCAGAAAGGGAAAGAGTAAGTGAGGTGAACTTATATGGGAAACACTCCATTACATAAATGGAGGTGATTGTGTATGTTTTGAGCTATAGATGTTCCAAATAGTTTTATGAATATATACATATATATTTATTTATTTAGAACTGATATATGTTATGTAACATGCCATCATATATATCATCATACCATCATATATTATGACTTGAATGTATGTTTATATGAATGTATAGACATATGTGTTTGAGATGTGTAGACGTAGATACTACCCATCTTCGTTCGTTTCATTCCAGATCTCTTAGGAGCAATGGCCAGTCAACAACCCATATCCGGAAGTGACTTAGCCTTGTGAAGGGACCAATTTGGACTCCTTCAATCTGACAGTGAACTGCGTCTCACTGGGGGAAGCATGACCTATGTGCTTCTGAGCTTTTCAGCCAGATGAGTTACGTATACCATAATATAATCATCATCATCATATGCTCATCAATAGCAATAATAAACACAGTTGTTGTATTTTAAACTCATTTGTCCGTATAATTCTAAATGTTTATAAATGTTTGTGTAGCGTAATCAAGTACACACATTTTGTATCATTTAGTGGGGGTTCGCACATATTATCCAGAAGTGGGAATCTATGTCCGGGAGGTATCTTGCCTATGCAGTCATAAGTAACCAGATTACGTTGCATGTCTTAACTCCTCCTTTCTCACTTCTGGTGATACCAAGTACAGCCAAAACTATATAGATATATTCTATCTTCAACGAGCCACTTCTTGGCTGTTTTCTTGAGTATCAGGGACAGTGTCTTAAATCAGCATAACAGACATTAGTTCCACGTTTTCTCTCTGGGATCTGGGTGGTAACTAGTCCCTTCTGACAGAGTTAGGGGATCTTAAACTGCATCCAGAACTAAACACCGGTAGAAGAAAATGATTTTGGCTGAGTGGTTGCCCCTCTGGGATCTAACCCCAGCCAGTTGGTGACAGTATCCATCATGAAAGTTTATTAAGAGTTGCTAAGGTAGTTTATGCAGCAACCAACGATCTATAATGGCTAGCAGAGACGCTATCGCAACCAGGCGACTGAGCACACGACATCAAAACGAGTGAGTTCAACTGTGTCGTTTGGACGAGTCGACAGGCCTGTGCTGACCTCCGGTTGAGTTGAGCTGCCAGACTGTAAGTAGGGCAGTATTAAACATTTGTGTCTAGGAAATATAGTTGTCAGTGGTCATGATGAGAGGCTGTGGAGTTTAAACAGGTCAGATGCTGGTGGAGACGTGAATACGGTGTGACCGTGCCGGCGTAGCTATAGCTGACTCTGCTGTTGTTCACTCCACACCTGTGATGCAGCTGTTTTTCACTCCACACCTGTGACGCAGCTGTTGTTCACTCCACACCTGTGACGCAGCTGTTTTTCACTCCACACCTGTGACGCAGCTGTTGTTCACTCCACACCTGTGACGCAGCTGTTTTTCACTCCACACCTGTGACGCAGCTGTTGTTCACTCCACACCTGTGATGCAGCTGTTGTTCACTCAACACCTGTGACACAGCTGTTGTTCACTCCACACCTGTGATGCAGCTGTTGTTGACTGGTTTCTTGAACACATACATTCAGAACTGTCAGCGTTAGCTTGTAAATACCCTTAACAGCTCCCTGCCATACATACAATCTCATGTATCCTACATTAGTTATGTAATGTACTCACATACAATCATACATCAGTTGCGTAATGTACTCACATACAATCAGATATCATACATCAGTTATGTAATGTAGTCACATACAATCATACATCAGTTGTGTAATGTACTCACATACAATCGTACATCAATAGTGTAATGAACTCGCATACAATCGTACATAAGTTGTGTAATGAACTCACATACAATCGTACATCAGTTGTGTAATGTACTCGCATACAATTGTACATCAGTTGTGTAATGAACTCACATATAATCAACATTATTTGCCACATTTCTTGTACCTACATTTTATATGTTCACAAGGGTTTCTGTACAGTATTTCCAGAAATATTCACGAATAAAGATGACCTTTGAAGAGTATGTATATTTTATTTATCAGACATATCATATTTATCAAACATATATTTATCAGACATATCATATTTATCAGACACATCATATTTATTAGACATCATATTTATCAGACATATATTTATCAAACATATCATATTTATCAAACATATCATTTTTATCACACATGTTTATCAGTCAAGTTAGGACAGTGGCTTGAATATGTGCCTGATAATCATATGTTCACATCCCCTCAAGATGGGATATGTTTTCATTGACCAGTCTGTCATAAGTACAAGACGGGATGGATATGTTTCCATTGACCAGTCTGTCATAAGTACAAGATGGGATATGTTTCCATTGACCAGTCTGTCATAAGTACAAGATGGGATATGTTTCCATTGACCAGTCTGTCATAAGTGCAAGATGGGATATGTTTCCATTGACCAGTCTGTCATAAGTGCAAGATGGGATATGTTTTCATTGACCAGTCTGTCATAAGTACAAGATGGGATATGTTTCCATTGACCAGTCTGTCATAAGTGCAAGATGGGATATGTTTCCATTGACCAGTCTGTCATAAGTGCAAGATGGGATATGTTTTCATTGACCAGTCTGTCATAAGTACAAGATGGGATATGTTTCCATTGACCAGTCTGTCATAAGTACAAGATGGGATATGTTTCCATTGACCAGTCTGTCATAAGTGCAAGATGGGATATGTTTTCATTGACCAGTCTGTCATAAGTACAAGATGGGATATGTTTCCATTGACCAGTCTGTCATAAGTACAAGATGGGATATGTTTCCATTGACCAGTCTGTCATAAGTGCAAGATGGGATATGTTTCCATTGACCAGTCTGTCATAAGTGCAAGATGGGATATGTTTCCATTGACCAGTCTGTCATAAGTGCAAGATGGGATATGTTTTCATTGACCAGTCTGTCATAAGTACAAGATGGGATATGTTTCCATTGACCAGTCTGTCATAAGTGCAAGATGGGATATGTTTCCATTGACCAGTCTGTCATAAGTGCAAGATGGGATATGTTTTCATTGACCAGTCTGTCATAAGTACAAGATGGGATATGTTTCCATTGACCAGTCTGTCATAAGTACAAGATGGGATATGTTTCCATTGACCAGTCTGTCATAAGTACAAGATGGGATATGTTTCCATTGACCAGTCTGTCATAAGTGCAAGATGGGATATGTTTCCATTGACCAGTCTGTCATAAGTACAAGATGGGATATGTTTCCATTGACCAGTCTGTCATAAGTACAAGATGGGATATGTTTCCATTGACCAGTCTGTCATAAGTACAAGATGGGATATGTTTCCATTGACCAGTCTGTCATAAGTGCAAGATGGGATATGTTTCCATTGACCAGTCTGTCATAAGTGCAAGATGGGATATGTTTTCATTGACCAGTCTGTCATAAGTACAAGATGGGATATGTTTCCATTGACCAGTCTGTCATAAGTGCAAGATGGGATATGTTTCCATTGACCAGTCTGTCATAAGTGCAAGATGGGATATGTTTTCATTGACCAGTCTGTCATAAGTACAAGATGGGATATGTTTCCATTGACCAGTCTGTCATAAGTACAAGATGGGATATGTTTCCATTGACCAGTCTGTCATAAGTGCAAGATGGGATATGTTTTCATTGACCAGTCTGTCATAAGTACAAGATGGGATATGTTTCCATTGACCAGTCTGTCATAAGTACAAGATGGGATATGTTTCCATTGACCAGTCTGTCATAAGTGCAAGATGGGATATGTTTCCATTGACCAGTCTGTCATAAGTGCAAGATGGGATATGTTTCCATTGACCAGTCTGTCATAAGTGCAAGATGGGATATGTTTTCATTGACCAGTCTGTCATAAGTACAAGATGGGATATGTTTCCATTGACCAGTCTGTCATAAGTGCAAGATGGGATATGTTTCCATTGACCAGTCTGTCATAAGTGCAAGATGGGATATGTTTTCATTGACCAGTCTGTCATAAGTACAAGATGGGATATGTTTCCATTGACCAGTCTGTCATAAGTACAAGATGGGATATGTTTCCATTGACCAGTCTGTCATAAGTACAAGATGGGATATGTTTCCATTGACCAGTCTGTCATAAGTGCAAGATGGGATATGTTTCCATTGACCAGTCTGTCATAAGTACAAGATGGGATATGTTTCCATTGACCAGTCTGTCATAAGTGCAAGATGGGATATGTTTTCATTGACCAGTCTGTCATAAGTACAAGATGGGATATGTTTCCATTGACCAGTCTGTCATAAGTACAAGATGGGATATGTTTCCATTGACCAGTCTGTCATAAGTGCAAGATGGGATATGTTTTCATTGACCAGTCTGTCATAAGTACAAGATGGGATATGTTTCCATTGACCAGTCTGTCATAAGTACAAGATGGGATATGTTTCCATTGACCAGTCTGTCATAAGTACAAGATGGGATATGTTTCCATTGACCAGTCTGTCATAAGTACAAGATGGGATATGTTTCCATTGACCAGTCTGTCATAAGTGCAAGATGGGATATGTTTTCATTGACCAGTCTGTCATAAGTACAAGATGGGATATGTTTCCATTGACCAGTCTGTCATAAGTGCAAGATGGGATATGTTTCCATTGACCAGTCTGTCATAAGTACAAGATGGGATATGTTTCCATTGACCTGTCTGTCATAAGTACAAGATGGGATATGTTTTCATTGACCAGTCTGTCATAAGTACAAAATGGGATATGTTTCCATTGACCAGTCTGTCATAAGTACAAGATGGGATATGTTTCCATTGACCAGTCTGTCATAAGTACAAGATGGGATATGTTTCCATTGACCAGTCGGTTATAAATACAAGATGGGATATGTTTCCATTGACCAGTCTGTCATAAGTACAAGATGGGATATGTTTCCATTGACCAGTCGGTTATAAATACAAGATGGGATATGTTTCCATTGACCAGTCTGTCATAAGTACAAGATGGGATATGTTTCCATTGACCAGTCGGTTATAAATACAAGATGGGATATGTTTCCATTGACCAGTCTGTCATAAGTACAAGATGGGATATGTTTCCATTGACCAGTCGGTTATAAATACAAGATGGGATATGTTTCCATTGACCAGTCTGTCATAAGTACAAGATGGGATATGTTTCCATTGACCAGTCGGTTATAAATACAAGATGGGATATGTTTTCATTGACCAGTCTGTCATAAGTACAAGATGGGATATGTTTCCATTGACCAGTCGGTTATAAATACAAGATGGGATATGTTTCCATTGACCAGTCTGTCATGCTGTGACGAAACGCGTTTATCTGTCTTGGGTCGTCAAGATCCCGCACTATTTTGGCGCGTCATCGGGGGACTTTCCCAGCTAAAAATAGACTGAGGGAAGCCGATGGAGGAATTGCTATCTAGAATCTTCTCGAAACACCGGAATTCGAGTAACCCGTGATGCTGGGTATCGCTCTAAATTCTCGTGCAGAGAGATCTAGAAACTCTAGGCGGGGAATGACGGTTTCCCGAGAAAGTATCTTTTCTCAAGAAGCACTCGCTTTTAGTGCGCATTGAGTTGGCACGAAGCGGGAATGTGGCTAAACCAGGCATTCACTTACTTGTGTTCGACGAGAACAGACGCAGGCCTGATGTGAGCCAATTTTGTGTTGCGTCTCAACTCAACCATGATTCGGCTGACTGTTATGGAAAGGAAGCTGAGAAGCCCTTGAACAGTTCGGAAGCTGACTGGAGATCTGGTTTCTAATCATTCAGGTAGATATTTGTTTAAATCATGTAACTTTGTACAGTAGTTCCACACGCCATTGTTCTAACCTCATTACCTATGCGGATGCCCTTGCATACTAATTAGCAAACCGATCGATAACGTAGTTGACGGTGAATCGTGGGTTTGTTTACCGTGTGCTCGCGAATCAGCTGTTAGAAACGCCGTAATGTGATGTGGGCGATTTGGGTTCCAAATATATGTACCATATATTGCCAATCGTTGCATATATTAGGTTGCTGTGTTAGAATAAAACATAGTTACTTGTGCCGGATGGAAACTTAGATTATGTCAGTCAGTTGCTGAAGCCAGAAGAACGGTTAGAAAACCAGGTAAGTTGGTAGGTGGAGATTCAGACAAAATTGTGCTTAGTTACAAAGTAAAGGAAGAACTTAGTTCTGTGCCACCAGGAATGATGTAACTATTGTGTAATAACTTAATAGGGAATTCATTGTGTGGAACACTGGATTTCTGTGGTAAGGTAAGTTTGCTGTGGTGATATATATAATTGTGTATATATATTAGGTCATGGCATGTGATACTTCCTGGGGTAATTCCGAACGCCGAATAGCTCGACGCGTGATAACACTGCGTGCCGTCGCGATATAAATATGCGTTCTGAAATCTTGTCTGAGCTATCCTGTTTCTTTCATACTGGCGCTAGTGCGAGTGAATGCTAAGGTGCTGGAAGTATGGAAGGATGCAAGGAGGCTGTATGAGACTGGGGAAATATAGGATATGGGGGATGTGAAAGCAAGTTATGAAAGTATGTGTTGGTAGACCAAACCAACGATGAAGTTCAGTCCATGCCAAGGCTAAACCACTTGGGAGGACAGAACTGGAACAGTACCCTTGGAACATGTGGGGAACATGTATTCTCAAGAAGGCTTCTTGACTCTAAGGCAGAGTCTGATAAGAAGAGTTTGCTGAGGCGTGGGCAGGTGGTCCCACCAGCAAACAGGCTTGTGTACATATTGGATGTGATCATGTACTATTCCTATATCCCGAGGGATCGTATATTGATCAAGATTATGTTTCTTAATGAACATTGATGATGTTAGGAACGAGTCCAGGGACTCTTTACCTATTTGTTTAGTTCGATTAAATTAGAACAATAACAGCCTTGTATCACTACTGACGTTAGCGACGACTGGCAGATGATTAAGGATAGGTGAGACCGATGATCAGACTCGTCATTCTGATTTCTTGCTCTGTTTGACGGGCTGTTCGGTGAGGCCAGCTGACATTTGTGAACCCATGCTTTACTACTCTCCATATAGAGATAATGCTTTAGTTATATGCATAACTAAGTAGCATGACTGAGGGTTGAGTAGTTATTGGTAGGATGCATGTGGACTAATGTTTGGGCCAGTATACTCTCACCGGTCGCTCTTCCTTTTCAGGAGTTTGCCTGTTGAGGAACCAGTCAACTATAATTGTTGTTGGCAGGAAACCACTTCGTGTGACAGAGCGAAGGGTTCAGTTCTTTACTTATCACGCCAGACTCAACCACACCAGGTACCCAATGTGATTCACCATGCGTGAAGTTTGCTTCAAGACATACAACTGCCCTGAAGGTGCATGTGTGGGAAGTGATGGTTTGTGATCGTTTTCAAATAATAGAAGATACTCTGTTTTTGCCAGGAACATTTCAGCATGTTGAGTAATCATGCTCAACGAAAGGAAACACCGGTCCGTCTATTATGACGGGGGTTCTGCCTAAACGCAGAAGTAACTGATCTTCAGACACTTTAATGGTTCTTTGGACAGCTCTAGGGGCAGGTCTTGAGAAGAACTACACCAGTTATTGATTGGTGGCAAGTGTAACCCGGTGGAAGGGACTATGGATTATAGTCCAACCTGAATTGTTTCCGTGAAATAGATGTCTGATTCTATGAATGTACTGTCTCAGTATGAAGATATAAACTGTGTTCTAGTAGGACTCAGTAACATTTCAGTAGCCATATCTGATTCTACAAGCCGTGTGACTGTAAGAGACCATTGAATTGGTCAGTGACATTTGTCCATCCATGTTCCTGTGATGTGATGAAGGGACCATTGAATTGGTCAGTGACATTTGTTCATCCATGTTCCTGTGATGTGATGAAGGGACCATTGAATTGGTCAATGACAGATCTGTTCTGCAGTGGGACTGTGCTAGGAGTGACAGACCATTCGATTGGTCAGTGACTAGTTAAGTTCATCGCAGTAACGAATACTTGGAGCCAAGTCCAGGAGGATTGTCTCCCAACCAGTATTGTTCGAGAACTGTATTAACAGTGACTCCGTGGGAGTGATATAGATGCAGTTGGTCCAGTGAAGTGTGGTCCAGCAGTGACTCTATTGTTGTGGATCCACGTTCGGGAGACGGAGTGGTCTCCAAGGTTCTAGTCATCTCACTGGAGGGAAGCCGGGTGAGTGGCGGACCGACTGGACGGGACATCTGCATCCAATCTACTTCTCAACTCGATGAAGACACCTACATCTCTGAGTCTGTCTCTACTCTATCTTCTATTTGTGTACATAGATTCTTCTATTAGGATGGTCATTTCAGTTCTATATTCTCAAGGGTAGAATAAACTTTATGTAAGTTGACTTGCTCTTTGTATAATGATTGAGTGTGGTCTCGGACGATGCCTAAGTGTTCATTGTTCCACAGGTGTAGGTAGTTAGTGGGGGTCTAGAATCTGGAGGGGCGTGTAGACGTAACTAACTAACATGAGATCAACCACAGAGTAAAACTGTATCTGCTCGTCCAACCCCTGGGGCTAGAATACACGGGAGTGCCAGAGACACCTCGGGTGTGGTTCACTCTCACTACCCAAGGTGAACTCGTTACAGACCAGTCTGTCATAAGTACAAGATGGGATATGTTTCCATTGACCAGTCGGTTATAAATACAAGATGGGATATGTTTCCATTGACCAGTCTGTCATAAGTACAAGATGGGATATGTTTCCATTGACCAGTCGGTTATAAATACAAGATGGGATATGTTTCCATTGACCAGTCTGTCATAAGTACAAGATGGGATATGTTTCCATTGACCAGTCGGTTATAAATACAAGATGGGATATGTTTCAATTGACCAGTCTGTCATAAGTACAAGATGGGATATGTTTCCATTGACCAGTCGGTTATAAATACAAGATGGGATATGTTTCCATTGACCAGTCTGTCATAAGTACAAGATGGGATATGTTTCCATTGACCAGTCGGTTATAAATACAAGATGGGATATGTTTCCATTGACCAGTCTGTCATAAATACAAGATGGGATATGTTTCCATTGACCAGTCTGTCATAAGTACAAGATGGGATATGTTTCAATTGACCAGTCTGTCATAAGTACAAGATGGGATATGTTTCCATTGACCAGTCTGTCATAAGTACAAGATGGGATATGTTTCCATTGACCAGTCGGTTATAAATACAAGATGGGATATGTTTCAATTGACCAGTCTGTCATAAGTACAAGATGGGATATGTTTCCATTGACCAGTCTGTCATAAGTACAAGATGGGATATGTTTCCATTGACCAGTCTGTCATAAGTACAAGATGGGATATGTTTTCATTGACCAGTCTGTCATAAGTGCAAGATGGGATATGTTTTCATTGACCAGTCTGTCATAAGTACAAGATGGGATATGTTTCCATTGACCAGTCTGTCATAAGTACAAGACGGGATGGATATGTTTCCATTGACCAGTCTGTCATAAGTACAAGATGGGATATGTTTCCATTGACCAGTCTGTCATAAGTACAAGATGGGATATGTTTCCATTGACCAGTCTGTTATAAATACAAGATGGGATATGTTTCCATTGACCAGTCTGTCATAAGTACAAGATGGGATATGTTTCCATTGACCAGTCTGTCATAAGTACAAGATGGGATATGTTTCCATTGACCAGTCTGTCATAAGTGCAAGATGGGATATGTTTTCATTGACCAGTCTGTCATAAGTACAAGATGGGATATGTTTCCATTGACCAGTCTGTCATAAGTACAAGATGGGATATGTTTCCATTGACCAGTCTGTCATAAGTACAAGATGGGATATGTTTCCATTGACCAGTCTGTCATAAGTACAAGATGGGATATGTTTTCATTGACCAGTCTGTCATAAGTGCAAGATGGGATATGTTTTCATTGACCAGTCTGTCATAAGTACAAGATGGGATATGTTTCCATTGACCAGTCTGTCATAAGTACAAGATGGGATATGTTTCCATTGACCAGTCTGTCATAAGTACAAGATGGGATATGTTTCCATTGACCAGTCTGTCATAAGTGCAAGATGGGATATGTTTTCATTGACCAGTCTGTCATAAGTACAAGATGGGATATGTTTCCATTGACCAGTCTGTCATAAGTACAAGATGGGATATGTTTCCATTGACCAGTCTGTCATAAGTACAAGATGGGATATGTTTCCATTGACCAGTCTGTTATAAATACAAGATGGGATATGTTTCCATTGACCAGTCTGTCATAAGTACAAGATGGGATATGTTTCCATTGACCAGTCTGTCATAAGTACAAGATGGGATATGTTTCCATTGACCAGTCTGTCATAAGTGCAAGATGGGATATGTTTTCATTGACCAGTCTGTCATAAGTACAAGATGGGATATGTTTCCATTGACCAGTCTGTCATAAGTACAAGATGGGATATGTTTCCATTGACCAGTCTGTCATAAGTACAAGATGGGATATGTTTCCATTGACCAGTCTGTCATAAGTACAAGATGGGATATGTTTTCATTGACCAGTCTGTCATAAGTACAAGATGGGATATGTTTTCATTGACCAGTCGGTTATAAATACAAGATGGGATATGTTTCCATTGACCAGTCTGTCATAAGTACAAGATGGGATATGTTTTCATTGACCAGTCGGTTATAAATACAAGATGGGATATGTTTCCATTGACCAGTCTGTCATAAGTACAAGATGGGATATGTTTTCATTGACCAGTCGGTTATAAATACAAGATGGGATATGTTTTCATTGACCAGTCGGTTATAAATACAAGATGGGATATGTTTTCATTGACCAGACTCTTTTAGGTACAAGGCGGGGTGTGTTTTCATTGACCAGTCTGTCGTAAGTACCAAGAAATTACTTGGCAGATGTCAAGGCGGTGAAAGATGGATTGTACATTGTTACTGTATGGATTGTACATTGTTACTGTATGGATTGTTATATTATTGTTCTATGGATTGTTTCACCGTTGCTGTGTGAATTGTTATGCTGTTAAGGTGTGAATCATTATATTGTTGTTGAATTAATTGTTACATTGTTGTTATAAGGATTGTTACATTGTTGCTGTGTGAATCATTCGATTGAAACTGTTGCTGTGTGAATGATTACATTGTTGCTGTGTGAATGATTATAGTGTTCATGTTTGAATGACTACATTGTTGCTGTGTGAATTATTACATTGTTGCTGTGTGAATGATTATATTGTTGCTGTATGAATTGTTATATTGTTGCTGAGTGAATCATTATATTGTTGCTGCCTGAATCATTATATTGTTCATGTGTGAATAATTACATTGTTGCTGTGTGAATCATTACATTGTTGCTGTGTGAATGATTACATTCTTGCTGTATTGTCAACGTCTCTAGGGGTTTAGGTAATGGGTTCAGACAGGCAGATGATGCGAGTAAAGATGAGGCATGAAAACATGAGTACATCGTTAATGACTTTAATATCAATATATAAAAACATGAGTACATCGTTAATGACTTTAATATCAATATATATCATTATGACAATAATTGTACAATTCAGTTCATAAACTTGCACAGCTCTCGCAATACTCGCAACTCTCGCTCGTTCGTAATGAATAACATAATCGTGCCTCAGCACCCACACTAATACACGGCTTACAGCGGCCACATTCTCTCTCATTAGCGAACAACTGATGTCTAAGAAAATAGTCTATTATCCCTCTCAACACAGTCAGGCATCCTCTCTCATCCACAGTCTAAGTCCCATCTGAGGCTTTCTACTCAGGTGGTCACGAGGTTCTTGACTCTCGTGGGGTCCGTGGAGGTCATGCTAGTCGGGTCTGTCACCCTGTCCTTCCCTCGTCTGTTGGTGCAGGCGTACTGTGTCGTACGGTCCAAGGTGAACCTGTCCTGTCATTCAAGGGCACAGTCCCGTCTTTAATCTTCTGTCATGGGCGGAGGGACCTGTCTATATACCTGCACTATTCCCATGTCCTATGTCTGTCCTCTGTCCTCTACGTCATGTCCTTTGGATACCTTGACATGCTGTATGAACTGTTACATAGTTGCTGTATGAATTGTTACGTTGTTGCTGTGTGAATCATTACATTGTTGCTGTGTGAATGATTATATTGTTGCTGTATGAATTGTTACATTGTTGCTGTGCTGTGTGAATGATTATATTGTTGCTGTATGAACTGTTACATTGTAGCTGTATGAATTGTTACATTATGGCTGTGTGAATCATTACATTGTTGCTGTATGAATTATTACATTGTTACTGTATGAATACATTGTTGCTGTGTATCATTACATTGCTGCTATGTCAATTGTTACATTGTTGCTGTGTGAATTGTTACTGTGTGAATCAATTCATTGTTGCTGTGAGAATCATTAGATTCTTGCTGTGTGAATCATTACATTTTTGCTGTATGAATTGTTACATTGTTGCAGTGTAAATCATTACATTTTTGCTGTATGAACTGTTACATTGTTGCAGTGTAAATCATTACATTTTTGCTGTATGAACTGTTACATTGTTGCAGTGTGAATCATTACATTTTTGCTGTATGAACTGTTACATTGTTGCAGTGTGAATCATTACATTTTTGCTGTATGAATTGCTACATTGTTGTTGTGTGAATCATTACATTTTTGCTGTATGAATTACTACATTGTTGTTGTGTGAATCATTACATTTTTGCTGTATGAATTGCTACATTGTTGTTGTGTGAATCATTACATTTTTGCTGTATGAATTGCTACATTGTTGTTGTGTGAATCATTACATTTTTGCTGTATGAATTGCTACATTGTTGTTGTGTGAATCATTACATTTTTGCTGTATGAATTGCTACATTGTTGTTGTGTGAATCATTACATTTTTGCTGTATGAATTGCTACATTGTTGTTTCAGGTTTTACCTAGTTGTTGTTAGAAGTGTTACATTTCTGGTGAGTGAATTTTGTATTTTCAGTTTGCAGTAGATGTGTATTGTACAATAACTCATGTTTTCTGTATAAAATAGATGTGTATTATACAATAAATCATGTTTTCTGTCTCGACTATGCCGTGTGGCTAAGCCATCCAGGTATTTACTTCTCTGCCCTACCTTTCTTTATCTTGCCAGTTGTCACCAAGTTCTCCAATTTATTTCTTCTCATAAGGTGACAAAGAAATTGTGACTGTCTATGCCTAATTTCTCTAATCAGTTTATGATTTTCATTTGTTTCTTGTAGTACTTGGTCATTGGTTTTTCTGTCTCTCCATGGTATTCTTTGCATTCTCCTCAGAAACCAAATTTCCACAGCCATCAGATGTTTCTCAGCCTTTTTGCTCATTGTCTACGCTTCGCATCTATACAAAAGCACAGGTTCTGTGTAGCACCTCAACACTCTTTTTCTCATTGCAAATGACAGATTTTTATTGGTCATTATGTTTTCCATCTTGCAACAGGCTACCTTCGCCATAGCGATTCTTGTTCTAATCTCTTCAAGGTATCTCCAATCAGATGTTACAACTGTTCTGAGATAATTGTACCAATCCACATGTTTAAGAATATTCCCAAGTACTTGTATATTACTTTCTGGTACTTCCTTCTTCCTAGTGATAACCATGATATGTGTCTTCTTACAATGTAATTCTAATCCTAGTTGTTCCCAACCGCATCTACTAAATGGTGCAGGTCCTTATCATTGTCTGCAATCAATACACCTAACTTCTCTTTTGATAGGGGATACCCCTACCCCACCACCCGTCTGAATGTAAGCTTGTGAATTGATTGTCTCCTCTCTTGGCATAACTTCAATAAGAATCACACCTTCAATGTCCCAAAAGACAATTGTCATGACCTTTCCAGCTGAAGGAGTTGTCTTGAATTTCTTTCTTTAGGTGAATGCAGATGATGCACTTCATGTCTTTTTGTCTCAGGTTCAAAATGATGTGCCCAGGTTTATTTACCTGTAACGATCTTAGAATGATTTGGAGAACTTGGTGACAACTGGTAAGATCGAGGGGAACAGACCAAGGGGAAGACCTAGAAACAAGTATCTGGATGGCTTGGCCTTGTGGCATGGTCGAGACAGAAACACGGAACTGATCCACGACTCTGTTGATCGAGTGAGATGGCAGAACATGACCGCCCACGCTTACCGGCATGGCACATGATGGATGGATGGATCTTAGCCAAAAAGGTCTCTCCATCAGCATTGAAGCGCTCCAACAATTCAGAAGAAATTGCTTTCCTTTGCAATCGGTGATAATTTGTGAGACTTCGAGGAACCCATCTCGCACAGTTCTTAGAAAATCTGAGAGTTATTATAACTGCATTTGCACTACCATTGCTGACCGAAAGATTACGGCCAATTGTTGAGTAGGGATTTGCCTATCAGTAAGAATAATGCCCTAAACGCATTTCTACATTTCTGCTTTGGTGGCTGTGGCAGGACATCCATAGTGTGGCCAATCATTTCCGTATCTCCACTTCCTGATTCTGTGATTCTCTGAACCCAGCGATGGACTGTACTTCTGTAGACTGCAAAACTTCCATACACATAACATAGACGCTTGTGAATGTTAACAACAGTTTCCTTCTCTGCATAGAGAAATTCAATCACAATTGGCTGCTTATAACGCAAGTTGCAAACACGCTCCATTTCAACAGTGTCAGGCTGCCATATTATGTGGCCAGTTAGGTTGCAATTTGGTGCACACAATCGGCACATGCCATATTTGAAATGTAAATAGTGTCATGCTTCTATCTTCATTATCATCTGAGAAATCTAATCTGATGCATTACTTCCTGAACACCCCTTGTACAATATATCATGCTTTCTGTATACAATAGATGTATATTGTACAGTAACTCCAGGATCATGTGGAGGAAGTGTGACAAGGACCAATTGGGGACCAAGTGCTCAGAAAGTGATGGCAGTGGCCGAGGTGGGGCAGAGACTGTTGCATACACTCTACCAGCATCTGATTATTGAGGCACTTCACTGTGGTCTGGGCACACAACATCCCAGAGCCAGCTGCTCGAGTCCATAGATTAAAACAACATCCCACAGCCAGCTGCTCGAGTCCATAGATTAAAACAACAGCCCACAGCCAGCTGTTCGAGTCCATAGATTAAAACAGCATCCCACAGCCAGCTGCTCGAGTCCATAGATTAAAACAACAGCCAGCTGCTCGAGTCCATAGATTAAAACAACATCCCACAGCCAGCTGCTCGAGTCCATAGATTAAAACAACATCCCACAGCCAGCTGCTCGAGTCCATAGATTAAAACAGCATCCGACATCCAGCTGCTCGAGTCCATAGATTAAAACAGCATCCCACAGCCAGCTGCTCGAGTCCATAGATTAAAACAACATCCCACAGCCAGCTGCTCGAGTCCATAGATTAAAACAGCATCCGACATCCAGCTGCTCGAGTCCATAGATTAAAACAGCATCCCACAGCCAGCTGCTCGAGTCCATAGATTAAAACAGCATCCCACAGCCAGCTGCTCGAGTCCATAGATTAAAACAGCATCCCACAGCCAGCTGCTCGAGTCCATAGATTAAAACAGCATCCCACAGCCAGCTGCTCTAGCCCATAGATTAAAACAACAGCCCACAGCCAGCTGCTCGAGTCCATAGATTAAAACAACAGCCCACAGCCAGCTGCTCGAGTCCATAGATTAAAACAGCATCCCACAGCCAGCTGCTCGAGTCCATAGATTAAAACAGCATCCCACATCCAGCTGCTCGAGTCCATAGATTAAAACAGCATCCCACAGCCAGCTGCTCGAGTCCATAGATTAAAACAGCATCCCACATCCAGCTGCTCGAGTCCATAGATTAAAACAGCATCCCACAGCCAGCTGCTCGAGTCCATAGATTAAAACAGCATCCCACAGCCAGCTGCTCGAGTCCATAGATTAAAACAACATCCCACATCCAGCTGCTCGAGTCCATAGATTAAAACAGCATCCCACAGCCAGCTGCTCGAGTCCATAGATTAAAACAGCATCCCACAGCCAGATGCTCGAGTCCATAGATTAAAACAGCATCCCACAGCCAGCTGCTCGAGTCCATAGATTAAAACAGCATCCCACAGCCAGCTGCTCGAGTCCATAGATTAAAACAGCATCCCACATCCAGCTGCTCGAGTCCATAGATTAAAACAGCATCCCACAGCCAGCTGCTCGAGTCCATAGATTAAAACAGCAGAATAAACAAGCCAACCAAGAGGAAAGGAGGCTCTTCTCACAGAGAAAGCTGCAAGGGGTGTGGATTACAAACTGCCTTCTTTTCACATGGGAAAATTTCCAGAACTGGCACTTGGAATATTAAAGCTATGTATGAATCAGGTCAGACCGCATGATGATTGAGGAGATGAGACACTGTGCCAACTGCATTTTGGGATGAAGTGATTCAAGGTGGAATGGAACAGGCACACAGACTAGGCAAAGGTGAATCAGTGCTGTTCTCAAGCCATGCAGAGTAAATTCCCCCTCCCACATTTAAAGAACTAATAGAATGGGAAGCAGTAAAGTTCAATAATAATAATCCATCCATCCATCATGTGCCATGCCAGTAAGAGTGGGCGGTCATATTTTGCCATCTCACTCGATCACCAGAGTCGTGGATCAGCTCTGTGTTTCTGTCTCGACCATGCCACGAGGCCAAGCCATCCAGGTATTTGCTTCTAGGTCTTCCTCTTGGTCTGTTCCCTTCGATCTTACCAGTTGTCACCAAGTTCTCCAATTCATTTCTTCTCATAACATGCCCCAAAAATTTTGACTGTCTGTGTCTAATGTCTCTAATGAGTTTACGATCTTCGTTTGTTTCTTGAAGGACCTGTTCATTGGTCTTTCTGGCTGTCAATGGTATTCTTTGCATTTTCCTCAGAAACCACATTTCTACAGCCATCAGATGTTTTTCAGCCTGACTGCTCATTGTCCAACCTTCACATCCATATAAAAGTACAGGCTCTATGTATCCCCTCAACACTCTTTTTCTCGTTTCAATTGACATCTTTTTTATTGGTCAGTATGTTTTTCATCTTGCTAAAGGCTACCTTAGACATGGCGATTCTTGTTCTAATCTCTTCAAGGCATCTCCCATCAGATGTTATTACTGTTCCGAGATAATAATAATAACAGCAACATTTAGAACTACAACAAATACAGTAGAGATTAATTTAATCCAGTAAGTTCAAGAATAATAACGGTAAAATTTAGAACTACAACAAATACAGTAGAGATTAATGTAATCTAATAAGTTCAAGAATAATAACAGCAACATTTAGATCAGGCTAAGAGGAAGAAGTGCCCCATCGGACAGCTTTGGTCTACAGATTGAGATGAGGCCGTTAATAAAGTTAAAGAAGCCATAACTTCAACACCACTGTTAGGCTTCCCCAACTTCAAACTTCCCTTTATAGCCGAATGTGACACCCCTTTGGTCCGTGCTTTCCCACATCCAGAACGGCACGAAGAGGGTACTAGCTTGCGCTAGCCGTACTCTCCGTCCCTCTAGGCAAAACGCACAGATTAGCTCTTAACTTGAACTGCTGGGCCTGATGTGGACCATGACAGAAATGTTTAGAGTTAGGTGCGCAGGTGGAGGTGCTCACAGATAACATGAATCTGACCACGTGACACATGGCAAAACTTGGGGCAATCAAACAAAGTTGGATTGAGCAGATGTCCATGTTTGGCACAGTAAAACACAAGCCTGGGCGAGCCAACAGTAACACAGACTATTTGTCCCACTTTCTGTTGAGTGAACCAGAGGGATGTGACGAGGGAGAAGGTGAAATTGCTATCAGATGTGTTGCACACATTCCAACAGCAATAGGCTTAGTCCCATGTGTATTTGCTACATATAAACCCAACATAGCCACTCTGGCGAGATTACTAGCGGGATCACATGGGCGGTTCAGGTGCACAAACATAGAGGGCCGTACCAAACACAGACTTACAAAGATTACTAGTAGCAGACTGGCTCAACACTGGGTCGTGAGTGCAGAGAATGGGCAGTGGGCCGCACTGAGTTTGAAGTGCAACAGCTGATCCAGAGCAACACACATCAAGGTGACATAGTCGTCTACACTGATGGGTCAGTGGTGAGAAACAGACGTAGTGGCTGGGGCTTTATTGCAAAGGCTAATGGGCAAGTCTTGAAAAAGGAGAGCCTGGCATATGAGACTACGACCTCCAGCATGAGAATGGAGGTGGAGGCAGTAACAGCGGCATTCTGGTGGCTAGAGGAGACTACTGCAACACACGTTGTGTTCATTACGGATTCAAAGAATATGCTTAGTAAGGTGGAGATAGGAATATTTCGTTTGGAATGGCTCTCATCGCTTCAGAGGTCACAGATTGTGAGAATTGTATGGATATTTTGCCCTGGCCATGCAGGTGTACGGGGAATGAACAGGCTGATAGGCTAGCAGGGAATGCACCACTTGGTGGTATCTTGCCTATGGACAAGAGGGAGGTGGTCGTGCGCTTGTGGGACCAGGTGGAGAAGGCGAAGGAACAGATTGAGAACCCATATGTGTAAAGAATGAGATTGCGGGGGATCGGCAGGGGTTCTGAAAGAATCTCAAAACTGAGACGGAAGACCAGGAGAACATTTAATCAGATAGCAGTGGGAACAGTTAGTACTATGACTCTTCGCTAGCTGTTGAATGAGGGGACTAAGCACGTATGGGAATGTCTTGAGTGCAGTGATGTCAGTTCTTGACTCAGCTCCTATGGACTCTGCTATTCCTTCCATCCATCGTTTACATGGTCGGCCTCTTCCTCTGCTTCCATCTGGAAGTTGGGGTTAGAATATTCTGCACCATCCCAGGTTCATACACAGCTTGGGACTCTGAGATAAGTATCAACATTTCGTTTTCAAGTTTTCATTTTCTCTTCATTGCTTTCATTTTTTTTTTTCATATTCTTATTCTTCTCACCCCATCCGTATGCCTTAATGTAGTCAACGGAGGGTCTTCTCCGTGACTATATGTTGTGTTTTGTGTGTGTATTTGTTTGCTGATGAAGGCTAGTCGCCGCAACGTCATGTATGTGTCTTAATCCTGTTTATAAGGGGACTAGAACAGCGTAGCAATTTCATTTCATGGTTGTTTATTCTGCGGAAACCCACACCACCCCTTAACTGCTGGGAAAACGATTAACCCTGTGAACAAAACACTACTGGTAGAATTGTACCAAACCATTTGCAACATTCACAACTGTCTAGAGAATGTTGTCGGGGTGATAGTTAACGTTATTTGGAAGTGTGAATGGCAGAAACTAAAAAGATCAAATTCAACAATCAAACATATCCTGCAGAAAACATTCCCACCATCAGAACTTCCTTGGGGTTTGTTGACTGAAAAACAGATTTTCGATGCTATACTTGATGAGAAATGTTATGGTTTGGTAGAATGCGACATTGAGACCCCGGCTGAATTGCAAGAGTACTTTGCTGATATGCCTCCAATTTTGAAGAACACAGAGGTGTCCAGAGACAATATTGGTGGCGTCATCATTACGTAAGCAGGGTCAGTTTACAAAGCTAATATAAGGTGAGTTCCTATCAATCTTTGCATAAAATTGGGTGGAACTGTGGTAAAGCTTTGAAAATGCAAACAATATAAAATGACACAAAGTAGTGCAACTTTACATAATAGAATTACGACAGATACTTGACGTTGCGGCAATTAGCCTTCATCAGCAAACAAACACATTCACAAAACATATAGTCAATGAGATCTCCTATGACTACATCAAAATGTGACGACAGGACGAGAAGAACAAAAGGATGGAAAAATGAAAGCAATGAAGAGAAAATGAAAATTGGAAAATATTTTCATACTCACCTCAGAATTCCGAGCTGTGTATACACACAGCTACACATATATGAATATTTTTTTCCAATTTTCAGTCTCTCTTGATTGCTTTAATTTTTTCATCCTTTTGTTCTTCTCTTGCTGTCATCACGTTTTGATGTAGTCAAAGGAGATATCCTTGACTATGTGTTGTGTTTTGTGAATGTTTTTGTTTGCTGATGAAGGCTAATCGCCGCAACGTCAAGTATGTGTCGTAATTCTGTTATGTAAAGCTGCACTACTTTGTGTCATTTTATATTGTTTATCGATTTATGCAGTGCGGCACCGCAAAATATACCGCAAAAGGACATACCTTACTACTCATTTTTTGCAAACAATTTGAGGAGCCCAAGACTTGTTTTGGTCACCTAGTTTTACTTAAGGTAAGCAAGTATGCCTTTCTCACAACAACAGTAATATGCTTCCTACGTTCTTATTTCGAGATGTACTCTCCACAAATAAAACAACACGAACCCCGTGACAGAAAACACTCACTTCTTGAAGATGACGTCATTCTGTGTTAGAAGTGCCAGAAATAAATAGTATACTAACATGCATGCAGTGGGGTCACATCTTTTTTTGTGTGTGTGTGTTTTTTCAAAGAAAGAAATTCTTGGAAGATTCTCGGGAAACTGTAAGTAAACAAGCTGTTTAATTTTCTAAGGGACTAGATAGCAGTAGGTCCCCTTTCCCCACTCAATCGCCCCCGAGTCGTATAAAAAAAATACGTGATCCATCCATAATGGGTCATGCCAGTAAGTGTTGGCGGTCATGATTCACCATTTCACTCGATCACTAGAGTCGTGGATCAGCTCAATGTTCTTGCCTCGACCATGCCATGTGGTCAAGTCATCCAGGTATTTACTTCTCTGTCTTCCCCGTGTTCTCTTCCCCTAGATCTTGCCAGTTGTCACCAAGTTCTCCAATTTATTTCTTCTCAAGACATATCCAACAAATTTTGAATGTCTACGTCTAATTTCTTTAATCAGTTTACGATTTTAATTTGTTTCTTTGCGGGACTTGGTTGATAATGTTTCTGTCTGCCTATGGTATTCTTTGCAATCTCCTCAGAAACCACATTTCCACAGCCAACCAATGAATCGTGTGCCATGCCGGAAAGCGTGTACAGTCATGACTCGCCATTTTACACGATCACCATAGTCGTGGATCAGCTCAGTGTTTCTGTCCCGACCATGCCATGTAGCAAGCCATTCAGGTATTTACTTCTCGGTCTTCCCTTTTGTCTGTTCCCTTCGATCTTGCCAGTTGTCACTAAGTTCTCCAATCCATTTCTTCTCATAACATGAGTAGTATAGTACGCACCCTACGACCTCGTTTTGTGGATCTTATATATTTCCAACATTTATCGATCCTGATCCACAAAGGGTGATAACTCCTGATGTCGCTAAGGGGCGATAACTAGGTCATATCTAAGGGAGATAATTCTAAGAAAAGACAACTCATATTTCTAAGGACAGATAACAATTGAGTGGGTGTATAATATTTTAATTAATTATAAAATTAAAATAAATAAAACATGAAAGCAAAGAAATAAAAAGACCATGCATGGGGTGGGGCGCGGGGGTAGAAATTGGGTGTGCAGGTGCGTGGGGTGCTGCTAAGCGGTTCGGGTTTAAACACTATCATCAACCATGTTACAAATGAAAACCTTAAAAAATGTAAAGATGGTCAGTATTATTGGTCGTAGTGGGTATGCCCTATTGTCATTCGTTGTTAAGGCGTGAGTAGCGGTTATTAGTGATCTATAGAATGTCATAGGGGCTTATAAACTATAATCATATTTTGTGGCATGATTGGCACATAACTAAGAATAAAGGAGGTGCCGGCAGGAGCGGCCGTGTTTTAGTAAGCGCAAAGAAGGAGGTGCGGGGGGGGGTGGGTCGGTTTTAAGATCTGTAGGGGCTTGAACACTATCATCATGCAATTTCAGAGCTTCAAATGAAAACAAAAAAGACAAGATGGTCGGCATTATCGGTTGTAGAGGGTTAATGTCAGTCATTGTTAAGAGGTGGTCGAGTGGCGATGATGGTGGGTAAAGTGAACGATAACGCGGTCAAGTGGTGGTCAAGGGTGGTCAAGTGACCCTTTAAATTGTTGGGGTGAGTACGTGTAGTGGCACAGTGGTGGTTAAAGTGAGTGATGACATGGTCAAGAGGTTTTGAAGCGGTGGTCAAGTGGTCTAGCGGTAGTCAAGTGACCACTTAAATTGTAGGGAAGGGTACTGTAGTTACACAGTGGTGTTAAAGTGAGCGATGACATGGTCAAGTGTGCCAAGTCATAGCACAGCCTATGATGCAAAAAATAAAAGCGAGCAATACTCCCGAACCGAAAGAGAGAGATAACTAGGCAGCTGACGTATCACGGAGACTACGTCAGTGTTGTTGGTAAACAGATAGGGCATTCAGATCATTGAGCTGATTGAGCAAGCAGCACCTTTAAGTTATCTCCAATGCTTTGCGACATTTTCTGGCTGGACAAGGTTATTACTGGCTAAGATTTATATGAGAACGTAGAACCAGAATCATGGCAGCTCTTATATCGGGATAACTATTGTGTGGACAGATGCCGAAATTTAGAAATGAAATTGAGAAGGTCACACATCGGTAGCCTTAAATGGACAGAAGAAATGAAGGGCTGCAAGACAATTGATGCAATAGTTCTAAGTAGTATGGTCAACAGTTATCGTTGATCTTTTACACAGATCAGCCAGTTTGATTGTCACAGACACGATCGACATTTTTAATGAAATGTATTAATCACCTGATTGAATACTACATACGAATCTTGGCTAAATAAACAGGGCCACATCAAGTTATTTGTCAGCCTACGTGTAAGTCATTTTGATTCCGTTACTTCATTGCTGGGCAGTTGTCGGCACCTCTAAACTGGTTATATTTGAGCTGTATTACATTTTATGCCAGATAACCCCTCAGCAAAGTGGTCAAGGGGTAGTAAAGTGATCCTTACATTGTAGGAGAGGGTACGTGTAGTGACACGGTGGTGATTAAAGTGAGCGATGACGTAGTCAAGAGGTGATCAAGCGGTAGTCAAGTTGTCAAAGGGTGGTCAAGTGACCCCTTAAATTGTAGGGGATGGTACGTGTAGTGATATAGTGGTGGTTAAAGTGACCGATGACGTGGTCAAGCGGTGTTCAAGTGATCAAGGGGTGGTCAAGTCTTTGAATCCCACTGTGTTGGGGTATGTTAATGTAACATTGAATCGGCCGCTAAGTCATCGGTTTCCATCATGTATGTGTGGTAGAAATACTAATATTGTAAATTAGCTGCGCTGGCGACATATGTTACTATTAATCAGATCGCTGTTATATGTTAAAAAGGAGATCAATTGAATTGTGTGGCTACCGAAGCGGAAGAGGTTGCCTGGCCCCTATTTACTCTGTAATACCCAAAGCGCCAGTTTTCCTTATAGCGGTTAATAGTGGTCTTTAGTGGACGGTGTTTAAACACTATCATCACACAGTATAAATGAAAACCGTAAGAAAGTAAAGATGGTGAGTAGTACTGGTTGTAGTGGGTATGGCTTAGTGGCATTCGTTGGTAAGGGGAGGGTGAGTAGCGCAATAGCTAGATAACTGTATCCGGACACTATCATCATTCAGTGTCAGATAGTTAACCAAAACCTTATGCAAGTCAAGATGGTTGATATTACTGGTTGTAGAAGGTATGACTTAGTGTCATTCGTTGTTAAGTGGAGGGTGAGCGGAGGAATGGGTAAATAAGGGCATGGAGGTCTACCACCGACAAATTCAACGCATATTTGTGGCTTCGGTCGTCAGAAAACTTAGGATATAATCGTTATATGTCAATTGTAACGTGGTCGAATGTTTATTATAAGGGTGGGTACTATTATCTGTAGTGGATGAGACTTAAAAACTATCATTGTACCATTGTTGCTGTGTTAGGGATACAAAACTCGTCCTCGGGCTGTGTTATAGTGTGCAGCCAGTCACGGATGGTCATATGTCTAAGGTATACAGCCAGGACACATGGGTAATGACTACAACTGGTCAAATGGGTCATTGTTTCCGTTTGCAAGCATAAAGATACCCCCGGGAACAGTGGGTAATGGTTACATCCGGTCAAAGATGGCGTTGCATCCTGTCACATGTTAGTTTATAAGCCTCTACGACACTCTATAGATCACTAATAACCGCTACCCACCAATTAACAACGAATGAAACTAGGGCATACCCACTACGACCAATAATACTGACCGTCTTTATGTTTTTTAAGGTTTTCATTTGTAACCTGTATGATGATAGTGTTTAAACCCGACCCGTTTAGCAGCAACCAACGCGCCTGAACACCACATTTCCATCCCCGCTCCCCCACCCCACGTGTGGTCTTTTTATTTATTTGCTTTCATTTTTTATTTATTTAAATTGTATAATTAATTAAAATAGTATACACCCACTCAATTGTTATCTGTCCTTAGAAACATAACAGTTGTCTTTTCTTAGAATTATCTCCCTTAGATACGACATAGTTATCGCCCCTTAGCGACATCATGAGTTATCACCCTTTATGGATCAGGATCGATAAATGTTGGAAATATATAAGATCCATAAAACGAGGTCATCGGGCGCGTACAATACTACTAACATGTCCAGAAACTTTTGACAGTCTACATCTAATTTCTCTAATCAATTTACGATCTTCATTTGTCTCCTGTAGTACTTGGTCATTGGTTTTTCTGTCTGTCCATGGTATTCTTTGTATTTTTCTCAGAAACAACATTTCTGCAGCCATCAGATGCTTTTCAGCTTGACTGCTCATTGTCCAAGTTTCACTTCCTTACAAAAGAACAGGCTCTATGTAGCACCTCAACACTATGTTTCTCGTTTCAATTGACATCTTTTTATTGGTCAGTATGTTTTTCATCTTGCTAAAGGTTACTTTCGCCATGGCGATTCTTGTTCTAATCTCTTCAAGGCATCTCCCATCAGATGTTATGACTGTTCCGAGATAATTGTACCGATTCACTTGTTGAAGAATATTCCCATTTACTTGTATATTACATTGTGGTATTTCGTTCTTCCTAGTGACGACCATAATATGTGTCTTTTTACAAATTAATTCTAATCCCAGTTGTTCATTGTGTGCAACAACCGCATCTACTAATTGTTGCAGATCCTGCTCATTGTCTGCAATCAATACTTTATCATCTGCATATCTGATGTTATTGATGTTTCGTCTTCCAATGCTGATTCCATTTATATCTTCTACATTTCTGAAAATATGTTCACTGTATAGGAAAAAAGATCTGGAGACATTACACATCCCTGCCTAACACCTCTCTTAATAGGTTGATATTGTCCCACTTCATTATCAATCCTTATGGCAGCTTGTTGTTTCCAATTTATGTTTTTATAAGTCTAATGTCTTTCCCATCAATTTGTAGATCTGCAAGCATATCTACCATGTTGACATGACTTACTCTATCGAAAGCCTTTGTGTAGTCAATAAAGCAAAGATGTATATATGAATATATATCTTTGTTTACTTCTATAGTACGTTCAATAACTGATCGCAGCATATACATTCATATTTATGAATATTCGAGTTATTACCCAGGAGGGTTGAACGGGACATTGAACACGAAAGTAACACACTGGGCGTGGACATGGACAGTTGTCTAGTATGGAGGGTGTTTACCATCGGCTTAGATGAGAACCATATTGTGCTGAGTACAGGCAACATGATGATGGTTGTGGGCTTATCAATGGCGGACTACAATTGAGGTCAAGGCCGGGCGTGCGGTGTCACCTGGCATGAGGGCAGTTAAACGAAGGCAGTCAGTCAGATCAGCCTGGCCTCCCCCCACTGCGGCCAGCTGTTGTGTTGTACTAATACAATACCGCCAACTGTTGTGTTGTAGTAATACAACACCGCCAAAGCTGTTGCTGCCTGCCCCGAGACAACAATACCACTCACTATGTGGTTCAGGGACATTCACGGGAGGCGGGGGTGTTTGTAATCTGTGCGGTTTGCTTAGTTCATTATTTATTTCAAACATGTGCAGGGGTTTGGTTTAGCGACCGAGTACATTTCTTCTCGTCACATTTCACGGCCAAAGTTCAGCAGTCACATGTACGTTAGTTCTAGTTGTGGTTAGTACAGTAGTAGTTACTAGTTTATAGCCATTGTTGGTCGCCGAGTGGTAGTTGTCCGTTAGTATCGTGCTGTCATTGTTGTCATCCGGCGCCACCGGCCATCTCTCCAGGTTATTTCAAAATTTGTGACAGAGATATGATATTGAATTATTGATAGTGATATCCCGTTCAACCCCTGCACTGTGTGTTTTACTTGATTGTACATACATAGTGCAGCTTTCAGCTTGTTCATGGCGAATGTTTCTGTTTCACGCCCAGACCACTTGTATTGTAGTTCACTAGTTCACAGTTGTTTAGTTTATTTAATTAGTTGTCAGTCCATGTTGTAATGTAATGTTGATATTGATTCACTTCCTGGCTACAGATCTCACCCCCCCCCCCCCCCCCCACCCTCGCTTCTTCTTCTTCTTCCTTCTTCTTCTTCTTCTTCTTCTTCTTCTTCTTCTTCTTCTTCTTCTTCTTCTTCTTCTTCTTCTTCTTCTTCTTCTTCTTCAAGTTCCATGTTTAGAACAAACACAGGATCCTGACTTGGATTATTTCAGTGACCTGAGATTTTCATGAAGTATGATAGGACGTTCATGCAACATAGTCATTGTTTGTTCAGTTGTTAGTTTCAGCCAGGTCTAAGCCTTGCACAGGCATCTTTCTCTGTCGTCCTCTGTTTTTCGTGTGGAGTAATCCACCACATGAAGCTGATTTCTCCAATTCAGCTCTTTTGTTGATGTATCTCCTTCAGGTTTAATGAGTGATCTTGCAGCTCCTACAGCTCAATATCTCAGTGTTTGTTTTTTTCCCTGTCCACGAGATATTCTCAACATTCTTCTCTGTCCAGGATATTCTCATCACTCTTCACTGTCCACAATATTGATTATATTCTCAGCACTCTTCTCTGTCCACAATATTCTCAGCACTCTTCTCTGTCCACAATATTCTCAGCACTCTTCTCTGTCCACAATATTCTCAGCACTCTTCTCTGTCCACAATATTCTCAGCACTCTTCTCTGTCCACAATATTCTCAGCACTCTTCTCTGTCCACAATATTCTCAGCACTCTTCTCTGTCCACAATATTCTCAGCACTCTTCTCTGTCCACAATATTCTCAGCACTCTTCTCTGTCCACAATATTCTCAGCACTCTTCTCTGTCCACAATATTCTCAGCACTCTTCTCTGTCCACAATATTCTCAGCACTCTTCTCTGTCCACAATATTCTCAGCACTCTTCTCTGTCCACAATATTCTCAGCACTCTTCTCTGTCCACAATATTCTCAACACTCTTCTCTGTCCATGTTATTCTCAGCACTCTTCTTTGTTAATTTGTTGATGACTTAGCTTCAGCTGTGAGTGCTTGAAGTTTTAACAAGAGATAAGTGTGCCTATATTTTCTGTTTCTTCTCATGTGAACTTACAGGATTTCAGTTCTTGTGTGAACTTGTAGGAACTGAAGTTGTGTGTGAACTTGTAGGAACTGAAGTTTTGTGGGAACTTGTAGGAACTGAAGTTGTGTGTGAACTTGTAGGAATTGAAGTTGTGTGTGAACCGGCTGGATTCTAAGTGACAATGAATGTTTTCCTGGAGCTATGTGTTGTCATCCTCAAGGTGATCTGGTTGTGGCTGGTTGCTATTGTTAAAGCTCTAGTTCCAGCCAGATTTCAGAACAAAAAGGATGTCAGTGGCCAGATTGTCCTTGTGACAGGGGCAGGTAAATCTTCATGAATTTGTTGATGTTGACTGGACAACTAATACAGAACAAGAGTTGATCATTGACTAGACAACTAATACAGAACAAGAGTTGATCATTGACTAGACAACTGGTACAGAACAAGAGTTGATCATTGACTAGACAACTGATACAGAACAAGAGTTGATCATTGACTGGATAACTAATACAGAACAAGAGTTGATCATTGATTGGATAACTAATACAGAACAAGAGTTGATCATTGACTGGATAACTAATACAGAAGAAGAGTTGATCATTGACTAGACAACTAGTACAGAACAAGAGTTGATCGTTGACTAGACGACTGATACAGAACAAGAGTTGATCATTGACTAGACAACTGATACAGAACAAGAGTTGATCATTGACTGGATAACTAATACAGAACAAGAGTTGATCATTGACTAGACAACTAATACAGAACAAGAGTTGATCATTGACTAGACAACTGATACAGAACAAGAGTTGATCATTGACTGGATAACTAATACAGAACAAGAGTTGATCATTGACTAGACAACTAATACAGAACAAGAGTTGATAATTGACTAGACAACTAATACAGAACACGAGTTGATCATTAACTAGACAACTGGTACAGAACAAGAGTTGATCATTAACTAGACAACTGGTACAGAACAAGAGTTGATCATTGACTAGACAACTGGTACAGAACAAGAGTTGATAATTGACTAGACAACAGGTACAAAACAAGAGTTGATCATTGACTAGACAACTAATACAGAACAAGAGTTGATCATTGACTAGACAACTGGTACAGAACAAGAGTTGATCATTGACTAGACAACTGATACAGAACAAGAGTTGATCATTGACTAGACAACTGGTACAGAACAAGAGTTGATAAGAAATAAAGAAGTGAATAAAGCTCAGTTTTATTTGCAATCGAATTGCGGGAATTAACAAACATGTCACATCGTCCGCTCACTAGTCAACTTTAGTTTGAGCAACAGTCCCACATTATTTATTATAAAAAGTATCCCTTACAGGGCCTAATTAGGTGATTATGCTGGTTGCAATATGCTGATTCATGGGCGATATTTTATTTGGCAAATAAAATTCACGGTAAACAAAGACATCTATTGGATCTATCGATTCCGACACTCGATCACACCGTCGCTGCCTGGGGGATGTGCCCCCCTCCCCTGTCAGCTTCTGCAGATCCATAGAGCACACTTTATTCACAAGCTTCGAGTTTCTCAATTCTATATTTTAGTTCATAATGTTTAATATTTTTTATTATATCGAATAAATTTCTGAACAAAAAAAATTATTTTAAACAAAAAATTATCCCTGGCGGAGAATCCAACCCCAGTCTCCCACTTGACAGGGGGAGATTCTTACCAATATACTGCAGAGGACACGTCAATAATTGCACCAAAATTAATAATATAGCCAAACACATTGTCCTGATGGAGTTTCCGGGGCCGGAAATAATCACGTGACCAGCCGGGACAATTTGACTATGAATAAAACTGAACATTATTCATAGTCGACTATGAATAGTCACTTCGTTTTCAGAATCACCTAAGGAGGCTTGGTCTTGGAGCTGGCTGCTCCATTACTAAGGTAACTTCAGATACAAAATCCAGCCATTTATAAAAAATGTCTATGGATATGGAACAAGAATAATCCAGCCAACCAAGATAACAGACTCTTCCAGAAGAGGTATGATGCAATACAGAGGATGTCACGAGGGATTTGGAATGCTGGCCTACCTCCTTTCACCAAGGAAAATCTCCACAATTGGCACCTAACATGTTAGAACATGTATGAGTTAGGAAAGACAGCTTTGGTGGTAGACAATAAGAAATATAAGATTAACATTTTGGGATTATGTGAAACAAGATAGAACAAAGCAAAAAAAAATCTCAACCATGCAGAGAGACATTATCTTGACTGCACTGTTATTATCACTGATCTGTGTCTTAATTAGTGTAACTTTATTTTGTGTACCACAGGGAGTGGGATTGGCCGTATCATGAGTGTCAGATTTGCAAGTTTAGGTTCACGATTAGTTCTGTGGGATATTGATGAAGATGGCAACAAGCAGACAGCTAATCTGGTGAGGTCGGCAGGAAGTGATGCAACAATCTACACTGTTGACCTGTCCAAGAGGGCAGACATCTACCAGGTGGCAGAGAGGGTGAGTTGTGTTGACCATATATGTCCATCACCCTATACCAGCACCGCAGGATGCTGTGGCTCTTGGTGGCACTACACTGCCACTCCTACTACAATATATGAGTATATATATGCTGGTCTCCCTGGCCAAGGTGTTAACGACATTGTTCGTAATCCTGTATATCCACGTGGGGAAAACAGCAGCTGCGAGAATCGGCAGCTGTTCATGCCGCGCTGGTAACTTACCGGGGTATGTGAGCTGGTCGTTCAGAAAGCAATGGCAAACTACTGAACATAAAACTTGCCTAGTACATCAACAGCAGCTGAAAATGCTGGTGTTGACTGCAACGTCCTGTAAGGGATATGCAATATAAAATTTTAAAAATAAACATAAAAAACAATAGAGTGTATGTGTGAAATGTGTGTGGTTGGTCACACTACACCGTGACTTGTACTATAATATATGAGTATATGTGTGAAGTGTGTGTGTATGTGTGGTTGGTCACACTACACCGTGACTTGTACAATAATATATGTGTGAAGTGTGTGTGTATGTGTGGTTGGTCACACTACACCGTGACTTGTACTATAATATATGTGTGAAGTGTGTGTATGTGTGGTTGGTCACACTACACCGTGACTTGTACTATAATATATGTGTGAAGTGTGTGTGTGGTTGGTCACACTACACCGTGACTTGTACTATAATATATGAGTATATGTGTGAAGTGTGTGTGTATGTGTGGTTGGTCACACTACACCGTGACTTGTACTATAATATATGTGTGAAGTGTGTGTGTGGTTGGTCACACTACACCGTGACTTGTATTATAATATATGTGTGAAGTGTGTGTGTATGTGTGGTTGGTCACATTACACCGTGACTTGTACTATAATATATGTGTGAAGTGTGTGTGTATGTGTGGTTGCTCACACTACACCGTGACTTGTACTATAATATATGTGTGAAGTGTGTGTGTATGTGTGGTTGGTCACATTACACTGTGACTTGTACTATAATATATGTGTGAAGTGTGTGTGTATGTGTGGTTGGTCACACTACACCGTGACTTGTACTATAATATATGTGTGAAGTGTGTGTGTATGTGTGGTTGGTCACACTACACCGTGACTTGTACTATAATATATGTGTGAAGTGTGTGTGTATGTGTGGTTGGTCACACTACACCGTGACTTGTGCTATAATATATGTGTGAAGTGTGTGTGTATTTGTGGTTGGTCACATTACACCGTGACTTGTACTATAATATATGTGTGAAGTGTGTGTGTATGTGTGGTTGGTAACACTACACCGTGACTTGTACTATAATATATGTGTGAAGTGTGTGTGTATGTGTGGTTGGTCACACTACACCGTGACTTGTTCTATAATATATGTGTGAAGTGTGTGTGTATGTGTGGTTGGTCACACTACACTGTGACTTGTACTATAATATATGTGTGAAGTGTGTGTGTATGTGTGGTTGGTCACACTACACCGTGACTTGTACTATAATATATGTGTGAAGTGTGTGTGTATGTGTGGTTGGTCACACTACACTGTGACTTGTACTATAATATATGTATGAATTGTGTGTGTATGTGTGGTTGGTCACACTACACCGTGACTTGTACTATAATATATGTGTGAAGTGTGTGTGTATGTGTGGTTGGTTACACTACACCGTGACTTGTACTATAATATATGTGTGAAGTGTGTGTGTATGTGTGGTTGGTCACACTACACCGTGACTTTTACTATAATATATGTGTGAAGTGTGTGTGTATGTGTGGTTGGTCACATTACACCATGACTTGTACTATAATATATGTGTGAAGTGTGTGTGTATGTGTGGTTGGTCACACTACACTGTGACTTGTACTATAATATATGTGTGAAGTGTGTGTATGTGTGGTTGGTCACACTACACCGTGACTTGTACTATAATATATGTGTGAAGTGTGTGTGTATGTGTGGTTGGTCACACTACACCATGACTTGTACTATAATATATGAGTATATGTGTGAAGTGTGTGTGTATGTGTGGTTGGTCACATTACACCATGACTTGTACTATAATATATGTGTGAAGTGTGTGTATGTGTGGTTGGTCACACTACACCGTGACTTGTGCTATAATATATGTGTGAAGTGTGTGTGTGGTTGGTCACACTACACCGTGACTTGTACTATAATATATGTGTGAAGTGTGTGTATGTGTGGTTGGTCACACTACACCGTGACTTGTGCTATAATATATGTGTGAAGTGTATTTGTGGTTGGTCACACTACACCGTGACTTGTGCTATAATATATGTGTGAAGTGTGTGTGTGGTTGGTCACACTACACCATGACTTGTACTATAATATATGTGTGAAGTGTGTGTATGTGTGGTTGGTCACACTACACCGTGACTTGTGCTATAATATATGTGTGAAGTGTATGTGTGGTTGGTCACACTACACAGTGACTTGTGCTATAATATATGAGTATATGTGTGAAGTGTGTGTGTATATGTGGTTGGTCACACTACACTGTGACTTGTACTATAATATATGTGTGAAGTATGTGTGTATGTGTGGTTGGTCACACTACACCATGACTTGTACTATAATATATGTGTGAAGTGTGTGTATGTGTGGTTGGTCACACTACACCGTGACTTGTGCTATAATATATGTGTGAAGTGTGTGTGTGTGTGGTTGGTCACACTACACCATGACTTGTGCTATAATATATGTGTGAAGTGTATGTGTGGTTGGTCACACTACACCGTGACTTGTGCTATAATATATGAGTATATGTGTGAAGTGTGTGTGTATGTGTGGTTGGTCACACTACACCATGACTTGTACTATAATATATGTGTGAAGTGTGTGTATGTGTGGTTGGTCACACTACACCGTGACTTGTGCTATAATATATGTGTGAAGTGTATGTGTGGTTGGTCACACTACACCGTGACTTGTGCTATAATATATGAGTATATGTGTGAAGTGTGTGTGTATATGTGGTTGGTCACACTACACTGTGACTTGTACTATAATATATGTGTGAAGTATGTGTGTATGTGTGGTTGGTCACACTACACCATGACTTGTACTATAATATATGTGTGAAGTGTGTGTATGTGTGGTTGGTCACACTACACCGTGACTTGTGCTATAATATATGTGTGAAGTGTGTGTATGTGTGGTTGGTCACACTACACCATGACTTGTGCTATAATATATGTGTGAAGTGTATGTGTGGTTGGTCACACTACACCGTGACTTGTGCTATAATATATGAGTATATGTGTGAAGTATGTGTGGTTGGTCACACTACACCATGACTTGTACTATAATATATGTGTGAAGTGTGTGTATGTGTGGTTGGTCACACTACACCGTGACTTGTGCTATAATATATGTGTGAAGTGTATGTGTGGTTGGTCACACTACACCGTGACTTGTGCTATAATATATGAGTATATGTGTGAAGTGTGTGTGTATATGTGGTTGGTCACACTACACTGTGACTTGTACTATAATATATGTGTGAAGTATGTGTGTATGTGTGGTTGGTCACAGTACACCGTGACTTGTACTATAATATATATGTGAAGTGTGTGTGTATGTGTGGTTGGTCACACTGCACTGTGACTTGTGCTATAATATATGTGTGAAGTATGTGTTGTTGGTCACACTACACTGTGACTTGTACTATAATATATGTGTGAAGTGTGTGTGTATGTGTGGTTGGTCACACTACACCGTGACTTGTGCTATAATATATGTATGAAGTGTGTGTGTGTATGTGTGGTTGGTCACACTACACCATGACTTGTGTTGCATGTTAAGAATCTGTGTGTGTGGTGTTGCAGGTAAGTTGACTCATATTTGTTGTCTGTTAGTTGACAAATCATCCTCAAAGCACAATAAACCATTCAGTCCATAAGTGCATAGATCCTGTCATTTGCAGCATGTAGTGGCTCACAACATGAGTTCTGTGTTGGTTTATTAATCTTCTTTGGCTTCCTGCGTAGTGTTCTTGTGTGGCTACACCTCTTTTAACTTGCTGTTCTCGCAGTCTGACCATGGTTGTAGATTCACAGTCATCACTTGGTTCTCGCAAATGTCTTAACTTCTCATAGAGCATTCAGTATATCAGCCTTGTCCATGGCTCATCTGACCTCCACAGTAGCCTTAACTGCGAGCCTGTCAGCCTGCTCATTTTCTTGTACATCCGAATGCCCTGGCATGAAAATGAAACTAATCTGTGCCAGCTGTGACCACCCCAGAGACACCAACCACTGTCTTCTGATCCAACCCCATCTCTAACTTCCTGAGCATGCTCATTGAGTTGCTAAGGAAACATGCCTGAGTGAAGGTCTGTGTCTCGAGCCATGTAATTGCTTTACTTACTGCCATGACTTCCATAGTCAGAATACTTGTGGTCAAGGCAAAAGCACCAAAGTCTTCCTTCACAATTCTCCCTCCACCCTGAGCCGTAAAAGCCCACCAACTTCTCATGCGTCGAATGACCGAGCCATCTCTGTTAGTGACAATTTCACCATCTAAAGAGTTCTCGAAGATCAAAGCCTGTACTTCCACCTCTACAATGGCCGGATTTTCTTGTCTGCATTTTTTGTCTAGTTGGATGCAAACTGAAAAGAACGTACTGAACTCTGTTGGCACTTGTACCCACTCATTGCCAGGTTCTAAGTCCTCAAGTGAACACACCTGTTGAAGAATTTCTCCGGCTTGACTGATCCACGAGTTTCCTCTTTTTATTAACCTGCTGCCGTTTACCTTCATAATTTCACTATGCAGTGGATGTTGTATGTTTGTGCTGACTCTGAGGTAGACACGTGCTCAGCAAATTTGTATTCTGTCCCCCAAGATTTGAAAATCAAGAACTTAGCGAATCACCCTGCATGTTGTATCTCTTGTACATCCAAGAATAATATGCATAGCTTCATTCTATGTCCTTTCCATCTGCTTATGGCTGAGAGTCAGGATCACCGTTGCATACTCAAAAACAGAAAGGACCAGACCCTAGTATATAAGACATAGATGGCGCTGCTCACAGTTTTCCTCCACCATCACCCTCATCACAGCCAAATCCCGCTTGGCCTTTGTTATCACCCGGTCTGTGTGCTTATGATAAGCAAGACTTTGATCAAAACGTATCCCCAGGTAATTCATTGCCTGTGTTCTTTCCACAATCTCTGAACCCAGATTTGCAGTTGGTGTTGGAGTGTCGGAAATATGGTTATTCAAAGAGAACCATGTCACTGCTGCCTTTGTTGGGTTGACCATTGCACCAGCTTCACCACACGAAATGCTTATGTGATCGAGTTCTGTTTGTAGTTCCACAGCAACCTGATCTCTATCCTTACCCTGACAGTACACTAACACATCGTCTGCATACGACAATGTCCTCCCCGGTCCTATGATTTGCTCGCTGGTAATTCTCACAGTGTAGGTGTTGAACTGCACAGGTGATAATGGTGATCCCTGTGGCAGACCAGGATGTATTGGTGTTGGTTCGGAAGCCCAACTGCCACATCTAAAAACTACTTTCTGTTGGAAGAGGACTGCAGCGATCCAACTAAGGAGGAATGGACTTATCTTGAGTTCAAGAAGCTGAAACATTAAAAAATCCAATGGTACTCTGTTGTATGTGTTCTCAAGATCACTTGTTGCAGCAAATGTTTCAATGGCTGAATAGAAACAGCCTTACACAAAAACTGCTGCGTTGGTCCAGGTTTTGCTGCGTTGGTCCAGGTTTTGCTGCGTTGGTCCAGGTTTTGCTGCGTTGGTCCAGGTTTCGCTGTTTGGACGGTTCCCTCCAAGGGCAGGTGGAAAAAGACATTGCCTCTCTAGCTGGCTTGATATTTTTCTCACAGTTAACTTCTCCAGCAGCTTGCCTATCATATTTTGTATGGTGATTATCCGATATCCCTGAATTTTTGTGTGGTCTTTACCAGGCTTCGGCCATGGAATCAGATAGCTGTATAACCACTCCTCATTGATGCTAGCACTCACTATATTGTTGCTGTACATATTTTAAGAAAGTTGATGTGTAACTGAAAGTTGTATTCTGACAACTCACGAAAGTTGATGTGTAATTGAAAGTTGTATATTACAGTGGCTCTACATAGGTATTGTATAGTTGAAAGTTGTACTCTGAAAACTCAAGAAAGATGGTGTGTAACCGAAAGTTGTATTCTGACAGCTATGGATAGGCATTATTAGTTGAAAGTTGTATTCTTACATTTGAAGAAAACCAACGTGTAACTGAAAGTTGTATATTAAAACAGCTCTTGATAGGTATTGTATAGTTGAAAGTTGTATTCTGACAAATCTCTGAGAGTTATGTTTTCATAGGTGAAGCAAGATGTCGGTGATGTAGACATTCTGGTCAATAATGCGGGCATAGTGACGGGCAAGAAGGTGCTGGACTGCCCGGATGAACTCATGCAGAAGACTATGGACGTCAACTGCTGTGCTCATTTTTGGGTAAGAATGTATGACATGTAAAGTTGACATCGTTGGGTAAGAATGTATGACATGTAAAGTTGACATCGTTGGGTAAGAATGTATGACATGTAAAGTTGACATCGTTGGGTAAGAATGTATGACATGTAAAGTTGACATCGTTGGGTAAGAATGTATGACATGTAAAGTTGACATCGTTGGGTAAGAATGTATGACATGTTGAGTTGACATCCTTGGGTAAGAATGTATGACATGTAAAGTTGACATCCTTGGGTAAGAATGTATGACATGTAAAGTTGACATCCTTGGGTAAGAATGTAAAGTTGACATTTTTGGGGAATAATGTATGACATGTAAAGTTGACATCGTTTAGCCTTGGCATATTCCAACTCTTAAACTGTTGGATATGTGGAATACAGCATTAGATAGAACTTGTCATGATGCTCTCAGTCAACATGAGATAGACCTTGTCATGATGCTCCCTGTCAACATGAGATAGACCTTGTCATAATGCTCCCCAACACAAGATAGACCTTGTCGTGATGCTCCCCAACATGAGATAGACCTTGTCATGATGCTCCCCAACATGAGATAGACCTTGTCATAATGCTCCCCAACATGAGATAGACCTTGTCATGATGCTCCCAGTCAACATGAGATAGACCTTGTCATGATGCTCCCAGTCAACATGAGATAGACCTTGTCATGATGCTCTCAGTCAACATGAGATAGACCTTGTCATGATGCTCCCCAACATGAGATAGACCTTGTCATGATGCTCCCCAACATGAGATAGACCTTGTCATGATGCTCCCAGTCAACATGAGATAGACCTTGTCATGATGCTCCCCAACATGAGATAGACCTTGTCATGATGCTCCCAGTCAACATGAGATAGACCTTGTCATGATGCTCCCCAACATGAGATAGACCTTGTCATGATGCTCCCAGTCAACATGAGATAGACCTTGTCATGATGCTCCCAGTCAACATAAGATAGACCTTGTCATGATGCTCCCAGTCAACATGAGATAGACCTTGTCATGATGCTCCCCAACATAAGATAGACCTTGTCATGATGCTCCCAGTCAACATAAGATAGACCTTGTCATGATGCTCCCAGTCAACATAAGATAGACCTTGTCATGATGCTCCCCAACATAAGATAGTCCTTGTCATGATGCTCCCAGTCAACATGAGATAGACCTTGTCATGATGCTCCCCAACATAAGATAGACCTTGTCATGATGCTCCCAGTCAACATGAGATAGACCTTGTCATGATGCTCCCCAACATAAGATAGTCCTTGTCATGATGCTCCCAGTCAACATGAGATAGACCTTGTCATGATGCTCCCCAACATAAGATAGACCTTGTCATGATGCTCCCCAACATAAGATAGACCTTGTCATGATGCTCCCCAACATGAGATAGACCTTGTCATGATGCTCTCAGTCAACATAAGATAGACCTTGTCATGATGCTCCCCAACATAAGATAGTCCTTGTCATGATGCTCCCCAACATGAGATAGACCTTGTCATGATGCTCCCAGTCAACATGAGATAGTTCTTGTCATGATGCTCCCCAACATGAGATAGACCTTGTCATGATGCTCCCGTTCAACATGTGGTAGACCTTTCATGACGCTCCCCATCATAAGACAGACCTTGTCATGATGCTCCCGGTCAACCTGGGGAACCTCTGATGTGTTAAATGAGATGGGGACAACACTACACTAGTAACCATCTGCTTTTTGGAGCGTTTGGGTTGAAATGACATACAGAGTTCTTCGTATCTGTAGATGACTGCTAAATCTCCCATTATAGTCATCAGTGGCCACTATTTGGTAGTGTTTGGTGGGGAGTGGAAGTGACTGCCCAACTTAGATGATTCTGTCATGAAGTTCTTTTATGTCTACAGAAGAAATCAGTTGTCATTGAAACAATTTATATTTTCAATTAGAAGACATCACAGACAATCAGAAAGAAGGAAACAATAAACTCATGTGGTAAAATAAAGTAATCAAAATAATATTGTATTAATTCAGTGGCAACATAAAATAATCAAAATCATCATGTGCCATACCAATAAGTGGCACATATGGTTGGCCATCTCACGCGATCACCAGAGACATAGATCAGGTCAGTGTTCTTGACCCAGATATTCTGTAAGTTGTTAAATCATGATTTTCTAAGCATCTGATTAAAACAGTCAGTCACAAATTCACACATTATTATTAAATTACAATGGAAAATCAAACGCTATAATTTTAAAATAAAAATAGTTACATATTTGAACAATTTACATTGGCTTTGTCTCGTTTTAGCTTTTGTGTGAAATTATTTGATGAGTTATTTGTCACTCTCCTCATTGGTCAAGGTGATAATGACATGCTTCTTTGTCTGCTGCCCTTTCACCCGCAGTGGAACACAGATCCTCAACCAGCTCTTGGTTGAGTTGACAGGGAAAGTTTTCTGTCAGACGGGACACAAACCCTCCATACAGATAGTCTTTGTTTCTGTCAGACAGGATAGCCAATTCCTACTCAAACCCTCCGTATAGATAGTCTCTGTTTATGTCAGGCAGGATAGCCAGTGCCAACACAAAGTTTTCTGTCAGACAGGATAGCCAGTTCCAACTGACTGAATTAGAAATCAAACATGCATCACCATACTGGATCTTCATTTGCCAATACATTTCTATAGGTTTCACCCCTTCACTGATCAAAAATGGATAACAGAATGCTGCTCTTCTTTGGTGCTTGTCAAAAGTGGGGCGCAATCTTTAAACTATCCTTATGATGTCACTGTACTCATCTGCACATAATGTCACATACTGAACACTCTTGAAATCCTTAAGAACAATATTGACAGGTTACAAGACAATGGCATGGTTATTGTAATTTCTATCACACGTTTAAGGTTTTCATTTCAAGCTCCGTCATATGATACTTGAGATTACCTCCTGAATTATGTAAACCTATATTTATTGCAATCCCAAAGAAATCAGAAGCCTTGGAATGTGCTGTGAACATTAATTGAGTGATCTATAGAAGTAAGCAAAGACCTAGATCTTTGCTTCATTAACTTCCCACAGGCTTCTGATAAAGTAAGATATGTCAACATGATGAAGATAGAGTAAGACATATCAACATGATGAAGATAGAGTAAGACATGTCGACATGATGAAGATAGAGTAAGACATGTTGACATGATGAAGATAGAGTAAGATATGTTGACATGATGAAGATAGAGTAAGACATGTTGACATGATGAAGATAGAGTAAGACATATCAACATGATGAAGATAGAGTAAGACATGTCAACATGATGAAGATAGAGTAAGACATGTCGACATGATGAAGATAGAGTAAGACATGTCAACATGATGAAGATAGAGTAAGACATGTCAACATGATGAAGATAGAGTAAGACATGTCAACATGATGAAGATAGAGTAAGACATGTTGACATGATGAAGATAGAGTAAGACATGTCAACATGATGAAGATAAAGTAAGACATGTCAACATGATGAGGATAGAGTAAAGCAAGTGTCTTACTGCCAGTGTGATATCTGATCACATCATCAAGCGCCAGTGTGATATCTGATCGCATCATCAAGTGCCAGTGTGATATCTGATCGCATCATCAAGTGCCAGTGTGATATCTGATCACATCATCAAGTGCCAGTGTGATATCTGATCATATCATCATCAAGTGCCAGTGTGATATCTGATCGCATCATCAAGTGCCAGTGTGATATCTGATCGCATCAAGTGCCAGTGTGATATCTGATCACATCATCAAGTGCCAGTGTGATATCTGATCACATCATCAAGCGCCAGTGTGATATCTGATCGCATCATCAAGTGCCAGTGTGATATCTGATCGCATCATCAAGTGCCAGTGTGATATCTGATCACATCAAGTGCCAGTGTGATATCTGATCATATCATCATCAAGTGCCAGTGTGATATCTGATCGCATCATCAAGTGCCAGTGTGATATCTGATCACATCATCAAGTGCCAGTGTGATATCTGACCACATCATCATCATCAAGTGCCAGTGTGATATCTGATCACATCATCAAGTGCCAGTGTGATATCTGATCGCATCATCAAGTGCCAGTGTGATATCTGATCACATCATCAAGTGCCAGTGTGATATCTGATCACATCATCAAGTGCCAGTGTGATATCTGATCACATCATCAAGTGCCAGTGTGATATCTGATCATATCATCAAGTGCCAGTGTGATATCTGATCACATCATCAAGTGCCAGTGTGATATCTGATCACATCATCAAGTGCCAGTGTGATATCTGATCGCATCATCAAGTGCCAGTGTGATATCTGATCGCATCATCAAGTGCCAGTGTGATATCTGTCAACATCATCAAGTGCCAGTTTGATATCTGATCACATCATCAAGTGCCAGTGTGATATCTGATCGCATCATCAAGTGCCAGTGTGATATCTGATCACATCATCAAGTGCCAGTGTGATATCTGATCACATCAAGTGCCAGTGTGATATCTGATCGCATCATCAAGTGCCAGTGTGATATCTGATCGCATCAAGTGCCAGTGTGATATCTGATCACATCATCAAGTGCCAGTGTGATATCTGATCACATCATCAAGCGCCAGTGTGATATCTGATCGCATCATCAAGTGCCAGTGTGATATCTGATCGCATCATCAAGTGCCAGTGTGATATCTGATCACATCAAGTGCCAGTGTGATATCTGATCATATCATCATCAAGTGCCAGTGTGATATCTGATCGCATCATCAAGTGCCAGTGTGATATCTGATCACATCATCAAGTGCCAGTGTGATATCTGACCACATCATCATCATCAAGTGCCAGTGTGATATCTGATCACATCATCAAGTGCCAGTGTGATATCTGATCGCATCATCAAGTGCCAGTGTGATATCTGATCACATCATCAAGTGCCAGTGTGATATCTGATCACATCATCAAGTGCCAGTGTGATATCTGATCACATCATCAAGTGCCAGTGTGATATCTGATCATATCATCAAGTGCCAGTGTGATATCTGATCACATCATCAAGTGCCAGTGTGATATCTGATCACATCATCAAGTGCCAGTGTGATATCTGATCGCATCATCAAGTGCCAGTGTGATATCTGATCGCATCATCAAGTGCCAGTGTGATATCTGTCAACATCATCAAGTGCCAGTTTGATATCTGATCACATCATCAAGTGCCAGTGTGATATCTGATCGCATCATCAAGTGCCAGTGTGATATCTGATCACATCATCAAGTGCCAGTGTGATATCTGATCACATCAAGTGCCAGTGTGATATCTGATCACATCATCAAGTGCCAGTGTGATATCTGATCATATCATCAAGTGCCAGTGTGATATCTGATCGCATCATCAAGTGCCAGTGTGATATCTGTCAACATCATCAAGTGCCAGTGTGATATCTGATCACATCATCAAGTGCCAGTGTGATATCTGATCACGTCATCAAGTGCCAGTGTGATATCTGATCACATCATCAAGTGCCAGTGTGATATCTGATCACATCATCATCAAGTGCCAGTGTGATATCTGATCGCATCATCAAGTGCCAGTGTGATATCTGATCGCATCATCAAGTGCCAGTGTGATATCTGATCACATCATCAAGTGCCAGTGTGATATCTGATCACATCATCATCAAGTGCCAGTGTGATATCTGATCGCATCATCAAGTGCCAGTGTGATATCTGATCACATCATCATCAAGTGCCCGCAGGTCTATATAAATATGAAGCCACCAACATATACCCAGTTTGCTTCAAGGTGAAAGGTCAAGTGTGTCTACCTATGTCATTCAGTGTTAACATTAAAACAAATCAATATTTTTACCATTGAAGAGCACTATCTCTGTCTGACATTTCTCCCACCAGACAACCAAAGCTTTTCTTCCAGCCATGATGTCTCGCAACCGAGGTCACATCGTGACAGTTGCTAGTGGAGCTGGATTGTTTGGTCTGGCGGGGCTGTGTGACTACTGCGCCAGCAAGTTTGCAGCAGTTGGATTTGATGAAACTTTGAGGTAATTCCTAGAGAAGGTAGAGACAAGTTCAAGGTTATTTTGTATATTCAAATATGCCAGATTTGTTAAGTGAAGTATGCAAATATACCAGAATAGTTAAATAAAGTATTCAAATATGCCATATAGTTTACTGCATAAAAGTTTGTGGGTAGCACTTTGGTTTTTAAAAGAAACTTGAAACATGAAAAGCAATATTTCGTATGATTACACTGGCAGAAAAATAAAAAAAATATGTGTCTGCTCAGCTAGTCTTCTCAACAAGACTAACCTGGTTTCAAAGGGGTTGTCTCTGAGGATAGCAAGTGTGACAAAAATCAGCCTCATTTTGTGCCAAAACACAATGTCAGAGGAAATGATCAAGCTAATATGCTTGCAGGCCAGCTACTGTAGAAAGTGAATGAGTAATGGACCAGACTGATGTATTTTATTTACTATAGAGAGGCAGGGCAATTAAATGAATCAAGTGATGAATAAATCTGCAACATAACCACACTGCAGGACTTTTTTCAGTGTAAAGCCTGAACGGAAGCTCTATGCATGAAGTGATGTCTAAATCTGCAACATAACCAAACTGCTTATTCAAACTGTAAAGCCTGAACAGAGCTCTATGAATGAAGCCAGAGTAGAATAGTCAACCAACACAGAACTTCCATTGTCAGTGGCTACATGCTGAGAACATACTGAGGAGGGGTTTGAGAACTGGCGGACTGGATGATTTGATAGACAGCCAGGATGATCTGATGATTATCTTAGTCTATGATCTGAGCGCAAACTGCTCAGTGCTCACATCATAAAATAGCCTTTGTCGATATCAATGACATATCTCTTGAGCTCTTCGCCATCACTGACCTACTTCTCTTCTTTTTTTTAAAATTATTTGAGCACTGAATGGTTTTATGGGCAGCCAGGATGATCGGATGATTATCTTAGTCTGTGATTAAGAGAGTGATATATTTCATGTATTACTTGTAATGTAAATGTTAGAGGAAGAGGGTCATACAACATTTAGTTTACATGTAATATTTAGTGTACATGTGAGAGTAATATAACAGTTTGTGTACATTTGAAAGAGATATAATATTTAGTATACATTTGAGAGTGATATAATGTTTAGTGTCCATTTCATCGCTGTAAAGACACTGAAGATCTCACTAAAAGCTTTTGTAATTCATCACGACACTTGGGAGACTGCTACCAAAGACCAAAATTTGTGGCGTGCATTATTACGCAAGGATGTAGTCACTTGTGAAGCAAACAGGACTGCAAGAGCTGTGGAAAAAAACTGGACAGAAAAGCCACTGCAGGAGATCCTCCTTCCGGAACGTCAAGCATTCTTTGCCCACATTGTCAAAGAACATTTCGAGCCAAAATAGGCCTCACGAGCCATCTTAGAACTCAAGGTTGCAAACTTTCAACCCCACTGGATGAAATAAATGGTCTTCATTCTTGATGGACAAACAGTGTACATGTGAGAGAGATATAATATTTAGTGTACATGTGAGAGAGATATAATATTTAGTGTACATGTGAGAGATATAATATTTAGTGTACATGTGAGAGAGATATAATATTTAGTGTACATGTGAGAGATATAATATTTAGTGTACATGTGAGAGAGATATAATATTTAGTGTACATGTGAGAGAGATATAATATTTAGTGTACATGTGAGAGATATAATATTTAGTGTACATGTGAGAGATATAATATTTAGTGTACATGTGAGAGAGATATAATATTTAGTGTACATGTAAGAGATATAATATTTAGTGTACATGTAAGAGATATAATATTTAGTGTACATGTAAGAGATATAATATTTAGTGTACATGTGAGAGATATAATATTTAGTGTACATGTGAGAGATATAATATTTAGTGTACATGTGAGAGAGATATAATATTTAGTGTACATGTGAGAGAGATGTAATATTTAGTGGACATATGAGAGAGAGAGATCATATTTAATGTAAATATGAGAGAGATATAATATTTAGTGTACATGTGAGAGAGATATAATATTTAGTGTACATGTGAGAGATATAATATTTAGTGTACATGAGAGAGATATAATATTTAGTGTACATGTGAGAGATATAATATTTAGTGTACATGTGAGAGATATAATATTTAGTGTACATGTGAGAGATATAATATTTAGTGTACATGTGAGAGAGATATAATATTTAGTGTACATGTGAGAGAGATGTAATATTTAGTGTACATGTGAGAGAGATATAATATTTAGTGTATATGTGAGAGAGATGTAATATTTAGTGGACATATGAGAGTGATGTAATATTTAGTGTACATGTGAGAGAGATATAATATTTAGTGTACATGTAAGAGATATAATATTTAGTGTACATGTAAGAGATATAATATTTAGTGTACATGTAAGAGATATAATATTTAGTGTACATGTGAGAGATATAATATTTAGTGTACATGTAAGAGATATAATATTTAGTGTACATGTGAGAGATATAATATTTAGTGTACATGTGAGAGATATAATATTTAGTGTACATGTAAGAGATATAATATTTAGTGTACATGTGAGAGAGATATAATATTTAGTGTACATGTAAGAGATATAATATTTAGTGTACATGTGAGAGAGAGATAATATTTAGTGTACATGTGAGAGAGATATAATATTTAGTGTACATGTGAGAGAGATATAATATTTAGTGTACATGTAAGAGATATAATATTTAGTGTACATGTGAGAGATATAATATTTAGTGTACATGTAAGAGATATAATATTTAGTGTACATGTGAGAGATATAATATTTAGTGTACATGTAAGAGATATAATATTTAGTGTACATGTGAGAGATATAATATTTAGTGTACATGTAAGAGATATAATATTTAGTGTACATGTGAGAGATATAATATTTAGTGTACATGTAAGAGATATAATATTTAGTGTACATGTGAGAGAGATATAATATTTAGTGTACATGTAAGAGATATAATATTTAGTGTACATGTGAGAGAGATATAATATTTAGTGTACATGTAAGAGATATAATATTTAGTGTACATGTAAGAGATATAATATTTAGTGTACATGTAAGAGATATAATATTTAGTGTACATGTGAGAGATATAATATTTAGTGTACATGTAAGAGATATAATATTTAGTGTACATGTGAGAGAGATATAATATTTAGTGTACATGTGAGAGAGATATAATATTTAGTGTACATGTGAGAGAGATATAATATTTAGTGTACATGTAAGAGATATAATATTTAGTGTACATGTAAGAGATATAATATTTAGTGTACATGTGAGAGATATAATATTTAGTGTACATGTGAGAGATATAATATTTAGTGTACATGTGAGAGATATAATATTTAGTGTACATGTGAGAGATATAATATTTAGTGTACATGTAAGAGATATAATATTTAGTGTACATGTAAGAGATATAATATTTAGTGTACATGTAAGAGATATAATATTTAGTGTACATGTGAGAGATATAATATTTAGTGTACATGTGAGAGATATAATATTTAGTGTACATGTGAGAGAGATATAATATTTAGTGTACATGTGAGAGAGATGTAATATTTAGTGGACATATGAGAGAGAGAGAGATCATATTTAATGTAAATATGAGAGAGATATAATATTTAGTGTACATGTGAGAGATATAATATTTAGTGTACATGTGAGAGAGATATAATATTTAGTGTACATGTGAGAGATATAATATTTAGTGTACATGAGAGAGATATAATATTTAGTGTACATGTGAGAGATATAATATTTAGTGTACATGTGAGAGATATAATATTTAGTGTACATGTGAGAGATATAATATTTAGTGTACATGTGAGAGAGATATAATATTTAGTGTACATGTGAGAGAGATGTAATATTTAGTGTACATGTGAGAGAGATATAATATTTAGTGTATATGTGAGAGAGATGTAATATTTAGTGGACATATGAGAGTGATGTAATATTTAGTGTACATGTGAGAGAGATATAATATTTAGTGTACATGTAAGAGATATAATATTTAGTGTACATGTAAGAGATATAATATTTAGTGTACATGTAAGAGATATAATATTTAGTGTACATGTGAGAGATATAATATTTAGTGTACATGTAAGAGATATAATATTTAGTGTACATGTGAGAGATATAATATTTAGTGTACATGTGAGAGATATAATATTTAGTGTACATGTAAGAGATATAATATTTAGTGTACATGTGAGAGAGATATAATATTTAGTGTACATGTAAGAGATATAATATTTAGTGTACATGTGAGAGAGAGATAATATTTAGTGCACATGTGAGAGAGATATAATATTTAGTGTACATGTAAGAGATATAATATTTAGTGTACATGTGAGAGATATAATATTTAGTGTACATGTAAGAGATATAATATTTAGTGTACATGTGAGAGATATAATATTTAGTGTACATGTAAGAGATATAATATTTAGTGTACATGTGAGAGAGATATAATATTTAGTGTACATGTAAGAGATATAATATTTAGTGTACATGTGAGAGAGATATAATATTTAGTGTACATGTAAGAGATATAATATTTAGTGTACATGTAAGAGATATAATATTTAGTGTACATGTGAGAGATATAATATTTAGTGTACATGTAAGAGATATAATATTTAGTGTACATGTGAGAGAGATATAATATTTAGTGTACATGTGAGAGAGATATAATATTTAGTGTACATGTGAGAGATATAATATTTAGTGTACATGTGAGAGATATAATATTTAGTGTACATGTGAGAGAGCTATAATATTAAGTGTACATGTGAGAGATATAATATTTAGTGTACATGTGAGAGATATAATATTTAGTGTACATGTGAGAGATATAATATTTAGTGTACATGTGAGAGATATAATATTTAGTGTACATGTGAGAGAGCTATAATATTAAGTGTACATGTGAGAGAGATATAATATTTAGTGTACATGTAAGAGATATAATATTTAGTGTACATGTGAGAGATATAATATTTAGTGTACATGTGAGAGATATAATATTTAGTGTACATGTGAGAGATATAATATTTAGTGTACATGTGAGAGAGCTATAATATTAAGTGTACATGTGAGAGATATAATATTTAGTGTACATGTGAGAGAGATATAATATTTAGTGTACATGTGAGAGATATAATATTTAGTGTACATGTAAGAGAGATATAATATTTAGTGTACATGTGAGAGATATAATATTTAGTGTACATGTGAGAGATATAATATTTAGTGTACATGTGAGAGAGCTATAATATTAAGTGTACATGTGAGAGATATAATATTTAGTGTACATGTAAGAGATATAATATTTAGTGTACATGTGAGAGATATAATATTTAGTGTACATGTGAGAGATATAATATTTAGTGTACATGTGAGAGATATAATATTTAGTGTACATGTGAGAGATATAATATTTAGTGTACATGTGAGAGAGATATAATATTTAGTGTACATGTGAGAGATATAATATTTAGTGTACATGTGAGAGATATAATATTTAGTGTACATGTGAGAGATATAATATTTAGTGTACATGTGAGAGAGCTATAATATTAAGTGTACATGTGAGAGATATAATATTTAGTGTACATGTGAGAGAGATATAATATTTAGTGTACATGTGAGAGATATAATATTTAGTGTACATGTGAGAGAGATATAATATTTAGTGTACATGTGAGAGATATAATATTTAGTGTACATGTGAGAGAGATATAATATTTAGTGTACATGTGAGAGAGATATAATATTTAGTGTACATGTGAGAGATATAATATTTAGTGTACATGTGAGAGAGATATAATATTTAGTGTACATGTGAGAGAGATATAATATTTAGTGTACATGTGAGAGATATAATATTTAGTGTACATGTGAGAGATATAATATTTAGTGTACATGTGAGAGAGATATAATATTTAGTGTACATGTAAGAGATATAATATTTAGTGTACATGTGAGAGAGATATAATATTTAGTGTACATGTGAGAGAGATATAATATTTAGTGTACATGTGAGAGATATAATATTTAGTGTACATGTGAGAGATATAATATTTAGTGTACATGTGAGAGATATAATATTTAGTGTACATGTGAGAGATATAATATTTAGTGTACATGTGAGAGATATAATATTTAGTGTACATGTGAGAGAGCTATAATATTAAGTGTACATGTGAGAGATATAATATTTAGTGTACATGTGAGAGAGATATAATATTTAGTGTACATGTGAGAGATATAATATTTAGTGTACATGTGAGAGAGATATAATATTTAGTGTACATGTGAGAGAGATATAATATTTAGTGTACATGTGAGAGATATAATATTTAGTGTACATGTGAGAGAGCTATAATATTAAGTGTACATGTGAGAGATATAATATTTAGTGTACATGTGAGAGAGCTATAATATTAAGTGTACATGTGAGAGATATAATATTTAGTGTACATGTGAGAGATATAATATTTAGTGTACATGTGAGAGAGATATAATATTTAGTGTACATGTGAGAGATATAATATTTAGTGTACATGTGAGAGAGATATAATATTTAGTGTACATGTGAGAGAGATATAATATTTAGTGTACATGTGAGAGAGATATAATATTTAGTGTACATGTGAGAGAGATATAATATTTAGTGTACATGTGAGAGAGATATAATATTTAGTGTACATGTGAGAGAGATATAATATTTAGTGTACATGTGAGAGAGATATAATATTTAGTGTACATGTGAGAGAGATATAATATTTAGTGTACATGTGAGAGAGATATAATATTTAGTGTACATGTGAGAGAGATATAATATTTAGTGTACATGTGAGAGAGATATAATATTTAGTGTACATGTGAGAGATATAATATTTAGTGTACATGTGAGAGAGATGTAATATTTAGTGTACATGTGAGAGAGATATAATATTTAGTGTACATGTGAGAGAGATATAATATTTAGTGTATATGTGAGAGAGATATAATATTTAGTGTACATGTGAGAGATATAATATTTAGTGTACATGTGAGAGATATAATATTTAGTGTACATGTGAGAGTGATAAAATATTTAGTGTACATGTAAGAGAGAGACATAATATTAGTTTAAATGTGATAATGATATAATATTTAGTGTACATGTTATAGTGATATATTTAGTGTACATGTGAGAGAGATAAAACATTTAGTGTACATGTGAATGATTTATATTGCTTTAGTAAGTCTAAGATGCTTTATGAACAATCACTGGCTGTTAACATATAGAAATAAATCCAAGATGTGGAGTACAGTTAATATTCTTCTATTGAATAAAAAATAATTTAAAATCATTGAACTATGCGGAGGTGGAGAATGGCTGGTTGTCTGTTTAGTGGCGCTCATCTTCAGGGTGATCTGTCCTGGCTCTGCTCACTTCCAGGTCCTATGTCTACACTGGTGACCACTGGTCTGTTATCTTCAGGGTGATCTGTCCTGGTTCTGCTCACTTCCAGCTCCTGTGTCTACACTAGGTGGTCTGCTCAGGGCTGGGCTTGTCAATGTGGACTGATACTCCAGCACCTTCAGCAATACTTCTGCACCTTCAGCAATACTCCAGCACCTTCAGCAATACTTCTGCACCTTCAGCAATACTTCTGCACCTTCAGCAATACTCCAGCACCTTCAGCAATACTTCTGCACCTTCAGCAATACTCCAGCACCTTCAGCAATACTCCAGCACCTTCAGCAATACTCCAGCACCTTCAGCAATACTCAATCTGTAACTCAGACAGCTGCAGGACCACAAGTCGTCATGTAGACAATACCATCATTGACATTAGCCATCAAGTATATCTTACAGATCTGCCCATCTGTTCTTGCATATACACTCTAGCTCACAACTGTACACATCAAATCTCTGGGTAGCTGACAGCGTCATTTACATTAATCTAGCTCACCACTGTACACATCAAAGCTCTAGGTAGCTGACAGCGTCATTTACATTAATCTAGCTCACCACTGTACACATCAAATCTCTAGGTAGCTGACAGCGTCATTTACATTAATCTAGCTCACCACTGTACACATCAAATCTCTGGGTAGCTGACAGCGTCATTTACATTAATCTAGCTCACCACTGTACACATCAAATCTCTAGGTAGCTGACAGCGTCATTTACATTAATCTAGCTCACCACTGTACACATCAAATCTCTAGGTAGCTGACAGCGTCATTTACATTAATCTAGCTCACCACTGTACACATCAAATCTCTAGGTAGCTGACAGCGTCATTTACATTAATCTAGCTCACCACTGTACACATCAAAGCTCTAGGTAGCTGACAGCGTCATTTACATTAATCTAGCTAACCACTAAACACATCAAAGCTCTAGGTAGCTGACAGCGTCATTTACATTAATCTAGCTCACCACTGTACACATCAAATCTCTGGGTAGCTGACAGCGTCATTTACATTAATCTAGCTCACCACTGTACACATCAAATCTCTGGGTAGCTGACAGCGTCATTTACATTAGCTAGCTCACAACTGTACACATCAAATCTCTGGGTAGCTTACAGCATCATTTGCATCAGTCCAGCTCACAACTTATGTGTTGTAATTATGCTTTCCCCACATATGCAAACATCAAGCATCAAATTAAACATTACAACAATGTTAAATTGATATAAAATTAATCCATAAATATATATTTGTATGATAATGAATGAGAAGTAGAAAAATAGCAGATATGGAGAATACTGAATTCACAATGTGAAGTTAGTTATAAAATACAAGTATCAAGAGAAGATGGAGTGGAAGAGATTGATGAAGAAAGTAGACTAGCTGTAGACAGTCTAAGTGGTAATCTTGTAGCTCCTAGTAATGTATGATATGTCCACTTCTAGATGGTAAGAGGGACCATGTAGCTAAATGGTCATCGCAGTAAGACATGAATACACTACTTCAGATGCAGAAAATCAAATTAGCTAGCAATGAGCCATAGCCAGTTTGCAGAATGGTGGAAGTATACCAGAAAACAGCGAAACTCTTTTGTGAGTCGTTCTTCTACTAATTCTTTAAACGGAACAGCGCATAAATGCCTTTGAATATAAATGTCATAGACAGATTCTAAGAATATCTTGAATACAGAAAAGAACAAATGCACCTATACGACAAGATCTGAATATTGAAGAAGGTTCGCTACTGAGGACTATACAACAAAGAAAATTGACATATTTTGGTCACTTGAAACGTCATGAAAGTTTGGAGAGAACAATCATGGAGGGTATATCCCCGGAAAGAGAGGAAGAGGAAGGCCAAAGAGAAGAATGGTGCGGGACGTGGCAGATGATCTCCAAATGGTGTATCGGAGTCATGACCCAGATGGGCCTACCTCTAGAGAATGTCAAGTAGGTCAAAGGACTGAAACATTTAGGGAAGGGGGACTATGTCTGATGATCAGAACCCCTCTGCCGTTTTCGCTCCACGGCAGAGTTTTTATCACATTGGGAATCATGTTCCGTCCATCCATCATGTGCCATGCCGGTAAGCGTTGGCGGTCATGTTCTGCCATCTCATTCGATCACCAGAGTCATGGATCAGCTCCGTGTTTCTGTCTCGACCATGCCACAAGGCCAAGCCATCCAGGCACTTGCTTCTAGGTCTTCCCCTTGGTCTGTTCCCCTCGATCTTACCAGTTGTCACCAAATTCTCCAATCCATTTCTTCTCATAACATGCCCAAAGAATTTTGACTGTCTACGTCTAATTTCTCTAATCAATTTACGATCTTCATTTGTTTCTTGAAGGACTTGTTCATTGGTCTTTCTGGCTGTCCATGGTATTCTTTACATTTTCCTCAGAAACCACATCTCTACAGCCATCAGATGTTTTTCAGCCTGACTGCTCATTGTCCACGCTTCACATCCATATAAAAGTACAGGTTCTATGTAGCATCTCAACACTCTCTTTCTCGTTTCAATTGACATCTTTTTATTGGTCAATATGTTTTTCATCTTGCTAAAGGCTACTTTTGCCATGGCGATTCTTGTTCTAATCTCCTCAAGGCATCTCCCATCAGATGTTATTACTGTTCCGAGATAATTGTACCTATTCACTTGTTGAAGAATATTCTCATTTACTTGTATATTACATTGTGGTATTACGTCCTTCCTAGTGACGACCATAATCTGTGTCTTTTTACAATTTAATTCTAACCCTAGTTGTTCACTGTGTGTAACAATCGCATCTACTAAATTTTGCAGGTCCTGTTCATTGTCTGCAATCAAGACTGTATCATCTGCATATCTAATGTTATTGATGCATCGTCCCCCAATGTTGATTCATTCCATATCTTCAATATTTCTGAAAATACTTTCACTGTAATTATGTTCACATGTTGTTAAATTGATATTGAGAACTGTGTTCATGTTGTTAAATGGATATTGGGAATTGTGTTCATGTTTTGTTAAATTGAAATTGGGAATTATGTTCATGTTTCATTAAATTGATTTTGGGAATTGTGTCCGTATTTTAACAGACAAGAACTTGCTCGACTGGGCAAGACGGGCATTACCACAACCTTGGTTTGCCCTTACTACATCAACACAGGGATGTTTGCTGGTGTCCAGACCAGGTAATCATGGGTCTGTGCACTATACACCTGTCTGTGCACTATACACCTGTCTGTTTCCGTGTTTAATTCTTGTCTATACTCATGGGTCTGTGCACTATACACCTGTCTGTTTCCATGTTTAATTCTTGTCTATACTCATGGGTCTGTGCACTATACACCTGTCTGTTTCCGTGTTTAATTCTTGTCTATACTCATGGGTCTGTGCACTATACACCTGTCTGTTTCTATGTTTAATTCTTGTCTGTATTCATGGTTGAGTGAACACCTGTGTGTTTCCATGTTTAATTCTTGTCTACACTCATGGGTCTGTGCACTATACACCTGTCTGTTTCCATGTTTAATTCTTGTCTATACTCATGGGTCTGTGCACTATACACCTGTCTGTTTCCGTGTTTAATTCTTGTCTATACTCATGGGTCTGTGCACTATACACCTGTCTGTTTCCATGTTTAATTCTTGTCTATACTCATGGGTCTGTGCACTATACACCTGTCTGTTTCCGTGTTTAATTCTTGTCTATACTCATGGGTCTGTGCACTATACACCTGTCTGTTTCTATGTTTAATTCTTGTCTGTATTCATGGTTGAGTGAACACCTGTGTGTTTCCATGTTTAATTCTTGTCTATACCCATGGGTCTGTGCACTATACACCTGTCAGTTTCCATGTTTAATTCTTGTCTATACTCATGGGTCTGTGCACTATACACCTCTCTGTTTCCATGTTTAATTCTTGTCTATACTCATGGGTCTGTGCACTATACACCTGTCTGTTTCCATGTTTAATTCTTGTCTATACTCATGGGTCTGTGCACTATACACCTGTCTGTTTCCATGTTTAATTCTTGTCTATACTCATGAGTCTGTGCACTATACACCTGTCTGTTTCCATGTTTAATTCTTGTCTATACTCATGGGTCTGTGCACTAAACACATGTCTGTTTCCAAGTTTAATTCTTGTCTATACTCATGGTTCAGTGCACACTTGTGTGTTTCAGTGTTTAATTCTTGTCTATACTCATGGTTCAGTGCACACCTGTGTGTTTCCATGTTTAATTCTTGTCTATACTCATGGGTCTGTGCACTATACACCTGTCTGTTTCGAAGTTTAATTCTTGTCTATACTCATGGGTCTGTGCACTATACACCTGTCTGTTTCGATGTTTAATTCTTGTCTATACTCATAGGTCTGTGCACTATACACCTGTGTGTTTCAGTGTTTAATTCTTGTCTATACTCATGGTTGAGTGCACACCTGTGTGTTTGTGTTTAATTCTTGTCTATACTCATGGTTGAGTGCACACCTGTGTGTTTCAGTGTTTAATTCTTGTCTATACTCATGGTTGAGTGCAACACCTGTTCTAGAGCTGGTCAACCTTCCAACTGTCCACAGTTATTTCCCATGCTGTAGAGCCGGTCAACCTTCCAACTGTCCACAGTTATTTCCCATGTTGTAGAGCCGGTCAACCTTCCAATTGTCCACAGTTATTTCCCATGTTCTAGAGATGGTCAACCTTCCAACTGTCTACAGTTATTTCCTATGTTGTAGAGCCGGTCAACCTTCCAATTGTCCACAGTTATTTCCCATGTCCTAGAGCTGGTCAACCTTCCAACTGTCTACAGTTATTTCCCATGTTCTAGAGCTGGTCAACCTTCCAACTGTCCACAGTTATTTCCCATGTTCTAGAGCTGGTCAACCTTCCAACTGTCTACAGTTATTTCCTATGTTGTAGAGCCGGTCAACCTTCCAACTGTCCACAGTTATTTCCCATGTTCTAGAGGTGGTCAACCTTCCAACTGTCCAGTTATTTCCCATGTTCTAGAGCTGGTCAACCTTCCAACTGTCCACAGTTATTTCCCATGTTGTAGAGCCGGTCAACCTTCCAACTGTCCACAGTTATTTCCTATGTTGTAGAGCCGTTCAACCTTCCAACTGTCCACAGTTATTTCCCATGTTCTAGAGCTGGTCAACCTTCCAACTGTCCACAGTTATTTCCTATGTTGTAGAGCTGGTCAACCTTCCAACTGTCCACAGTTATTTCCCATGTTCTAGAGCTGGTCAACCTTCCAACTGTCCACAGTTATTTCCCATGTTGTAGAGCTGGTCAACCTTCCAACTGTCCACAGTTATTTCCCATGTTCTAGAGCTGGTCAATCTTCCAACTGTCCACAGTTATTTCCCATGTTGTAGAGCTGGTCAACCTTCCAACTGTCCACAGTTATTTCCCATGTTGTAGAGCCGTTCAACCTTCCAACTGTCCACAGTTATTTCCCACGTTCTATTCTAGAACTGGTCAACCTTCCAACTGTCCACAGTTATTTACCACGTTCTATTCTAAAGCCGGTCAGCCTTCCAACTGACCACAGTTATTTCCCATGTTGTAGAGCCAGGCAACCTTCCAACTGTCCACAGTTATTTCCCATGTTCTAGAGCCGGTCAACCTTCCAACTGTCCACAGGTTTCCACTGATTTTGCCAATTTTGAAACCCGAGGAAGTGGTGGACAGAATCATGAATGGTATACTGACCAACCAGGCCATGCTGCTTATGCCCAGAGTTCTCTATGTGTTGCTCATTCTGAAAGGGTAGGTCACTTGTGTGAACTTGGCAGGAGAGTTGTGTGAACTTGGCAGGAGAGTTGTGTGAACTTGGTATGAGAGTTGTGTAAACTTGTAAGAGAGTTGTGTGAACTTGGCAGATTGTTTGAACTTGTAAGAGTGTGTATGAACTTGTAAGAGAGTTGTGTGAACTTAGTTTAGAGAGTTGTGTGAACTTGTAAGAGAGTTGTATGAACTTGTAAGAGAGTTGTGTGAGCTTGTCAAAGGGTTTAGTGAATTTGTAAGAGAGTTGTGTGAGCTTGTCAAAGAGTTTAGTGAATTTGTACGAGAGTTGTGTGAAAGTGACAGTATTATGACTGGACACTGCCGTGTGTAGTGGAACTCGTACATTCAATGTTCTGACCAGACACAGCCGTGTCTAGTGGCACTTGTACATTGACTGACCGGACACATCTGTGTGTAGTGGCACTTGTATATTGACTGACCGGACACATCTGTGTGTAGTGGCACTTGTACATTGACTGACCGGACACAGCTATGTGTAGTGGCACTTGTACATTCACTGACCGGACACATCTGTGTGTAGTGGCACTTGTACATTCACTGACCAGACACAGCTATGTGTAGTGGCACTTGTACATTGACTGACCGGACACAGCTGTGTGTAGTGGCACTTGTATATTGACTGACCGGACACATCTGTGTGTAGTGGCACTTGTATATTGACTGACCGAACACAGCTGTGTGTAGTGGCACTTGTATATTGACTGACCGGACACAGCTGTGTGTAGTGGCACTTGTATATTGACTGACCGGACACAGCTGTGTGTAGTGGCACTTGTACATTGACTGACCAGATACAGCTGTGTGTAGTGGCACTTGTACATTGACTGACCGGACACAGCTGTGTGTAGTGGCACTTGTATATTGACTGACCGGACACAGCTGTGTGTAGTGGCACTTGTATATTGACTGACCGGACACAGCTGTGTGTAGTGGCACTTGTATATTCACTGACCGGACACAGCTGTGTGTAGTGGCACTTGTACAGTGACTGCTTTGTGTTAAAATTTGCCCTCTCACAATGTCTGCTTCCATTTCCTTGCTGATTGTGTTGTTGTGATGAAAGTTGTTTTTGTTGTTGTTTTCAACCATGTAAAGCATCTCTTGTTTTTGCAAAGCATTTATCTGTTTGTTATCAGTACTTTGTGGACGCACTAGAAGCTGACTATCAGTCTTGTCAGCAGCTCATTGTTGCTGCCATTTGCTGTGTCGGATGTTTTCTTGTGTGTCTGTTCTATTTTATCTCTATGTTTTGTTTATGTTTCTTAACAAGTTTATCCCTGTGGTCTAGTGTATCTCTCGGTTTCCTAATTTCTCTCTCTGACCTATTTTATCTCTTTGTTTATTATCCTATATGTATCACAGACATATTATCCTATATGTATCACAGATATACTATTGTATATGTATCACAAACATATTATCCTATATGTATCACAGACATATTATCCTGTGTGTATCACAGACGTATTATCCTATATGTATCACATACATATTATCCTATGTGTATCACAGACATATTCTATATGTATCACAGACATATTATCCTATATGTATCACAGACATATCCTATATGTATCACAGACATACTATCCTATATGTATCACAGACATATTATCATGTGGGTATCACAGACATATTATCCTGTGTGTATCACAGACATATTATCCTATATGTATCACAGACATAATATCCTATGTGTATCACAGACATATTATCATGTGTGTATCACATACATACTATCCTATATGTATCACAGACATATTATCCTATATGTATCACAGACATATTATCCTGTGTGTATCACAGACATACTATCCTATATGTATCACAGATATATTACCCTGTGGGTATCACATACATATTATCCTGTGTGTATCACAGACATATTATCCTATATGTATCACAGATATATTATCCTATATGTATCACAGACATACTATCCTATATGTATCACAGACATAATATCCTATGTGTATCACAGACATATTATCCTGTGTGTATCACAGACATAATATCCTACATGTATCACAGATATAATATCCTATGTGTATCACAGACATATTATCCTATATGTGTCACAGACATATTATCCTATATGTATCACAGACATATTATCCTATATGTGTCACAGACATATTATCCTATATGTATCACAGACATATTATCCTATATGTATCACAGACATATTATCCTATATGTATCACAGACATATTATCCTATATGTATCACAGACATATTATCCTATATGTATCACAGACATATTATCCTATATGTATCACAGACATATTATCCTATATGTGTCACAGACATATTATCCTATATGTATCACAGACATATTATCCTGTATGTATCACAGACATATTATCCTGTATGTATCACAGACATATTATCCTGTATGTATCACAGACATATTATCCTATATGTATCACAGACATATTATCCTGTATGTATCACAGACATATTATCCTATATGTATCACAGACATATTATCCTATATGTATCACAGACATATTATCCTATATGTATCACAGACATATTATCCTAAATGTGTCACAGACATATTATCCTATATGTGTCACAGACATATTATCCTATATGTGTCACAGACATATTATCCTATATGTGTCACAGACATATTATCCTATATGTGTCACAGACATATTATCCTATATGTGTCACAGACATATTATCCTATATGTGTCACAGACATATCCTATATGTGTCACAGACATATTATCCTATATGTGTCACAGACATATTATCCTATATGTGTCACAGACATATTATCCTATATATATCACAGACATATTATCCTATATGTATCACAGACATATTATCCTATATGTATCACAGACATATTATCCTATATGTATCACAGACATATTATCCTATATGTATCACAGACATATTATCCTAAATGTGTCACAGACATGGTGTACTATTGAACTGAACACACGCACACGCGCACACACAAAAGTTGATTATTTGTTGACATTTGGCACAAGATAGATTCTGTAACCTGTATGATGTCTTTTCTGTTGTTTAGAATCATTCCTATCACAGTTTATGAGACCTTGAGCAACTTTTTTGGAGTTAACAGAAGCATGGATGACTTTATTGGTCGAGCTAAATCCACATAATTGCATTTAATGTCCACATTTGTTGACGGCATCACAAGTTTCACATGGCGGTACTAATACATGTACATGAAAGTGCTGTGTGTACATGTCTATATGTACATGTATGTATGTAGGTGTCTGTATGTACATGTATGTATGTAGGTGTCTGTATGTACATGTATGTATGTACATGTCTGTATGTACATGTCTGTATGTAGGTGTCTGTATGTACATGTCTGTATGTGCGTAATGTCAGTATGTACATGTATGTATGTAGGTGTATGTATGTAGATGTCTGTATGTAGGTGTCTGTATGTACATGTCTGTATGTTGGTGTCTGTATTTAGGTGTATGTATGTACATGTCTGTATGTACATGTCTGTATGTACATGTCTGTATGTTGGTGTCTGTATTTAGGTGTATGTATGTACATGTCTGTATGTAGGTGTCTGTATGTACATGTCTGTATGTACATGTCTGTATGTAGGTGTCTGTATGTACATGTATGTATGTAGGTGTCTGTATGTAGATGTCTGTATGTAGGTGTCTGTATGTACATGTCTGTATGTTGGTGTCTGTATTTAGGTGTATGTATGTACATGTCTGTATGTACATGTCTGTATGTACATGTCTGTATGTTGGTGTCTGTATTTAGGTGTATGTATGTACATGTCTGTATGTAGGTGTCTGTATGTACATGTCTGTATGTACATGTCTGTATGTACATGTCTGTATGTACATGTATGTATGTAGGTGTCTGTATGTACATGTTTGTATGTAGGTGTCTGTATGTACATGTATGTATGTAGGTGTCTGTATGTACATGTCTGTATGTACATGTATGTATGTAGGTGTCTGTATGTAGGTGTCTGTATGTAGGTGTCTGTATGTACATGTATGTATGTAGGTGTCTGTATGTACATGTATGTATGTAGGTGTCTGTATGTACATGTATGTATGTAGGTGTCTGTATGTACATGTTTGTATGTACATGTATGTATGTAGGTGTCTGTATGTACATGTATGTATGTAGGTGTCTGTATGTACATGTCTGTATGTAGGTGTCTGTATGTACATGTCTGTATGTAGGTGTCTGTATGTACATGTTTGTATGTACATGTATGTATGTAGGTGTCTGTATGTACATGTCTGTATGTAGGTGTCTGTATGTACATGTTTGTATGTAGGTGTCTGTATGTACATGTATGTATGTAGGTGTCTGTATGTACATGTCTGTATGTAGGTGTCTGTATGTACATGTTTGTATGTACATGTATGTATGTAGGTGTCTGTATGTACATGTATGTATGTACATGTATGTATGTAGGTGTCTGTATGTACATGTATGTATGTAGGTGTCTGTATGTACATGTTTGTATGTAGGTGTCTGTATGTACATGTATGTATGTAGGTGTCTGTATGTACATGTATGTATGTACATGTATGTATGTAGGTGTCTGTATGTACATGTATGTATGTACATGTATGTATGTAGGTGTCTGTATGTACATGTATGTATGTACATGTATGTATGTAGGTGTCTGTATGTACATGTATGTATGTACATGTATGTATGTAGGTGTCTGTATGTACATGTATGTATGTACATGTATGTATGTAGGTGTCTGTATGTACATGTTTGTATGTACATGTATGTATGTAGGTGTCTGTATGTACATGTATGTATGTACATGTATGTATGTACATGTATGTATGTACATGTATGTATGTAGGTGTCTGTATGTACATGTTTGTATGTACATGTATGTATGTAGGTGTCTGTATGTACATGTCTGTATGTAGGTGTCTGTATGTACATGTATGTATGTACATGTATGTATGTAGGTGTCTGTATGTACATGTCTGTATGTACATGTATGTATGTAGGTGTCTGTATGTACATGTCTGTATGTAGGTGTCTGTATGTACATGTTTGTATGTAGGTGTCTGTATGTACATGTCTGTATGTAGGTGTCTGTATGTACATGTCTGTATGTAGGTGTCTGTATGTACATGTATGTATGTAGGTGTCTGTATGTACATGTCTGTATGTAGGTGTCTGTATGTACATGTCTGTATGTACATGTATGTATGTAGGTGTCTGTATGTACATGTATGTATGTAGGTGTCTGTATGTACATGTCTGTATGTACATGTCTGTATGTAGGTGTCTGTATGTACATGTCTGTATGTACATGTATGTATGTAGGTGTCTGTATGTACATGTATGTATGTAGGTGTCTGTATGTACATGTCTGTATGTAGGTGTCTGTATGTACATGTCTGTATGTAGGTGTCTGTATGTACATGTCTGTATGTACATGTATGTATGTACATGTATGTATGTAGGTGTCTGTATGTACATGTCTGTATGTACATGTCTGTATGTACATGTCTGTATGTACATGTCTGTATGTACATGTCTGTATGTACATGTATGTATGTAGGTGTCTGTATGTAGGTGTCTGTATGTACATGTATGTATGTAGGTGTCTGTATGTACATGTATGTATGTAGGTGTCTGTATGTAGGTGTCTGTATGTACATGTATGTATGTAGGTGTCTGTATGTACATGTCTGTATGTACATGTCTGTATGTAGGTGTCTGTATGTACATGTCTGTATGTACATGTATGTATGTAGGTGTCTGTATGTACATGTCTGTATGTACATGTCTGTATGTACATGTCTGTATGTAGGTGTCTGTATGTACATGTCTGTATGTAGGTGTCTGTATGTACATGTCTGTATGTACATGTATGTATGTACATGTATGTATGTAGGTGTCTGTATGTACATGTCTGTATGTACATGTCTGTATGTACATGTCTGTATGTACATGTCTGTATGTACATGTCTGTATGTACATGTCTGTATGTACATGTCTGTATGTAGGTGTCTGTATGTAGGTGTCTGTATGTACATGTATGTATGTAGGTGTCTGTATGTACATGTATGTATGTAGGTGTCTGTATGTACATGTCTGTATGTACATGTCTGTATGTAGGTGTCTGTATGTACATGTCTGTATGTACATGTATGTATGTAGGTGTCTGTATGTACATGTCTGTATGTACATGTATGTATGTAGGTGTCTGTATGTACATGTCTGTATGTACATGTCTGTATGTACATGTATGTATGTAGGTGTCTGTATGTACATGTCTGTATGTACATGTATGTATGTAGGTGTCTGTATGTACATGTATGTATGTAGGTGTCTGTATGTACATGTCTGTATGTAGGTGTCTGTATGTAGGTGTCTGTATGTAGGTGTCTGTATGTACATGTCTGTATGTACATGTATGTATGTACATGTATGTATGTATGTAGGTGTCTGTATGTACATGTCTGTATGTACATGTCTGTATGTACATGTCTGTATGTACATGTCTGTATGTACATGTCTGTATGTACATGTATGTATGTAGGTGTCTGTATGTAGGTGTCTGTATGTACATGTATGTATGTAGGTGTCTGTATGTACATGTATGTATGTAGGTGTCTGTATGTAGGTGTCTGTATGTACATGTATGTATGTAGGTGTCTGTATGTACATGTCTGTATGTACATGTATGTATGTACATGTCTGTATGTACATGTCTGTATGTACATGTATGTATGTACATGTCTGTATGTACATGTCTGTATGTACATGTATGTATGTACATGTCTGTATGTACATGTCTGTATGTACATGTCTGTATGTACATGTCTGTATGTACATGTCTGTATGTACATGTCTGTATGTACATGTATGTATGTACATGTCTGTATGTACATGTCTGTATGTACATGTATGTATGTACATGTATGTATGTACATGTCTGTATGTACATGTCTGTATGTACATGTATGTATGTAGGTGTCTGTATGTAGGTGTCTGTATGTACATGTATGTATGTAGGTGTCTGTATGTACATGTATGTATGTAGGTGTCTGTATGTACATGTCTGTATGTACATGTCTGTATGTACATGTCTGTATGTACATGTCTGTATGTACATGTCTGTATGTACATGTATGTATGTAGGTGTCTGTATGTAGGTGTCTGTATGTACATGTATGTATGTAGGTGTCTGTATGTACATGTATGTATGTAGGTGTCTGTATGTAGGTGTCTGTATGTACATGTATGTATGTAGGTGTCTGTATGTACATGTCTGTATGTACATGTATGTATGTAGGTGTCTGTATGTACATGTCTGTGTGTACATGTATGTATGTAGGTGTCTGTATGTACATGTCTGTATGTACATGTATGTATGTAGGTGTCTGTATGTACATGTATGTATGTAGGTGTCTGTATGTACATGTCTGTATGTAGGTGTCTGTATGTAGGTGTCTGTATGTAGGTGTCTGTATGTACATGTCTGTATGTACATGTCTGTATGTAGGTGTCTATGTACATGTTTGTATGTCTCTGTATGTATATGCTTTATTGTTTGTGTCTGTATGTACATGTTTGTATTATGTGTTTGTGTACTTGTATTGTTGATTTTAACCTGCGTGAGATTCGGTAGCAGTTCTCACCGCATTGGTAATTTACGGGGTATGTGAGCCAGTCGCTCAGAAAGCAATGGCAAACTGCTGAGCGTAATCTTGCCTAGTACATCAACATCAGCTGAAATATGCTGATGCTGACTGCAACATCCTGTAAGGGATATGCAAAAGAAATGGTTGATTTTCACTGTTCACCAGAAACAATGACCTTTGTTAACTAATGAATGAGAGACATCTGTGTTGTGAAGCCAGTAGTAAGAGTTCTCATGTAAACACAAGTCAGACTTAACTCATCAAATGCTGTGTCAGTTAGTAGATTTATCATGTATACACAAGTTAGACTTACTCATCAAATGCTGTGTCAGTTAGTAGATTTAATATATATACACAAGTTAGACTTAACTCATCAAATGCTGTGTCAGTTAGTAGATTTCTCATGTAAACGCAAGTTAGATGGAAGTCATCAGATGCTGTGTCAGTTAGTAGATTTAATATATATACACAAGTTAGACTTAACTCATCAAATGCTGTGTCAGTTATTAGATTTAATATATATACACAAGTTAGACTTACGTCATCAAATGTTGTGTCAGTTGATTTCTCATGGAAACACAAGTTACACTTAACGCATCAAATACTGCGTCAGTTAGCAGATTTAATATATATACACAAGTTAGACTTAACTCATCAAATGCTGTGACAGTTAGTAGATTTAATATATATATACACAAGTTAGACTTACTTCATCAAATACTGTGTCAGTAGATTTCTCATGTAAACACAAGTTAGACTTATGTCATCAAATGCTGTGTCAGTTAGTAGATTTAATATATATACACAAGTTAGACTTACTTCATCAAATGCTGTGTCAGTAAATTTCTCATGTAAACACAAATTAGACTTAAGTCATAAAATGTTGTGTCAAAAGATTTCTCATGTGAACACAAGTTAGGCGGAAGTCATCAAATATTGTGTCAAAAGATTTCTCATGTACACACAAGTTAGACTTACGTCCTCACATGTTGTGTCAGTTAGTAGATTTCTCATGTAAATGCAAGTTAGACTGAAAGCATCAAATGTTGTTGATCAAAAATCTAAAGTAATGTTAAACTGTATTTGTGTTAGTGTTGTTTTCTTTTTCTGTGCTGATGAATGCTTTCTAACCAAAACATCAATTCTGTTGTGTTCTTGTGAAACTCGAGTCGTTCCAGTTTCTGCAGTTGTTGATTGACTCCATATTTGTGTAGACTAGATGGGTGATGTAGTTGTTGACTGACTCCATATTTGTGTAGACTAGATGGCTGATGTAGTTGTTGACTGACTCCATGTTTGTGTAGACTAGATGGCTGATATAGTTGTTGATTGACTCCATATTTGTATAGACTAGATGGCTGATGTAGTTGTTTACTGACTCCGTATATGTGTAGACTAGCTGGCTGATGTAGTTGTTGACTGACTCCATGTTTGTGTAGACTAGATGGCTGATGTAGTTGTTGATTGACTCCATATTTGTGTAGACTAGATGGCTGATGTAGTTGTTGACTGACTCCATGTTTGTGTAGACTAGATGGCTGATGTAGTTGTTGACTGACTCCGTGTTTGTGTAGACTAGCTGGCTGATGTAGTTGTTGACTGACTCCATGTTTGTGTAGACTAGATGGCTGATGTAGTTGTTGACTGACTCCATATTTGTGTAGACTAGATGGCTGATGTAGTTGTTGACTGACTCTGTATTTGTGTAGACCAGATGGCTGATGTAGTTGTTTACTGACTCCGTATTTGTTTAGACTAGATGGCTGATGTAGTTGTTGACTGACTCCATATTTGTATAGACTAGATGGCTGATGTAGTTGTTGACTGACTCCATATTTGTGTAGACTAGATGGCTGATATAGTTGTTGACTGACTCTGTATTTGTGTAGACCAGATGGCTGATGTAGTTGTTTACTGACTCCGTATTTGTTTAGACTAGATGGCTGATGTAGTTGTTGACTGACTCCATGTTTGTGTAGACTAGATGGCTGATATAGTTGTTGACTGACTCCATATTTGTATAGACTAGATGGCTGATGTAGTTGTTTACTGACTCCGTATATGTGTAGACTAGCTGGCTGATGTAGTTTTTTACTGACTCCGTATTTGTGTAGACTAGATGGCTGATGTAGTTGTTGACTGACTCCATATTTGTGTAGACTAGATGGCTGATGTAGTTGTTGACTGACTCCATATTTGTGTAGACTAGATGGCTGATGTAGTTGTTGACTGACTCCATATTTGTGTAGACTAGACGGCTGGTATAGTTGTTGACTGACTCCATATTTGTATAGACTAGATGGCTGATGTAGTTGTTGACTGACTCCATATTTGTATAGACTAGATGGCTGATGTAGTTGTTGACTGACTCCATATTTGTATAGACTAGATGGCTGATGTAGTTGTTGACTGACTCCATATTTGTATAGACTAGATGGCTGATGTAGTTGTTGACTGACTCCATATTTGTGTAGACTAGATGGCAGATGTAGTTATTGATTGACTCCATATTTGTATAGACTAGATGGCTGATGTAGTTTTTGACTGACTCCATATTTGTATAGACTAGATGGCTGATGTAGTTGTTGACTGACTCCATATTTGTATAGACTAGATGGCTGATGTAGTTGTTGACTGACTCCATATTTGTATAGACTAGATGGCTGATGTAGTTGTTGACTGACTCCATATTTGTGTAGACTAGATGGCTGATATAGTTGTTGACTGACTCTGTATTTGTGTAGACCAGATGGCTGATGTAGTTGTTTACTGACTCCGTATTTGTTTAGACTAGATGGCTGATGTAGTTGTTTACTGACTCCGTATTTGTTTAGACTAGATGGCTGATGTAGTTGTTGACTGACTCCATGTTTGTGTAGACTAGATGGCTGATATAGTTGTTGACTGACTCTGTATTTGTGTAGACCAGATGGCTGATGTAGTTGTTTACTGACTCCGTATTTGTTTAGACTAGATGGCTGATGTAGTTGTTGACTGACTCCATGTTTGTGTAGACTAGATGGCTGATGTAGTTGTTGACTGACTCCATATTTGTATAGACTAGATGGCTGATGTAGTTGTTGACTGACTACATATTTGTGTAGACTAGATGGCTGATATAGTTGTTGACTGACTCTGTATTTGTGTAGACCAGATGGCTGATGTAGTTGTTTACTGACTCCGTATTTGTTTAGACTAGATGGCTGATGTAGTTGTTGACTGACTCCATGTTTGTGTAGACTAGATGGCTGATATAGTTGTTGACTGACTCCATATTTGTATAGACTAGATGGCTGATGTAGTTTTTTACTGACTCCGTATATGTGTAGACTAGCTGGCTGATGTAGTTTTTTACTGACTCCGTATTTGTATAGACTAGATGGCTGATGTAGTTGTTGACTGACTCCATGTTTGTATAGACTAGATGGCTGATATAGTTGTTGACTGACTCCATATTTGTGTAGACTAGATGGCTGATGTAGTTTTTTACTGACTCTGTATATGTGTAGACTAGCTGGCTGATGTAGTTTTTTACTGACTCCGTATTTGTATAGACTAGATGGCTGATGTAGTTGTTGACTGACTCCATATTTGTATAGACTAGATGGCTGATGTAGTTGTTGACTGACTCCATATTTGTATAGACTAGCTGGCTGATGTAGTTTTTTATTGACTCCGTATTTGTATAGACTAGATGGCTGATGTAGTTGTTGACTGACTCCATATTTGTATAGACTAGATGGCTGATGTAGTTGTTGACTGACTCCATATTTGTATAGACTAGCTGGCTGATGTAGTTTTTTACTGACTCCGTATTTGTATAGACTAGATGGCTGATGTAGTTGTTGACTGACTCCATATTTGTATAGACTAGATGGCTGATGTAGTTGTTGACTGACTCCATATTTGTATAGACTAGATGGCTGATGTAGTTGTTGACTGACTCCATATTTGTATAGACTAGATGGCTGATGTAGTTGTTGACTGACTCCATATTTGTATAGACTAGATGGCTGATGTAGTTGTTGACTGACTCCATATTTGTATAGACTAGCTGGCTGATGTAGTTGTTGACTGACTCCATATTTGTATAGACTAGATGGCTGATGTAGTTGTTGACTGACTCCATATTTGTATAGACTAGATGGCTGATGTAGTTGTTGACTGACTCCATATTTGTGTAGACTAGATGGCTGATGTAGTTGTTGACTGACTCCATATTTGTATAGACTAGATGGCTGATGTAGTTGTTGACTGACTCCATATTTGTGTAGACTAGATGGCTGATGTAGTTGTTGACTGACTCCATATTTGTGTAGACTAGATGGCTGATGTAGTTGTTGACTGACTCCATATTTGTGTAGACTAGATGGCTGATGTAGTTGTTGACTGACTCCATATTTGTGTAGACTAGATGGCTGATGTAGTTGTTGACTGACTCCATATTTGTGTAGACTAGATGGCTGATGTAGTTGTTGATCAAAGACAGATGGTGGCTTGATGATTGTTGTAGATCAGAGACAGATGGTGGCTTGATGATTGTTGTAGATCAGAATGAACGAACGAACGAAAATCTTTATTTACAAAGGGTTAAGAATTGGGCACGCAGGCCCGTCTGACATTCTGCCCTTCTTCTCTATTTCCTCTCATACATTCTTTCATTCAACATCTCTTATGAAGCAATTCTTTGACAACAAAAGAACAATAAGCATTAAAACGCATGAAAAATAATCAATAATACATGACTCGTTGAGGCAATGTTTATCATGGGCATCATGAATACCCAAGGTGGGTGTAACATGCCATACATATGGGAATGCTTTTTTGCTAGTTGTCCTTCAAGATAATTTAACATTATTATTTTCTTTGTTGCTGTTTTTTTTTTTTAAAGTGGGCATGTAGTCTGTCCTGAGGTAGTGTTCAAACAGGTTGCGACTGTATGTATAATGATTGGTGGTGTCTTTGATTTCTTGTGGAAGATTGTTCTGCAGAGTATGCTAAACTTGTTTTATATAAGTCTATCCTAGGTTTAGGGACATGGAGTATATTTAGTCGTTCGCTATGTCTTGCGTTATATTTAAACAATGGCCAAAGGTAGCTTGGGGCATTTTGAAATAGGATTTTGTGAATTAGTTAAGCCTTATTAAAAAGTAGGCGTTTGTGGAGTGGCAGTAACTGAAGACGTTCATGTAGGTTCGAATTGTCTGTAAGCTTATCACCATTGATTAGATGCACTGCCCTTTTCTGGAGTGAATAAAGGCATTTTGCTATTGATTTGGAGCATCCATCCCAGATTGTGGAGCAATAATCAATATGTGGGAAGTATAGAATATCTTTCTTGTGTTTTTGTCGAGGAAATTTTTAATTTTGGCAAGTTGGTATACTTTTTTGGCTATTTGTTTAACTAGAGCATGAACATGGGAATTGAAGGATAGATTTTGATCTATGATAAGACCCAGTGCCTTGTGCTCGGTTACACTTTCTATAGGCATGATACCAATGTGCAGCTGAAGAGTTCTCTGCAAGTTTAGAGTGTGAAGTCTTTGCCTGGTTCCTATTAACATAGATTTTGTTTTAGAAATGTTAATTTGCATACGGTTTACATGACTCCAGTTAACTACACTATTTATTTCCTGTTGCAAGGATAATTCTAGCACATTACGATCAACAGAGACCTACAGTGGCTTGATGATTGTTGTAGGTCAGAGACAGATGGTGGTTTCATGATTGTTGTAGATAAGAGACAGACAGTGGTTTGATTATTGTTGTAGGTCAGAGACAGACGGTGGCTTGATGATTGTAGATCAGAGACCTACAGTGGTTTGATTATTGTTGTACATATTACAGCTATTATTTGGCATATACAGATGGTGGCTGGATGATTGTTGTACATCAGAGACAGATGGTGGCTTGATGATTGTTGTACATCAGAGACAGACTGTGGTTTGATGATTGTTGTACATCAGAGACAGACTGTGGTTTGATGATTTTTGTAGATAGAAACAGATAGTGGTTTTAGATAAGAGACAATGATTTGGTGATCGCTGAAGATAAGAGAATTTGTTTCATGGCTGTTGTAGATAAGAGACACAGTGGTTTGATGATTGTTGTAGATAAGAGACAGTGGTTTGATGATTGCTGAAGATAAGATACAGATAGTGGTTTAATAATAGCTGTAGATAAGCAACAAGTTTGATTATTACAGATTGCTGAAATCGTAATATGTTTGTTTAAAAAAAACAAAAAAAACAATGGAAATATAATAACAACAGTCATCAAACAGCTTCACACAAACAGCAGTATGTTCTTCATCTCAGTTTATTCCATTTTCTGTATGACTACTCGTGTGACTATTTGTGTGGCAAACTTGCTATGTGACTAATTGTGTTACTATTTGTGTGGCAGACTTGCTATTTGACGACTTGTGTGACTACTTGTGTGACAGACTCACTGTTTGACTACTTGTGTGACAGACTCACTATTTGACGACTTGTGTGACTACTTGTGTGACAGACTTACTATTTGACTACTTATCTGGCAGTCTTGCTATTTGACTACTTGTGTGACAGACTCACTATTTGACTACTTGTGTGACAGACTCACTATTTGACTACTTATCTGGCAGACTTACTATTTGACTACTTATCTGGCAGACTTGCTATTTGACTGCTTGTGTGACATACTCACTATTTGACTACTTATCTGGCAGACTCACTATTTGACTACTTGTGTGACAGAATCACTATTTGACTACTTATCTGGCAGACTTGCTATTTGACTGCTTGTGTGACAGACTCACTATTTGACTACTTGTGTGACAGAATCACTATTTGACTACTTGTGTGATAGACTCACTATTTGACGACTTGTGTGACTACTTGTGTGACAGACGTACTATTTGACTACTTATCTGGCAGTTTTGCTATTTGACTACTTGTGTGACAGACTCACTATTTGACTACTTCTACTTGTGTGATAGACTCACTATTTGACTACTTCTACTTGTGTGATAGACTCACTATTTGACTACTTGTGTGGCAGACTCACTATTTGACTACTTGTGTGACAGACTCACTGTTTGACTACTTGTGTGACAGACTCGCTATTTGACGACTCGTGTGACAGACTTACTATTTGACTACTTATCTGGCAGTCTTGCTATTTGACTACTTGTGTGACAGACTCACTATTTGACTACTTGTGTGACAGGCTCACTATTTGACTACTTGTGTGACAGACTCACTATTTGACTACTTGTGTGACAGACTCACTATTTGACTACTTGTGTGACAGACTCACTATTTGACTACTTATCTGGCAGTCTTGCTATTTGACTACTTGTGTGACAGACTCACTATTTGACTATTTGTGTGACAGACTCACTATTTGACTACTTGTGTGACAGACTCACTATTTGACTACTTGTGTGACAGACTCACTATTTGACTACTTGTGTGACAGACTCACTATTTGACTACTTGTGTGACAGACTCACTATTTGACTACTTGTGTGACAGACTCACTATTTGACTACTTGTGTGACAGACTCACTATTTGACTACTTGTGTGACAGACTCACTATTTGACTACTTGTGTGACAGACTCACTATTTGACTACTTGTGTGACAGACTCACTATTTGACTACTTGTGTGACAGACTCACTATTTGACTACTTGTGTGACAGACTCACTATTTGACTACTTGTGTGACAGACTCACTATTTGACTACTTGTGTGACAGACTCACTATTTGACTACTTGTGTGACAGACTCACTATTTGACTACTTGTGTGACAGACTCACTATTTGACTACTTGTGTGACAGACTCACTATTTGACTACTTGTGTGATAGACTCACTATTTGACTACTTCTACTTGTGTGATAGAATCACTGTTTGACTACTTGTGTGGCAGACTCACTATTTGACTACTTGTGTGACAGACTCACTGTTTGACTACTTCTGTGACAGACTCACTATTTGACTACTTGTGTGATAGACTCGCTATTTGACTACTTGTGTGGCAGATTTGCTATTTGACTACTTGTCTGACAGACTTGCTATTTGACTACTTGTGTGGCAGATTTGCAATTTCCCTAAAGAAAGAATTGATTGTCTTCATTCAGATCATCCTCCCTACTGGCATCTCTCAGCTGACCTCTGTGGGGCCAACTTTGGCGGAGAACTTGTCGTTTGTTCCAGCTGCCTCGCTTCACATTATGGTGGCATCTGTGGACACAGTTCACACAAATTACTCATCTGCCCAGTATTTTCTCACACAAATTACTCATCTCCCCAGTATTCTCTCATGCAAACACTCTTCTCCCCAGTATTCTCTCACGCAAACACTATTCTCCCCAGTATTCTCTCATGCAATCACTAATCTCCCCAGTATTCTCTCATGTAAACACTCATCTCCCCTGTATTTTCTCACGCAAACACTCATCTCCCCAGTATTCTCTCATGCAAACACTCATCTCCCCAGTATTTTCTCACGCAAACACTTATCTCCCCAGTATTCATGCAAACACTAATCTCCCCAGTATTCATGCAAACACTAATCTCCCCAGTATTCATGCAAACACTCATCTCCCCAGTATTCTCTCTCTCAAAAACTCATCTCCCCAGTATTCTCACGCAAACACTTGTCTCCCCAGTATTCCCATGCAAACACTCACCTTGCAGTATGCTCTCACACAAACACTCATCTCCCCAGTATGCTCTCACGCAAACACTCATCTCCCCAGTATTCTCATGCAAACACTCATCTCCCCAGTATTCTCTCATGCAAACACTCATCTCCCCAGTATTCTCTCACGCAAACACTCATCTCCCTAGTATTTTCTCATGCAAACACTTATCTCCCCAGTATTTTCTCACACAAACACTCATCTCCCCAGTATTCTCATGCAAACACTCACCTCCCCAGTATTGTCTCACACAAACACTCACCTCTCCAGTATTCTCTCACACAAACACTCACCTCCCCAGTATTCTCTCACGCAAACACTCACCTCCCCAGTATTCTCTCACACAAACACTCATCTCCCCAGTATTCTCACACAAACACTCATCTCCCCAGTATTCTCTCACACAAACACTAATCTCCCAGTATTACCTCACGCAAACACTAATCTCAGTATTCTCATGCAAACACTCATCTCCCCAGTATTCTCACACACTGATCTCCCCAGTATTCTCTCACACAAACACTCATCTCCCCAGTATTCTCATGCAAACACTCATCTCCCCAGTATTCTCACACACTGATCTCCCCAGTATTCTCTCACACAAACACTCATCTCCCCAGTATTCTCATGCAAACACTCATCTCCCCAGTATTTTCTCACGCAGACACTCATCTCCCCGGTATTCACTCATGCAAACACTCATCTCCCCAGTATTCTCTCATGCAAACACTCATCTCCCCAGTATTCTCTCATGCAAAATCACTTATCTCCCCAGTATTCTCTCACACAAACACTAATCTCCCCAATATTACCTCACGCAAACACTAATCTCAGTATTCTCATGCAAACACTCATCTACCCAGTATTTTCTCACGCACTGATCTCCCCAGTATTTTCTCATGCACTGATCTCCCCAGTATTCTCTCACACAAACACTCATCTCCCCGGTATTCTCTCATGCAAACACTCATCTCCCCAGTATTCTCTCATGAAAAATCACTCAACTCCCCAGTATTCTCTCACACAAACACTAATCTCCCAGTATTACCTCACGCAAACACTAATCTCAGTATTCTCACGCAAACACTCATCTCCCCAGTATTCTCACACACTGATCTCCCCAGTATTCTCTCACACAAACACTCATCTCCCCAGTATTCTCATGCAAACACTCATCTCCCCAGTATTTTCTCATGCAGAAACTCATCTCCCCGGTATTCACTCATGCAAACACCCATCTCCCCAGTATTCTCTCATGCAAACACTCATCTCCCCAGTATTCTCATGCAAAATCACTCATCTCCCCAGTATTTTCTTACGCAGACACTCATCTCCCCCAGTATTCTCATGCAAACACTCATCTCCCCAGTATTCTCATGCACTCATCTCCCCAGTATTCTCTAATGGAAACACTCATCTCCCCAGTATTTTCATGAAAACACTCATCTCCCCAGTATTTTCTCATGCAAACACTCATCTCCCCCAGTATTCTCTCGCGCAAACACTCATCTCCCCAGAATTCTCTCACGCAAACACTCATCTCCGCAGTATTTTGTCACGCAAACACTAATCTCCCCAGTATTCTCTCATGCAAAATCACTCATCTCCGCAGTATTCTCTCACGCAAACACTAATCTCCCCAGTATTCTCACGCAAACACTCATCTCCACAGTATTTTCTCACACAAGCACTCATCTCCCCAGTATTCTCACGCACTCATCTCTCCAGTATTTTCTCACGCAAACACTTATCTCCCCAGTATTCTCTCACGCAAACACTCATCTCCCCAGTATTTTCTCACGCAAACACTAATCTCCCCAGTATTTTCTCACACAAAACACTAATCTCCCCAGTATTCTCTGTGTTGGTGGTTTGGGATGTATGTGGGAGGCTGTGTGTGTGGGTGGGGTGTGTGTGGTTAAGGGATGTGTGATTGGGGGTGGGTGGGGGTGGGGTGAGTGTGTGAAGGTTGGGGGTGGGGATGTGTGTGTGTGTGTGTTTTAGTGGGGTGGGTTGGTATGTATGAAAGTGGGGGATGTGTGGGTAGGTGTGTGATGTGTGGGTTGGCGGGGTTGTGAGTTTGGGGGATATGTGTTTCACTGGGTGGTTGGGGGTGGGTGAGTGCTTATGGTTTATGCGATGAGTGGAGGATGTGTGTGTGGGTGGGGAGATGTGTGTAGGAGGGGGATATGTGGGTGCGTGATGGGTGGGCGGGTGCATGTATGTGTGCCTGGAGGGGGTGTGGGTGGGTGGGAGATGTTTTTGTGTTTAGAGAGATGTGTGGGGATGGTTGGATGGGTGGGGGTGTGTGTGGTTGGGAGGGGCATGTGTTGGTGGATGGGCGACGGGTGGATGGTTGGGGTATGTGTCTCATAACATGGTAATATGCATTGTTTATGTTTACAACATTAATTTGACTATTTTTTTTCCTATGTGAATGTTTTATGTATTATTGATGAACGAAAGATGTGTGATTGGAAGGGCCGAATGTAAGACGCGCCTGCGTGCCCAATTTGTTACTCTTTGAAAATAAAGACCGTTCGTTCGTTCTCTTACGCAAAAACACTCATCTCCCCAGTATTCTCTCATAAAAACACTCATCTCCCCAGTATTTTCTCACGCAAACACTCATATCCCCAATATTTTCTCGTGCAAACAGCGTGAATACAGAGCTATTGTGGTTGAGTGAATACATATAGTATACAGAGCTGTGATAGTTGAGTGAATACATATAGTATATAGAGCTGTGATAGTTGAGTGAATACATATAGTATACAGAGCTGTGATAGTTGAGTGAATACATATAGTATACAGAGCTGTGATAGTTGAGTGAATACATATAGTATACAGAGCTGTGATAGTTGAGTGAATACATATAGTATACAGAGCTGTGATAGTTGAGTGAATACATATAGTATACAGAGCTGTGATAGTTGAGTGAATACATATAGTATACAGAGCTGTGATAGTTGAGTGGATGCATATACAGTATACAGCATTGTGATAATTGAGTGAATACATATACAGAGCTGTGACAGTTGAGTGAATACATATAGTATACAGCTGTGACAGTTGAGTGAATACATATACAGAGCTGTGACAGTTACATGAATACAGAGCTATGACAGTTGAGTGAATACATATACAGTGCTGTGACAGTTACATGAATACAGACCTATAATGGTTGAGTGAAAACATTTACAGAACTGTGATAGTTGAGTGAATACAGGGCAATGATGGTTGAGTGACTATGAGGGGACTTCAAATGAAAACCTTAACAGTGATAACAATTACAGTAACCATGCCATTGTCTTGTAACCTGTCAATATTGTTAAGGTCGTCAAGAGTGTTCATCATGTGACATCGTGGTGCAGACCAACACGGTGACGTAATAAGGACAGTTAAAGATGGCCGCCCCACTTTTGACATGCACCAAAGAGGAGCAGCGTTCTGTTATCCATTTTTTGATCAGTGAAGGGTGAAACCTGTAGACATTCATCAGCGAATGAAGGTCCAGTATGGTGATGCATGCCTGTCAATCTAACAAGTGTGTGAGTGGAGAAGGAAGTTTTAAAATGGCATGACTTCTGTGACAGACTGTTCACGACTATGTCAGGCACACCGAGTAATGGCTCCAGAGTTGATTTTTCAACAGGAATAAAATCATTGTATCGGTGATGGAAAACTTGCATTGAAAGCAGTGGTGACTATATCGAAAAATGATACATTTGTTCTTTGCGTTTTCATAATATATTCACACACACAAAACAATATAAGGTTTTTATTTAAAGCCCCTCTTATATATATATACAGAGCTGTGACAGCAAGAAGTCTCCAAGACGGGAAATGTCTTTCACGCGGAGAGATTGTGGCTCATTGTCATTGTCTGACAGTTGAACTCCAATTGACCTAAAACTAAATTGTAAGTGACTTGAGATGGTGCTATGATTGTCTGACTGTGGAGCTGTGATGAACTTAACTTGGAACTACGATCTGCTTACACTGGAGCTGTGATGAACTTAACTTGGAACTACGATCTGCTTACACTGGAGCTGTGATGAACTTAATTTGGAACTATGATCTACTTACACTGGAGCTGTGATGAACTTAACTTGGAACTACGATCTGCTTACACTGGAGCTGTGATGAACTTAACTTGGAACAGTGATCTACTTACACTGGAGCTGTGATGAACTTAACTTGGAACTATGATCTACTTACACTGGAGCTGTGAAGAACTTAACTTGGAACTGTGATCTACTTACGCTCTAGCTGTGATGAACTTAACTTGGAACTACGATCTACTTACACTGGAGCTGTGATGAACTTAACTTGGAACTGTGATCTACTTACACTGGAGCTGTGATGAACTTAACTTGGAAATGTGATCTACTTACACTGGCGCTGTGATGAACTTAACTTGGAACTATGATCTACTTACACTGGAGCTGTGATGAACTTAACTTGGAACTATGATCTACTTACACTGGAGCTGTGATGAACTTAACTTGGAACTGTGATCTACTTACACTGGAGCTGTGATGAACTTAACTTGGAACTGTGATCTACTTACACTGGGGCTGTGATGAACTTAACTTGGAACTGTGGTCTACTTACACTGGAGCTGTGATGAACTTAACTTGGAACTATGATCTACTTACACTGGAGCTGTGATGAACTTAACTTGGAACTGTGATCTACTTACACTGGCGCTGTGATGAACTTAACTTGGAACTGTGATCTACTTACACTGGAGCTGTGATGAACTTAACTTGGAACTGTGATCTACTTACACTGGAGCTGTGATGAACTTAACTTGGAACTGTGATCTACTTACACTGGAGCTGTGATGAACTTAACTTGGAACTGTGATCTACTTACACTGGAGCTGTGATGAACTTAACTTGGAACTGTGATCTACTTACACTGGCGCTGTGATGAACTTAACTTGGAACTGTGATCTACTTACACTCTAGCTGTGATGAACTTAACTTGGAACTACGATCTACTTACACTGGAGCTGTGATGAACTTAACTTGGAACTGTGATCTACTTACACTCTAGCTGTGATGAACTTAACTTGGAACTGTGATCTACTTACACTGGAGCTGTGATGAACTTAACTTGGAACTGTGAGCTACTTACACTGGAGCTGTGATGAACTAACTTGGAACTGTGATCTACTTACACTGGAGCTGTGATGAACTTAACTTGGAACTACGATCTACTTACACTGGAGCTGTGATGAACTTAACTTGGAACTGTGATCTACTTACACTGGAGCTGTGATGAACTTAACTTGGAACTATGATCTACTTACACTGGAGCTGTGAAGAACTTAACTTGGAACTGTGATCTACTTACACTCTAGCTGTGATGAACTTAACTTGGAACTACGATCTACTTACACTGGAGCTGTGATGAACTTAACTTGGAACTGTGATCTACTTACACTGGCGCTGTGATGAACTTAACTTGGAACTGTGATCTACTTACACTGGAGCTGTGATGAACTTAACTTGGAACTGTGATCTACTTACACTGGAGCTGTGATGAACTTAACTTGGAACTGTGATCTACTTACACTGGCGCTGTGATGAACTTAACTTGGAACTGTGATCTACTTACACTGGCGCTGTGATGAACTTAACTTGGAACTGTGATCTACTTACACTGGAGCTGTGATGAACTTAACTTGGAACTATGATCTACTTACACTGGAGCTGTGATGAACTCAACTTGGAACTGTGATCTACTTACACTGGAGCTGTGATGAACTTAACTTGGAACTGTGATCTACTTACACTGGAGCTGTGATGAACTTAACTTGGAACTGTGATCTACTTACACTGGAGCTGTGATGAACTTAACTTGGAACTGTGATCTACTTACACTGGCGCTGTGATGAACTTAACTTGGAACTGTGATCTACTTACACTCTAGCTGTGATGAACTTAACTTGGAACTACGATCTACTTACACTGGAGCTGTGATGAACTTAACTTGGAACTGTGATCTACTTACACTCTAGCTGTGATGAACTTAACTTGGAACTGTGAGCTACTTACACTGGAGCTGTGATAAACTTAACTTGGAACTGTGATCTACTTACACTGGAGCTGTGATGAACTTAACTTGGAACTACAATCTACTTACACTGGAGCTGTGATGAACTTAACTTGGAACTGTGATCTACTTACACTCTAGCTGTGATGAACTTAACTTGGAACTGTGATCTACTTACACTGGAGCTGTGATGAACTTAACTTGGAACTGTGAGCTACTTACACTGGAGCTGTGATGAACTTAACTTGGAACTGTGATCTACTTACACTGGAGCTGTGATGAACTTAACTTGGAACTACGATCTACTTATACTGGAGCTGTGATGAACTTAACTTGGAACTACGATCTGCTTACACTGGAGCTGTGATGAACTTAACTTGGAACTGTGATCTACTTATACTGGAGCTGTGATGAACTTAACTTGGAACTATGATCTACTTACATTGGAGCTGTGATGAACTTGGAACTATGATCTACTTACACTGGAGCTGTGATGAACTTAACTTGGTACTGTGATCTACTTACACTGGAGCTGTGATGAACTTAACTTGGAACTGTGATCTACTTACACTGGAGCTGTGATGAACTTAACTTGGAACTATGATCTACTTACATTGGAGCTGTGATGAACTTGGAACTATGATCTACTTACACTGGAGCTGTGATGAACTTAACTTGGAACTGTGATCTACTTACACTGGAGCTGTGATGAACTTGGAACTATGATCTGCTTACACTGGAGCTGTGATGAACTTAACTTAGAACTGTGATCTACTTACACTGGAGCTGTGATGAACGTAACTTGGAACTGTGATCTACTTACACTGGAGCTGTGGTGAACTTAACTTGGAACTGTGATCTACTTACACTGGAGTGGTGATGAACTTAACTTGGAACTGTGATCTACTTACACTGGAGCTGTGATGAACTTAACTTGGAACTACGATCTACTTACACTGGAGCTGTGATGAACTTAACTTGGAACTGTGATCTACTTACACTCTAGCTGTGATGAACTTAACTTGGAACTGTGATCTACTTACACTGGAGCTGTGATGAACTTAACTTGGAACTGTGATCTACTTACACTGGAGCTGTGATGAACTTAACTTGGAACTGTGATCTACTTACACTGGAGCTGTGATGAACTTAACTTGGAACTGTGATCTACTTACACTGGAGCTGTGATGAACTTAACTTGGAACTGTGATCTACTTACACTGGCGCTGTGATGAACTTAACTTGGAACTGTGATCTACTTACACTGGTGCTGTGATGAACTTAACTTGGAACTGTGATCTACTTACACTGGAGCTGTGATGAACTTAACTTGGAACTATGATCTACTTACACTGGAGCTGTGATGAACTCAACTTGGAACTGTGATCTACTTACACTGGAGCTGTGATGAACTTAACTTGGAACTGTGATCTACTTACACTGGAGCTGTGATGAACTTAACTTGGAACTGTGATCTACTTACACTGGAGCTGTGATGAACTTAACTTGGAACTGTGATCTACTTACACTGGAGCTGTGATGAGCTTAACTTGGAACTACGATCTACTTACACTGGAGCTGTGATGAACTTAACTTGGAACTGTGATCTACTTATACTGGAGCTGTGATGAACTTAACTTGGAACTGTGATCTACTTACACTGGCGCTGTGATGAACTTAACTTGGAACTTTTATCTACTTACACTGGAGCTGTGATGAACTTAACTTGGAACTGTGATCTACTTACACTGGAGCTGTGATGAACTTAACTTGGAACTGTGATCTACTTACACTGGAGCTGTGATGAACTTAACTTGGAACTGTGATCTACTTACACTGGCGCTGTGATGAACTTAACTTGGAACTGTGATCTACTTACACTCTAGCTGTGATGAACTTAACTTGGAACTACGATCTACTTACACTGGAGCTGTGATGAACTTAACTTGGAACTGTGATCTACTTACACTCTAGCTGTGATGAACTTAACTTGGAACTGTGAGCTACTTACACTGGAGCTGTGATAAACTTAACTTGGAACTGTGATCTACTTACACTGGAGCTGTGATGAACTTAACTTGGAACTACAATCTACTTACACTGGAGCTGTGATGAACTTAACTTGGAACTGTGATCTACTTACACTCTAGCTGTGATGAACTTAACTTGGAACTGTGATCTACTTACACTGGAGCTGTGATGAACTTAACTTGGAACTGTGAGCTACTTACACTGGAGCTGTGATGAACTTAACTTGGAACTGTGATCTACTTACACTGGAGCTGTGATGAACTTAACTTGGAACTACGATCTACTTACACTGGAGCTGTGATGAACTTAACTTGGAACTATGATCTGCTTACACTGGAGCTGTGATGAACTTAACTTGGAACTGTGATCTACTTATACTGGAGCTGTGATGAACTTAACTTAGAACTATGATCTACTTACATTGGAGCTGTGATGAACTTGGAACTATGATCTACTTACACTGGAGCTGTGATGAACTTAACTTGGTACTGTGATCTACTTACACTGGAGCTGTGATGAACTTAACTTGGAACTGTGATCTACTTACACTGGAGCTGTGATGAACTTAACTTGGAACTATGATCTACTTACATTGGAGCTGTGATGAACTTGGAATTATGATCTACTTACACTGGAGCTGTGATGAACTTAACTTGGAACTGTGATCTACTTACACTGGAGCTGTGATGAACTTGGAACTATGATCTGCTTACACTGGAGCTGTGATGAACTTAACTTGGAACTGTGATCTACTTACACTGGAGCTGTGATGAACGTAACTTGGAACTGTGATCTACTTACACTGGAGCTGTGGTGAACTTAACTTGGAACTGTGATCTACTTACACTGGAGTGGTGATGAACTTAACTTGGAACTGTGATCTACTTACACTGGAGCTGTGATGAACTTAACTTGGAACTACGATCTACTTACACTGGAGCTGTGATGAACTTAACTTGGAACTGTGATCTACTTACACTCTAGCTGTGATGAACTTAACTTGGAACTGTGATCTACTTACACTGGAGCTGTGATGAACTTAACTTGGAACTGTGATCTACTTACACTGGAGCTGTGATGAACTTAACTTGGAACTGTGATCTACTTGCACTGGAGCTGTGATGAACTTAACTTGGAACTACGATCTACTTACACTGGAGCTGTGATGAACTTAACTTGGAACTACGATCTGCTTACACTGGAGCTGTGATGAACTTAACTTGGAACTATGATCTACTTATACTGGAGCTGTGATGAACTTAACTTGGAACTATGATCTACTTACATTGGAGCTGTGATGAACTTGGAACTATGATCTACTTACACTGGAGCTGTGATGAACTTAACTTGGAATTGTGATCTACTTATACTGGAGCTGTGATGAACTTAACTTGGAACTGTGATCTACTTACACTGGAGTGGTGATGAACTTAACTTGGAACTGTGATATACTTACACTGGAGCTGTGATGAACTTAACTTGGAACTATGATCTACTTACACTGGAGCTGTGATGAACTTAACTTGGAACTGTGATCTACTTACACTGGAGCTGTGATGAACTTAACTTGGAACTGTGATCTACTTACACTGGAGCTGTGATGAACTTAACTTGGAACTACGATCTACTTACACTGGAGCTGTGATGAACTTAACTTGGAACTGTGATCTACTTACACTGGAGCTGTGATGAACTTAACTTGGAACTACGATCTACTTACACTGGAGCTGTGATGAACTTAACTTGGAACTGTGATCTACTTACACTGGAGCTGTGATGAACTTAACTTGGAACTGTGATCTACTTACACTGGAGCTGTGATGAACTTAACTTGGAACTATGATCTACTTACATTGGAGCTGTGATGAACTTGGAACTATGATCTACTTACACTGGAGCTGTGATGAACTTAACTTGGAACTGTGATCTACTTACACTGGAGCTGTGATGAACTTGGAACTATGATCTGCTTACACTGGAGCTGTGATGAACTTAACTTGGAACTGTGATCTACTTGCACTGGAGCTGTGATGAACGTAACTTGGAACTGTGATCTACTTACACTGGAGCTGTGGTGAAATTAACTTGGAACTGTGATCTACTTACACTGGAGTGGTGATGAACTTAACTTGGAACTGTGATCTACTTACACTGGAGCTGTGATGAACTTAACTTGGAACTACGATCTACTTACACTGGAGCTGTGATGAACTTAACTTGGAACTGTGATCTACTTACACTCTAGCTGTGATGAACTTAACTTGGAACTGTGATCTACTTACACTGGAGCTGTGATGAACTTAACTTGGAACTGTGATCTACTTACACTGGAGCTGTGATGAACTTAACTTGGAACTGTGATCTACTTACACTGGAGCTGTCATGAACTTAACTTGGAACTACGATCTACTTACACTGGAGCTGTGATGAACTTAACTTGGAACTACGATCTGCTTACACTGGAGCTGTGATGAACTTAACTTGGAACTATGATCTACTTATACTGGAGCTGTGATGAACTTAACTTGGAACTATGATCTACTTACATTGGAGCTGTGATGAACTTGGAACTATGATCTACTTACACTGGAGCTGTGATGAACTTAACTTGGAATTGTGATCTACTTATACTGGAGCTGTGATGAACTTAACTTGGAACTGTGATCTACTTATACTGGAGCTGTGATGAACTTAACTTGGAACTGTGATCTACTTACACTGGAGCTGTGATGAACTTAACTTGGAACTGTGATCTACTTACACTGGAGTTGTGATGAACTTAACTTGGAACTGTGATCTACTTACACTGGAGCTGTGATGAACTTAACTTGGAACTATGATCTACTTACACTGGAGCTGTGATGAACTTAACTTGGAACTGTGATCTACTTATACTGGAGTGGTGATGAACTTAACTTGGAACTGTGATCTACTTACACTGGAGCTGTGATGAACTTAACTTGGAACTATGATCTACTTACACTGGAGCTGTGATGAACTTAACTTGGAACTATGATCTACTTACATTGGAGTGGTGGTGAACTTAACGTGGAACTGTGATCTACTTACACTGGAGCTGTGATGAACTTAACTTGAAACTATGATCTACTTACACTGGTGCTGTAATCGCTTCCGGCTGACACAAGAAGTAACACATTGTGTACTTGTCACAACATTCTATCTGAGAGAAGAAGCCTCCATTCTCGTTCTGTTGGCACTTGAGTACTTCTTGCACACACTGAACACAAACAAAAGTACAACTGTGATCATATTCTCATTCTGTGAGACATGTTTAACTACATATCTTCAATGGCGCTGTGATCATATTTTCGTTCTGTGAGACATGTTTAACTACATATTTTCAATGGCGCTGTGATCATTTTCTCATTCTGTGAGACATGTGTAACTACATATCTTCAATGGCGCTGTGATCATATTCTCATTCTGTGAGACATGTTTAACTACATATCTTCAATGGCGCTGTGATCATATTCTCATTCTGTGAGACATGTTTAACTACATATCTTTAACCATATGAAAACAGGCAAGACCACGGTTCAGACAACATCACAACAGAGTTAACAATGCCTTAGGGGGAATTTTAGGGTTTCCAGAAAAGAAATTTTTTTTTTGCATATCCTTTACATGACATCGCTGTCAACAGCAGCATCTTTCAGATAATTGTTAATTTCTTGTCAAGATTACGCTCAGTAGTTTGCCATTGCTTTCTGAGCAGCCGGCTCACATACCCCGTAAGTTACCGACGCGATGCTGATTCTTACCGTCGTCACGTTACTTACGAGATTACGGAGAACAGTCGCTAACCTCTAGGCCAGGAAGTCGGCTTTCCAGAAAAGGGGGGGGGGGGGGTTGAATTAAGATTATTTCAAGATAGCGTTAATACAAGAACTTGATATTGTTTTTCCTCCATACTTTATGGTTCTGTACTTCTCGCCCTTCTTATATTCGTTTTAGAACGTAAGTAGACGTCTAGACTTGTTCTAGTATGTGCTATTAAATTTAGCTTCCATTTTTACGCATACTTTCTAAACCACGTTTTCACATTCGTGAAATGTCTCTCGCCAAGGTGTGTTGTCAGTGTTTATGCTGACAAAAGTTTGTCCCGTAAAGCGGTGCATAGCTGGGTAGGAAACGTTACGAGGGCGAGTCAATAAGTAAGCCACACAGTTCCGTGGAATGGCTGGTAAATGAGAACAGCGCACGCAGTTCTATGCAGCTGGTTTGGAAGAACTGATAAAACGATGGGATAAGTGCATCAATGTTGGTGGAAATTATGTTGAGAAGTAAAGGGACAATGTATGTATAAAAATGAACTGGTTTCAAGTTATCATATTTAGTTATTTTTCTACAGCCATTTGTGACTTACTTATTGATTTCCCCTCGTAGGACGTTACATGACATGCGTGCGCTCAGTTCTCTCTCTCTCTCTCTCTCTCTCTCTCTCTCTCTCTCTCTCTCTCTCTCTCTCTTATTCTCACACACACTCGCTCTCTCCCATTCGCTGTCTGTCATGCGCTCACTCATACATACTCTCAATCTCTCACACACACAAACTCCCATTCACTGTCTGTCACGCGCTCACTCATACATATTCTCTCAATCTCACACATACACACTCTCTCTCTCTCTCTCACATGTACATGTACGCACACACTCACTTTCTCACTCACTCTTACACGCATGTACTCGCTCGCTCACACACACGCATAATAAACAATTAGCACAGTGAAACAGTAAACAATAATATCACTAGGTGACTTAGGTGGCATATAGTCTGTATGGAGTAAGTATTGAATGCGTCTTCAGTTAAATGTGTAGGAACTCAAGAGTTTTCAGATCTGGTGGAAGGTCATTCCATAAGTGAGCATCAGAATAAGCAAAAAGATGTTTTGTATAAGTCCAATCTAGGCTTTGGAACCTGTAATAAATTCAAGCGCTCGTTGTTCATTTGCATGAGATTTAATCGACGGTAGAAGATACTCTGGGGTATTTTGAGATATAATTTTATTCACTAATTTGGCTTTGTTAAAAAGAAAGAGCTTTCGAATTGGTAGAAGCCTTAGATGACTGTATAAATTGCTACTTTCAACGAACTTTATGCTAGAAACTAGACGTAAGGAACGGTTTTGTAGAGAACACAGTCATTTCATATTAGATTTAAGGCAACCATCCCAGGCTGTGGAACAATAATCGAGATGTGATTGGATATATTATGTATATAATATTTTTCATGTAGTTTCGTCCAGGAAGTGCTGCATTTTAGCAAGTTGGTAAACTTTTTGTGCTATCTTCTTAGTAAGGGCGTGAACATGAGAGCCCCAGTTTAAGTGTCTATCAATTAAAAGACCTAATGACTTATGTTCATTTACATTAACTATAGGTAACGTGTCTATGCAGAGTTTGAGCGCTGACCCAGTTATGGCTAGTGTCTGAAGTTTTTGTCTGGTCGTTATTAGCGTGGATTTTGGTTTTGTCGATGTTAATTTTCATGCGGTTTTCATTGTTCCATCTGGTAAGATTGTCAATTTCTCTTCGTAAATAACTCTCTAATTCACTACGGTTCTCTTGACTAGTATATATAGCACAGTTGTCTGCAAATAGATCACAGGTTGTATTGAGATATAAAGAAAGATCGTTAATGTAAACTGCAAAAAGCAGCGGTCCTAGTATTGAACCCTGGGGCACACCAATATTAAGCTGTGTGGGTCTTGACAGCTGTTAAAGGACACGACTTGTCTGTCGGATAGATATTACTTACTTAAGCTCGCCATATTGGCGCTAGCCTTCATTTGTTCTTAATTTTCTAATTAAAATATCGTGATCTACCGCATCAAACTTTTTGTTTTTAAGTCTACAAACACCGCTCCACAAATGTTGTCATTGTTGATGTTAAAATTGTTGTCAGAGCACTATGGCAAGAATATTTAGGTCTAAACCCAGATTGACTGTCAATTATTAGATCATTGTTTTACATGGTGTAATGTTATTTTGTGTACGTGTTTTTCTAATGGCTTTGATAACGACGATACTAAAGAGACAGATCTATAATTGCTCAAGACGCTATTATTAGTTAAGCCATTTTTATGTAGAGGATAACCTTTAGCCATTTTAAATGCAGATGGAAAGTAGTTTTTGGCCAGGCACTGGTTATATACGAACGTTAAGGACTCACTAATGACTGGTGCAGCACTGCAAAGAATTCTATTACTAAAATCATCTAGGCCATGCGAATTTGTTGCTTAGAGGTATGATAGATTATACTTCTGCAACAGACATCAAGGGAATCTCAGCTGGGATATTTCTAGTGCACTTCTCCTCGTAGAATGATGACAGTGAACTTAAAGAATAGGCTACCATGGACAGACAGAAAAACCAGTGATCAAGTCCTACAAGAAACATATGAATATCGAACACTGATTACAGAAATTAGACGTAGAAATTTAACATTTTTGGGTCATGTTATGAGAAGAAATAAATTAGAGAACTTGAAGATAACTGGCAAGATCGAGGGGGAAAGAACAAGGGGAAGACAGAGAAGTACATACCTAGATGGTGCGGCCACGTGGCATTGTCGAGATAAGAACACTGAGCTGATCCACGACTCTGCTGGTGATCGAGTTGAGATGAGCTAAGAACCGATATCATTGCACGTGGGGCATTCCTATATGCGCTCCGTCCCCTCGTTCAACAGCAAGCGAAGAGTCATACTACTGATCGTTACCACCGCTATCTGATTAAAGTTCTCTTGATCTTCCCTCTCAGTTTTGAGATTCTACCAGAGCCCCTGCCAACACCCCCCCCCCCCCCACCGGAATCTCATCCTGTCCGCATACGGGTTCTCAATCTGTTCCTCCACCTCCACCTGGTCCCACAGGCGTACGACCACCTCTCCCTTGTCCACAGGTAATTGACCACCAAGAGGTGCATTCGCTGCCAGCCTACCAGTCTGTTCTTTCCCCCGCATGGCCAGGGGAAAAATCCATACAATTCTCACAATCTGTGACCTCTGAAGCGAGGTGAGCCATTCCACACGAAACATTCCTTTCTCCACTTTACTAAGCATACTCCTTTTTGTCCGTGATCGAGTGAGATGGCGAATCATGACCATCCAAGCTTATCGGCAAGGCACATGATGAATGAATGAATTAAATCTAATGAACCATAATCTAAACGGAAAACTGTAATGAAACATAATGTAATAGTACTATTAATTACCGGTAATGAACACACTAACAAAAGTAATTGCCATGAACTGTACAGAAAGAAAAAACTCTCTCTCTCTCTCTCTCTATATATATATATATATATATATATATATATATATATATATATATATATATATATATATATATCATGTGCCATGCCGGTAAGCGTGGGCGGTCATGTTCTGCCATCTCACTCGATCAACAGAGTCGTGGATCAGTTCCGTGTTTCTGTCTCGACCATGCCACAAGGCCAAGCCATCCAGATACTTGTTTCTAGGTCTTCCCCTTGGTCTGTTCCCCTCGATCTTACCAGTTGTCACCAAGTTCTCCAAATCATTTCTTCTCATAACATGCCCAAAAAATTGTGACTGTCTACTTCTAATGTCTCTAATCAATTTACGATCTTCATTTGTTTCTTGAAGGACTTGTTCATTGGTCTTTCTGGTTGTCCATGGTATTCTTTGCATTTTCCTCAGAAACCACATTTCTACAGCCATCAGATGTTTTTCAGCCTGGCTGCTCATTGTCCAAGCTTCACATCCATATAAAAGTACAGGTTCTATGTAGCATCTCAACACTCTTTTTCTCGTTTCAATTGACATCTTTTTATTGGTCAGTATGTTTTTCATCTGGCTAAAGGCTACTTTTGCCATGGCGATTCTTGTTCTAATCTCTTCAAGGCATCTCCCATCAGATGTTATTACTGTTCCGAGGTAATTGTACCTATTCACTTGTTGAAGAATATTCCCATTTACTTGTATATTACATTGTGGTATTTCGTTCTTCTTAGTGACGACCATAATCTGTGTCTTTTTACAATTAAATTCTAACCCTAGTTGTTCACTGTGTATAACAACCGCATCTACTATAGTTGCAGGTCCTGTTCATTGTCTGCAATCAAGACTGTATCATCTGCATATCTAATGTTATTGATGCATCGTCCCCCAATGTTGATTCCTTCCATATCTTCTATATTTCTGAAAATATTTTCACTGTACAGGGAAAAAAGATCCGTAGACATTTCACATCCCTGTCTCACACCTCTCTTAATAGGCTGATATTGACCTACTTCATTATCAAATATATATATGCCGGCTCCATGGCTGAGGGGTTAGCAGCTTTCTCCGCTAACCCCGAATACTCTCGTCACGTGACGCGACGAGAATTAGTAGTGGTTCGAATCGCAAAAGTGACTTATGAGAGTATGGAGCCGGTCGCTCAGAAAGTCGTGGCGTGCTGATGAGCGTAATCTAGCCTAGGAATCAACATACAGCTGAAAGATGCTGGTGTTGACCGCAATATCCTGAAACAGGATGGAAACGCGGGGAAAAAAAAAAAATATATATATATATATATATATAGTAATTGTGACTTGCCGGTCAAATTAACGTGTTGGTATGGGAGCCGATCGTTCAGAAAGCAATGGCAAATTACTGAACGTAAACTTTCCAAGACATCAATAACAGCAGTAAAATGCTGGTGTTGATAGCGATGTCCTGTAAATAGGATATGCAAAAAAAAAAAAAAAAATGTGACTTACCTGTAACAAACAGGCGTTTGTTTGGTATGCTAGGGTTACACTCGTGATGTAGATCACACAAACTAATGACGCCACGTTCATGCTTTTTGTGGAGCTCATCTGAAAAATCAGAATCTCAATAGATGCATTTATTGACACTTCTCAACGGCTAAACTAGGAGACAGAAGGCGTATGCGTGAATCTCACAGGATATTCTGGATAACACAATAGTTAAAGATGAATGCTAGAGAAGTACTGAATAGTTATACGTGAATGTTAAAGGGGAATACAGATAACACAAAAGTTATACATAAATCTTAGAGGAGAATACAGATAACACAATAGTTATATATGAATCTTAGAGGAGAATATAGATAACACAATAGTTATACATGAATGTTAGAGGAGAATATAGATAACACAATAGTTATACATGAATGTTAGAGGAGAATATAGATAACACAATAGTTATACATGAATGTTAGAAGAGAATATAGATAACACAATAGTTATACATGAATGTTAGAGGAGAATATAGATAACACAAAAGTTGTACTTGAATGTTAGCGGAGAATAGAGATAACACAATAGTTATACGTGAATCTTAGAGGAGAATATAGATAACACAATTGTTATACGTGAATCTTAGAGGAGAATATAGATAACACAATAGTTATACATGAATCTTAGAGGAGAATAGAGATAACACAATAGTTATACATGAATGTTAGCGGAGAACTGAATAGTTATGCATGAATGTTAGAAGAGAATATAGATAGCATAATAGTTGTAGATGAATGTTAGATGAGAATATAGATAACACAATAATGATACATTAATTAATGTTAGAGGAGCCATTGGCTCATTAATATTAGTTAGCATCCAAGCGAATATGTTTCATCGCCTGATATTATGGAAAATATTTGACATTGGCGATGTACAGTGTACACTGCTCTCCCAGACGCTGTCAAACATTCAATCTCTCAGATGTTCTCAAGCAGCCCTTGTTCGTTGCTCTGCCCTCGGCACGACGCTCGGAATCAACATTGTCTTCTCATCCCGGAAGTGCGTCACAAGAAGTGATTGTTTCATGTCTACAAACTGCCATGTCATTGGCCGAGGCGCGTGAGTTCACATGTGGCAGGCATAAAGGTGTCAGTTACACTCTGGGCCCACGCCGATCGCATGGCCTAACTGTGCCTTCGTAGGCTCACCCTCTTTCTCAGAGCTCACCAAGATGTATTCAGCTCAGTACACTAACTCCGTACCCATGACAAGAATCCCAGAGTGCCGTATTCCAGAATGCAATAATTCAGTGTGGTTCATCATCATCATCACCATATAGTGCCTTGGCGATGGCGACCATGCCTTGTGGGCTCCAAGAGAATATGTCAGTTCATGAGCTGACATGTGTCCACCTCTCTCTCTCTCTCTCTCTCTCTCTCTCTCTCTCTCTCTCTCTCTCTCTCTCTCTCTCTCTCTCTCTCTCTGTGTGTGTGTGTGTGTGTGTGTGTGTGTGTTCATCAATATTTCTGAGAATCTTTTCTCTCTAATATTTCAGATAAGTGGCCTTTGTGTGATTTACTCGTACTTGCTGATGGACTTGTGACACTGAATTTATTTACTTGCCGATCGACTTCCGCTACTAGCTTGATTTACTTGCTGATGGACTTGTGCTAGAGAACTGATTTACTTGCTGACTGACTTGTGCTACAGAACTGATTTACTTGTTGATTGACTTGTGCTACAGAACTGATTTATTTGCTGACTGACTTGTGCTACATAACTGATTTACTTGTTGATTGATTTGTGCTGTGAAGTGATTTACTCTTTGGTTGATCTGTGCCAGTGAAGTGATTTACTTGTTGATAGGTTTATGCCGTGAAGTGATTTACTTGTTGATTGATTTGTGCCAGTGAAGTGATCTATTTACTGACTGACTGATTTCTGTCACACCATTTACTTGATGACTGATGTGTGCCGTGAAGTGATTTACTTGTTGATTTATTTGTGCCAGTAACGAAGATTAGTTGTGCTGTGATCTCATTAAGGAAACTTGGGGCTCTCCTCGCAATCCCACAGTCCTACAATCCCACAATCGTTCATATTATGCATGTGGCAAGTTGCTCCGATGACACCGAAAGATGACATCACACGAGTTCACAATCTAATTTCTGGCTAATTTCCTGGCCTCCAGGTCTGGCCAGTTCGCGCGTGGCTGCCAGTCGTCTGGCGCAGACGACGATCATCAGGGTGTCCTGTTTACAGCCAAACCCCAGCCTGTGATTAACGACCAACATGTCTGTGTTTCTGCGAGGTAAGCAGCACTCACTTGGTAGGCAAGGTTACCGGGTCAGATGAGACATGGCCGGCCGGCGGTGCATCCGTCATGTTCGTGGTTTACCAAGATGTGTTCACACTGCTCCCCGATGTCTCCCATAAGTAGGGGATAGCGAATAATTATCCATTAGTGTCTCAGACATGATCTATGGTGGCCCGGTCGATTCCATCACCCATGAATGCAATAGTTGTCTCCACTCGCGGGCACGTCCATTTATTTGTGTGTGTGTGTGTGGGTGGGTGGGTGGGTGTATTGTGGCAAGGTACGTGATGTGAATCATTGACCATTTCGCAATCACATCAGGAGAACATTTGGGGCTTGTGGCCTGGTTTGTGGCAGACATTGTTGGTGGAGTCTCGTAGCGCAAGATGCACAACATAAATGTGGCAGAAATTGTTGGTGGAGTCTCGTGAAGCAAGATACGCGACATAAATGTGGCAGAAATTGTTGGTGGAGCAAGAAACACAACATAAATGTGGCAGACATTGTTGGTGGAGCAAGAAACACAACATAAATGTGGCAGACATTGTTGGTGGAGCAAGAAACACAACATAAATGTGGCAGTCATTGTTGGTGGAGTCTCGTGGAGCAAGAAACACACTGAAATGTATCCAGATCTGAGCTGGAAGACAATTGGTCCGTACACAACACCAGGTCTCGAAAGCTGAAATAATTTGGCCATATTAAACAGCACATCAGTTTGGAAAGACAAGTGATGGAAGCCGTTGTTGTTGGAGGAACAGGCGGGTGTGGAGCCGCTCGAAGATGGACACACTATAGACGCCTGAATGTGTGTGTGTGTGTGTGTGCGCGCGCGCGTGCGTGTATGTATTGCCAATGTTGTGACCAGTACAGCCACTGATACCCGTGTGTATTTCCAACAGTCGCTGTGTCTGCAGACTGGTCGCGGCACGCTCATTCACTTCAGCGTTGATTCCATGAATTGACCAGTTTCGAGTTAGCTGTAAGGGCGTCACAATAATCCCATAATGTTTGATTGTTGGTTATTGCCTGGGCAATTATACGCTTAATAGTTTGCCATTACTGTTTACATGATCGATACTCATTCCATTGTTAAAATCAACGCAAAGCGATCTTGTCCCTATGCTATCTATCAGTAGTTGAATCACTTTAATGTTGACTGCAAGAATGTACATGTTTACTGCAGTAATTCATTGACGTTAATGTCGACTGTATAAGTTTGCATGGTGTAAGTGAGGGATATTTCCGCTAGCCAGACTCTCTTCCTCATTGTCACATGATGTGAGTGAGGGGGCCAGACTCTCTTCCTCATTGTCACGTGATGACTTCACGGCCGACGGACCAGGGACAAGACTTAATTGAAAGTGCCCCAGGCGGAAGTATTTTTTCTAAAATATGACACAATTCGTTCATAAATCTGATTCTGACCCCACAAATCATGCACACCCACATCCTCACACAGACACAATCTCCTCTCTCTCTCTCTCTCTCTCTCTCTCTCTCTCTCTCTCTCTCTCTCTCTCTCTCTCTCTCTCTCTCTCTCTCTCTCTCTCTCTCGCTCTTTCTCTCGCTCTCTCATAGAGACTCATATACATAGCGCGTATGTATGTTTGTGCATGTGTATATGTGTATATGTGTGTGTGTGGGTGTGTGTGTGTTCGTGTATGTATGTGTATATGTTTGTATGGGTATGTGTGCATGCATGCAGCGTATGCGAGGAAGTGTGTATTTGTATGCTATTGAAATTGTGCATAACTGTGAGAGTTTGTGCAAATGATGTAAGTATGTGTGCAGGTATGTATAAGTGCATGTGTGTTTATGAATGTGCGTGTGTACGTGTGTCTGCCTGTCTCATCACATGGTAATATGCATTGTTTATGTTTACAACATTCATTTGACAATGTGTTTTTTTTTCCTATGTGAATGTATTATGCATTATTGATGAACGAAAGATGAGTGATTGGAAGGGCCGAATGTTAGACGGGTCTGCCTGCCTAATTTGTTACTCTTTGAAAATAAAGTCCGTTCGTTCGTTCGTTCTCTCTTTCACTCTCTCTCTCTCTCTCTCTCTCTCTCTCTCTCTCTCTCTCTCTCTCTCTCTCTCTCTCTCTCTCTCTCTCGCTCTCTCTAAAAATAAAATAAAGTTCGTTCGTTTGTTCTCACACTGGTATAACTCTCACATGTCATCGTTAATGATGACAAACGTCCTTGTTTATCTATATACATATCTCTTTCACTGATTACGTTTGTCCTTGTTTATTTATGTACATATCTCTTTCACTGATTATTTTTGTCCTAGTTTATCTTTGCACAGATCTGTTTCACTGATTACGTTTGTCTTAATTTATCTCTGTCACTGATTGCGTTTGTTCTAATTGATCTCTGTCACTGATTACGTTAATCCTAGTTTATCTTTTTACAGATCTCTGTCACTGATTACGTTTGTCCTAATATATCTCTGTCACTGATTACGTTTCAGTTAGTTATCAGTTATCAGTTGGGGTATCTTCGTTGCACTCCGGACATGTCCATAGGTGCTCAGATCCTCCCCCCAGCATATGCATCAGCGTCCGGTGGCTAATAGTGCCAGTTCTGTGTTGATTGACGAGGCACTTTGTTTTCCCGATGTACCTCTCGCGTCTGGCTGTGCCGATTCTTATTCCCAGGTCTTTCATCCTGGACAGCGATGTGGACTCACTGACGTCAAAATCCTCTGTTCTCGCCAAATCTTTAAGGACGTTAATTGATTAACGATTACGTTTGTCCTAGTTTATCTGTATTGTTTAAAAAAAAACTTGTACCAACATTTTATTGAGGATGCTGATTCACCCACTGCAGTCGGTTCTGGCGATGCCGGTCCGTAAGAACAGGACTTCTGTAGGGTCTTCAAAGACCAGCGTCGTGCAACCAGTTCCTGACCGTCTGATCTGAAATTCGACGAGCTCCTGGCATTGATTGGACTGGGAGGACGCAGATGCAAATCGATTCCTAAGGTGACGCAGTCGTATGAAGCGGTCTTCGGCAGCAGTTGTGATTCTGGTTCTTCCACTGCGCGGCAGGTCTGCCACTGAGCCAGTTTATTTAAATCGTCTCCAAACGCGACTAATGGTGCTTCTAACCACATTAAATTCTCTGGCTACTGCACTTTGTGACTGTACAGCCTGTAAACGTCCAAGGATGATGAGGTGTTCTGTAGTGAGATAAGCCATACTTGCGCATTGCATTTTCAACTAGTTAGTTAGTCGACAGATCATCCTCATTGCACATCGAACCATTCAGTCCACAAGTGCTTGGATCCCCTCCTCAGCAAATCCCGCAACGTGTAGCGGCTAACGACACCAGCTCTGTGTTGGTTTATCAATCTTCTTTGGCTTCCTGCGTAGTGTTCTTGTTTGGCCACACCTCTTTTAATTTGCTGTTCTCGCAGTCTGACCATGGTTGTAGATTCACAGTCATCACTTGGTTCTCGCAAGTCTTACTTCTCATAGAGCATTCAGAATGTCAGTCTGGTCCATGGCGCATCCGCCCTCCACATTAGCCTTACCTGCGAGCTTTTCAGCCCGCTCATTTCCTTGTACTCCTGCATGCCCTGGCACGAAGATGACACTAATCTTTGTCAGCCGAGACCGCTCCAGAGACAGCAACCACTCTCTTCGGATCCACCCCGTCTCTATCCTCTTGATCATGTTCATTGAGTCGATAAGGAAACATGCCCTATTGAATGTCTGTATCTCGAGCCATGTTATTGCTTTACTTACTGCCATGACTTCCATAGTCAGGCTACTTGTGGTCTCAACAAAAGCACCAGAGTCCTCCTTCACAATTCTCCCTCCGGCCTGAGCCGTAAAGGCCCATGATCTTCTCACATGTCGGACGACCGACCCATCTGTGTAATTGACAGCATCACCGTCTAACGAGTTCTCGATAATAAAAATAAAAAATTATCGCATGTTCAACTGAATTTATTCGAGGAACGTCAATCTTTTATAGGCATTCAATAATATGGTCAGAGAGTTTTGTGTTCTGTAAGTATCACGGGATTATCATGAACCTGTCACGAGTTATTGTCAAAAATGATGTTTAGACCTTGACTTCTTTCATGACCTCACGAATCGTGAGGTGAGTACAATTCAGGTAACCATGTAAAGGTAATAACCAGATGGACACAGTCGATAGGTTGACTGATGTCCAGTCAGCGAATATCTTTTATAAAAGTAACACCAAAAATGTTGCGTTTCTTTTGTGAACAGTATGTGTACATATCTCTGTCACAGATTACGTTTATCCTTGTTTATCTATGTCACTGATTACGTTTGTCCTTGTTTATCTCTTTCACTGATTACGTTTGTCCTTGTTTATCTCTTTCACTGATTACGTTTATCCTTGTTTATCTCTTTCATTGATTACTTTTATCCTTGTTTATCTCTTTCACTGATTACGTTTGTCCTTGTTTATCTATGTCACTGATTACGTTTATCTTTGTTTATCTATGTCACTGATTACGTTTGTCCTTGTTTATCTCTTTCATTGATTACGTTAGTCCTTGTTTATCTGTGTCACTGATTACGTTTGTCCTTGTTTATCTCTTTCATTGATTACGTTTGTCCTTGTTTATCTATGTCACTGATTACGTTTGTCCTTGTTTATCTCTTTCATTGATTACGTTTGTCCTTGTTTATCTCTTTCACTGACTACGTTTGTCCTTGTTTATCTATGTCACTGATAACGTTTGTCCTTGTTTATCTCTTTCATTGATTACGTTTGTCCTTGTTTATCTCTTTCACTGATTACGTTTGTCCTTGTTTATCTACGTCACTGATTACGTTTGTCCTTGTTTCATTGATTACGATTATCCTTGTTTATCTATGTCATTTATTACGTTTGTCCTTGTTTATCTCTGTCACTGATTACGTTTGTCCTTGTTTATCTCTTTCACTGATTACGTTTGTCCTTGTTTATCTCTTTCATTGATTACGTTTATCCTTGTTTATCTATGTCATTTATTGCGTTTGTCCTCGTTTATCTCTTTCATTGATTGCGTTTGTCCTTGTTTATCTATGTCACTGATTACGTTTGTCCTAGTTTATCTATGTCACTGATTACGTTTGTCCTTGTTTATCTATATACAGATCCCTTTCACTTATTACGTTTGTCTTTGTTTATCTATGTACAGATCTCTTTCACTGATTATTTTTGTCCGAGTTTATCTTTGTACAGATCTGTTTCACTGATTACGTTTGTCTTAATTTATCTCTGTCACTGATTGTGTTTGTTCTAATTTATCTCTGTCAGTGATTACGTATCAGTTATCATTTATCATTTATCAGTTGGGGTATCTTCATTGCACTCCGGACATATCCATAGGTGCTCAGATCCTCCCCCCAGCATATGCATCAGCGTCCGGTGGCTAATAGTGCCAGTTCTGTGTTGGTTGACGAGGCGCTTTGTTTTCCCGATGTACGTTTATCGTAGATTATCTCTTTACATTACATATCTCTGTCACTGATTACTTTTATCCCAGTTGACCTCTGTACATATCTCTATCACTGACTACATTTATTCGAGTTTATCTCTGTACAGATCTCTTTCATTGATTACGTTTATCCTAGTTTATCTGTGTACAGATCTCTTTCACTGATTACGTTTATCCTAGTCTATCTCCTTTGCTAATTACGTTTATCCTAGTTTATCTCTGTCACTTTTACTGTTATCCTAGTTTATTTCTGTACATATATATGTCATTGATTACGTTTATCCTAGTTTATCTCTGTCACTGATTACTGTTATCCTAGTTTATCTCTGTACAGATCTCTTTCATTGATTACGTTTATCCTAGTTTATCTCTGCCACTGATTACGTTAAACCCAGTTTACCTCTGTACAGATCTCTTTCACTGATTACGATTATCCTAGTTTGTCTCTGTACATATATATGTCATGGCAGGGGATTCCTGTCCCCAAACCTTGGTAGGCAACTAGTCTAGGTTCGAAGCTCCTTCGGGCGGACAGTAAGAACATTGCTTTGCTGATGTAGCTTGTCTTGTTCCAGATTTATTGGTGTTACCTGTCATCTGGAGTAAACCTAGGCGGGTTGAGAGTTGTATCATGATACATGGGCAACACATGGTCTCTAAAACTAGGCGGGTTGAGAGTTGTATCATGATACATGGGCAACACATGGTCTCTAAAACTAGGCGGGTTGAGAGTTGTATCATGAAACATGGGCAACATATGGTCTCTAAAACTAGGCGGGTTGAGAGAGGGATTATGATGCATGGGCAGCACATGGTCTCTAAAACTAGGCGGGTTGAGAGAGGGATCATGATGCATGGGCAGCACATGGTCTCTAAAACTAGGCGGGTTGAGAGTGGGATTATGATGCATGGGCAGCACATGGTCTCTAAAACTAGGCGGGTTGAGAGTGGGATTATGATGCATGGGCAACATATGGTCTCTAAAACTAGGCGGGTTGAGAGAGGGATCATGATGCATGGGCAACACATGGTCTCTAAAACTAGGCGGGTTGAGAGTGGGATTATGATGCATGGGCAGCGCGTGGTCTCTAAAACTAGGCGGGTTGAGAGTTGTATCATGATGAATGGACAGCATATGGTCTCTAAAACTAGAGACGACAGGTCAACATTTTAGTCCAGCTGTCTGGTTTAGGGGCTGAACCGCTAACCTCGGCATCAGCACACCGGATGTTTAAGAACACCGTTCTTATCCATTCGGCCATGCGGACTTGCATATATATATATATATATATATATATATATATATATATATATATATATATATATATATATATACGCACACACTCACGCGCGCGCACACACACACACACACACACACACACACACACACACAGAGTAAAACGTCTAAAACAAAATTAAGAGATACAACATAAAGGACGCTATTTCCAATGTCGACACTGGGCTGAGCTTTCTGTGTCTAATCTAAAGAATGGATGGAATAAACTCTTGCCTGAACCTATTGGAATAAACTCTTGCCTGAACCTATTGGAATAAACTCTTGCCTGAACCTATTGGAATAAACTCTTGCCTCAAACTACTGGAATAAACTCTTGCTTGAACCTACTGGAATAAACTTTTGCCTGAACCTACTGGAATAAACTCTTGCCTGAACCTATTGGAATAAACTCTTGCCTGAACCTATTGGAATAAACTCTTGCCTGAACCTATTGGAATAAACTCTTGCCTCAACCTACTGGAATAAACTCTTGCCTGAACCTATTGGAATAAACTCTTGCCTGAACCTATTGGAATAAACTCTTGCCTCAACCTACTGGAATAAACTCTTGCCTGAACCTATTGGAATAAACTCTTGCCTGAACCTATTGGAATAAACTCTTGCCTGAACCTATTGGAATAAACTCTTGCCTGAACCTATTGGAATAAACTCTTGCCTGAACCTATTGGAATAAACTCTTGCTTGAACCTACTGGAATAAACTTTTGCCTGAACCTACTGGAATAAACTCTTGCCTGAACCTATTGGAATAAACTCTTGCTTGAACCTACTGGAATAAACTTTTGCCTGAACCTATTGGAATAAACTCTTGCCTGAACCTATTGGAATAAACTCTTGCCTGAACCTATTGGAATAAACTCTTGCCTGAACCTATTGGAATAAACTCTTGCCTGAACCTATTGGAATAAACTCTTGCCTGAACCTATTGGAATAAACTCTTGCCTGAACCTATTGGAATAAACTCTTGCCTGAACCTATTGGAATAAACTCTTGCCTGAACCTATTGGAATAAACTCTTGCCTGAACCTATTGGAATAAACTCTTGCTTGAACCTACTGGAATAAACTTTTGCCTGAACCTACTGGAATAAACTCTTGCCTGAACCTATTGGAATAAACTCTTGCTTGAACCTACTGGAATAAACTTTTGCCTGAACCTATTGGAATAAACTCTTGCCTGAACCTATTGGAATAAACTCTTGCCTCAACCTACTGGAACAAACTCTTGCCTGAACCTATTGGAATAAACTCTTGCCTCAACCTACTGGAACAAACTCTTGCTTGAACCTATTGGAATAAACTCTTGCCTGAACCTATTGGAACAAACTCTTGCTTGAACCTATTGGAATAAACTCTTGCCTCAACCTACTGGAACAAACTCTTGCCTGAACCTATTGGAATAAACTCTTGCCTGAACCTATTGGAATAAACTCTTGCCTCAACCTACTGGAACAAACTCTTGCTTGAACCTACTGGAATAAACTCTTGCCTCAACCTACTGGAATAAACTCTTGCCTGAACCTATTGGAATAAACTCTTGCCTGAACCTATTGGAATAAACTCTTGCCTGAACCTATTGGAATAAACTCTTGCCTGAACCTATTGGAATAAACTCTTGCCTGAACCTATTGGAATAAACTCTTGCCTGAACCTATTGGAATAAACTCTTGCCTGAATCTATTGGAATAAACTCTTGCCTGAACCTATTGGAATAAACTCTTGCCTGAACCTATTGGAATAAACTCTTGCCTGAACCTATTGGAATAAACTCTTGCCTGAACCTATTGGAATAAACTCTTGCCTCAACCTACTGGAATAAACTCTTGCCTGAACCTATTGGAATAAACTCTTGCCTGAATCTATTGGAATAAACTCTTGCCTGAACCTATTGGAATAAACTCTTGCCTGAACCTATTGGAATAAACTCTTGCCTGAATCTATTGGAATAAACTCTTGCCTGAACCTATTGGAATAAACTCTTGCCTGAACCTATTGGCGAAACTGAAGGAACGGAGACTGTTAGTGTTGACGAAATTATGCAACAATGTTAAGACTAAACATTGAAAACATTGCGCCAGAAAAAGTAACAAATTGCATCGGAATGTGACAAATGAATGGAGGCTTTCAAATTGTGAACGATGATAACATTGTTTCTAATGTGACTACCATTGAAAATGAAGAAATTGATGACGATGAAGGACCAGTTCTTAACCAAAAACCTACAACTAGCGACTCAGAAGCAGAAACAATGTTATCAAAGTGCATCGACTGGTTTGAAATGCAAGAGGAATAAAATACAACACAGATCCTACTTCTGTGTAAGATACGGAACAGAAGGCTTGAGCCTCAAAGACACAGATAGAGATGACACTATACAAATTATCCCGTAAATAGGAACTAGTTAACCCTATATAACAACTCAACCGAACTAATTACCAGAGATGACAACTCACCCGAACTAATCACCAGAGATGACAACCCACCCTAACTCATTACAAAACAACGCACAAACGCTAAGATTTAAACAAATATAACCATTTAACCCAAGTATGAAACAAACAATTCATGCCATCTATGGAACTAGTTACTCGGACAAAACAGTTCACGGCATTAGTGAACTAGTTAAACGGACATAACAGTTTAAGGCATTAGTGAACTAGTTAAATGGATATAACAGCTCAGGGCTTTAGTGAACTAGTTACACGGATATAACAGTTTAGGGAATTGGTGAACTAGTTAAAGGGACATAACAGTTCATGGAATTAGTGAACTAGTTAAATGGATATAACAGTTTAGGGAATTGGTGAACTAGTTAAACGGACACAACAGTTCATGGAATTAGTGAACTAGTTACTCGGACACGACAGTTCATGGAATTAGTGAACTAGTTACTCGGACACGACAGTTCATGGAATTAGTGAACTAGTTACTCGGACACGACAGTTCATGGAATTAGACTAGTTACTCGGACACATCAGTTCACGGGAATTAGTGAACAAGTTAAACGGACACAACAGTTCACGGAATTAGTGAACTAATTAAACGACACATCAGTTCACGGGAATTTGTGAACTAGTTAAACGGACACAACAGGTACGGGAATCAGTGAACTGGTTAGACTAGTAGTATGCTTGTAGTTGGTGCGAGCTGGGAATGGATTCAGCAAGCTATACAACTTACCTGTGAAAGTTATCTGTAGGCGAGTACTGTTGTAAGATGTGACTTGTGATCACAAGCTTGTCCTCCTAGCTGTTGCCTGGAAGGCGAGTAAATAGATTTGGCACTGGGAATTCTCGTGTGATCTTCTGGTGTCCCTGGGTGAGTGGCTGGCTGGTCTTGTATGCCGAAGTTCAACACTGGAAGATTGCTCGATTTAGGGACTATTTATAACTAACTCACGACGTCTACAAAACTCGGCAGTCCAGCCAGGATTGGCGCGAGATGTTGTTGATGGTTGACCGGGAGGCTAGCCTCCACACCCACCCACCCCCTGCTGTCAGGTGGTCACTGTGCGACCCTGCTCTTGCACGTGCTGGCACAGTGGGCGGAGACCAACTCCCCCGCATCACGTGATCAGCTGTGCCCGGGTCTGCGATTGGTGCCCAACGATCAATTTGACTTTCTGGGTTGTCTTGTCAATCACACGTTCTATCCTGGTGTTGTATCCATTTATAATGTTATATTCGCATATTGTATCCATGTCTTGTATCCATTTCTAATGTTGTATTCGCATATGGCATCCACGTCTTTTATCCATTTCTAATAATATATTCACATATCGTATCCACGTGTTGTATCCATTTATAATGTTATATTCGCATATTGTATCCATATCTTTTATCCATTTCTAATTTTATATTCGTGCTCTGAAGTTGATAGTCGGGCAGGGACTCCGTGCTCTAAAGTTGATAGTCGGGCAGGGACGCCGTGCTCTGAAGGTGATAGGAGGACAGGGACTCCGTGCTCTGAAGTTGATAGTCGGGCAGGGACTCCGTGCTCTAAAGTTGATAGTCGGGCAGGGACTCCGTGCTCTGAAGTTGATAGTCGGGCAGGGACTCCGTGCTCTGAAGTTGATAGTCGGGCAGGGACTCCGTGCTCTAAAGTTGATAGTTGGGCAGGGACTCCATGCTCTAAAGTTGATAGTCGGGCAGGGACTCCGTGCTCTAAAGTTGATAGTCGGGCAGGGACTCCGTGCTCTAAAGTTGATAGTCGGGCAGGGACTTCGTGCTCTAAAGTTGATAGTCGAGCAGGGACTCCGTGCTCTGAAGTTGATAGTCAGGTCGGGCAGGGACTCCGTACTCTGAAGTTGATAGTCAGGTCGGGCAGGGACTCCGTGCTCTGAAGTTGATAGTCGGGCAGGGACGCCGTGCTCTAAAGTTGATAGTCTGGCAGGGACTCCGTGCTCTGAAGTTGATAGTCAGGTCGGGCAGGGACTCCGTGCTCTGAAGTTGATAGTCAGGTCGGGCAGGGACTCCGTGCTCTGAAGTTGATAGTCGGGCAGGGACGCCGTGCTCTGAAGGTGATAGGAGGACAGGGATTCTGTGTTCAGAAGTTGACAGTCGGGCAGGGACTCCGTGCTCTGAAGTTGATAGTCAGGTCGGGCAGGGACTCCGTGCTCTGAAGTTGATAGTCGGGCAGGGACTCCGTGCTCTGAAGTTGATAGTCAGGTCGGACAGGGACTCCGTGCTCTGAAGTTGATAGTCGGGCAGGGACTCCGTACTCTGAAGTTGATAATCGGGCAGGGATTCCGTGCTCTGAAGTTGATAGTTGGGCAGGGACTCCGTGCTCTGAAGTTGATAGTCGGGCAGGGACTACGTGCTCTGAAGTTGATAGTCGGACAGTGACTACGTGCTTTGAAGTTGATAGTCGGGCGGGCACTACGTGCTCTGAAGTTGATAGTCGCGCAGGGACTCCGTGCTCTGAAGTTGATAGAAGGGCAGGGACTCCGTGCTCTGAAGTTGATAGTCGGGCAGGGATTCCGTGCTCTGAAGTTGATAGTAGGGCAGGGATTCCGTGCTCTGAAGTTGATTGTCGAGCAGAGACTACATGTTCTGAAGTTGATAGTCGGACAGGGACTCCGTGCTTTGAAGTTGATAGTCGGGCAGGGACTCCGTGCTCTGAAGATGATAGTCGGGCAGGGACTCCTTGCTCTGAAAGTGATAGCAACTGTGGAAACGGACTAGAGATTTGTAGATTCTACCAACAATCAGTTCCTTCAGTGACTGAATGCTGTCTGGGCTTACTGACATCACTGTTTCAATTTCGAAGAACAAAAACAGTGCAGAACTAGCAAACTTAAGAACAGAACTCCGTGAACTCTGTCACAAATGGAAAACAGTTGTAATACTTCTGTCTAGAGCAGGGGTGTCAAAATCAATCGCTCAGAGGGCCAAAACTCAAATCACACGTAAGGTTGCCGGCCGAACAGGATAAACATTCAATAAACCAAAAATTAACACCTTTTAAAACATTAATATAATTAAAACAGAAAAAGAGCCGTGCAGTGTCAGTCGCGTCATTACTTTCATCGACAGCAAGGGAGAATGCAACAAAGTCTTGGCCTTTTTCGACCAGCTGTGTTTTCACATCAGTGGCCATCTCACAAACCCGACCAACAATCGCATTTCTGCTAAGGCTTACCTTTTGCAAACATCTGCTTTTTGTCTGAACACAAGACGTCACACACTTTCACCATGCAGCGCTTCAGAAACTCTCTTTCTGTAAATGGTCGGCCTGATTTTGCGATTCCCTCCGCCACAATAAAACTTGCTTTCACAGCAGTTTCAGTTTGTGGTTTTGCTTTGGTGAAAAACATCTGCTGTGATGTTAGATGCCTCTTTAATTCTTTTACCTTGTGTAGCTTCTGCTCTACATTCAGGCTGTTTAACTTGTCTTGATGTTTAGTCTCGAAGTGCCGTCTCAGATTACAATCTTTGATCACAGCCACATTATCTCCACAAATTAGACACACAGGTTTACCGCCAATATCTGTAAATATATATTCAGTCTCCCAGCGGCGCTGAACGGCTCTGTTTTCAGAATCAACTTTTCTCTTGGTCATTGTAAAGGCTAGTTTTGATTTAAAATAGAGTGTGCGTCTATCGACATACGCCTGATTGATATCAGATTAGCCGTAGCGGGAAAAGGTGATGTAATATCCGGGCACTACACTTCTTTCATTTCTTATGATATGTGCCAATCCAAAACGAACAACTGAACGTTGCTAGATCACTATAACGCCGAACATCCACTCACTACACAACTTTTATTTTCGCTTATTCTGATCGAAGCGAGAAGGCTCTCAGGTAGCCTATCATTCGGCAATGCTGCTAATCATGGAATTTAATTTGCACTATATATCGTGGCCATTAAAACATATTTTTATCTAAAATTCTCTCAGGGGTCGAACATATGTGTACGTCGGTTGAGACCTACCGGGCCTGATATGACCCGTGGGCCTTGAGTTTGACACACGTGGTCTAGAGGAAGAAACCTTGGGTGGAATCTGTCTAGAGCAGTGTTTCCCAACCTTTTTTGTGCTATGCCCCACCTAAGCCTTTCTAAAATTCCGATACCCCCCTCTCTTCCCCCTGCCCCCACATATGCATCATTTTTAATATTCAAAAATTTAAATGTTCACCAAAGAAACTTGAATTTTTTTTTTAGAAGGGCTCACGGTTCCCAGAGGGGTCAGAGCTGTGTGTCGGGTGAATTTGTTTTTGGTGGGGGATGGGGGGGGGGGGGGGGGTGTTTGGCGGTTACCCCAGACAGGCTGGTTCCCCTGCCTTCCCCTTTTTTTTGTGTGGACCCTTAGTCTCACTGTGAGCTATTGCCCACAGTGATCCACCAGGCCCACATCTAAGGTGAAGATATGTGATGGATTTTTATTTGATCACCCCGACCCCCGACCAGACCAGGCGCACTACTGGGGGTAGAGCAGCAAATGCACCCGATCCTAGCCAAAGGACCGATAATCGCTAGGAAATTATTGAGCAAACACAGTAAGTAAATTTTCAAAACATATAATGGAGAAGTAAACTTCAAGTACAAAACAATTTTAATGAAAGATTTTTCTATATTATTTTAATTATTAGTAATTATTTAAATTTAGTGAGATCCTTGCGTTTGATGCTTGCTGCAAAGAGATCTTATGTCAGGTTCCAATTTAGTTAACTTCAGTCTCAAGTCTCCCTGTTTTGTTATATCCAGCCGATTTCTTCCATTTTCGAATTGCCCCCCTTAACAATCGAATTGCCCCCCCCCCCCCTGTGGGGCGTGGGCCTCACGTTGGGAATCACTGGTCTAGAGGAACAAACCTTGGGTGGAATCTGTCTGGAGGAAGCAAACCTTAGGTGTGGAATTTGTCTAGAGGAACAAACCTTGGGTGGAATCTGTCTGGAGGAAGCAAACCTTAGGTGGAATCTGTTTGGAGGAAGCAAGCCTGACACAAATGCACGCCCAAGTTTGACACATTGACCTTTGAGGTCATGAACTGGAGTGACGCACTTCCTGCCACAGAGGAATACAGAAGAAGTATCACAGATTTTGTGAAACGCCTGCCCACACCTGCACACCACACATGCACACCACAGATGCACACCACACATGCACACCACACATACACACTACACCTGCACACCACACATACACGCCACACATGCACGCCACACATGCACACCACACATGCACGAGACTGGGTGGAAAGGGTGTGTTTGTGTGTATGGTGTGAGTGTGTGCAGTATTTGGCCTCTGTATGTGTGTGCAGTATTTTCCTCTGTGTGTGTGTGTGTGTGTTTGCGCGCGCGCCTGCGCGGAGTTTAATGGGAGATTAGCATCAGTGATAATAAAACCAGACAAGCTCAGCAAACGAGAGTTCATGGAAATATAAATGTGAGATGTGCTGCCGCCGACTGTCGTTTCCTCAACTGTGGCCCACGTAGACCGCACGTTGTGAAGATGATGTTTATCAAAAGTATCCTGTCATCTCAGCCAACGACACAGATTAGTGAAGCGGACGCCAGGAAATGGCCCCACAAGCTCTGCTGCCGGCCTGACACAAGCCACGACATTCTAGAAAGCCATTAGCTCAGACATTAGAGACAACAAAGAGACCGATCTGTCACAGCACATGTCTCTTGTCACTGAAGATCACGGGCAACAAGCCTGCAACAGCGAATGATTTCCTTCAGTAACTGGAATATCTTGGGTCATTGATTACCAACAACGGTGACACAATGAAAGAAACTAAATTATGACTATCAATTGCTCTTTAAAGACTAAAACAACTTAATAAATTATGGAATGAGACCGACAGAACTACACAAATTAGTTTTTTAAGAGCACGCATCTTTCCCATTGCAACATACGCCTGTGAGACCTGGACACTTACTAAACAAGCTGAACAGCACAAAAATACCTTTGAATATAAATGTTATAGACGAATTCTAAGAATATCTTGGGTAAAGAAAAGAACAAAGATATCCATACTTCAAGAGCTAAATATTGAAGAGGGTTGGCGATTAAAGGCGATAAAACAAAGAAAATTGAAATATGTTGGTCACTTGAAACGTCATGAAAGTTTGGTGAGAACAATAATGGAGGGGTATATGCCTGGGAAGAGAGGAAGAGGAAGGCCAAAGAGAAGATGGGTGCAGGATGTGGCGGATGATCGTCAGATGGGTATATCGGACGCGGGACATCTTGCGTATGATCGAGTTTTCCGGAAGGTTGTTATGAGAGCGAGGTTCTGCAAAGGACATGCTACTGACTGAATGAATGAATGAACTCTGGTCTCAGGGCTTGCCTTTATTGGTATCGTAAACATGACACGTTACTTCTGGTGTCCTGGTCTGGACCGTTGGTCAATATCGTGTATTGAAACGTTCGCCCGCTAATCTTATTGTCGGCACGTATTCTTGTGTGAGAACTGTGTCCACCGCAGGTTGTCTCCACCAACAGGAATTGTGTCCACCGCAGGTGACTCCACCAACACGAATTGCCTCGTCGAAATATCCACCTGTGTTCTTATTGTCGCCATTATCCTCTTTGAACAACAACCACCTTCAAACAAATAGCCTATGTGGGGCTGACTCGATCACATGGTTATTAATCCCAGCCAATGATGGACCCTAATATAACTTCTCTTATAAGGTTGAACGGGGTAGGGGTCATGGTAGAATGGAAACTAAAATTGCATTTTTATTCCTTGTTCCTGAAATGTGCATCACAACTGCGTGCAGGGGGGGGGGCAGGTGGTGCGGGGGCGCCCAGGTGGTGCAGGTGGCGCCTAGGTGGTGCAGGGTGCTCAGGTGGTGCTGCGGAGGCCCAGGTGAGGCAGGAGCGACACCATTGATTGTAAGAAATGAACAATGGCTGCCAGGTCAGTCCAGCCTAAATTAAGTCTCCAGAAATATTCTGGGAAGTATTGATGGCTGACCCGACCTCCTGTTTCCCCCGCCAGGCGCGGACAATTTTCCTGTACCGTCACTTGTTTATTGTATCAAATCTCCAGATATACTCAGTACTGACCCCACTCCCTGTCTCTCCCTCCCCCCCCCCCCCCCCCCCGCCAAACACGGACAATTTTCCTGTACCGTCACTTGTTTATTACATCAAATCTCCAGATATACTCACTACTGACCCCACCCCCTGTTTCCCCCGCCAGGCGCGGACTAGTTTCCCTTACCGTAACTTGTTTATTGTATCAAATCTCCAGATATACTCACTACTGACCCCACCCCCTGTTTCCCCCGCCAGGCGCGGACTAGTTTCCCTTACCGTAACTTGTTTATTGTATCAAATCTCCAGATATACTCACTACTGACCCCACCCCCTGTTTCCCCCGCCAGGCGCGGACTAGTTTCCCTTACCGTAACTTGTTTATTGTATCAAATCTCCAGATATACTCACTACTGACCCCACCCCCTGTTTCCCCCGCCAGGCGCGGACTAGTTTCCCTTACCGTAACTTGTTTATTGTATCAAATCTCCAGATATACTCACTACTGACCCCACCCCCTGTTTCCCCCGCCAGGCGCGGACTAGTTTCCCTTACCGTAACTTGTTTATTGTATCAAATCTCCAGATATACTCACTACTGACCCCACCCCCTGTTTCCCCCGCCAGGCGCGGACTAGTTTCCCTTACCGTAACTTGTTTATTGTATCAAATCTCCAGATATACTCACTACTGACCCCACCCCCTGTTTCCCCCGCCAGGCGCGGACTAGTTTACCTTACCGTAACTTGTTTATTGTATCAAATCTCCAGATATACTCACTACTGACCCCACCCCCTGATTCCCCCGCCAGGCGCGGACTAGTTTCCCTTACCGTAACTTGTTTATTGTATCAAATCTCCAGATATACTCACTACTGACCCCACCCCCTGATTCCCCCGCCAGGCGCGGACTAGTTTCCCTTACCGTAACTTGTTTATTGTATCAAATCTCCAGATATACTCACTACTGACCCCACCCCCTGATTCCCCCGCCAGGCGCGGACTAGTTTCCCTTACCGTAACTTGTTTATTGTATCCACTCTCCCGATATATTCAGTACTTCAACTGATCGCCAGAGGAGGTCTCCCTGCCCGGAATGTTTCGTCCCTTTATCTCCCTGACACTCCCTGGGGGTGGGCCCTCCGGGGTCGTGACTCCGGGTGTCTTTCTCCTGCCGTACATTCAAACCATGTATCGGGACGTTGGCTTCGCGCTTGTCCCACAACTGCGAAATGTGTCTGCCCCCACGCCCCCCCCCTCCCTCGGGGTGCATCCGGTGCTTCGTGCCCTTACACGTATTTTAGCACCTTTAGCCGTGAGAAGCCAGCTTCTTCACTGGCTCGCTAAGCAAAGTTGCACGTCTTTGCTACAGTGTTGCCTTCTCCGTACCCGTTCATGGCTCACAGAGCCGCACTCCTGCTCATCTTCAGGAAGCCAGCTCTCCCTATGGGATACTTGCTTGCGGGTTTGTCCTCCTCGACCCTCACCCCGTCTCTGCTGCGGAGTGCGGCCCTCTCAAGACGAACGAACCTTGTTTTCACAGGGTCACAAATTGGGCACGAAGGCCCGTCTTACATCCGTCCCTTCTACGACTAACACCACCATTGGCTGGAGGTCGGACTGCGGCTGACATTGCACTGATTTCAACTACTGCTACAATGTAGTGTTTCCACTCCATTGTAGGGCCCCAGTTTAAGGTGCACTGCATTTTTTATTGGGGGGGGGGGTGTCTACAGAGTCTACACGATAAGTACAAATTCTAGATCTTAGCTGAGAGATTGGTTGGGTTCCATGTTATAATGAGATTTGCAGACAGAATCGTGTACAAATAGTACTGCAGAGACGTGTCCCACTCAAAGTTCCCATTGTTCCAGAGCTAGCACGGGGGCCTTTTCGGTGTCCTCGCCGGGGTTCTTGCTTGTGCTTTAGTGCCCAGCTGCTTAAACACGTCGTGCAAGGAGTGAGAAATTATACCTCTTGCGCCTACCACTACGGCGAATAGCCTGACAGTGTACCCTTCCTGTTTCAGATTTGCGACCACTGTGTTTCTCCATCGTGTAAATGTGCTCCTCCTCGATTCTCAACAAGTATGGGGTTGTCAGCTCGATCAGCGTTAGCCGTTGAGCCCACGAGGAGAGCAGTACAATGTCAGGTCGCAATCGAAACTGTTGGATCACTACCGGGTAACCGCTAGGGCCTTTCAGGTCAACATCTAGGATGAACAGTAAGTCGGCAACTCATGTTTCCTTGTCTCCAGGGCCGGGCCGTGCTATGATACAGAGGCGGCCGCATCAGGCGGCACCGTAAGGGGGTTTCATATGGGGCGGCATTTTAAAAGAAAAAACACATGTAAGGGGTGGCATTTCGAAAACTTGCATCATACTGAGAAAATCCACCGTACAGTACTGTTTGTATCCATGATTCTTCCCAGCTCTGACGAAGGTCCGCACCGGCCCGGCTCTGACCCCTCTGTTCGCCCGCATCCTGGCTTCTTTCACTATGGCTGCCAGCTCGGTGAGTACTTTATTGTGGCGTGGATGGAGATGAGGTATCTCAACTTCTACACTTGCCCCAAAATGACGTCATTTACTTTAATTGCACATTTAACCACAGTATGTTTTCCTTTGAGTCCTTTCCTTGCACTCTCTGTTACTACAGTGTCCAACAATTGTTGTAGGTCTGTTGATTTATCTGCCACCAATAATGTGTCATCTGCATAGCGTATATTATTTATATTATAACCTCCAACTAATATTCCTGGCATCTCTTTGATCTCTCTCATTATTACTTCGCTATATAGGGAGAAAAGATCTGATGACAAGACACACCCTTGTCGTATTCCTAGCTTTTTGTGTTCGTAACTACCCTCTTTATTTCCAATTTTAATTGCTGCTACTTGGTTCCAGTAAATATTCTTTATTATTCTTAAATAATGGGTAGCGGGGTAGGGGTATCCCCTATCAAAGGAGAAGTAAGGCGCCTCCTTCCCTCCGCTAGCCTACGGGACACCCTTGGGCAAGGTGGAGTACCCGTTTAGCCCCCCGATCAGGGTTACGTGAAGCCATGGGTGCAGGTGGTGGATGAAGATGGAGAGCAGCCAACAGATAGTTGTAGGTTATGGTCTCCACCTTCACGACGGTAGGCAGAGGATCTCTTTTTTGAGGAGACAATGGCTACGGTCACTGACCAGTATGGTCACTGCTAGGAAGGAAAGCAATGGCAAACTACCTTCTTTACACATGCCAAGAAAATCATGTTGTGTGAAATCATCGATAATCAGAGAAACGGCGTAAATGGGTGCTCCATAGGAGCAACCTCGCCCGGTAGGGATAGTCATGCGCACCAGGTGACTCCAGACCGTCAACAGGCTACTAGGTGCAACAGATTAATATCATTGAAAGTAGGAACTTGGAACGTTAGAACAATGAATGCAGATGGAAAGTTAGAAAACATCAAAAAAGAAATGAAGAGAGAGAAGATTAACATATTAGGAATATCGGAAACGAGATGGAAAGGAGCAGGGATAAGGACAGGAGAGGATTGTAAGATTATTTACTCTGGGGGAGAAGAACAGCAAAGAGGTGTAGCCATTATATTAGATAAGCAAACATCACATTCTGTCAAAGGATATCATGCTGTGTCAGACAGAGTCCTATTAGTAAAATTAAACGGAAGACCTTTTAAAATAAATGTCATTCAAGTATATGCCCCAACAAGTGAAAGCAGTGAAGAAAGCATAGAGGAATTTTATAATGACGTGGAGTCTGCTTTGAAGAACTGCAAAAAATCAGAAATAAATATCATAATGGGTGATTTCAACGCAAAAATAGGACAGCAAGGCGATGGATGCAGTGTAGGCAACCATGGTTTGGGAGAGAGAAATGAAAGAGGATACAGACTTGTAGAATGGGCAAAAGAACAAGAAATGGTTGTAGGAAACACCTGGTTTAAACAGCATCCTAGAAGATTATGGACATGGAGGAGTCCAGACAGCAGGATTAAAAACCAGATAGATTACATCCTGATTAGCAAAAGGTTTCGAAATGCGTTAACAGTCGTAAAAACAGTTCCAAATGCAGACTGTTACAGTGATCACAGATTAATTACAGGCACATTGAGGGTAAAGTTAAAGAAAGTCAAGTATACAGCAGGAAACCCTAAATATGACTGGTGCAAATTGAAAACTGACAAAGAAATACAAGATAATTTTAACATAGAAGTAAAGAACAAATTTGATATATTGTCTGATCTAGAGATCCTGTTTCAAGATGTAGATGATCAATGGGAAACGATGAAGAATTCAATCAGTTGCGCAGCAGAAAAAACTATTCCAAAAGTAAAGAAAGTGGGCCGTAAGACATGGATGACTGAAGAAATTTTACAACTAATGGAAACAAGAAGACAGAACAAAAATAATCCTGCCAAATATGAAGAAATTCACAGAAAAGTGAGAACCTTATGTAAGGAGGCAAAAGAAACATGGCTTGAGAAAAATTGCAGAGAAATTGAAAAACAACACAACAGTAACAATGCGAACCTAATGCACAAAAGAATTCAGGAGCTTACTAATCAAAGAACACGTACATCAGCAGGCTGCCTAAAGACAAAAGATGGAAGAGTCATAATAGAAAAAGATCAGATATTACATGAATGGTCAGATTACGTGAAAAACCTGTATGACGACAACAGAGACGAACAGTATGATGTTCAAAATAATAATGAAGGACCAGCAATTTTGAAGATGGAGGTTCAGAATGCTCTTAACCATATGAAATCTGGCAAGACCCCCGGTTCAGACAGCGTCACAACAGAAATGATTAATGCTTTAGAAGAATATGGAATAGATCAAGTTACCAGTCTGCTTAATACAATATATGATACTGGAAATATACCTCAGGAGTTATGTAATTCTGTATTTATTGCAATCCCAAAGAAATCAGGAGCCTTGGAATGTGATCAACATCGAACAATTAGTATAATGAGTCACATCACGAAGATTTTGCTAAGAATTATCATGCAAAGAGTTAGGAGGAAAATACAACCTGAAATAGGAGAAGAACAATGTGGGTTTGTGGAAGGCAAGGGTACAGTAAATGCTGTGTATATACTGAGAAACATAATCGAACGTTCTATAGAAGTAAACAAAGATCTACACCTTTGCTTTATTGACTACACAAAGGCTTTTGATAAAGTGAGACATGTCAACATGATAAGGATGCTTGAAGATCTACAAATTGATGGAAAAGATCTTAGACTTGTAAAAAACATATATTGGAAACAACAAGCTGCCATAAGAGTTGATAATGAAGTAAGCCAATATCAGCCTATTAAAAGGGGTGTGAGACAGGGATGTGTAATGTCTCCAGATCTGTTTTCCCTGTACAGTGAAAGTATTTTCAGAAATATTGAAGATATGGAAGGAATCAACATTGGGGGACGATGCATCAATAACATTAGATATGCAGATGATACAGTCTTGATTGCAGACAATGAACAGGACCTGCAAAATTTAGTAGATGCGATTGTGACACACAGTGAACAACTAGGGTTAGAATTAAATTGTAAAAAGACACAGATTATGGTCGTCACTAGGAAGGACGAAATACCACAGTGTAATATACAAGTAAATGGGAATATTCTTCAACAAGTGAGCAGGTACAATTATCTCGAAACAGTAATAACATCTGATGGGAGATGCCTTGAAGAGATTAGAACAAGAATCGCCATGGCAAAAGTAGCCTTTAGCAAGATGAAAAACATATTGACCAATAAAAAGATGTCAATTGAAACGAGAAAGAGAGTGTTGAGATGCTACATTGAGCCTGTACTTTTGTATGGATGTGAAGCGTGGACAATGAGCAGTCAGGCTGAAAAACATCTGATGGCTGTAGAGATGTGGTTTCTGAGGAAAATGCAAAGAATACCATGGACAGCCAGAAAGACCAATGAACAAGTCCTTCAAGAAACAAATGAAGATCGTAGGTTGATTAGAGAAATTAGACGTAGACAGTCAAAATTTTTTGGACATGTTATGAGAAGAAATGGATTGGAGAATTTGGTGACAACTGGTAAGATCGAGGGGAACAGACCAAGGGGAAGACCTAGAAGCAAGTACCTGGATGGCTTGGCCTTGTGGCATAGTCGAGACAGAAACACGGAGCTGATCCACGACTCTGGTGATCGGGTGAGATGGCAGAACATGACCGCCCACGCTTACCGGCATGGCACATGATGGATGGATGGATTCTTAAATCTTTCCCATCAATGTTGATATCTTCCAACATTTTAATCAGTTCATCATGTTTTACTTTATAAAATGCCTTAGTATAATCTATGAAGCATAAATATATGTCTTTCTGTTTCTCTATTGACCTTTCTATTAGTGTCCGTAATATATATATTGCATTGTTTGTGCCCTTTCCCTCCACAAATCCATACTGTTCTTCACTAATTTCTATTTTTATTTTCTTTCTGGTTCTTCTCATTATGATTCTGAGCAGAAGCTTAGTGATATGGTTTATGAGGTTAATTGTGCGAAAATCTTCACATTCAATTGCTCCTGGTTGTCACAGAATGATGATAGTTTAGTGATTCCCAGATAAAATTAAATGTAACATTAATGGCAATATGGGAGAAGGGTTAACAATCGTGTACTTCATTCTGAGATGAGGACGAATAAAAGATCATTGACCGACAAATATGAAAATAGGATACAGGTGTTCGCAGAGTTCATTGCCTTACGATCTGAACGGACACGGGAACCGGGAAGATCACGTTGGGGGGAAAATGAACGGAGAAAACGATCAACGAGTTAGGATGCTTTAAAGTATTCGCGTACGGGGAACTCAGGGGAACAGCGTAACGACGGATGAAACGAGCAACTAATCACTACGTGATTTCACCGCCTTGTGATGTACAGAATACGTCAAGATGCGACTGTTGATGAATGGACATCAAACAATCACGGAAGAACGGGAGGCCCAATATAAATAGTAGAAAGTGGGGTTTCTTGATTAGTGTGTGTTCCAAACTGGACAGAGATATTTATTACTCCCAGGTGTGGAAAAGAAATTATAGTCCCGTAGTGTTTAAGGCAATGGGATATTAGTGCCGATGTGCTTAATTATTAATTTCGATTCTGGGAGGATAAGTGAATATATAAGGTATTATAAACTTAGAGTAATAGTTTTAGCATAGGAAAATAGATGTGTGTGCATAGTGTTTACCATTGCTTTCTATTAGTGAATAGTTTAGACTTTGAATTCATATGTCTTATGGTGGTGTTTACTTCGGAAGCCTTGTCATTACGGCTGGAGAAGGACACTTGCATAAGTAGTATTAAGTGGCAGACGCCTATCACTTGATATGTTGTACTTCTCACAGGTTCCAACTCCCATCCGGATATATCAGAGAAGATAGACACATACGTCTTGTATATAGGAAAAGCTTTATTGATAAACTCAAGGCATTTCATTTGTGGGGAAAGCAAATACCTCAATAACCCAAGGAATAACCTAGACAGGGTCAAATACGAAACAAACTATACCTTTAAAGGAACTTTGAAAAGAAAGAATAGACTATCCTGATAACCAAAGTAATAATGGAAAAAGAAAGATAAGTTTGCAGAAAGCAAAGCAACAAAAAAACTACATACGTCTTGTACGCATAGTTAAGAAACAATAGACAAGTCAAAACATTGCTACTCATTAGAGACAGTATGCAGAACTGTGGTGATGTAGTTTTTTCGGTATGGATAATTAATTTCATGAAACAAACTCGGGCGAAGTCATAGACTCACTGGAATATCATTACGTTACGGTGATCCAGTGGTGAACAGTTTTGTTTCGTTCAATAACGGATTTACCATCAGACTCAAGCATACGGAACATCCAGGGTGAGATCTGTCCTGTTTTATGTGATGTCCGGTGGTTTGGCAGAGTGATTGGGCGAGATGTGATACCGCTGCTAGACATTACGAGTTCAGTCTTGCACCAACAATAGAATACACTATCAACTACGCTTACACAGTCCATACATACACCAGACATAGTTTTTATTAATAAATATTTTATTAATCGTTGAAAGGAACTGTTGTCGGAGTATTGTTGAGGGAATAATAGAGAGAGAGAGAAAGGAATAGATATATGGAAGGGAAGACAGAAGGGAGGAGTGTAAACAGAAGTCAGTCAATAATCCCAAAAGATAAGTTTGAAGATGTGCTTGTTGATTCCACTTTCCTCCGGGGAAAATAAGCGACATAAATGGTGGAGCGAGCTGGGTAGAACATAATACCCACATGAACTGGAGGCATAACATTGCATATGCATAGAGGGGTACCTGCATATTGGCACAGGCATAGCCGAGTACCTGCATGTTGGGACATACTGATTGGAATAAATATAAGTATACATTGATGACTTTTAATGGAAGGACGTCCATTGGATATATGGTGCCATTACATTTATGGTAGAAACATTTCATTAATGCTGGTGACTTTACAGTGAGAAAGTTCCAGACAGGGTGAATGTGGATAGGTGGTAAGACACATTACATACCTAGTCACACGGTCACACGTCTACATAAGTCTTTATCCTATATCTCCTCTTGTGGATGAGAGAGTGGTTGTGATGTACTGTGTGGTGTTGTAGATTTATAATATTAGATATACATAGGGGAAATTGATATAGGTTATAATAGATTATCTGGCTATAGTGAGTTCTTCTTTACTGCCTTGAGGTGTCTTTACTCAATTTGCTGACTGACCTTCTTTAAATATGACCACTCCTAAAGTAACTACAGCAGAACTAAGGGCCAACGGGGAGGCAATTGGTTTAGCTGGTTCGGAACTAACTGATTACATACAGGAAAGAGAACGAGAAATTCGACAAGAAGAACGAGAAGATCGAAAGGCCGAGTTGGAATTGAGAAGAATAGAGGTGGAGACTAAGCGACTGGAAATGGAACAGGAGGCCAAGCGACTGGAAATGAAACAGGAGGCCAAGCGACTGGAAATGGAACAGGAGGCCAAGCGACTGGAAAGAGACCAGGAGACCAAGAAACTGGAAATGGAACAGACGGCCAGGAGACAAGAAATGGAACATGAATACCGCTTGAAAGAGTTAGAACTCAAGACACAAACTAAGGGTGAAATAGATGCAGCAGAAGGAAGTTCATCTTCACCTGGGGCAACCCACATGATTGGACAGGGTTACCATGCCATGAAGTTTCCCTTGGCGGTCTTTGATGAAAGTAAAGAGAAGATATACCAGTTTTTGGATCGGTTCGAGGCCATGGCAGTCGCTATGGGACTGGATAGAAGCCGATGGGCTCTTAAATTATCCCAGGCTTTACGTGGTTCGGGCTACGAGGTCTACACACGCCTACCACCAGGACATGAAAATCAGTATGAGGAATTAAAAGCTGCTTTGATGAAGCATTATGAAGTCACAGCACAAACGTATCGGAAGAAGTTTAGATCGTCTAGACGAGAGCCGGGAGAACTATTCGCCGCCTACAGTCTGAGGCTGAAATCCTATCTCCAGAAATGGATGGACTTGGCAGAATTCAAGAGGGATTATGAGAGTCTCGAAGAGATGATGGTGGTCGACCAGATGCGAAAGCAAATTTCGAAACCTCTCAGAACCTTCTTGGGAGTACAAGGGGCGGAACGGATTGATGTTGTGAATAAGCTGGCGGAACGATTCATAGAGGTACATGGGGAGACTGAGGAACTAAGTACACAAACCAAAGGTCAGGAGAAACAAGAGAAAAAGAAACCTAAGAACTGGGAAGGAGAAAAAGTGGAACCTTATATAAAGGCGTCAATGGAGAGTTCAGAGAATGTGAAGGAAGGAAACCAGAGCACCTCGAATTCTTCAGCGAAACGACCGTGGTCCGAGAAGTGGTGTTCATTCTGCAAGGTGCCCTCTCATAACACGAAGGACTGCAGATCGAAACCTAAAAGTTCTTACTTCGCAGCATGCAAAGTGATTCCTACGACGGTGATCACAGACAAGGCTGAGGTCGGCGAAGGAGCTAGGAACAAAAAGGACACACGAAAACCTAGGAAGGGAACATGGTGCACACACTGCCGGTCGAAAACACATAATACTGTGGACTGCAGATGCAAGGCAGAAGACGCCAATTGCATAACCAACCTCGAGGAATCAAAAGAGGAAGGCAAGGAAACGGCCAAGGAGATGGAAGACACTCCGGACCAGGAGAGGCCACCTGTGGTCGAACTGATTGAAGTCAATGGCCAGCAGGTTGTTTGTCTCTACGATACCGGTTTGGATGGGGAAGCTGTGATAGACGCCAGCCTGGTAAGCCCAGACCAACTTACAGGGGAGACCATAGAAATACAGCCGGCAATGAGGAGTGCTGTTACCATGACGCTGCCAATCGCCAAGGTGGAGATTAAATCCAGGTACGTCACGGGCATTATTCCAGCGGCTGTATTATCTGACTCCTTATTTCCCATGATCATTGGCACGAAATATGTCTTTTTGGGGATGCCCAAACAGCCAGCCTACAGGGGAGCAGTTGCCAGTGGATCTCAAGGGAAGGAAAAAGAGGCAGAGACACTATGCGACAACTCAGTGATAGGATAATTGCATACTGCCCAGAGGAAGGACACTACGTTGCGTCCCTGCTACAGGAAGCTGCAAAGAAATGCTGAGCCACCAGAACGGGGACAGTACTTTCTGAAGAATAGACTACTCTATCGGAGAGCTGGGAGGGGAGACAATCTGCACGAGCAGTGGGTGGTTCCAGAGACCTACCGTCCTCATATTCTTCAGAGTGGACACATCATAGCCGAGAATCGACATATGGGTGTCAGAGAGACATTGCAGAAAATTTTCGGCCATTATTGCTGGCCAGGAATGACCGGAGATGTACGCCGGTGGTTGAAGTCTTGTTCAGAGTGCCAGAAAGCACCACCCAACAAGCGAATTAAGAGGAAACTAGCTCTTAAAATGGAAGACAAAGTGGAAGTATGGGGTCCAGAAGAGACTAATATACTACAAGTAGGATGGAAAGGACCTTATCCTGTGGAAAAGGTTGTGTCCAAGAACATCTACAAAATACGGATAGGGGAAGAGAAGAAAAATCTCCCTAGACATCTCATTAGGAAATATGAGGAGAGATCCGAGAGTAAAGCTTCGCACTTTATGGTGATGGCAGCCATTGGGACAAAGGTTACCAGTCCAGACGAAGACCAGAGATCGCCAGTACAACATAGGAGGGCCTATGGGACAGTACGTGATAGGTCAGATTTACCCAACGGAGGGAGTAGGGAAATCACACGTCAGGGAAGGGACAAGAGTGAAACTTTCACTAACAACCAAGTTCAGACGGGGTGGGTAACGTCGGGAAAGGCGAGAAATACCCAGGACTCCAACCGAAGATTGGCTGACCAGATACAATATCGCCCAAGATGGTCCTGGAAGCAAAAGTCCAGGAGATTGGGGAAAGACGACTCGGTCCAACGAGGACGAGGCGGAACATCCCCAGAGGCAAAGCCGGGGGAAACCAAGAGAATATGGAAACAGTGTTACAGTAAGGATGGGACGATCCGTCTGTATTGTGAGCCATCGCTTACGCCAGTCGAAAGGAGGTCGACTGAACGTACAGGGGCTATGTGCCAGCACTAATGGTGATCATGAGTAGTATGGTAGGGTGTCTATGAGGTCGCCTACTGGATGAGGTGTTGATCCATGTGAGGATCCAATCATATCATCAACACGTGATGTTCATAGCTACTTCAAAGAAGCTCAACGCACGGTGGATGTGATGGACGTTGTTGCTGCAACAGGACTTCACAGTGGAATACATCCCTGGTAAGGAGATTGTAGGAGCGGATTTCTTATCTAGACATCCAACTCCAGAGGAAGAGGAAAAAGTTGGAGGATCATAGGAAACAAAACTACAGTGATGAAGAGTCGACGCGGTCAACTCTCTTAAGAGGGGGCCTATGTCACAGAATGATGATAGTTTAGTGATTCCCAGATAAAATTAAATGTAACATTAATGGCAATATGGGAGAAGGGTTAACAATCGTGTACTTCATTCTGAGATGAGGACGAATAAAAGATCATTGACCGACAAATATGAAAATAGGATACAGGTGTTCGCAGAGTTCATTGCCTTACGATCTGAACGGACACGGGAACCGGGAAGATCACGTTGGGGGAAAAATGAACGGAGAAAACGATCAACGAGTTAGGATGCTTTGAAGTATTCGCGTACGGGGACGGATGAAACGAGCAACTAATCACTACGTGATTTCACCGCCTTGTGATGTACAGAATACGTCAAGATGCGACTGTTGATGAATGGACATCAAACAATCACGGAAGAACAGGAGGCCCAATATAAATAGTAGAAAGTGAGGTTTCTTGATTAGTGTGTGTTCCAAACTGGACAGAGATATTTATTACTCCCAGGTGTGGAAAAGAAATTATAGTCCCGTAGTGTTTAAGGCAATGGGATATTAGTGCCGATGTGCTTAATTATTAATTTCGATTCTGGGAGGATAAGTGAATATATAAGGTATTATAAACTTAGAGTAATAGTTTTAGCATAGGAAAATAGATGTGTGTGCATAGTGTTTACCATTGCTTTCTATTAGTGAATAGTTTAGACTTTGAATTCATATGTCTTATGGTGGTGTTTACTTCGGAAGCCTTGTCATTACGGCTGGAGAAGGACACTTGCATAAGTAGTATTAAGTGGCAGACGCCTATCACTTGATATGTTGTACTTCTCACAGGTTCCAACTCCCATCCGGATATATCAGAGAAGATAGACACATACGTCTTGTATATAGGAAAAGCTTTATTGATAAACTCAAGGCATTTCATTTGTGGGGAAAGCAAATACCTCAATAACCCAAGGAATAACCTAGACAGGGTCAAATACGAAACAAACTATACCTTTAAAGGAACTTTGAAAAGAAAGAATAGACTATCCTGATAACCAAAGTAATAATGGAAAAAGAAAGATAAGTTTGCAGAAAGCAAAGCAACAAAAAAACTACATACGTCTTGTACGCATAGTTAAGAAACAATAGACAAGTCAAAACATTGCTACTCATTAGAGACAGTATGCAGAACTGTGGTGATGTAGTTTTTTCGGTATGGATAATTAATTTCATGAAACAAACTCGGGCGAAGTCATAGACTCACTGGAATATCATTACGTTACGGTGATCCAGTGGTGAACAGTTTTGTTTCGTTCAATAACGGATTTACCATCAGACTCAAGCATACGGAACATCCAGGGTGAGATCTGTCCTGTTTTATGTGATGTCCGGTGGTTTGGCAGAGTGATTGGGCGAGATGTGATACCGCTGCTAGACATTACGAGTTCAGTCTTGCACCAACAATAGAATACACTATCAACTACGCTTACACAGTCCATACATACACCAGACATAGTTTTTATTAATAAATATTTTATTAATCGTTGAAAGGAACTGTTGTCGGAGTATTGTTGAGGGAATAATAGAGAGAGAGAGAGAGAGAGAGAAAGGAATAGATATATGGAAGGGAAGACAGAAGGGAGGAGTGTAAACAGAAGTCAGTCAATAATCCCAAAAGATAAGTTTGAAGATGTGCTTGTTGATTCCACTTTCCTCCGGGGAAAATAAGCGACATAAATGGTGGAGCGAGCTGGGTAGAACATAATACCCACATGAACTGGAGGCATAACATTGCATATGCATAGAGGGGTACCTGCATATTGGCACAGGCATAGCCGAGTACCTGCATGTTGGGACATACTGATTGGAATAAATATAAGTATACATTGATGACTTTTAATGGAAGGACGTCCATTGGATATATGGTGCCATTACATTTATGGTAGAAACATTTCATTAATGCTGGTGACTTTACAGTGAGAAAGTTCCAGACAGGGTGAATGTGGATAGGTGGTAAGACACATTACATACCTAGTCACACGGTCACACGTCTACATAAGTCTTTATCCTATATCTCCTCTTGTGGATGAGAGAGTGGTTGTGATGTACTGTGTGGTGTTGTAGATTTATAATATTAGATATACATAGGGGAAATTGATATAGGTTATAATAGATTATCTGGCTATAGTGAGTTCTTCTTTACTGCCTTGAGGTGTCTTTACTCAATTTGCTGACTGACCTTCTTTAAATATGACCACTCCTAAAGTAACTACAGCAGAACTAAGGGCCAACGGGGAGGCAATTGGTTTAGCTGGTTCGGAACTAACTGATTACATACAGGAAAGAGAACGAGAAATTCGACAAGAAGAACGAGAAGATCGAAAGGCCGAGTTGGAATTGAGAAGAATAGAGGTGGAGACTAAGCGACTGGAAATGGAACAGGAGGCCAAGCGACTGGAAATGAAACAGGAGGCCAAGCGACTGGAAATGGAACAGGAGGCCAAGCGACTGGAAAGAGACCAGGAGACCAAGAAACTGGAAATGGAACAGACGGCCAGGAGACAAGAAATGGAACATGAATACCGCTTGAAAGAGTTAGAACTCAAGACACAAACTAAGGGTGAAATAGATGCAGCAGAAGGAAGTTCATCTTCACCTGGGGCAACCCACATGATTGGACAGGGTTACCATGCCATGAAGTTTCCCTTGGCGGTCTTTGATGAAAGTAAAGAGAAGATATACCAGTTTTTGGATCGGTTCGAGGCCATGGCAGTCGCTATGGGACTGGATAGAAGCCGATGGGCTCTTAAATTATCCCAGGCTTTACGTGGTTCGGGCTACGAGGTCTACACACGCCTACCACCAGGACATGAAAATCAGTATGAGGAATTAAAAGCTGCTTTGATGAAGCATTATGAAGTCACAGCACAAACGTATCGGAAGAAGTTTAGATCGTCTAGACGAGAGCCGGGAGAACTATTCGCCGCCTACAGTCTGAGGCTGAAATCCTATCTCCAGAAATGGATGGACTTGGCAGAATTCAAGAGGGATTATGAGAGTCTCGAAGAGATGATGGTGGTCGACCAGATGCGAAAGCAAATGTCGAAACCTCTCAGAACCTTCTTGGGAGTACAAGGGGCGGAACGGATTGATTTTGTGAATAAGCTGGCGGAACGATTCATAGAGGTACATGGGGAGACTGAGGAACTAAGTACACAAACCAAAGGTCAGGAGAAACAAGAGAAAAAGAAACCTAAGAACTGGGAAGGAGAAAAAGTGGAACCTTATATAAAGGCGTCAATGGAGAGTTCAGAGAATGTGAAGGAAGGAAACCAGAGCACCTCGAATTCTTCAGCGAAACGACCGTGGTCCGAGAAGTGGTGTTCATTCTGCAAGGTGCCCTCTCATAACACGAAGGACTGCAGATCGAAACCTAAAAGTTCTTACTTCGCAGCATGCAAAGTGATTCCTACGACGGTGATCACAGACAAGGCTGAGGTCGGCGAAGGAGCTAGGAACAAAAAGGACACACGAAAACCTAGGAAGGGAACATGGTGCACACACTGCCGGTCGAAAACACATAATACTGTGGACTGCAGATGCAAGGCAGAAGACGCCAATTGCATAACCAACCTCGAGGAATCAAAAGAGGAAGGCAAGGAAACGGCCAAGGAGATGGAAGACACTCCGGACCAGGAGAGGCCACCTGTGGTCGAACTGATTGAAGTCAATGGCCAGCAGGTTGTTTGTCTCTACGATACCGGTTTGGATGGGGAAGCTGTGATAGACGCCAGCCTGGTAAGCCCAGACCAACTTACGGGGGAGACCATAGAAATACAGCCGGCAATGAGGAGTGCTGTTACCATGACGCTGCCAATCGCCAAGGTGGAGATTAAATCCAGGTACGTCACGGGCATTATTCCAGCGGCTGTATTATCTGACTCCTTATTTCCCATGATCATTGGCACGAAATATGTCTTTTTGGGGATGCCCAAACAGCCAGCCTACAGGGGAGCAGTTGCCAGTGGATCTCAAGGGAAGGAAAAAGAGGCAGAGACACTATGCGACAACTCAGTGATAGGATAATTGCATACTGCCCAGAGGAAGGACACTACGTTGCGTCCCTGCTACAGGAAGCTGCAAAGAAATGCTGAGCCACCAGAACGGGGACAGTACTTTCTGAAGAATAGACTACTCTATCGGAGAGCTGGGAGGGGAGACAATCTGCACGAGCAGTGGGTGGTTCCAGAGACCTACCGTCCTCATATTCTTCAGAGTGGACACATCATAGCCGAGAATCGACATATGGGTGTCAGAGAGACATTGCAGAAAATTTTCGGCCATTATTGCTGGCCAGGAATGACCGGAGATGTACGCCGGTGGTTGAAGTCTTGTTCAGAGTGTCAGAAAGCACCACCCAACAAGCGAATTAAGAGGAAACTAGCTCTTAAAATGGAAGACAAAGTGGAAGTATGGGGTCCAGAAGAGACTAATATACTACAAGTAGGATGGAAAGGACCTTATCCTGTGGAAAAGGTTGTGTTCAAGAACATCTACAAAATACGGATAGGGGAAGAGAAGAAAAATCTCCCTAGACATCTCATTAGGAAATATGAGGAGAGATCCGAGAGTAAAGCTTCGCACTTTATGGTGATGGCAGCCATTGGGACAAAGGTTACCAGTCCAGACGAAGACCAGAGATCGCCAGTACAACATAGGAGGGCCTATGGGACAGTGCGTGATAGGTCAGATTTACCCAACGGAGGGAGTAGGGAAATCACACGTCAGGGAAGGGACAAGAGTGAAACTTTCACTAACAACCAAGTTCAGACGGGGTGGGTAACGTCGGGAAAGGCGAGAAATACCCAGGACTCCAACCGAAGATTGGCTGACCAGATACAATATCGCCCAAGATGGTCCTGGAAGCAAAAGTCCAGGAGATTGGGGAAAGACGACTCGGTCCAACGAGGACGAGGCGGAACATCCCCAGAGGCAAAGCCGGGGGAAACCAAGAGAATATGGAAACAGTGTTACAGTAAGGATGGGACGATCGGTCTGTATTGTGAGCCATCGCTTACGCCAGTCGAAAGGAGGTCGACTGAACGTACAGGGGCTATGTGCCAGCACTAATGGTGATCATGAGTAGTATGGTAGGGTGTCTATGAGGTCGCCTACTGGATGAGGTGTTGATCCATGTGAGGATCCAATCATATCATCAACACGTGATGTTCATAGCTACTTCAAAGAAGCTCAACGCACGGTGGATGTGATGGACGTTGTTGCTGCAACAGGACTTCACTGTGGAATACATCCCTGGTAAGGAGATTGTAGGAGCGGATTTCTTATCTAGACATCCAACTCCAGAGGAAGAGGAAAAAGTTGGAGGATCATAGGAATCAAAACTACAGTGATGAAGAGTCGACGCGGTCAACTCTCTTAAGAGGGGGCCTATGTCACAGAATGATGATAGTTTAGTGATTCCCAGATAAAATTAAATGTAACATTAATGGCAATATGGGAGAAGGGTTAACAATCGTGTACTTCATTCTGAGATGAGGACGAATAAAAGATCATTGACCGACAAATATGAAAATAGGATACAGGTGTTCGCAGAGTTCATTGCCTTACGATCTGAACGGACACGGGAACCGGGAAGATCACGTTGGGGGAAAAATGAACGGAGAAAACGATCAACGAGTTAGGATGCTTTGAAGTATTCGCGTACGGGGACGGATGAAACGAGCAACTAATCACTACGTGATTTCACCGCCTTGTGATGTACAGAATACGTCAAGATGCGACTGTTGATGAATGGACATCAAACAATCACGGAAGAACGGGAGGCCCAATATAAATAGTAGAAAGTGGGGTTTCTTGATTAGTGTGTGTTCCAAACTGGACAGAGATATTTATTACTCCCAGATGTGGAAAAGAAATTATAGTCCCGTAGTGTTTAAGGCAATGGGATATTAGTGCCGATGTGCTTAATTATTAATTTCGATTCCGGGAGGATAAGTGAATATATAAGGTATTATAAACTTAGAGTAATAGTTTTAGCATAGGAAAATAGATGTGTGTGCATAGTGTTTACCATTGCTTTCTATTAGTGAATAGTTTAGACTTTGAATTCATATGTCTTGTGGTGGTGTTTACTTCGGAAGCCTTGTCATTACGGCTGGAGAAGGACACTTGCATAAGTAGTATTAAGTGGCAGACGCCTATCACTTGATATGTTGTACTTCTCACAGGTTCCAACTCCCATCCGGATATATCAGAGAAGATAGACACATACGTCTTGTATACAGGAAAAGTTTTATTGATAAACTCAAGGCATTTCATTTGTGGGGAAAGCAAATACCTCAATAACCCAAGGAATAACCTAGACAGGGTCAAATACGAAACAAACTATACCTTTAAAGGAACTTTGAAAAGAAAGAATAGACTATCCTGATAACCAAAGTAATAATGGAAAAAGAAAGATAAGTTTGCAGAAAGCAAAGCAAAAAAAAAAAAAACTACATACGTCTTGTACGCATAGTTAAGAAACAATAGACAAGTCAAAACATTGCTACTCATTAGAGACAGTATGCAGAACTGTGGTGATGTAGTTTTTTCGGTATGGATAATTAATTTCATGAAACAAACTCGGGCGAAGTTATAGACTCACTGGAATATCATTACGTTACGGTGATCCAGTGGTGAACAGTTTTGTTTCGTTCAATAACGGATTTACCATCAGACTCAAGCATACGGAACATCCAGGGTGAGATCTGTCCTGTTTTATGTGATGTCCGGTGGTTTGGCAGAGTGATTGGGCGAGATGTGATACCGCTGCTAGACATTACGAGTTCAGTCTTGCACCAACAATAGAATACACTATCAACTACGCTTACATAGTCCATACATACACCAGACATAGTTTTTATTAATAAATATTTTATTAATCGTTGAAAGGAACTGTTGTCGGAGTATGTGTTGAGGGAATAATAGAGAGAGAGAAAGGAATAGATATATGGAAGGGAAGACAGAAGGGAGGAGTGTAGACAGAAGTCAGTCAATAATCCCAAAAGATAATAAGTTTGAAGATGTGCTTGTTGATTCCACTTTCCTCCCGGGAAAATAAGCGACACTGGTCTTTTTGGTATAGCTATAAATACAGATTTCAGCATATCACTGGGTAGATATCCACTGCTGTAAATATCATTTAACATTTTGGTTAATATATCTACTCCAAATTCTCCCAATACTTCTAATTCTTCTATTGTGATTTCATCTGGTCCAGCTGTTTTTCCTTTCTTCATATATTTCATAGCGTCAGCGACTTCTTCTTTTAGAATAGGTGGACCTTCTAAGTTACTTTCTTCTGTTAATTCTTCCCTTTCCCCATCATATAATTCTTTTATATACTCATTCCACCTCTTCATTATATCATCTTCCTCCAACAATATCTTTCCTGTTTTTGATTTCAAACACCTTGTATTTATTCTTATTTTTCTTCCCGTGAGCTCACTGATTTGTCTGTGCATATTTTTTGTATCTTTAATGGCATTTAATTCAATTTTTTTTTTTGCACTGCTCATTTAACCAGCTTTCTTTTGCTTTCCAACATTTATCTTTTATTTCTTTATTTATCATAGCATATTCTTGTTTGTCATTTTTACTCTGTTTTTTTTTTTTGTCCACCAGCATTAAGATTTCTTCATTCATCCATTTTTTCTTAGCTATTTGACTTCTCTCCAGTAATATTTCTTTGCTAGTTTGATGAATGGAGTCCCTTAACATTTCCCATTGTTCATTTATACTCTGTATTTTAGCTATTGCATTGTACCTATTTTTCACAGTCACTGTGTATTGTTCTTGAATTTCTTTATCTACTTTCAGAACCTCTTTATTAAGTCTCATGTTCCTAACCATTTGTTTTCCTCTCTTTAATCTTACTTTTACTTGTCCATATAGTGGTACATGATCACTATTACAGTCGGCGCCAGGCATTGTTTTTACATTAATATTAATATATAATTCTAAATCTTTTATTAATTAGTATGTAGTGAATTTAGTTGTGTATTTTCTGATCAGGGCTTTTCCATGTGTATAGTCGACTTTTATGGTGTTTAAACCACGTGTTTCCAATTATCATATCATTGATATTTGCCCATTCTATTGGCTTTTCCACTCTGTCAATTCTTGTACCTAAACCATAATTCCCCACTACATCCTCCATTTTCCCCTTTCCTACTTTTGCATTAAAATCTCCAAGTATTATTTTTATTTCCTGTGATCCAATTTGAGCCATCATCATTTCTATTTCGCCGTAAAAGTGTTGTATTTCTTCATCACTACTGCTTGTTGTTGGTGCATATACTTGTATAATATTTATATCTATTTGTTTGCCTTTGATTTTGACCAAAATAACTCTATCTGAAATACACCAGTATCCATTAATTGGCTTAGCTGTTTCTTCGTCAAGTATTATTCCTACACCTTTTTCATGTGTATCTAGAATAAATTATTGTGTGGTTGTCAGCTATAATTTTGCCCGATCCCTTCCATCTCATCTCACTAACGCCTAGTATATTCATATTCATGCTATCCATTTCTCTTAGAACATTGTTCAACTTTCCTAGCCCATTTAATGTCCTAACATTCCATGTTCCTACTCTAAATTTATTTATTTTATTTATGATTTTGCCATCAGTAGCTGGATGACGGTCTGGTGTCACCTGTGGCTCGTGACTGTCCCTACCGGACGAGGATGTCCTAAGACAGCCATTAACGTCGTTCACTAACTCTGATATGTGTTTTGCCATGAAGTCTTGGGAAGATAATGTGGTGGTTTCCCCTTGCCTTCCACATTCACATGGTGCTCTTTTACCTCTACCTTTAACAGCCATTTCCGACTGTAAGGACAAGTGAGTGCCCTGCTCTGCTCAGCTGCAGAGTTGTCCACTTATTCCGGTGGATACTCGGTCCCCAGAGCTGTGTTAGCCACACCGTGGTGTGTTTCTATCCTCTACCACGGGGAGATACAGTTGAGATTTTCCCTTCCTAAAGTTATGGTCTATGACCAAAACTCTCCAGTACTTTTTAGAGGACATACTGACCAATAAAAAGATGTCAATTGAAACGAGAAAAAGAGTGTTGAGGGGATACATAGAGCCTGTTCTTTTGTATGGATGTGAAACTTGGATAATAAGCAGTCAAGCTGAAAAACATCTGATGGCTGCAGAATTGCGGTTTCTGAGGAAAATGCAAAGAATACCATGGACAGACAGAAAAACCAATGACCAAGTACTACAGGAGGCAAATGAAAATCGTAAACTGATTAGAGAAATTAGACGTAGACAGTCAAAATTTTTTTGACATGTTATGAAAAGAAATGGATTGTAGAACTTAGTGACAACTGGCAAGATCGAAGGGAACAGACCAAGGGGAAGACCGAGAAGTAAATACCTGGATGACTTGGCCACATGGCATGGTCGAGACAGGAGCACTGAGCTGATCCACGACTCTGGTGATCGAGTGAAATGGCGAGTCATGACCGCCCACGCTTGCCGGCATGGCACATGATTGATTGATTGTTACATAACCTTGTCTGATGCCCTTCCTTATACACTGAAATGTTCCTACCAGATTGTTGATTCTTATGACTGCTGTTTGCTGCCAATAAATGTTCTTTATAATTTGCAGATTTTTGCCGTCAATGTTCAGTTGCTTTAGTAATTGTATTATTTCCTATCGTTTCACATTGTCAAGTGCTGTTGTGTAATCTATGAAGCTTTAGTACAGATTTATGTTTGCTTCCAGCTCTCTTTCTAATAGTGTCCTGAGAATATAATATATACTGCATTGTTCGTGCCATTTCTATCTACTAACTCACACTGTTCATCACTAATGCCTGGTTTTATCTTGTTTCTTATTCTGTTCATAATTATTCTGATTAACAGCTTTGTCTTGTGACTCATACAAGGGGCTTCTCATAAGTCTTTAGCCTGACCATGAAGGAGTAGGCGGAGAAAATTAAAATTTGGCACATGTATAGCTCATTCAATTTGTAATGGACGGTGAATTATGAATTTCCCTCCTCAACTGGTTTTCCCGATATGGTGCATGGAAAACGCACCCTATTGACCAGATCTGCACATCCAACGGTTTGTCAGAACAATGGAGAAATCAGACGCCAGGACTGTAACAAAATTCTTGATGTTACAAGGGAAAAACACCTACAGAAATACACAGGGAGATGGGGCCAGTGTTTGAGGAAGTCTGCCTTTCGTATTGTTTCTGTAAAAAAAATGGTGTTTGCAGTTTAAGTGTGGCCGTTCCCAAGTTGCTGATCTGCCAAGATCAGGACGACCGTCCTCAGAGTGCAATGATGCAAATGCTGCAAAAGTGAAGAAAATCATAGACCAGGGCAGGAAAATGACAATTGCAGAGACATCTGGTTCAGCAAAGCTGAGTAAGAGTACAGTTTTTAAAATTTTACACAACAGACTGAACATGAGAAAAGTGTGTGCCCGCTGGGTCCCGTGCCTGCTGACATGTGAACAGAAACAAACACGGGTTGATTGCTGTGACCAGTTGCTCAACATGTGGCGGTCGAAAAACATGTTGACGACCATGGTGACGGTAGATGAGACTTGGATTCATCCAATGACCCAGAATCCAAAATTGCCAGCATGCAGTGGAAAACCCTGGGCATATATGTCAAGCATATGTCACATATGTCAAGCCAAGAGCACAAAGATCTGCAAGAAAAGTGATGCTGACTATTTTTTGGGACGTCAAAAGTGTCATATTGAAAGATTACATGCTTCGTGGCAACACGGTTAATGGGCAGTACTATGCAGATCTCCTTATCAAACTAAGAAAGGCTGTGACCAGAAAACCAGGGATAGCGCGTACGCATAATTATGACTTTGCTTCAAGACAACGCACCCTTCCATAAAGCACGGCTTGTGTTGCAAACTGCCAACGATTTAAATATTGAAATTCTTCCACACTCACCATATTCTCCAGATTTTGCTCCATCAGACTATTTTCTTTTCCCAAATCTTAAAAAGCATTTGAAAGGAAATCGTTATGACAGTGATGAAGATGTCATACTTGCTTGTGATAACTGGTTTAGTTAAAAAAATAGGTTGTTTTATTCTGAAGGTCTTTTCAAAGTCACGCAGAGATGGCAGAAATGCATAAATTCAGGAGGTGGCTACATTGAGAAGGATTAAGCACTGTGGCAAATTTCAATTTTCTCCGCCTACTCCTTCATGGTCAGGCTAAAGACTTATGAGAAGCCCCTTGTAAGACTTAATATGCGTTGCACTTCGCATTCTAAAGCGCCTGGTTTCTTTGGCAGAGATATAAAGATGGATTGTAATAGATTACTACTTTACTAGGAATGTACCAACTAGTGTAGATGTCATTTAGAACTCTCTCTCTCTCTCTCTCTCTCTCTCTCTCTCTCTCTCTCTCTCTCTCTCTCTCTCTCTCTCTCTCTCTCTCTCTCTCAAGCCAGACGGAACATTTCCATCACACCAAATCCGTACAATACGCCCTCTTTCACGCAGGAGGATGATAATTATGAAGATACGTTCCCTCTTCTCCACAGCAAGGATCAATCCAGTAGTAACAACAACGTGCCACCACAGCCTCCTGTTAGCCGCGAATCAGAGCCTGTAGTTGGAAGTCGTTACACACCCGTGAGAAATCAACAGTATCCACTCCATTGTAACCCAGAGTTGTTATACCTCACACGGTTTAGCCCAACTTCACTTCGGCAGGCATTTATGATGTCGCTGTACCAAGGACCAACACAGCCTGGTATTTACTAGCAATTCAGCACAAAGCAACACCGGATCTCGGTACAAGAAAGGGCCTCTCCTATAAAGTTTATGCGCATACTTGGTTATTGATTTATATAGCAACGTATTAGATTGTACGTGGCTGTAAACATTGACTCGTATTGAAGTCACAGAGATTGACACTTAGATATCTTTTAGAATACTTTTTATCGCCTTAATACCCTGAGTGAGGGGGTCTTCACTCCCCGCTTTAAACAGAGACATTGACTTGTATAGTCATTTATTGATTCTTTTGGATAACAGTTGGTACTTAGCTTCTGAAGTAGTTTTTTTTTCAAGTTAATTATTTGTTGTATGTTCTTTAATTCGTTTTGTTCCTTGTTTGCATTATATTCGTTGGTCTAATTAGTTATGTCGTTATAATATTGTCATTTACTTATTGATTTGTATTACTGACATTTTGTAAGTTAATGTAATTGTGATTTTGTTTTATGATCTTGTATTTTAGCTTAACTTTGACGAATTTACACTTTCTTCATGGATGAAATGTCTGAGAAGTGGCAACACTGGCTCAATAAGTCAGGAATACGCCTTGGACACTTAAACATTTGCAGCTTATTTAACAAGCTACCAGAGTTATCTTCTATTCTTAATCAAAATTTTCATTTATTCGGCCTTAGTGAAAGTAGGCTTAATGATACAATTTCAGATGAGGACATCTCTATTAAAGGGTACAAAGTTTTTAGAAGGGATCCCTGTAGGAAACAAGAGACAGGCATAATAACCTATGTTTCTAATTTACTAAATGCTCGCCGTAGGCTAGACTTTGAAACTTGCGAAATAGAATGCATCTGGCTAGAGCTAAAAGTTCAAAACCGCACTCCCCTGATAATTGGCTACCTTTATAGAAATCCCAGTGCTGGACACGTCTGGTACGAAAACTTCACTACCATGATGGATGTGGTTTTCGCTTCTGGGAAGGAAATTATACTACTCGGAGACTTTAACATTGACACCAACAAATCCAACATAATATGGGGAAATATAATTGCATCATACAATTTCCAACAAATAGTACAACAAGCTACTAGAGTAACAAAGTCATCTTCAACAGTCATAGATCACATTTATGTAACTTGCTCAGACAACATCATAGAATGCACCGTACCAAATTGTGCAATGAGCGATCACTACCCAATATGCTGCACGTGGTCTAAAAAAGGAATTAAAACTCCTAAACATAAACACATAAGTGTAAAATATAGAAGTTACACAATTTTCAACCAAAACGCATTTTTACAGGACTTGCTCAGTTCACCTCTAGACAATGTTTATCAGCTTCCTGACCCGGATGATGCTCTGGAATTCTGGATGAAAACCTTTATTGATGTTTTTGATAGACATGTGCCAGTCAAGGAAGTTCGAGTAAAACACCACGTCAAGCCACCTTGGATCACCCAGGAAATACTTGAAATTATGAGAGACAGAGATAAAGCACATAAAAAGCAGGATATCAGTGCATACCGTACTCTTAGAAACAAAGTTCAATATAATTATAACATACGACAGGAAAAGAAAAGTTACTTTAAGAACTTAGTAATGGATAAAACAAATAGTAAGGATATATGGAAGGCAATTAACACCTTGACAAACAAGTATAACTTCCGAAATTCTTTACCATCAAATCATATTACATGCGACCAATTCAGTAATTTTTTTCAAACTGACATAGACCAGTTGAAGGCTTCAATACCTAATTCTCCTTGCAACTTATCTTTATTGTCATCGTTTTGCGAGAATAGATGCTCCCGCGATATTCTTTCCGACATACCGCTAATGACAATCACTGAAGTATTCACTTACCTCAGTAACCTAAAAAACACAACCTCATCTGGGTTAGATGGAATCAGCAACCGGATTCTCCGTTGTGCTGCGCCAGTGATTTGTACATCACTAACCTATATATATAATCAGTGTCTAACCAAAGGCCACTTTCCATCAGCTCTCAAAATCGCTAAAGTGTACCCTCTTCTTAAATCTGGCTCATTGGACAATGGTCTCCCGAACAATTACAGACCCATTTCCTTACTATCATCACTATCTAAGCTACTAGAAAAACACATCCACAAAGTAACATTACAGTATCTAGTTCGCAACAAGCTTATTGTTGACAGCCAATCAGGATTTCGACCAAAATATTCTTGCCATACGGCCCTAACAAACATGATAGAAAATTGGCACCAGAATATAAACAACAACAGTCTATGTGGAACTGTGTTTATTGATTTAAAGAAAGCATTTGATATGATAGACCATGTTATTTTAATTAAAAAACTCGAGACAATGAAAATTGGCCTTAATGTAGTCACTCTAATATAATCTTTTCTATCAAACAGAAAGCAAGTAGTATCACACAATAAATCTCTGTCTCAAACCACTACCTTCAATATTGAAGTACCGCAAGGCTCTATTCTTGGCCCTCTATTATTTGCCATATATATTAACGATCTACCTTTGCATCTTTCGTCGTCCTGCGATCTATTTGCAGATGACTGTACGGTGTACACAAACGCTGAAAACTGTATTTTACTGGAGTCGTCTTTACAACAAGAATTAAATAATGTAGTTAAGTGGAGCTATTCAAACCGTATGCAAATTAACATCACTAAAACAAAAGCAATGTTATTAACAACCAGACAAAGACTTCAAACTCTAAGCCCACACACATCACTTCAACTTCACATCGATAACATGCCAGTAGAAAGTGTAATTGAGCACAAAACATTAGGCATAATCATTGATAGAAATCTAACCTTTAATTCCCATGTTCAAGCGCTCATTAAACAAACAGCGAAAAAAGTCTATCAACTCGCCAAGATTAAAAACTTCCTTGATGAGGACACAAGGAAACTATTCTATACTTCTCATGTACAGACACACTTTGACTACTGCTCTACAATCTGGGACGGTTGTTCTAATTCAAACACAAAGCGACTTTACTCACTACAGAAACGGGCCATGAGTCTAATTTATAGCAAACATTTATCTGACAATCCTAGCCTGTATAAACGCCTTCAGTTACTACCATTCCGCAAACGCCTGCTTTTCAATAAAGCTAAACTAATTCACAAAATCCTGCATCGGAATGCCCCAAATTACCTTTGGCCTTTGTTTAAATATAATGCTAGACACAGTAAACGTTTAAATATACTACACATTCCGAAGCCTAGGATTGACTTATACAAAACAAGCTTAACGTACTCTGCATCTCAGCTGTGGAACAATCTTCCACAAGAAATCAAAGACATCACCAATCCCTATTCATATAATCGCAAATTATTCGAACACTATCTCAATACGGATTACCTTCCCCCTTAATAATTGAGATAATAATAATAATAACAAAACCCTAGTATAACAGCAAATCACCTTTTTGTAGGCCAGTATATTCCACATGGCTAATAAGTGTCAGACCATTATCTAATATTACTGTGTCGTGTAGTTTTGATGTTTGCATTTTGCCCATGCCTTTATAATGCATATCTTTTATATTGTTACTGTTCTTTGTTAGCCTTGAATGATGTGTGAATGAAATAATGTATGAAAGAGAGTGATAGAAGGGCAGAATGTTAGACGGACCTGCGTGCCCAATTGTTAACCCTTTGAAAATAAAGTCTGTTCGTTCGTTCGTTCGTTCGTTCTCTCTCTCTCTCTCTCTCTCTCTCTCTCTCTCTCTCTCTCTCTCTCTCTCTCTCTGTGTGTGCGCGCGAGTGTGTATACATTTGTGTACTTATGTCTACATTGTATCCGTGTGTGTGTGTGTACTTATGACATAAGTTATGCCCCTACATTGTGTGTTTGTGTGCGTGCGCGCGCATCTGTAGCCCATGCAGGTCCCTGCCGGACGAGGCAACCCTTAAATCCCCCTTGAGGCTGTTGGAGGTGACAAAGTTGTGGACAGATAAGAGTTAACTAGACAAATATGCGAAACATCCGAGGAGAGACGGGTGACCTTTGACCTATAGGTCACGGAAGGTCAGAAGCAGTCGATCGATATCCATGATGGCGTCCCCGACGTACACGGGGTCTCGTCTGTTCCTCTCTGTGTCGGAACTTGTGGGCATACCCCTGGACCAGGTTGGTGCTTATGTTGTTTGTATAGTTTACACAAGTGCTACCACACAGGGCTCGCCCTGTTCCCCATCAGTCGGGCAAACTGGCCGACACACCGGCTGGTGGGGGTCACAGTCGGCGCTGCTCGCTAGGTAGGGTCGGTTGATCTCTATTCAATTCTCTTCTCTACTCTTCTACCTACCCGTCGCTGGGGTCGGTTCATAATCTCTACCCGTCGCTGGGGTTGGTTGATGTCTACCTACCCGTCGCAGGGGTCGGTTCATAATCTCTACCCGTCGCTGGGATCAGTTCATAATCTCTACCCGTCGCTGGGGTCGGTTGATGATCTCTACCTAGCCGTCGCAGGGGTCAGTTCATAATCTCCACCCGTCGCTGGGGTTGGTTGATCTCTACCTACCCGTCGTTGGTGTTGGTTGATCTCTACCTACCCGTCGCAGGGGTCAGTTCATAATCTCTACCCGTCGCTGGGGTTGGTTGATCTCAACCTACCCGTCGCAGGGGTCAGTTCATAATCTCTACCCGTCGCTGGGGTTGGTTGATCTCTACCTACCCGTCGCAGGGGTCAGTTCATAATCTCTACCCGTCGCTGGGGTTGGTTGATCTCAACCTACCCGTCGCAGGGGTCAGTACATAATCTCTACCTGTCGCTGGGGTTGGTTGATCTCTACCTACCCGTCGCAGGGGTCAGTTCATAATCTCTACCCGTCGCTGGGGTTGGTTGATCTCTACCTACCCGTCACTGGGGTCGGTTCATAATCTCTACCCGTCGCTGGGGTCGGTTCATAATCTCTACCCGTCGCTGGGGTCGGTTCATAATCTCTACCTGTCGCTGGGGTTGGTTGATCTCTACCTACCCATCGCTGGGGTCGGTTCATAATCTCTACCCATCGCTGGGGTCGGTTCATAATCTCTACCCATCGCTGGGGTCGGTTCATAATCTCTACCCGTCGCTGGGGTCGGTTCATAATCTCTACCCATCGCTGGGGTCGGTTCATAATCTCTACCCGTCGCTGGGGTCGGTTCATAATCTCTACCCATCGCTGGGGTCAGTTGATCTGTACCCGTCGCTGGGGTCGGTTGATCTCTACCCGTCGCTGGAGTCGGTTGATCTCTACCTGTCGCTGGGGTCGGTTGATCTCCACCTGCCCATCGCAAGGGTCGGTTCATAATCTCTACCTGTCGCTGGGGTCGGTTGATCTCTAGTTACCCGTCGCTGGGGCCAGACCTGCGGCTCTAGCTTTAGGCTGCCGCCACGGTTCACCTGGTTCAGTTTAGATTTGTTTCCGTCCATTTTGTCTGATCACAGAAACCTGCATTTCTTACGTATGCCAGCCTTTTCCTTGTCTGGGTGGAGGGTAGACGACAGCTGGTATGTGGAACTAGAGACTTGTAGTGTTTATGTTGTGCTCAGCGCGTCACAGAAACCACACTGACTTTACCACACCCATAGATATGTCAGACAGGATAAACAAGCCAGCTGGGTTCGGGAGCGATCTGTGTGTGCTTGCCCAACCGTGATATGTGACATTATATATAGACTCCACATGCTAACTAACAGCAGATCAGTGCAACATGGTGATCAGGCTGGAGCAGACATGCTTTTAACGATCTGTGTGTGCTTGCCCAACCGTGATATGTGACATTATATATAGACTCCACATGCTAACTAACAGCAGATTAGTGCACTATGGTGATCAGGCTGGAGCAGACATGCCCTTACAGAGACATGCCTCCACAGAGACATGCCCTTAGAGATATGCCTCTACAGAGACATTCCCCTACAGAGACATTCCCCCACAGAGACATGACCCTACAGAGACATGATCCTACGGAGACATGCCCCTACAGAGACATGCCCTTACAGTCTACAGAGACATGCCCTTACAGTCTATAGAGACATGCCCCTACAGAGACATTCCCCCACAGAGACATGCCTCTACAGAGACATGACCCTACAGAGACATGATCCTACAGAGACATGCCCCTACAGAGACATGATCCTACGGAGACATGCCCCTACAGAGACATGCCCTTACAGTCTACAGAGACATGCCCCTACAGAGACATTCCCCCACAGAGACATGCCTCTACAGAGACATGACCCTACAGAGACATGATCCTACAGAGACATGATCCTACAGAGACATGCCCTTACAGTCTACAGAGACATGCCCTTACAGTCTACAGAGACATGCCCCTAGAGACATGCCCCTACAGAGACATTCCCCCACAGAGACATTCCCCTACAGAGACATTCCCCTACAGAGACATTCCCCCACAGAGACATCCCCCCACAGAGACATGCCCCTACAGAGACATGCCCCTAGAGACATGCTCCTACAGAGACATGCCCCTACAGAGACATTTCCCTCTACAGAGACATGCCCCTATACAGAGACATGCCCCTACAGAGACATGACCCTACAGAGACATGACCCTACAGAGACATGCCCCTACAGAGACATTTCCCTCTACAGAGACATGCCCCTACAGAGACATGACCCTACAGAGACATTTCCCTCTACAGAGACATGACCCTACAGAGACATTTCCCTCTACAGAGATATGCCCCTACAGAGACATGACCCTACAGAGACATTTCCCTCTACAGAGACATTTCCCTTTATAGAGACATGACCCTACAGAGACATGCCCCTACAGAGACATGACCCTACAGAGACATGACCCTACAGAGACATGACCCTACAGAGACATGCCCCTACAGAGACATGCCCCTACAGAGACATGCCCCTACAGAGACATGACCCTACAGAGACATTTCCCTCTACAGAGACATTTCCCTCTACAGAGACATTTCCCTCTACAGAGACATTTCCCTCTACAGAGACATTTCCCTCTACAGAGACATTTCCCTCTACAGAGACATGCCCCTACAGAGGTGGTAGTTCATCACATAGCAGTGTCTCTATAACATCAGAGTTAAGCACTATTGATTATTGAATCTTTGGCAACCATTGCATTACACATGGACCACATCATTACACATGGACCACGTTGTTACACATGGACCACGTCCTTACACATGGACCACGTCCTTACACATGGACCACATCTTTACACATGGACCACATCATTACACATGGACCACGTTGTTACACATGGACCACGTCCTTACACATGGACCACGTCCTTACACATGGACCACATCTTTACACATGGACCACGTCCTTACACATGGACCACATCTTTACACATGGACCACGTCCTTACACATGGACCACGTCCTTACACATGGACCACGTCGTTACACATGGACCACGTCATTACACATGGACCACGTCTTTACACATGGACCCCGTCATTACACATGGACCACGTCGTTACACATGGACCACATCTTTACACATGGACCGTGTCCTTACACATGGACCACGTCCTTACACATGGACCACATCTTTACACATGGACCGTGTCCTTACACATGGACCACGTCCTTACACATGGACCACGTCCTTACACATGGACCACGTCGTTACACATGGACCACGTCATTACACATGGACCACGTCTTTACACATGGACCACGTTGTTACACATGGACCACGTCGTTACACATGGACCACGTCGTTACACATGGACCACGTCTTTACACATGGACCACGTCATTACACATGGACCACGTCGTTACACATGGACCACATCTTTACACATGGACCACGTCGTTACACATGGACCACGTCTTTACACATGGACCACGTCGTTACACATGGACCACGTCGTTACACATGGACCACGTCGTTACACATAGACTATACACTTGCACACAATTCAGGCACATATAGATTTTGCATTTACAGTATAACCTATTTACACATGCATCAAGTACATATAATATATGTCACATAATGATACGTGGACCTTGTTCACATAAGGTCCAGTATGTACAGATGAATCAGTATGTTTGCATGTACATCAGCTGTGTGCATGTTGGTTAATGTCATATATATCACTGGCCTAGGGGTTAGCGTCTATTTCCATAATCCCGTATATTCTCGTGAGTGATGTGATGTGCACGAGAAATGGTAGCGGTTCTCGCAGCATCGGTAGCTTACGGGGCATGTGAGCCGGTCGCTCGGAAAGCAATGGCAAATTACTGAGCGTAATCTTGCCTAATACATCAACAGCTGAAAAATGCTGGTGTTGACTGCAACGTCCTGTAAGGGATATGCAAAATAAACGCACACATGCACACAGACACATGCACACACACACACGCGCGTGCACACACATACACACACACGCACACACACCAGTTTATACAAATAGATATCATGTTTGGTAACAGACTATGTTATGTAACAGACTATGTTATGTACACTCAGACCATGTTATGAAACAGACCATGCTATATACACACAGACCATAAGTTATGAAACAGACCATGCTATATACACACAGACCATAAGTTATGTACACAGACCGTGCTATATACACACAGACCATATGTTATGTACACACAGAGATCATGCTATATACACACATACCATATGCTTTGTACACAAAGACCATGCTATATACACACAGACCATGCTGTATACACACAGACCATGTGTTATGTACACACAGACCATATGTTATGTACACAGACCATGTTATATAACCATTTCAGTCAGTGGCCAATTGACATGTAAACTGTGATATTACCATCTGTCAGTGGCTAAGTGACATGTAAGCTGTGATATAACCATCTGTCAGTGGCTAAGTGACATGTAAACTGTGATGTAATCATCTGTCAGTGGCTAAGTGACATGTAAGCTGTGATATAACCATCTGTCAGTGGCTAAGTAACATGTAAGCTGTGATATAACCATCTGTCAGTGGCCAAGTGACATGTAAACAGTGATATAACCATCTGTCAGTGACAGAGTGACATGTAAAATGTGATATCACCATCTGTCATTGGCTAAGTGACATGTAAACTGTGATATAACCATCTGTCAGTAGTTAAGTGACATGCAAACTGTGATATAACCATCTGTCAGTAGCCAAGTGACTTGTAAGCTGTGGTATGTTGTTTGTCCATCAAGAATGATGATGACCATTCATTTCATCCAGTGGGGTTGAAAGTATGGAGCCGTGGGTTCTAAGATGGCTGATAAGGCCTATTTTGGCTCGAAATGTTCTTTGACAATGTGGACAAAGAATGCTTGACGTTTCTGGAGGAGGATTTCCTGCAGTGGTTTTTCTGTCCTGCCTTTTCTTTACACCTCTTGCAGTCCTGGTTGCCTCACACATGGCTGCACCCTTGTGTAATGATGCACGCCACGAATTTCGGTCTCTGGCTGTAGTCTCCCAGGTGTCATGATGAATTCCAAAAGCATTCAGAGAGATTTTCAGAGTGTCTTTAAAGCGTTTCCTCTGGCCACCTTGGGAGCGTTTACCACAACGCAGTTCGCTGTAAAAAATTTGTTTAGGGAGCCTGTGATTTGGCATGCGAGTCAAGTGACCAGCCCAACGAATCTGATTCTTCATCAGTAGAGTGTGGATACTGGGCATGGACGCTTTTTCTAGGACTTCAGTGTCTGGGATCTTGCCTTGCCATTTAATCTTCAGTAGCTTCCTTAGGCAGACTGTGTGGAAGTGGTTTAATTTCCTAGCATGTCGCTGATAAACAGTCCAGGTTTCACAAGCATATAGCAGTGTGGATAATACAACTGCTTTGTAGACTGTTAACTTTGTTTGCAGGCTTATTCCAGTTCTGTCCCATACATTCTTGTACAATCTGCCAAAGGCCACACTGGACTTGGAGATTCTTGCATTCACTTCGTCATCAATTGTGGCAGCTTGTGACACAGTGCTGCCAAAATAGGTGAATCTGTCCACAACACTTAGACTATGACCATTCACTTTGATATTCGGCACAGTGTGATTATTTCCTGGAGCTGGCTGGTACATAACTACAGTCTTCTCCAAGTTGATATTGAGCCCAAAGTTGGCACAGGCATGTGAGAAAGCTGTAACATTATGTTGCATGTCCGCCTCTGAGTTGGCGTATAGAGCGCAATCATCAGCAAACAGGAGCTCTCTGACGGTGTCGCTGTTAATTTTGGTTTTAGCTATCAGCCTTCTGAGATTGAATAACTTTCCATCCATACGGTAGTTGATGTCTATTCCAATGTCGTCGTTCTCGAAGGCATTCATCAACATGTCTGAAAACATGAGGCTGAACAGTGTTGGTGCCAGGACACATCCTTGCTTCACTCCATTGGTGACAGGAAAGGGCTCAGACAGTTCACCATTTTCCTGTACGCTTGCCTGCATACCATCATGAAATAGCTGCTCTATTTGGACAAACTTTCGTGGACAGCCATATTTTTCCATGATCTTCCACAGTCCTTCTCTGCTGACTGTATCAAAAGCCTTGGTAAGGTCAATGAAAGTGGAGAACATTTCGCAGTTCTGTTCCTGACATTTCTCTTGCAGCGAAAATCATGTCAACAGTTCCACGTTCTTTTCCGAAGCCACATTGACTCTCAGGAAGAAGACCTTGATTGAGACGGGGCATGAGGCGATTGAGAAGAATTCTGGCGAGTATCTTCCCTGCGATTGAGAGCAAGGAGATGCCTCAGTGGTTGTCACAGGATTGGTGGTTTCCTTTACGTTTGTAAAGGTGGACTATTGACGCGTCCTTGAAATCTTGTGGCATGGTCTCGTTCACCCATATGTTTGTAAAGACTTGGCAGTGTGGTATAACCATCTGTCTATAAAGCTGTGGTATAACCATTTGTGAGTGACTAAATGACATGTAAGCTGTGATATAACCATCTGTCAGTGACTAAGTGACATGTAAACTGTGATATAATCATCTGACAGTGGCCAAGTGACATGTAAATTGTGATATAATCATCTGTCAGTGGCTAACCATCTCTGTGAGTGGTCATGTGACATATAAACTGTGATTTAACCATCTGTCAGTGACAGAGTACATGTAAGCTGTGGTATAACCATCTGTCAGTGACTAAATGACATGTAAGCTGTGATATAACCATCTGTCAGTGACAGAGTGACATGTAAACTGTGATATAATCATCTGTCAGTGACTAAGTGACATGTAAACTGTGATATAACTAAGATCATGTATAAGCACCTGATTGAGTCATGGTTGTGTATCTGTCTGCTCCACAGTTCAACTTTGTTGTGGCACAGCTGACCGGTCTGTTGTTGGGCTTTGGGCTGAGGGTGTTCCTACCTCACACACTGCACCGCCCAACATGGCGGCTGGTCTACTGCCTGCTGGCCGGCCTCTACCTGCTGTGGTTCATGATTGGCTGGTATGTGTGCTCATCGGTCTCATTTACATACCTGTCTACATACCCACACATATGATTGGCTGGTTCTTGTGTACTCATCAGTCTCATTCATATACCTTTGTACACTCCCATACACATAAATATATACTTGTGTACACTCCCATACACATAAATATATACTTGTGTACACTCCCATACACATAAATATATACTTGTGTACACTCCAATACTCATAAATATATACTTGTGTACACTCCCATGCACATAAATATATACTTGTGTACACTCCCATTCACATAAATATATACTTGTGTACACTCCCATACACATAAATATATACTTGTGTACACTCCCATCCACATAAATATATACTTGTGTACACTCCCATACACATAAATATATACTTGTGTACACTCCCATACACACAAATATATACTTGTGTATACTCCCATACACATATACTTGTGTACACTCCCATACACATATACTTGTGTACACTCCCATACACATATACTTGTGCACACTCCTTTACATATAAATATTAATAAAAATTCGCTTAAAAGTCGGCTTAATTGCACCGGGATTTTATCCCATATGGTGCAGTCTCTTTCCGCAGTGCGTAAAGCGTCACACAAAGCATGAACACTGTAGCTCCAGCGACGACCTACAGGAGTCTCTGAAAAAATGCACTTGTGAACCGAAGGTTGCGGCCAGTAATCGAACCCACAACAATCGGAGCCCAAGGCAGATAGCTTGACCACTTCACCATGGAGACGCCCACAAACATACCCATACATATAAATATATATTTGTGAACACTCCCATACATATAAACATATACCTGTGAACACGCCCATAATATAAACATATACCTGTGAACTTACCCTTACATATAAACATATACCTGTGAACTTACCCTTACATATAAACATTTACCTTTGAACACGCCCATAATATAAACATTACCTGTGAATGTACCCTTACATATAAACATATACCTGTGAACATACCCATAATATAAACATATACCTGTGAACATGCCCTTAATATAAACATATACTTGTGAACATACCCATAATATAAACATATACCTGTGAACATAGCCTTACATATAAACATATACCTGTGAACATAGCCTTACATATAAACAAAACCTGTACTGACATCCAGTCTCTGTGCAAGCACTTCTATCATCAGTTTGTGCAACTAAATATTTTTCAGGGCCACGTGGCTGGTTCTGGTTCAAGTATTTGTTTCCTATGCACTTATGAAGTATTTTCCTCAAAATCACATGCAACTGTGAGTACCAATAGACTGATTTCTTTCTCTGATGGCTTGAATGTATTTGTTAAGTTGCATGTGTTAAGTTAAACAGTGCTACATTCCACTTGTGTGAGAGTGAATGAGTGAGCGGGAGAGTGAATGATTGAGCGTGAGAGTGAATGAGTGAGCGGGAGAGTGAATGAGTGAGAGTGAATGAGTGAGCGGGAGAGTGAATGAGTGAGCGTGAGAGTGAATGAGTGAGCGTGAGGGTGAATGAGTGAGCGGGAGAGTGAATGAGTGAGCGTGAAAACGAATGAGTGAGCGTGAGAGTGAATGAGTGAGAGTGTCTGTGTGTGGGAGTGAATGAGTGAGCGTGAGAGTGAATGAGTGAGCGTGAGAGTGAATGAGTGAGCGTGAGAGTGAATGAGTGAGAGTGAATGAGTGAGCGGGAGAGTGAATGATTGAGCATGAGAGTGAATGAGTGAGCGGGAGAGTGAATGAGTGAGAGTGAATGAGTGAGCGGGCGAGTGAATGAGTGAGCGTGAGAGTGAATGAGTGAGCGTGAGAGTGAATGAGAGAGCGTGAGAGTGAATGAGTGAGCGGGAGAGTGAATGAGTGAGCGGGAGAGTGAATGAGTGAGCGGGAGAGTGAATGAGTGAGCGGAAGAGTGAATGAGTGAGTGGGAGAGTGAATGAGTGAGAGTGAATGAGTGAGCGTGAGAAGGAATGAGTGAGCGGGAGAGTGAATGAGTGAGCGGGAGAGTGAATGAGTGAGCGGAAGAGTGAATTAGTGAGCCGGAGAGTGAATTAGTGAGCGGGAGAGTGAATGATTGAGCGGGAGAGTGAATGAGTGAGCGGGAGAGTGAATGAGTGAGTGTGAGAGTGAATGAGTGAGCGTGAGAGTGATTGAGTGAGCGTGAGAGTGAATGAGTGAGAGTGAATGAGTGAGCGTGAGAAGGAATGAGTGAGCGTGAGAGTGAATGAGTGAGCGTGAGAGTGAATCAGTGAGCGGGAGAGTGAATGATTGAGCGTGAGAGTGAATGAGTGAGCGGCAGAGTGAATGAGTGAGCGGGACAGTGAATGAGTGAGCGTGAGAGTGAATGAGTGAGCATGAGAGTGAATGAGTGAGAGTGAATGAGTGAGCGGGAGAGTGAATGAGTGAGCGGGAGAGTGAATGATTGAACGGGAGAGTGAATGAGTGAGTGGGAGAGTGAATGAGTGAGCGGGAGAGACAGAATGAGTGAGCGTGAGAGTGAATGAGTGAGCGCGAGAGTGAATGAGTGAGCGGGAGAGTGAATGAGTGAGCGGGAGAGTGAATGAGTGAACGGGAGAGTGAATGAGTGAGCGGGAGAGTGAATGAGTGAGAGTGTGTGTGTGTGAGTGAATGAGTGAGAGTGAGAGTGAATGAGAGAGAGAGAGAGTGTGTGTGGTGTGTGTGTGTGTGTGTGTGTGTGTGTGTGGGACGCGCTGGCATCACTACTTTTACGTCACATACTTTTTATGTACACATTTTTCTCCATGTTTAGCCTTGTTTATGTTTACAACATTCATTTCACAATGTTTATTTTTCTTCCTATGTAAATGTATAATGCTCTTGATGAACGAAAGACGAGTGATTGGAAGGGCCGAATGTAAGACGGGCCTGCGCGCCCAATTTGTGACCCTAATAAAGTTGATTTGATTTGATTTGATTTGATTTGTGTGTGTTGTGTGTTAAGTTAAACAGTGCTATATTCTACTTGTGTGTGTTGTGTGTTAAGTTAAACAGTGCTACATTCTACTTGTGTGTATTGTGTGTTAAGTTAAACAGTGCTACATTCTACTTGTGTGTATTGTGTGTTAAGTTAAACAGTGCTACATTCCACTTGTGTGTGTTGTGTGTTAAGTTAAACAGTGCTATATTCTACTTGTGTGTATTGTGTTAAGTTAAACAGTGCTACATTCTACTTGTGTGTATTGTGTGTTAAGTTAAACAGTGCTACATTCTACTTGTGTGTGTTGTGTGTTAAGTTAAACAGTGCTACATTCTACTTGTGTGTATTGTGTGTTAAGTTAAACAGTACTACATTCTACTTGTGTGTATTGTGTTAAGTTAAACAGTGCTACATTCTACTTGTGTGTGCTTTGTGTTAAGTTACACAGTGCTACATTCCACTTGTGTGTATTGTGTGTTAAGTTAAACAGTGCTACATTCTACTTGTGTGTATTGTGTGTTAAGTTAAACAGTGCTACATTCCACTTGTGTGTGTTGTGTGTTAAGTTAAACAGTGCTATATTCTACTTGTGTGTATTGTGTTAAGTTAAACAGTTAGTTAGTTAGTTATCAGTTGGGGTATCTTCGTTGCACTCCGGACATGTCCATAGGTGCTCAGATCCTCCCCCCAGCATATGCATCAGCGTCCGGTGGCTAATAGTGCCAGTTCTGTGTTGGTTGACGAGGCGCTTTGTTTTCCCGATGTACCTCTCGCGTCTGGCTGTGCCGATTCTTACTCCCAGGTCTTTCATCCTGGAAAGCGATGTGGAATCACTAGCGTCAAAATCCTCTGTTCTCGCCATATCTTTAAGGGCGTTAATAACATCGGCATGATCCATGGGCTGGCCATCTACAGGGGGTGCAGAGCCAGCCAATTTATCAGCTCGTTCATTTCCCTTGACTCCCGCAAGTTAAACAGTGCTACATTCTACTTGTGTGTATTGTGTGTTAAGTTAAACAGTGCTACATTCTACTTGTGTGTGTTGTGTGTTAAGTTAAACAGTGCTACATTCTACTTGTGTGTATTGTGTGTTAAGTTAAACAGTACTACATTCTACTTGTGTGTATTGTGTTAAGTTAAACAGTGCTACATTCCACTTGTGTGTGTTGTGTGTTAAGTTAAACAGTGCTATATTCTACTTGTGTGTATTGTGTTAAGTTAAACAGTGCTACATTCTACTTGTGTGTGTTGTGTGTTAAGTTAAACAGTGCTATATTCTACTTGTGTGTATTGTGTTAAGTTAAACAGTGTTACATTCTACTTGTGTGTATTGTGTGTTAAGTTAAACAGTGCTACATTCTACTTGTGTGTATTGTGAGTTAAGTTAAACCAGTGCTACATTCTACTTGTGTGTATTGTGAGTTAAGTTAAACAGTGTTACATTCTACTTGTGTGTATTGTGTGTTAAGTTAAACAGTGCTACATTCTACTTGTGTCTGCTGAAGGTTTAGTTAAACAGTGCTACATTCTACTTGTGTGTATTGTGAGTTAAGTTAAACAGTGTTACATTCTACTTGTGTGTATTGTGTGTTAAGTTAAACAGTGCTACATTCTACTTGTGTGTATTGTGTGTTAAGTTAAACAGTGCTACATTCCACTTGTGTGTATTGTGTGTTAAGTTAAACAGTGCTACATTCTACTTGTGTGTATTGTGAGTTAAGTTAAACCAGTGCTACATTCTACTTGTGTGTATTGTGAGTTAAGTTAAACAGTGTTACATTCTACTTGTGTGTGCTTTGTGTTAAGTTAAACAGTGCTGCATTCTACTTGTGTGTATTGTGTGTTAAGTTAAACAGTGCTACATTCTACTTGTGTGTATTGTGAGTTAAGTTAAACAGTGTTACATTCTACTTGTGTGTGTTGTGTGTTAAGTTAAACAGTGTTACATTCTACTTGTGTGTGTTGTGTGTTAAGTTAAACAGTGTTACATTCCACTTGTGTGTGTTGTGTGTTAAGTTAAACAGTGTTACATTCTACTTGTGTGTATTGTGTTAAGTTAAACAGTGCTACATTCCACTTGTGTGTATTGTGTGTTAAGTTAAACAGTGCTACATTCTACTTGTGTGTATTGTGAGTTAAGTTAAACCAGTGCTACATTCCACTTGTGTGTGCTTTGTGTTAAGTTAAACAGTGCTACATTCTACTTGTGTGTGCTTTGTGTTAAGTTAAACAGTGCTACATTCTACTTGTGTGTGTTGTGTGTTAAGTTAAACCAGTGCTACATTCTACTTGTGTGTATTGTGTGTTAAGTTAAACAGTGCTACATTCTACTTGTGTGTGTTGTGTGTTAAGTTAAACAGTGCTACATTCTACTTGTGTGTGCTGCGGTTAAGTTAAACCAGTGCTACATTCCACTTGTGTGTATTGTGTGTTAAGTTAAACAGTGCTACATTCTACTTGTGTGTATTGTGAGTTAAGTTAAACCAGTGCTACATTCTACTTGTGTGTATTGTGAGTTAAGTTAAACAGTGTTACATTCTACTTGTGTGTATTGTGTGTTTAGTTAAACAGTGCTACATTCTACTTGTGTCTGCTGAAGGTTTAGTTAAACAGTGCTACATTCTACTTGTGTGTATTGTGTTAAGTTAAACAGTGCTACATTCTACTTGTGTGTATTGTGTGTTAAGTTAAACAGTGCTACATTCTACTTGTGTGTATTGTGTGTTAAGTTTAACAGTGCTACATTCTACTTGTGTGTGCGTTGTGTTAAGTTAAACAGTGCTGCATTCTACTTGTGTGTGCTTTGTGTTAAGTTAAACAGTGCTACATTCTACTTGTGTGTATTGTTTGTTAAGTTAAACAGTGCTACATTCCACTTGTGTGTATTGTGTGTTAAGTTAAACAGTGCTACATTCTACTTGTGTGTGCTTTGTGTTAAGTTAAACAGTGCTACATTCTACTTGTGTGTATTGTGTGTTAAGTTAAACAGTGCTACATTCTACTTGTGTGTATTGTGTTAAGTTAAACAGTGCTACATTCCACTTGTGTGTATTGTGTGTTAAGTTAAACAGTGCTACATTCTACTTGTGTGTATTGTGAGTTAAGTTAAACCAGTGCTACATTCCACTTGTGTGTGCTTTGTGTTAAGTTAAACAGTGCTACATTCTACTTGTGTGTGCTTTGTGGTAAGTTAAACAGTGCTACCTTCTACTTGTGTGTGTTGTGTGTTAAGTTAAACCAGTGCTACATTCTACTTGTGTGTATTGTGTGTTAAGTTAAACAGTGCTACATTCTACTTGTGTGTGTTGTGTGTTAAGTTAAACAGTGCTACATTCTACTTGTGTGTGCTGCGGTTAAGTTAAACCAGTGCTACATTCCACTTGTGTGTATTGTGTGTTAAGTTAAACAGTGCTACATTCTACTTGTGTGTATTGTGAGTTAAGTTAAACCAGTGCTACATTCTACTTGTGTGTATTGTGAGTTAAGTTAAACAGTGTTACATTCTACTTGTGTGTATTGTGTGTTTAGTTAAACAGTGCTACATTCTACTTGTGTGTATTGTGAGTTAAGTTAAACAGTGTTACATTCTACTTGTGTGTATTGTGTGTTAAGTTAAACAGTGCTACATTCTACTTGTGTGTATTGTGAGTTAAGTTAAACAGTGTTACATTCTACTTGTGTGTATTGTGAGTTAAGTTAAACAGTGTTACATTCTACTTGTGTGTATTGTGTGTTAAGTTAAACAGTGCTACATTCTACTTGTGTGTATTGTGTGTTAAGTTAAACAGTGTTACATTCTACTTGTGTGTATTGTGTGTTAAGTTAAACAGTGCTACATTCTACTTGTGTGTGCTCTGTGTTAAGTTAAACAGTGCTACATTCTACTTGTGTGTGCTTTGTGTTAAGTTAAACAGTGCTACATTCTACTTGTGTGTGTTGTGTGTTAAGTTAAACAGTGCTACATTCTACTTGTGTGTGTTGTGTGTTAAGTTAAACAGTGCTACATTCCACTTGTGTGTTCTGTATGTTAAGTTAAATAGTGCTGCATTCCACTTGTGTGTACTGTGAGTTGAGTGAAATACTGTTGTCTGTAACTCTGTTATATTTATTTCTGTGGTGTCAGTGTGATGCATATTTCTAGTTGAGTGTGTCTGTCATGTGTAGCTAATGTTGTACTTCTGGTTGTATTGTTTGTGTCTGACATGTCTAGCTAGTGTTGTACTTCTGGTTGCATTGTTTGTGTCCTTCATGTCTAGCTGGTGTTGTACATCTGATTGCATTATTTGTGTCTGTCATGTCTAGCTAGTGTTGTACTTCTGGTTGTATTGTTTGTGTCTGTCATGTCTAGCTAGTGTTGTACTTCTGGTTGCATTGTTTGTGTCCTTCATGTCTAGCTGGTGTTGTACATCTGATTGCATTGTTTGTGTCTGTCATGTGTAGCTAGTGTTGTACTTCTGAGTGCATTGTTTGTGTCATGTCTAGCTAGTGTTGTACTTCTGAGTGCATTGTTTGTGTCTGTCATGTCTAGCTAGTGTTGTACTTCTGAGTGCATTGTTTGTGTCTGTCATGTCTAGCTAGTGTTGTACTTCTGAGTGCATTGTTTGTGTCATGTCTAGCTAGTTTTGTACTTCTGGTTGTATTGTTTGTGTCTGTCATGTCTAGCTAGTGTAGCACTTCTGGTTGCATTGTTTGTATCATGTCTAGCTAGTGTTGTACTTCTGGTTGCATTGTTTGTGTCATGTCTAGCTAGTGTTGTACTTCTGGTTGCATTGTTTGTGTCATGTCTAGCTAGTGTTGTACTTCTGGTTGTATTGTTTGTGTCTGTCATGTCTAGCTAGTGTTGTACTTCTGGTTGCATTGTTTGTGTCATGTCTAGCTAGTGTTGTACTTCTGGTTGCATTGTTTGTGTCATGTCTAGCTAGTGTTGTACTTCTGGTTGCATTGTTTGTGTCATGTCTAGCTAGTGTTGTACTTCTGGTTGTATTGTTTGTGTCTGTCATGTCTAGCTAGTGTTGTACTTCTGGTTGCATTGTTTGTGTCATGTCTAGCTAGTGTTGTACTTCTGGTTGCATTGTTTGTGTCATGTCTAGCTAGTGTTGTACTTCTGGTTGTATTGTTTGTGTCATGTCTAGCTAGTGTTGTACTTCTGAGTGCATTGTTTGTGTCTGTCATGTCTAGCTAGTGTTGTACTTCTGGTTGCATTGTTTGTGTCATGTCTAGCTAGTGTTGTACTTCTGGTTGCATTGTTTGTGTCATGTCTAGCTAGTGTTGTACTTCTGGTTGCATTGTTTGTGTCATGTCTAGCTAGTGTTGTACTTCTGGTTACATTGTTTGTGTCTGTCATGTCTAGCTAGTGTTATACTTCTGGTTGCATTGTTTGTGTCATGTCTAGCTAATGTTGTACTTCTGGTTGCATTGTTTGTGTCATGTCTAGCTAGTGTTGTACTTCTGGTTGTATTGTTTGTGTCATGTCTAGCTAATGTTGTACTTCTGGTTGCATTGTTTGTGTCATGTCTAGCTAGTGTTATACTTCTGGTTGCATTGTTTGTGTCATGTCTAGCTAGTGTTGTACTTCTGGTTGCATTGTTTGTGTCATGTCTAGCTAGTGTTGTACTTCTGGTTGCATTGTTTGTGTCATGTCTAGCTAATGTTGTACTTTGGTTGCATTGTTTGTGTCTGTCATGTCTAGCTAGTGTTGTACTTCTGGTTGCATTGTTTGTGTCATGTCTAGCTAATGTTGTACTTCTGGTTGCATTGTTTGTGTCATGTCTAGCTAGTGTTGTACTTCTGGTTGCATTGTTTGTGTCATGTCTAGCTAGTGTTGTACTTCTGGTTGCATTGTTTGTGTCATGTCTAGCTAATGTTGTACTTCTGGTTGCATTGTTTGTGTCTGTCATGTCTAGCTAGTGTTGTACTTCTGGTTGCATTGTTTGTGTCATGTCTAGCTAGTGTTGTACTTCTGGTTGCATTGTTTGTGTCATGTCTAGCTAGTGTTGTACTTCTGGTTGCATTGTTTGTGTCATGTCTAGCTAGTGTTGTACTTCTGGTTACATTGTTTGTGTCTGTCATGTCTAGCTAGTGTTATACTTCTGGTTGCATTGTTTGTGTCATGTCTAGCTAATGTTGTACTTCTGGTTGCATTGTTTGTGTCATGTCTAGCTAGTGTTGTACTTCTGGTTGTATTGTTTGTGTCATGTCTAGCTAATGTTGTACTTCTGGTTCCATTGTTTGTGTCATGTCTAGCTAGTGTTATACTTCTGGTTGCATTGTTTGTGTCATGTCTAGCTAGTGTTGTACTTCTGGTTGCATTGTTTGTGTCATGTCTAGCTAGTGTTGTACTTCTGGTTGCATTGTGTGTGTCATGTCTAGCTAGTGTTGTACTTCTGGTTGCATTGTTTGTGTCTGTCATGTCTAGCTAGTGTTGTACTTCTGGTTGCATTGTTTGTGTCATGTCTAGCTAGTGTTGTACTTCTGGTTGCATTGTTTGTGTCATGTCTAGCTAGTGTTGTACTTCTGGTTGCATTGTTTGTGTCATGTCTAGCTAGTGTTGTACTTCTGGTTGCATTGTTTGTGTCATGTCTAGCTAATGTTGTACTTCTGGGTGCATTGTTTGTGTCATGTCTAGCTAGTGTTGTACTTCTGGTTGCATTGTTTGTGTCATGTCTAGCTAGTGTTGTACTTCTGGTTGTATTGTTTGTGTCTGTCATGTCTAGCTAGTGTTGTACTTCTGGTTGCATTGTTTGTGTCATGTGTAGCTAGTGTTGTACTTCTGGTTGCATTGTTTGTGTCATGTCTAGCTAGTGTTGTACTTCTGGTTGCATTGTTTGTGTCATGTCTAGCTAGTGTTGTACTTCTGGTTGCATTGTTTGTGTCATGTCTAGCTAGTGTTGTACTTCTGTTTGTATTGTTTGTGTCTGTCATGTCTAGCTAGTGTTGTACTTCTGAGTGCATTGTTTGTGTCTGTCATGTCTAGCTAGTGTTGTACTTCTGAGTGCATTGTTTGTGTCATGTCTAGCTAGTGTTGTACTTCTGAGTGCATTGTTTGTGTCTGTCATGTCTAGCTAGTGTTGTACTTCTGAGTGCATTGTTTGTGTCTGTCATGTCTAGCTAGTGTTGTACTTCTGGTTGCATTGTTTGTGTCATGTCTAGCTAGTGTTGTACTTCTGGTTGCATTGTTTGTGTCATGTCTAGCTAGTGTTGTACTTCTGGTTGCATTGTTTGTGTCATGTCTAGCTAGTGTTGTACATCTGAGTGCATTGTTTGTGTCTGTCATGTCTAGCTAGTGTTGTACTTCTGGTTGCATTGTTTGTGTCTGTCATGTCTAGCTAGTGTTGTACTTCTGAGTGCATTGTTTGTGTCATGTCTAGCTAGTGTTGTACTTCTGAGTGCATTGTTTGTGTCTGTCATGTCTAGCTAGTGTTGTACTTCTGAGTGCATTGTTTGTGTCTGTCATGTCTAGCTAGTGTTGTACTTCTGAGTGCATTGTTTGTGTCTGTCATGTCTAGCTAGTGTTGTACTTCTGGTTGCATTGTTTGTGTCATGTCTAGCTAGTGTTGTACTTCTGGTTGCATTGTTTGTGTCTGTCATGTCTAGCTAGTGTTGTACATCTGAGTGCATTGTTTGTGTCTGTCATGTCTAGCTAGTGTTGTACTTCTGAGTGCATTGTTTGTGTCTGTCATGTCTAGCTAGTGTTGTACTTCTGGTTGCATTGTTTGTGTCATGTCTAGCTAGTGTTGTACTTCTGTTTGTATTGTTTGTGTCTGTCATGTCTAGCTAGTGTTGTACATCTGAGTGCATTGTTTGTGTCTGTCATGTCTAGCTAGTGTTGTACTTCTGGTTGCATTGTTTGTGTCTGTCATGTGTAGCTAGTGTTGTACTTCTGGTTGCATTGTTTGTGTCTGTCATGTGTAGCTAGTGTTGTACTTCTGGTTGCATTGTTTGTGTCCATCATGTCTAGCTAGTGTTGTACTTCTGGTTGCATTGTTTGTGTCTGTCATGTCTAGCTAGTGTTGTACTTCTGAGTGCATTGTTTGTGTCTGTCATGTCTAGCTAGTGTTGTACTTCTGGTTGCATTGTTTGTGTCATGTCTAGCTAGTGTTGTACTTCTGGTTGCATTGTTTGTGTCTGTCATGTCTAGCTAGTGTTGTACTTCTGCGTGCATTGTTTGTGTCTGTCATGTCTAGCTAGTGTTGTACTTCTGGTTGCATTGTTTGTGTCATGTCTAGCTAGTGTTGTACTTCTGGTTACATTGTTTGTGTCATGTATAGCTAGTGTTGTACTTCTGGTTACATTGTTTGTGTCTGTCATGTCTAGCTAGTGTTGTACTTCTGGTTGCACTGTTTGTGTCATGTCTAGCTAGTGTTGTACTTCTGGTTGCATTGTTTGTGTCATGTCTAGCTAGTGTTGTACTTCTGGTTGCATTGTTTGTGTCATGTCTAGCTAGTGTTGTACTTCTGGTTGTATTGTTTGTGTCTGTCATGTCTAGCTAGTGTTGTACTTCTGAGTGCATTGTTTGTGTCATGTCTAGCTAGTGTTGTACTTCTGAGTGCATTGTTTGTGTCTGTCATGTCTAGCTAGTGTTGTACTTCTGAGTGCATTGTTTGTGTCTGTCATGTCTAGCTAGTGTTGTACTTCTGAGTGCATTGTTTGTGTCTGTCATGTCTAGCTAGTGTTGCACTTCTGGTTGCATTGTTTGTGTCATGTCTAGCTAGTGTTGTACTTCTGGTTGCATTGTTTGTGTCATGTCTAGCTAGTGTTGTACTTCTGGTTACATTGTTTGTGTCTGTCATGTCTAGCTAGTGTTATACTTCTGGTTGCATTGTTTGTGTCATGTCTAGCTAGTGTTGTACTTCTGGTTGCATTGTTTGTGTCATGTCTAGCTAATGTTGTACTTCTGGTTGCATTGTTTGTGTCATGTCTAGCTAGTGTTGTACTTCTGGTTGCATTGTTTGTGTCTGTCATGTCTAGCTAGTGTTGTACTTCTGGTTGCATTGTTTGTGTCATGTCTAGCTAGTGTTGTACTTCTGGTTGCATTGTTTGTGTCATGTCTAGCTAGTGTTGTACTTCTGGTTGCATTGTTTGTGTCATGTCTAGCTAGTGTTGTACTTCTGGTTGCATTGTTTGTGTCATGTCTAGCTAGTGTTGTACTTCTGGTTGTATTGTTTGTGTCTGTCATGTCTAGCTAGTGGTGTACTTCTGGTTGCATTGTTTGTGTCATGTCTAGCTAGTGTTGTACTTCTGGTTGCATTGTTTGTGTCATGTCTAGCTAGTGTTGTACTTCTGGTTGCATTGTTTGTGTCATGTCTAGCTAGTGTTGTACTTCTGGTTGCATTGTTTGTGTCATGTCTAGCTAGTGTTGTACTTATGGTTGTATTGTTTGTGTCTGTCATGTCTAGCTAGTGTTGTACATCTGAGTGCATTGTTTGTGTCTGTCATGTCTAGCTAGTGTTGTACTTCTGGTTGTATTGTTTGTGTCTGTCATGTCTAGCTAGTGTTGTACATCTGAGTGCATTGTTTGTGTCTGTCATGTCTAGCTAGTGTTGTACTTCTGGTTGCATTGTTTGTGTCATGTCTAGCTAGTGTTGTACTTCTGGTTGCATTGTGTGTGTCATGTCTAGCTAGTGTTGTACTTCTGGTTGCATTGTTTGTGTCTGTCATGTCTAGCTAGTGTTGTACTTCTGGTTGCATTGTTTGTGTCATGTCTAGCTAGTGTTGTACTTCTGGTTGCATTGTTTGTGTCATGTCTAGCTAGTGTTGTACTTCTGGTTGCATTGTTTGTGTCATGTCTAGCTAGTGTTGTACTTCTGGTTGCATTGTTTGTGTCATGTCTAGCTAATGTTGTACTTCTGGGTGCATTGTTTGTGTCATGTCTAGCTAGTGTTGTACTTCTGGTTGCATTGTTTGTGTCATGTCTAGCTAGTGTTGTACTTCTGGTTGTATTGTTTGTGTCTGTCATGTCTAGCTAGTGTTGTACTTCTGGTTGCATTGTTTGTGTCATGTGTAGCTAGTGTTGTACTTCTGGTTGCATTGTTTGTGTCATGTCTAGCTAGTGTTGTACTTCTGGTTGCATTGTTTGTGTCATGTCTAGCTAGTGTTGTACTTCTGGTTGCATTGTTTGTGTCATGTCTAGCTAGTGTTGTACTTCTGTTTGTATTGTTTGTGTCTGTCATGTCTAGCTAGTGTTGTACTTCTGAGTGCATTGTTTGTGTCTGTCATGTCTAGCTAGTGTTGTACTTCTGAGTGCATTGTTTGTGTCATGTCTAGCTAGTGTTGTACTTCTGAGTGCATTGTTTGTGTCTGTCATGTCTAGCTAGTGTTGTACTTCTGAGTGCATTGTTTGTGTCTGTCATGTCTAGCTAGTGTTGTACTTCTGGTTGCATTGTTTGTGTCATGTCTAGCTAGTGTTGTACTTCTGGTTGCATTGTTTGTGTCATGTCTAGCTAGTGTTGTACTTCTGGTTGCATTGTTTGTGTCATGTCTAGCTAGTGTTGTACATCTGAGTGCATTGTTTGTGTCTGTCATGTCTAGCTAGTGTTGTACTTCTGGTTGCATTGTTTGTGTCTGTCATGTCTAGCTAGTGTTGTACTTCTGAGTGCATTGTTTGTGTCATGTCTAGCTAGTGTTGTACTTCTGAGTGCATTGTTTGTGTCTGTCATGTCTAGCTAGTGTTGTACTTCTGAGTGCATTGTTTGTGTCTGTCATGTCTAGCTAGTGTTGTACTTCTGAGTGCATTGTTTGTGTCTGTCATGTCTAGCTAGTGTTGTACTTCTGGTTGCATTGTTTGTGTCATGTCTAGCTAGTGTTGTACTTCTGGTTGCATTGTTTGTGTCTGTCATGTCTAGCTAGTGTTGTACATCTGAGTGCATTGTTTGTGTCTGTCATGTCTAGCTAGTGTTGTACTTCTGAGTGCATTGTTTGTGTCTGTCATGTCTAGCTAGTGTTGTACTTCTGGTTGCATTGTTTGTGTCATGTCTAGCTAGTGTTGTACTTCTGTTTGTATTGTTTGTGTCTGTCATGTCTAGCTAGTGTTGTACATCTGAGTGCATTGTTTGTGTCTGTCATGTCTAGCTAGTGTTGTACTTCTGGTTGCATTGTTTGTGTCTGTCATGTGTAGCTAGTGTTGTACTTCTGGTTGCATTGTTTGTGTCTGTCATGTGTAGCTAGTGTTGTACTTCTGGTTGCATTGTTTGTGTCCATCATGTCTAGCTAGTGTTGTACTTCTGGTTGCATTGTTTGTGTCTGTCATGTCTAGCTAGTGTTGTACTTCTGAGTGCATTGTTTGTGTCTGTCATGTCTAGCTAGTGTTGTACTTCTGGTTGCATTGTTTGTGTCATGTCTAGCTAGTGTTGTACTTCTGGTTGCATTGTTTGTGTCTGTCATGTCTAGCTAGTGTTGTACTTCTGCGTGCATTGTTTGTGTCTGTCATGTCTAGCTAGTGTTGTACTTCTGGTTGCATTGTTTGTGTCATGTCTAGCTAGTGTTGTACTTCTGGTTACATTGTTTGTGTCATGTATAGCTAGTGTTGTACTTCTGGTTACATTGTTTGTGTCTGTCATGTCTAGCTAGTGTTGTACTTCTGGTTGCACTGTTTGTGTCATGTCTAGCTAGTGTTGTACTTCTGGTTGCATTGTTTGTGTCATGTCTAGCTAGTGTTGTACTTCTGGTTGCATTGTTTGTGTCATGTCTAGCTAGTGTTGTACTTCTGGTTGTATTGTTTGTGTCTGTCATGTCTAGCTAGTGTTGTACTTCTGAGTGCATTGTTTGTGTCATGTCTAGCTAGTGTTGTACTTCTGAGTGCATTGTTTGTGTCTGTCATGTCTAGCTAGTGTTGTACTTCTGAGTGCATTGTTTGTGTCTGTCATGTCTAGCTAGTGTTGTACTTCTGAGTGCATTGTTTGTGTCTGTCATGTCTAGCTAGTGTTGCACTTCTGGTTGCATTGTTTGTGTCATGTCTAGCTAGTGTTGTACTTCTGGTTGCATTGTTTGTGTCATGTCTAGCTAGTGTTGTACTTCTGGTTACATTGTTTGTGTCTGTCATGTCTAGCTAGTGTTATACTTCTGGTTGCATTGTTTGTGTCATGTCTAGCTAGTGTTGTACTTCTGGTTGCATTGTTTGTGTCATGTCTAGCTAATGTTGTACTTCTGGTTGCATTGTTTGTGTCATGTCTAGCTAGTGTTGTACTTCTGGTTGCATTGTTTGTGTCTGTCATGTCTAGCTAGTGTTGTACTTCTGGTTGCATTGTTTGTGTCATGTCTAGCTAGTGTTGTACTTCTGGTTGCATTGTTTGTGTCATGTCTAGCTAGTGTTGTACTTCTGGTTGCATTGTTTGTGTCATGTCTAGCTAGTGTTGTACTTCTGGTTGCATTGTTTGTGTCATGTCTAGCTAGTGTTGTACTTCTGGTTGTATTGTTTGTGTCTGTCATGTCTAGCTAGTGGTGTACTTCTGGTTGCATTGTTTGTGTCATGTCTAGCTAGTGTTGTACTTCTGGTTGCATTGTTTGTGTCATGTCTAGCTAGTGTTGTACTTCTGGTTGCATTGTTTGTGTCATGTCTAGCTAGTGTTGTACTTCTGGTTGCATTGTTTGTGTCATGTCTAGCTAGTGTTGTACTTATGGTTGTATTGTTTGTGTCTGTCATGTCTAGCTAGTGTTGTACATCTGAGTGCATTGTTTGTGTCTGTCATGTCTAGCTAGTGTTGTACTTCTGGTTGTATTGTTTGTGTCTGTCATGTCTAGCTAGTGTTGTACATCTGAGTGCATTGTTTGTGTCTGTCATGTCTAGCTAGTGTTGTACTTCTGAGTGCATTGTTTGTGTCTGTCATGTCTAGCTAGTGTTGTACTTCTGAGTGCATTGTTTGTGTCATGTCCAGCTAGTGTTGTACTTCTGAGTGCATTGTTTGTGTCTGTCATGTGTAGCTAGTGTTGTACTTCTGAGTGCATTGTTTGTGTCTGTCATGCGTAGCTAGTGTTGTACTTCTAAGTGCATTGTTTGTGTCTGTCATGTCTAGCTAGTGTTGTACTTCTGAGTGCATTGTTTGTGTCTGTCATGTCTAGCTAGTGTTGTACTTCTGGTTGTATTGTTTGTGTCTGTGATGTCTAGCTAGTGTTGTACATCTGAGTGCATTGTTTGTGTCTGTCATGTCTAGCTAGTGTTGTACTTCTGAGTGCATTGTTTGTGTCTGTCATGTCTAGCTAGTGTTGTACTTCTGGTTGCACTGTTTGTGTCATGTCTAGCTAGTGTTGTACTTCTGGTTGCATTGTTTGTGTCATGTCTAGCTAGTGTTGTACTTCTGAGTGCATTGTTTGTGTCATGTCTAGCTAGTGTTGTACTTCTGGTTACATTGTTTGTGTCTCTCATGTCTAGCTAGTGTTGTACTTCTGGTTGTATTGTTTGTGTCTGTCATGTCTAGCTAGTGTTGCACTTCTGGTTGCATTGTTTGTGTCATGTCTAGCTAGTGTTGTACTTCTGGTTACATTGTTTGTGTCATGTCTAGCTAATGTTGTACTTCTGGTTGCATTGTTTGTGTCATGTCTAGCTATTGTTGTACTTCTGGTTGTATTGTTTGTGTCATGTCTAGCTAGTGTTGTACTTCTGGTTACATTGTTTGTGTCTGTCATGTCTAGCTAGTGTTGTACTTCTGGTTGTATTGTTTGTGTCATGTCTAGCTAGTGTTGTACTTCTGGTTACATTGTTTGTGTCATGTCTAGCTAGTGTTGTACTTCTGGTTGCATTGTTTGTGTCATGTCTAGCTAGTGTTGTACTTCTGGTTACATTGTTTGTGTCTGTCATGTCTAGCTAGTGTTATACTTATGTTTGCATTGTTTGTGTCATGTCTAGCTAGTGTTGTACTTCTGGTTGCATTGTTTGTGTCATGTCTAGCTAATGTTGTACTTATTGTTGCATTGTTTGTGTCATGTCTAGCTAGTGTTGTACTTCTGGTTGTATTGTTTGTGTCTGTCATGTCTAGCTAGTGTTGTACTTCTGGTTGCATTGTTTGTGTCATGTTTAGCTAGTGTTGTACTTCTGGTTGCATTGTTTGTGTCATGTCTAGCTAGTGTTGTACTTCTGGTTGCATTGTTTGTGTCATGTCTAGCTAGTGTTGTACTTCTGGTTGTATTGTTTGTGTCTGTCATGTCTAGCTAGTGTTGTACTTCTGGTTGCATTGTTTGTGTCTGTCATGTCTAGCTAGTGTTGTACTTCTGGTTGCATTGTTTGTGTCATGTCTAGCTAGTGTTGCACTTCTGGTTGCATTGTTTGTGTCATGTCTAGCTAGTGTTGTACTTCTGGTTGCATTGTTTGTGTCATGTCTAGCTAGTGTTGTACTTCTGGTTACATTGTTTGTGTCTGTCATGTCTAGCTAGTGTTATACTTATGTTTGCATTGTTTGTGTCATGTCTAGCTAGTGTTGTACTTCTGGTTGCATTGTTTGTGTCATGTCTAGCTAATGTTGTACTTATTGTTGCATTGTTTGTGTCATGTCTAGCTAGTGTTGTACTTCTGGTTGTATTGTTTGTGTCTGTCATGTCTAGCTAGTGTTGTACTTCTGGTTGCATTGTTTGTGTCATGTTTAGCTAGTGTTGTACTTCTGGTTGCATTGTTTGTGTCATGTCTAGCTAGTGTTGTACTTCTGGTTGCATTGTTTGTGTCATGTCTAGCTAGTGTTGTACTTCTGGTTGTATTGTTTGTGTCTGTCATGTCTAGCTAGTGTTGTACTTCTGGTTGCATTGTTTGTGTCTGTCATGTCTAGCTAGTGTTGTACTTCTGGTTGCATTGTTTGTGTCATGTCTAGCTAGTGTTGCACTTCTGGTTGCATTGTTTGTGTCATGTCTAGCTAGTGTTGTACATCTGAGTGCATTGTTTGTGTCTGTCATGTCTAGCTAGTATTGTACTTCTGGTTACATTGTTTGTGTCTGTCATGTCTAGCTAGTGTTGTACTTCTGAGTGCATTGTTTGTGTCATGTCTAGCTAGTGTTGTACTTCTGAGTGCATTGTTTGTGTCTGTCTTGTCTAGCTAGTGTTGTACTTCTGATTGCATTGTTTGTGTCTGTCATGTCTAGCTAGTGTTGTACTTCTGGTTGCATTGTTTGTGTCTGTCATGTCTAGCTAGTGTTGTACTTCTGGTTGCATTGTTTGTGTCATGTCTAGCTAGTGTTGCACTTCTGGTTGCATTGTTTGTGTCATGTCTAGCTAGTGTTGTACATCTGAGTGCATTGTTTGTGTCTGTCATGTCTAGCTAGTATTGTACTTCTGGTTGCATTGTTTGTGTCTGTCATGTCTAGCTAGTGTTGTACTTCTGAGTGCATTGTTTGTGTCATGTCTAGCTAGTGTTGTACTTCTGAGTGCATTGTTTGTGTCTGTCATGTCTAGCTAGTGTTGTACTTCTGATTGCATTGTTTGTGTCTGTCATGTCTAGCTAGTGTTGTACTTCTGGTTGCATTGTTTGTGTCTGTCATGTCTAGCTAGTGTTGTACATCTGAGTGCATTGTTTGTGTCATGTCTAGCTAGTGTTGTACATCTGAGTGCATTGTTTGTGTCTGTCGTGTCTAGCTAGTGTTGTACTTCTGAGTGCATTGTTTGTGTCATGTCCAGCTAGTGTTGTACTTCTGAGTGCATTGTTTGTGTCCATCATGTCTAGCTAGTGGTGTACTTCTGATTGCATTGTTTGTGTCTGTCATGTCTAGCTAGTGTTGTACTTCTGAGTGCATTGTTTGTGTCATGTCTAGCTAGTGTTGTACTTCTGAGTGCATTGTTTGTGTCTGTCATTTCTAGCTAGTGTTGTACTTCTGAGTGCATTGTTTGTGTCATGTCTAGCTAGTGTTGTACTTCTGGTTGTATTGTTTGTGTCTGTCATGTCTAGCTAGTGTTGTACTTCTGGTTGCATTGTTTGTGTCATGTCTAGCTAGTGTTGTACTTCTGGTTGCATTGTTTGTGTCATGTCTAGCTAGTGTTGTACTTCTGGTTGCATTGTTTGTGTCATGTCTAGCTAGTGTTGTACTTCTGGTTACATTGTTTGTGTCTGTCATGTCTAGCTAGTGTTGTACTTCTGGTTACATTGTTTGTGTCATGTCTAGCTAGTGTTGTACTTCTGGTTACATTGTTTGTGTCATGTCTAGCTAGTGTTGTACTTCTGGTTGCATTGTTTGTGTCTGTCATGTGTAGCTAGTGTTGTACTTCTGGTTGCATTATTTGTGTCCATCATGTCTAGCTAGTGTTGTACTTCTGGTTGCATTGTTTGTGTCTGTCATGTGTAGCTAATGTTGTACTTCTGGTTGCATTGTTTGTGTCCATCATGTCTAGCTAGTGTTGTACTTCTGGTTGCATTGTTTGTGTCTGTCATGTGTAGCTAGTGTTGTACTTCTGGTTGCATTGTTTGTGTCTGTCATGTGTAGCTAGTGTTGTACTTCTGGTTGCATTGTTTGTGTCTGTCATGTGTAGCTAGTGTTGTACTTCTGGTTGCATTGTTTGTGTCTGTCATGTGTAGCTAGTGTTGTACTTCTGGTTGCATTGTTTGTGTCCATCATGTCTAGCTAGTGTTGTACTTCTGGTTGCATTGTTTGTGTCTGTCATGTGTAGCTAGTGTTGTACTTCTGGTTGCATTGTTTGTGTCTGTCATGTCTAGCTAGTGTTGTACTTCTGGTTGCATTGTTAGCGTCTGTCATGTGTAGCTAGTGTTGTACTTCTGGTTGCATTGTTTGTGTCCATCATGTCTAGCTAGTGTTGTACTTCTGGTTGCATTGTTTGTGTCTGTCATGTGTAGCTAGTGTTGTACTTCTGGTTGCATTGTTTGTGTCTGTCATGTGTAGCTAGTGTTGTACTTCTGGTTGCATTGTTTGTGTCTGTCATGTGTAGCTAGTGTTGTACTTCTGGTTGCATTGTTTGTGTCATGTCTAGCTAGTGTTGTACTTCTGGTTGCATTGTTTGTGTCATGTCTAGCTAGTGTTGTACTTCTGGTTGTATTGTTTGTGTCATGTCTAGCTAGTGTTGTACTTCTGGTTACATTGTTTGTGTCTGTCATGTCTAGCTAGTGTTGTACTTCTGGTTACATTGTTTGTGTCATGTCTAGCTAGTGTTGTACTTCTGGTTGCACTGTTTGTGTCATGTCTAGCTAGTGTTGTACTTCTGGTTGCATTGTTTGTGTCATGTCTAGCTAGTGTTGTACTTCTGAGTGCATTGTTTGTGTCATGTCTAGCTAGTGTTGTACTTCTGGTTACATTGTTTGTGTCTCTCATGTCTAGCTAGTGTTGTACTTCTGGTTGTATTGTTTGTGTCTGTCATGTCTAGCTAGTGTTGCACTTCTGGTTGCATTGTTTGTGTCATGTCTAGCTAGTGTTGTACTTCTGGTTACATTGTTTGTGTCATGTCTAGCTAGTGTTGTACTTCTGGTTGTATTGTTTGTGTCATGTCTAGCTAGTGTTGTACTTCTGGTTACATTGTTTGTGTCTGTCATGTCTAGCTAGTGTTGTACTTCTGGTTGTATTGTTTGTGTCATGTCTAGCTAGTGTTGTACTTCTGGTTACATTGTTTGTGTCATGTCTAGCTAGTGTTGTACTTCTGGTTGCATTGTTTGTGTCATGTCTAGCTAGTGTTGTACTTCTGGTTACATTGTTTGTGTCTGTCATGTCTAGCTAGTGTTATACTTATGTTTGCATTGTTTGTGTCATGTCTAGCTAGTGTTGTACTTCTGGTTGCATTGTTTGTGTCATGTCTAGCTAATGTTGTACTTATTGTTGCATTGTTTGTGTCATGTCTAGCTAGTGTTGTACTTCTGGTTGTATTGTTTGTGTCTGTCATGTCTAGCTAGTGTTGTTCTTCTGGTTGCATTGTTTGTGTCATGTTTAGCTAGTGTTGTACTTCTGGTTGCATTGTTTGTGTCATGTCTAGCTAGTGTTGTACTTCTGGTTGCATTGTTTGTGTCATGTCTAGCTAGTGTTGTACTTCTGGTTGTATTGTTTGTGTCTGTCATGTCTAGCTAGTGTTGTACTTCTGGTTGCATTGTTTGTGTCTGTCATGTCTAGCTAGTGTTGTACTTCTGGTTGCATTGTTTGTGTCATGTCTAGCTAGTGTTGCACTTCTGGTTGCATTGTTTGTGTCATGTCTAGCTAGTGTTGTACATCTGAGTGCATTGTTTGTGTCTGTCATGTCTAGCTAGTATTGTACTTCTGGTTACATTGTTTGTGTCTGTCATGTCTAGCTAGTGTTGTACTTCTGAGTGCATTGTTTGTGTCATGTCTAGCTAGTGTTGTACTTCTGAGTGCATTGTTTGTGTCTGTCTTGTCTAGCTAGTGTTGTACTTCTGATTGCATTGTTTGTGTCTGTCATGTCTAGCTAGTGTTGTACTTCTGGTTGCATTGTTTGTGTCTGTCATGTCTAGCTAGTGTTGTACATCTGACTGCATTGTTTGTGTCATGTCTAGCTAGTGTTGTACTTCTGATTGCATTGTTTGTGTCATGTCTAGCTAGTGTTGTACTTCTGAGTGCATTGTTTGTGTCTGTCATGTCTAGCTAGTATTGTACTTCTGGTTGCATTGTTTGTGTCTGTCATGTCTAGCTAGTGTTGTACTTTTGATTGCATTGTTTGTGTCATGTCTAGCTAGTGTTGTACTTCTGGTTGCATTGTTTGTGTCATGTCTAGCTAGTGTTGTACTTCTGGTTGTATTGTTTGTGTCTGTCATGTCTAGCTAGTGTTGTACTTCTGGTTGCATTGTTTGTGTCTGTCATGTCTAGCTAGTGTTGTACTTCTGGTTGCATTGTTTGTGTCATGTCTAGCTAGTGTTGCACTTCTGGTTGCATTGTTTGTGTCATGTCTAGCTAGTGTTGTACATCTGAGTGCATTGTTTGTGTCTGTCATGTCTAGCTAGTATTGTACTTCTGGTTGCATTGTTTGTGTCTGTCATGTCTAGCTAGTGTTGTACTTCTGAGTGCATTGTTTGTGTCATGTCTAGCTAGTGTTGTACTTCTGAGTGCATTGTTTGTGTCTGTCATGTCTAGCTAGTGTTGTACTTCTGATTGCATTGTTTGTGTCTGTCATGTCTAGCTAGTGTTGTACTTCTGGTTGCATTGTTTGTGTCTGTCATGTCTAGCTAGTGTTGTACATCTGAGTGCATTGTTTGTGTCATGTCTAGCTAGTGTTGTACATCTGAGTGCATTGTTTGTGTCTGTCGTGTCTAGCTAGTGTTGTACTTCTGAGTGCATTGTTTGTGTCATGTCCAGCTAGTGTTGTACTTCTGAGTGCATTGTTTGTGTCCATCATGTCTAGCTAGTGGTGTACTTCTGATTGCATTGTTTGTGTCTGTCATGTCTAGCTAGTGTTGTACTTCTGAGTGCATTGTTTGTGTCATGTCTAGCTAGTGTTGTACTTCTGAGTGCATTGTTTGTGTCTGTCATTTCTAGCTAGTGTTGTACTTCTGAGTGCATTGTTTGTGTCATGTCTAGCTAGTGTTGTACTTCTGGTTGTATTGTTTGTGTCTGTCATGTCTAGCTAGTGTTGTACTTCTGGTTGCATTGTTTGTGTCATGTCTAGCTAGTGTTGTACTTCTGGTTGCATTGTTTGTGTCATGTCTAGCTAGTGTTGTACTTCTGGTTGCATTGTTTGTGTCATGTCTAGCTAGTGTTGTACTTCTGGTTACATTGTTTGTGTCTGTCATGTCTAGCTAGTGTTGTACTTCTGGTTACATTGTTTGTGTCATGTCTAGCTAGTGTTGTACTTCTGGTTACATTGTTTGTGTCATGTCTAGCTAGTGTTGTACTTCTGGTTGCATTGTTTGTGTCTGTCATGTGTAGCTAGTGTTGTACTTCTGGTTGCATTATTTGTGTCCATCATGTCTAGCTAGTGTTGTACTTCTGGTTGCATTGTTTGTGTCTGTCATGTGTAGCTAATGTTGTACTTCTGGTTGCATTGTTTGTGTCCATCATGTCTAGCTAGTGTTGTACTTCTGGTTGCATTGTTTGTGTCTGTCATGTGTAGCTAGTGTTGTACTTCTGGTTGCATTGTTTGTGTCTGTCATGTGTAGCTAGTGTTGTACTTCTGGTTGCATTGTTTGTGTCTGTCATGTGTAGCTAGTGTTGTACTTCTGGTTGCATTGTTTGTGTCCATCATGTCTAGCTAGTGTTGTACTTCTGGTTGCATTGTTTGTGTCTGTCATGTGTAGCTAGTGTTGTACTTCTGGTTGCATTGTTTGTGTCTGTCATGTCTAGCTAGTGTTGTACTTCTGGTTGCATTGTTTGTGTCTGTCATGTGTAGCTAGTGTTGTACTTCTGGTTGCATTGTTTGTGTCCATCATGTCTAGCTAGTGTTGTACTTCTGGTTGCATTGTTTGTGTCTGTCATGTGTAGCTAGTGTTGTACTTCTGGTTGCATTGTTTGTGTCTGTCATGTGTAGCTAGTGTTGTACTTCTGGTTGCATTGTTTGTGTCTGTCATGTGTAGCTAGTGTTGTACTTCTGGTTGCATTGTTTGTGTCATGTCTAGCTAGTGTTGTACTTCTGGTTGCATTGTTTGTGTCATGTCTAGCTAGTGTTGTACTTCTGGTTGTATTGTTTGTGTCATGTCTAGCTAGTGTTGTACTTCTGGTTACATTGTTTGTGTCTGTCATGTCTAGCTAGTGTTGTACTTCTGGTTACATTGTTTGTGTCATGTCTAGCTAGTGTTGTACTTCTGGTTGCACTGTTTGTGTCATGTCTAGCTAGTGTTGTACTTCTGGTTGCATTGTTTGTGTCATGTCTAGCTAGTGTTGTACTTCTGAGTGCATTGTTTGTGTCATGTCTAGCTAGTGTTGTACTTCTGGTTACATTGTTTGTGTCTCTCATGTCTAGCTAGTGTTGTACTTCTGGTTGTATTGTTTGTGTCTGTCATGTCTAGCTAGTGTTGCACTTCTGGTTGCATTGTTTGTGTCATGTCTAGCTAGTGTTGTACTTCTGGTTACATTGTTTGTGTCATGTCTAGCTAGTGTTGTACTTCTGGTTGTATTGTTTGTGTCATGTCTAGCTAGTGTTGTACTTCTGGTTACATTGTTTGTGTCTGTCATGTCTAGCTAGTGTTGTACTTCTGGTTGTATTGTTTGTGTCATGTCTAGCTAGTGTTGTACTTCTGGTTACATTGTTTGTGTCATGTCTAGCTAGTGTTGTACTTCTGGTTGCATTGTTTGTGTCATGTCTAGCTAGTGTTGTACTTCTGGTTACATTGTTTGTGTCTGTCATGTCTAGCTAGTGTTATACTTATGTTTGCATTGTTTGTGTCATGTCTAGCTAGTGTTGTACTTCTGGTTGCATTGTTTGTGTCATGTCTAGCTAATGTTGTACTTATTGTTGCATTGTTTGTGTCATGTCTAGCTAGTGTTGTACTTCTGGTTGTATTGTTTGTGTCTGTCATGTCTAGCTAGTGTTGTACTTCTGGTTGCATTGTTTGTGTCATGTCTAGCTAGTGTTGTACTTCTGGTTGCATTGTTTGTGTCATGTCTAGCTAGTGTTGTACTTCTGGTTGCATTGTTTGTGTCATGTCTAGCTAGTGTTGTACTTCTGGTTGTATTGTTTATGTCTGTCATGTCTAGCTAGTGTTGTACTTCTGGTTGCATTGTTTGTGTCTGTCATGTCTAGCTAGTGTTGTACTTCTGGTTGCATTGTTTGTGTCATGTCTAGCTAGTGTTGCACTTCTGGTTGCATTGTTTGTGTCATGTCTAGCTAGTGTTGTACATCTGAGTGCATTGTTTGTGTCTGTCATGTCTAGCTAGTATTGTACTTCTGGTTACATTGTTTGTGTCTGTCATGTCTAGCTAGTGTTGTACTTCTGAGTGCATTGTTTGTGTCATGTCTAGCTAGTGTTGTACTTCTGAGTGCATTGTTTGTGTCTGTCTTGTCTAGCTAGTGTTGTACTTCTGATTGCATTGTTTGTGTCTGTCATGTCTAGCTAGTGTTGTACTTCTGGTTGCATTGTTTGTGTCTGTCATGTCTAGCTAGTGTTGTACATCTGAGTGCATTGTTTGTGTCATGTCTAGCTAGTGTTGTACTTCTGATTGCATTGTTTGTGTCATGTCTAGCTAGTGTTGTACTTCTGAGTGCATTGTTTGTGTCTGTCATGTCTAGCTAGTATTGTACTTCTGGTTGCATTGTTTGTGTCTGTCATGTCTAGCTAGTGTTGTACTTCTGATTGCATTGTTTGTGTCATGTCTAGCTAGTGTTGTACTTCTGGTTGCATTGTTTGTGTCATGTCTAGCTAGTGTTGTACTTCTGGTTGTATTGTTTGTGTCTGTCATGCCTAGCTAGTGTTGTACTTCTGGTTGCATTGTTTGTGTCATGTCTAGCTAGTGTTGTACTTCTGGTTGCATTGTTTGTGTCATGTCTAGCTAGTGTTGCACTTCTGGTTGCATTGTTTGTGTCATGTCTAGCTAGTGTTGTACATCTGAGTGCATTGTTTGTGTCTGTCATGTCTAGCTAGTATTGTACTTCTGGTTGCATTGTTTGTGTCTGTCATGTCTAGCTAGTGTTGTACTTCTGAGTGCATTGTTTGTGTCATGTCTAGCTAGTGTTGTACTTCTGAGTGCATTGTTTGTGTCTGTCATGTCTAGCTAGTGTTGTACTTCTGATTGCATTGTTTGTGTTTGTCATGTCTAGCTAGTGTTGTACTTCTGGTTGCATTGTTTGTGTCTGTCATGTCTAGCTAGTGTTGTACATCTGAGTGCATTGTTTGTGTCATGTCTAGCTAGTGTTGTACATCTGAGTGCATTGTTTGTGTCTGTCGTGTCTAGCTAGTGTTGTACTTCTGAGTGCATTGTTTGTGTCATGTCCAGCTAGTGTTGTACTTCTGAGTGCATTGTTTGTGTCCATCATGTCTAGCTAGTGGTGTACTTCTGATTGCATTGTTTGTGTCTGTCATGTCTAGCTAGTGTTGTACTTCTGAGTGCATTGTTTGTGTCATGTCTAGCTAGTGTTGTACTTCTGAGTGCATTGTTTGTGTCTGTCATGTCTAGCTAGTGTTGTACTTCTGAGTGCATTGTTTGTGTCATGTCTAGCTAGTGTTGTACTTCTGGTTGTATTGTTTGTGTCTGTCATGTCTAGCTAGTGTTGTACTTCTGGTTGCATTGTTTGTGTCATGTCTAGCTAGTGTTGTACTTCTGGTTGCATTGTTTGTGTCATGTCTAGCTAGTGTTGTACTTCTGGTTGCATTGTTTGTGTCATGTCTAGCTAGTGTTGTACTTCTGGTTACATTGTTTGTGTCTGTCATGTCTAGCTAGTGTTGTACTTCTGGTTACATTGTTTGTGTCATGTCTAGCTAGTGTTGTACTTCTGGTTACATTGTTTGTGTCATGTCTAGCTAGTGTTGTACTTCTGGTTGCATTGTTTGTGTCTGTCATGTGTAGCTAGTGTTGTACTTCTGGTTGCATTGTTTGTGTCCATCATGTCTAGCTAGTGTTGTACTTCTGGTTGCATTGTTTGTGTCTGTCATGTGTAGCTAATGTTGTACTTCTGGTTGCATTGTTTGTGTCCATCATGTCTAGCTAGTGTTGTACTTCTGGTTGCATTGTTTGTGTCTGTCATGTGTAGCTAGTGTTGTACTTCTGGTTGCATTGTTTGTGTCTGTCATGTGTAGCTAGTGTTGTACTTCTGGTTGCATTGTTTGTGTCTGTCATGTGTAGCTAGTGTTGTACTTCTGGTTGCATTGTTTGTGTCCATCATGTCTAGCTAGTGTTGTACTTCTGGTTGCATTGTTTGTGTCTGTCATGTGTAGCTAGTGTTGTACTTCTGGTTGCATTGTTTGTGTCTGTCATGTCTAGCTAGTGTTGTACTTCTGGTTGCATTGTTTGTGTCTGTCATGTGTAGCTAGTGTTGTACTTCTGGTTGCATTGTTTGTGTCCATCATGTCTAGCTAGTGTTGTACTTCTGGTTGCATTGTTTGTGTCTCTCATGTGTAGCTAGTGTTGTACTTCTGGTTGCATTGTTTGTGTCTGTCATGTGTAGCTAGTGTTGTACTTCTGGTTGCATTGTTTGTGTCTGTCATGTGTAGCTAGTGTTGTACTTCTGGTTGCATTGTTTGTGTCATGTCTAGCTAGTGTTGTACTTCTGGTTGCATTGTTTGTGTCATGTCTAGCTAGTGTTGTACTTCTGGTTGCATTGTTTGTGTCATGTCTAGCTAGTGTTGTACTTCTGGTTACATTGTTTGTGTCTGTCATGTCTAGCTAGTGTTGTACTTCTGGTTACATTGTTTGTGTCATGTCTAGCTAGTGTTGTACTTCTGGTTACATTGTTTGTGTCATGTCTAGCTAGTGTTGTACTTCTGGTTGCATTGTTTGTGTCTGTCATGTCTAGCTAGTGTTGTACTTCTGAGTGCATTGTTTGTGTCTGTCATGTCTAGCTAGTGTTGTACTTCTGTTTGCACTGTTTGTGTCATGTCTAGCTAGTGTTGTACTTCTGGTTGCATTGTTTGTGTCATGTCTAGCTAGTGTTGTACTTCTGAGTGCATTGTTTGTGTCATGTCTAGCTAGTGTTGTACTTCTGGTTACATTGTTTGTGTCTGTCATGTCTAGCTAGTGTTGTACTTCTGGTTGTATTGTTTGTGTCTGTCATGTCTAGCTAGTGTTGCACTTCTGGTTGCATTGTTTGTGTCATGTCTAGCTAGTGTTGTACTTCTGGTTACATTGTTTGTGTCTGTCATGTCTAGCTAGTGTTATACTTCTGGTTGCATTGTTTGTGTCATGTCTAGCTAGTGTTGTACTTCTGGTTGCATTGTTTGTGTCATGTCTAGCTAGTGTTGTACTTCTGGTTACATTGTTTGTGTCATGTCTAGCTAATGTTGTACTTCTGGTTGCATTGTTTGTGTCTGTCATGTCTAGCTAGTGTTGTACTTCTGGTTACATTGTTTGTGTCTGTCATGTCTAGCTAGTGTTGTACTTCTGGTTGCATTGTTTGTGTCTGTCATGTGTAGCTAGTGTTGTACTTCTGGTTACATTGTTTGTGTCTGTCATGTCTAGCTAGTGTTGTACTTCTGGTTGTATTGTTTGTGTCTGTCATGTCTAGCTAGTGTTGTACATCTGAGTGCATTGTTTGTGTCTGTCATGTGTAGCTAGTGTTGTACTTCTGGTTGCATTGTTTGTGTCTGTCATGTCTAGCTAGTGTTGTACTTCTGGTTGCATTGTTTGTGTCTGTCATGTGTAGCTAGTGTTGTACTTCTGGTTGCATTGTTTGTGTCTGTCATGTCTAGCTAGTGTTGTACTTCTGGTTGCATTGTTTGTGTCTGTCATGTGTAGCTAGTGTTGTACTTCTGGTTGCATTGTTTGTGTCTGTCATGTGTAGCTAGTGTTGTACTTCTGGTTGCATTGTTTGTGTCTGTCATGTGTAGCTAGTGTTGTACTTCTGGTTGCATTGTTTGTGTCCATCATGTCTAGCTAGTGTTGTACTTCTGGTTGCATTGTTTGTGTCTGTCATGTGTAGCTAGTGTTGTACTTCTGGTTACATTGTTTGTGTCTGTCATGTGTAGCTAGTGTTGTACTTCTGGTTACATTGTTTGTGTCTGTCATGTCTAGCTAGTGTTGTACTTCTGGTTGCATTGTTTGTGTCCATCATGTCTAGCTAGTGTTGTACTTCTGGTTGCATTGTTTGTGTCTGTCATGTGTAGCTAGTGTTGTACTTCTGGTTACATTGTTTGTGTCTGTCATGTCTAGCTAGTGTTGTACTTCTGGTTACATTGTTTGTGTCATGTCTAGCTAGTGTTGTACTTCTGGTTACATTGTTTGTGTCATGTCTAGCTAGTGTTGTACTTCTGGTTGCATTGTTTGTATCTGTCATGTGTAGCCAGTGTTGTACTTCTGGTTGCATTGTTTGTGTCCATCATGTCTAGCTAGTGTTGTACTTCTGGTTGCATTGTTTGTGTCTGTCATGTGTAGCTAGTGTTGTACTTCTGGTTGCATTGTTTGTGTCTGTCATGTGTAGCTAGTGTTGTACTTCTGGTTGCATTGTTTGTGTCATGTCTAGCTAGTGTTGTACTTCTGGTTGCATTGTTTGTGTCATGTCTAGCTAGTGTTGTACTTCTGGTTGCATTGTTTGTGTCATGTCTAGCTAGTGTTGTACATCTGAGTGCATTGTTTGTGTCTGTCATGTCTAGCTAGTGTTGTACTTCTGGTTGCATTGTTTGTGTCATGTCTAGCTAGTGTTGTACTTCTGGTTACATTGTTTGTGTCTGTCATGTCTAGCTAGTGTTGTACTTCTGGTTACATTGTTTGTGTCGTGTCTAGCTAGTGTTGTACTTCTGGTTACATTGTTTGTGTCATGTCTAGCTAGTGTTGTACTTCTGGTTGCATTGTTTGTGTCTGTCATGTCTAGCTAGTGTTGTACTTCTGAGTGCATTGTTTGTGTCTGTCATGTCTAGCTAGTGTTGTACTTCTGGTTGCATTGTTTGTGTCTGTCATGTGTAGCTAGTGTTGTACTTCTGGTTGCATTGTTTGTGTCTGTCATGTCTAGCTAGTGTTGTACTTCTGGTTGCATTGTTTGTGTCTGTCATGTCTAGCTAGTGTTGTACTTCTGGTTGCATTGTTTGTGTCTGTCATGTGTAGCTAGTGTTGTACTTCTGGTTGCATTGTTTGTGTCATGTCTAGCTAGTGTTGTACTTCTGGTTACATTGTTTGTGTCTGTCATGTCTAGCTAGTGTTGTACTTCTGAGTGCATTGTTTGTGTCTGTCATGTGTAGCTAGTGTTGTACTTCTGGTTGCATTGTTTGTGTCATGTCTAGCTAGTGTTGTACTTCTGGTTACATTGTTTGTGTCTGTCATGTCTAGCTAGTGTTGTACTTCTGAGTGCATTGTTTGTGTCTGTCATGTCTAGCTAGTGTTGTACTTCTGAGTGCATTGTTTGTGTCTGTCATGTGTAGCTAGTGTTGCACTTCTGGTTGCATTGTTTGTGTCATGTCTAGCTAGTGTTGTACTTCTGGTTACATTGTTTGTGTCTGTCATGTCTAGCTAATGTTGTACTTCTGGTTGCATTGTTTGTGTCTGTCATGTCTAGCTAGTGTTGTACTTCTGAGTGCATTGTTTGTGTCTGTCATGTGTAGCTAGTGTTGTACTTCTGGTTGCATTGTTTGTGTCATGTCTAGCTAGTGTTGTACTTCTGGTTACATTGTTTGTGTCATGTCTAGCTAGTGTTGTACTTCTGGTTACATTGTTTGTGTCTGTCATGTCTAGCTAGTGTTGTACTTCTGAGTGCATTGTTTGTGTCTGTCATGTCTAGCTAGTGTTGTACTTCTGGTTGCATTGTTTGTGTCATGTCTAGCTAGTGTTGTGCCTTGGGTTCAGACAGGCACTGATGAATGTGTTAGAGATGATTCAGTGCAGGCAGTCAATGATAAATGTGTCTTCATGTCTTGTACTCCACAGAGCTGTCTTCTGTTTTGCCATGGTCTACATGCTGACTCTGTACGTGCTGCGGCTGCTGGAGAACTTTGAAGACTTGTGCTATGATCCAACGTAGTAAGTTTTCTGTGCTGCATAATTTTTATTGTTCACACCATATGATACTGTGTTTTCTGTAGAATGTGTTATTTTCTGTGGAATGTGTTATTTTCTGTGGAATGTGTTATTTTCTGTGGAATGTGTTATTTTCTGTGGAATGTGTTATTTTCTGTGGAATGTTTGTTTCTGTAGAATCTGTTTTCTGTGGAATCTATTGTTTTCTGTGGAATTTGTTGTTTTCTGTGAAATCTATTGTTTTCTGAGGAATGTGTTGTTTTCTGTGGAATGTGTTTTCTGTGGAATCTGTTGTTTTCTGTGGAATTTGTTTTCTGTGGAATGTGTTTTCTGTGAAATTTGTTTTCTGTGGAATCTATTGTTTTCTGTGGAATCTATTGTTTTCTGTGGAATGTATTGTTTTCTGTGGAATGTATTGTTTTCTGTGGAATGTATTGTTTTCTGTGGAATGTATTGTTTTCTGTGGAATGTATTGTTTTCTGTGGAATGTATTGTTTTCTGTGGAATCTGTTGTTTTCTGTGGAATGTATTGTTTTCTGTGGAATGTATTGTTTTCTGTGGAATGTATTGTTTTCTGTGGAATCTGTTGTTTTCTGTGGAATCTGTTGTTTTCTGTGGAATCTGTTGCATGTGTGTGTGTGAAGTCAGTACAGCTGTAGCTGTGTTGCATGTCTGTGTGTGTATGTGTGAAGTCATTACAGCTGTAGCTGTGTTGCGTGTGTGTGAATGAAGTCATTACAGCTGTAGCTTGTTGCGCACGTGTGTGTGTGTGAGAGAGAGAGAGAGAGAGAGAGAGAGAGAGAAGTCTGTACAACTGTAGCTGTGTTGCATGTGTGTGTGTGAAAGAGAGAGAGAGAGAGAGAGAGAGAGAGAGAGAGAGAAGTCCGTACAACTGTAGCTGTGTTGCCTGTGTGTGTGAGAGAACGAATGAACGAACAAACTTTATTTTCAAAGGGTTAAGAATTGGGCACGCAGGCCCGTCTAACATTCTGCCCTTCTCTCACTCTCTTTCATACATTATTTCATTCACACATCATTCAAGGCTAACAGAGAACAGCAACAATAAAAAAGATATGCATTATAAAGGCATGGGCAAAATGCGAACATCAAAACTACACGACACAGTAATACTAGATAATGGTCTGACACTTGTTATTAGCCATGTGGAATATACTGGCCTACCAAAAGGGGACTGGCTGTTATACTAGGGTTTTGTTATTATTATTATTATCTCTATTATTAAGGGGGAAGATAATCCGTACTGAGATAGTGTTCGAGTAATTTGCGATTATATGAATAGGGATTGGTGATGTCTTTGATTTCTTGTGGAAGATTGTTCCACAGCTGAGCTGCAGAGTACGTTAAGCTTGTTTTGTATAAGTCAATCCTAGGCTTCGGAATGTGTAATATATTTAAACGTTTACTGTGTCTAGCATTATATTTAAACAATGGCCACAGGTAATTTGGGGCATTCCGATGCAGGATTTTGTGAATTAGTTTAGCTTTATTGAAAAGCAGGCGTTTGCGGAGTGGTAGTAACTGAAGGCGTTTATACAGGCTAGGATTGTCAGATAAATGTTTGTTATAGATTAGACTCATGGCCCGTTTCTGGAGTGAGTAAAGTCGCTTGGTGTTTGAATTAGAACAACCGTCCCAGATTGTAGAGCAGTAGTCAAAGTGGGTCTGTATATGAGAAGTATAGAATAGTTTCCTTGTGTCCTCATCAGGGAAGTTTTTAATTTTGGCGAGATGGTAGACTTTTTTCGCTGTTTGTTTAATAAGCGCTTGAACGTGGGAATTAAAGGTTAGGTTTCTATCAATGATTATGCCTAATGTTTTGTGCTCAATTACACTTTCTACTGGCATGTTATCGATGTGAAGTTGAAGTGATGTGTGTGAGCTTAGAGTTTGAAGTCTTTGTCTGGTTGTTAGTAACATTGATTTTGTTTTAGTGATGTTAATTTGCATACGGTTTGAATAGCTCCACCTAACTACATTATTTAATTCTTGTTGTAAAGACGACTCCAATAAAATACAGTTTTCAGCATTTGTGTACACTGTACAGTCGTCTGCAAATAGATCGCAGGACGACGAAAGATGTAAAGGTAGATCGTTAATATATATGGCAAACAATAGAGGGCCAAGAATAGAGCCTTGCGGTACTCCTATATTGAAGATAGTGGTATGAGACAGACATTTATTATGTGATACTACTTGCTTTCTGTTTGATAGAAAAGATGATATTAGAGTGACTACATTAGGGCCAATTTTCATTGTCTGAAGTTTTTTAATTAAAATAACATGGTCTATCATATCAAATGCTTTCTTGAAATCAATAAACACAGTTCCACATAGACTGTTGTTGTTTATATTCTGGTGCCAATTTTCTATCATGTTTGTTAGGGCTGTATGGCAAGAATATTTTGGTCGAAATCCTGATTGGTTGTCAACAATAAGCTTGTTGCGAACTAAATACTGTAATGTTACTTTATGGATGTGTTTTTCTAGTGGCTTAGATAGTGATGATAGTAAGGAAATGGGTCTGTAATTGTTCGGGAGATCATTGTCCAATGAACCAGATTTAAGAAGAGGGTACACTTTAGCGATTTTGAGAGCTGATGGAAAGTGGCCTTTGGTGAGACACTGATTATATACATAGGTTAGTGATATACAGATCACTGGCGCAGCACAACGGAGAATCCGGTTGCTGATTCCATCTAACCCAGATGAGGTTGTGTTTTTTAGGTTACTGAGGTAAGTGAATACCTCAGTGATTGTCATTAGCGGTATGTCGGAAAGTATATCGCCGGAGCATCTATTCTCGCAAAACGATGACAGTAAAGATAAGTTGCAAGGAGAATTAGGTATTGAAGCCTTCAACTGGTCTATGTCAGTTTGAAAAAAATTACTGAATTGGTCGCATGTAATATGATTTGATGGTAAAGAATTTCGGAAGTTACACTTGTTTGTCAAGGTGTTAATTGCCTTCCATATATCCTTACTATTTGTTTTATCCATTACTAAGTTCTTAAAGTAATTTTTCTTTTCCCGTCGTATGGTATATTGAACTTTGTTTCTAAGAGTACGGTATGCGCTGAGATCCCGCTTTTTATGTGCTTTATCCCTGTCTCTCATAATTTGAAGTATTTCCTGGGTGATCCAAGGTGGCTTGACGTGGTGTTTTACTCGAACTTCCTTGATTGGCATATGTCTATCAAAAACATCAATAAATGTTTTCATCCAGAATTCCAGAGCATCATCCGGGTCAGGAAGCTGATAAACATTGTCTAGAGGTGAACTGAGCAAGTCCTGTAAAAATGCGTTTTGGTTGAAATGTTTGTAACTTCTATATTTTACACTTATGTGTTTATGTTTAGGAGTTTTAATTCCTTGTTTAGACCACGTGCAGCATATTGGGTAGTGATCGCTCATTGCACAATTGGGTACAGCGCATTCTATGATGTTGTCTGAGCAAGTTACATAAATGTGATCTATGACTGTTGAAGATGACTTTGTTACTCTAGTAGCCTGTTGTACTATTTGTTGGAAATTGTATGATGCAATTATATTTCCCCATATTATGTTGGATTTGTTGGTGTCAATGTTAAAGTCTCCGAGTAGTATAATTTCCTTCCCGGAAGCGAAAACCACAGAGAGAGAGAGAGAGAGAGAGAGAGAGAGGTCCGTACAACTGTAGCTGTGTTGCATGTGTGTGTGTGAGAGAGAGAGAGAGAGAGAGAGAGAGAGAGAGAGAGAGAGAGAGAGAGAGAGAGAGAGAGAGAGAGAGAGAAGCCCGTACAACTGTAGCTGTGTTGCATGTGTGTGTGTGTGTGTGTGAGAGAGAGAGAGAGAGAGAGAGAGAGAGAGAGAGAGAGAGAGAGAGTCACTACAGCTGTAGTTGTCTCCTCAGTCCACTGATGATCACCACCCAGAAGTTGACATCACTAGCCTTCAGTGTCAGTGACTGGAAGCTGCTGCACCGACAGGGCAAACACATGGACCAGGAGCGCCAGCGCTGGGCAGTCAGGTCAGTCATGCTCCTACCCTTTCATCTGTGTCTCCAGCCTTTCATCTCTGTCTGTCTCCAGCCAGCCTCTAGTTTCCTTCATGTAGAAGTGTTGTGTGGCAAACCAATCTTTGTTTTCATGATGAGATCTAACCATGCATCACTGTATGTTGTTCACTTGACTATATGACACTGTATGTTCTTGACTTGTTCATATAACACTGTGTTATTGATTTGTTCATATAACACTGTGTGTTATTGACTTGACTGCATGACACTGTATGTTGTTGACTTGTTCATATAACACTGTATGTTGTTGACTTGTTCATACAACACTGTATGTTGTTGACTTGTTCATACAACACTGTATGTTGTTGACTTGTTCATATAACACTGTATGTTGTTGACTTGTTCATATAACACTGTATGTTGTTGACTTGTTCATACAACACTGTATGTTGTTGACTTGTTCATATAACACTGTATGTTGTTGACTTGTTTATAAAACACTTTATGTTGTTGACTTGTTTTATAACACAGTATGTTGTTGACTTGACCATATAACACTGTATGTTGTTGACTTGTTCATATAACACTATGTTGTTGACTTGTTCATATAACACTGTATGTCAGTGTTTTCCAACCTTTTTTGTGCTGTGCCCCACCAAAGCCTTTCTAAAATTCTTATGCGCCCCCCCCCCCCACCCCCCAACACATACATAATTTTTAATATTCAAAAATTGAAATGTTCACTAAAGAAACTTGAATGATAGGAAACTATTCAACAAACACAGTAAGTAAATTTTCAAAACATATAATGGAGAACTGAAATTCAAGTATAAAATAGTTTTAATGAAAGATTTTTCTATATTATTTTAATTATTAGTAATTATTTATGATTTAAATTTAGTGCAGGGAGTGGCCAGCAGGGGCCACGGAAGTGGAAATTCAGCAACTAATTCAGGAAAATTCTCGCCTGGGTGATGTGATTATTTACACTGATGGGTCGGTGTTGAGAGGTAGGAGAAGTGCCTGGGGGTTCTTGGCAAAAACTAATGGTCGGCGTTTGATGCAGGAAAGCCTGGCGTATGATGACACTACATCTAGCTTAAGAATGGAGGTGGAGGCGGTCAGTGCAGCTTTCCGCTGGATAGAAAACACGATACATACACACATTGTGATTGTAACTGACTCAGAAAGCATGCTGAGAAGGGTGAGAACAGGCAAGCTTCGTGCAGAGTGGTTTGCTTCGCTTCGGAGGTCACGGGTTGCAAGCATCACCTGGATCTTTTCTCCTGGGCATGCCGGTGTGCTGGGGAATGAACAGGCGGACAGATTGGCTTGCTCGGCAAAACTTGGTGGAGTATTGATGCATGGAAAGGCAGACGTGGTTGCGGCCTTGTGGGAGCACGTGTACACCTCGGAGGAGCAAATGGATCACCATAGTCTGGTAAGAATGAGACAGCGAGGTGTGACGAGGGGATCTGGCCAACGCATGACGCTCAGAGGAAAGGCGAGATGGACATATAATCAAATTGCTACTGGAACTATTAGTGTTGGAACTCTTCGCTGGCTGCTGAGGATGGGGACGGAGCGCTTTTGGGAATGTCCCGAATGCTGTGATGTCGGTTCCTAAATCAATCAATCAATCAATCAATTAATCGATTTAAATTTAGTGAGATCCTTGCGCTTGATGCTTCCTGCAAAGAGATTTTATGTCAGGTTCCAATTTAGTTAACTTCAGTCTCAAGTCTCCCCATTTTGTTATATCCAGCTGATTTCCTTCTTTTAGCAGAAAATCATTTATGGCACTAAATCCATCCATCATGTGCCATGCCGGTAAGCGTGGGCGGTCATGTTCTGCCATCTCACTCGATCAACAGAGTCGTGGATCAGTTCCGTGTTTCTGTCTCGACCATGCCACAAGGCCAAGCCATCCAGATACTTGTTTCTAGGTCTTCCCCTTGGTCTGTTCCCCTCGATCTTACCAGTTGTCACCAAGTTCTCCAAATCATTTCTTCTCATAACATGCCCAAAAAATTGTGACTGTCTACGTCTAATGTCTCTGATCAGTTTACGATCTTCATTTGTTTCTTGAAGGACTTGTTCATTGGTCTTTCTGCGTGTTTCCGGCTTCGAGAGGACGTGTTTTAACATATTCTCCCGATTTTTGATTATTTTGATTATTTTAATAAGTTTACTCAATTCAATCACGATGCTGTGTATATCATTGTGTTCATTCTAAACTGGATTTACATACTACTCAACAGTTCAAGTCTATGTGACTGTTTAGTTAATGAAATGAGAGTTTCTTTATTTTATGTGGCCGTAAGAGCACCAATCTATGAATGTTACCAATTATCGATTCACGACAACGTGAGAATTTGCCATGCCTGACTAACAAGTGATAAACACCACGCACCTTCTACAGAAAGGCCTGCGCGTATATTTACTCCATCGTTTTGTTCGTTTAAAGCTGGATTTACATACAACACAAAATGTCAAGTTTATGTGAATGTGTATTTAGTTAAATGAGGATTTCTTTGTGAATCGTGACGGTAAGATCACCCATTTTTCAATTTTACCAATTATCGATCTACGACAACGTGAGAATTAACCATGCATGGCTAGCAAGTAAACGTCACGCACGACCTACAGAAAAGGCTGCAATATTATTTTATTCCTTGCCTTATCGAGCTGCCTATGTTGCCAAAATGTCCTCCAACTTGCGATCATCAACTGTGTCCAAGCGGCACAATGTAAACAAGAACAAGACGGGACAAATTTTGACGAGCACGCCAGCTCAGCGAATGAATCGATCATCTACATCGCCAACCTCAATCGTGTTGTCTAGTGAACAATCAGACACTGAATTCCAGCTGGACATACAACAGAATTCACCAGCTCAATCTAATCAAACCAGCACATCACATTCAAGCACTCTTTCTTCGGCCGAACCACAGAGCCACAATGATATTGATTGTCGTGAACTTATTCAGGCTTTGGAGATGAGGTTAACAGATTTTATTACCAGCAACACCACTAATATTATTGCTGTGCTTAAAAACGAAAACCTTCTTCTTCGAGAAGAAATCCGCCTCCTTAGACAAGAGAAGGAAACTTTCAAAGCATCAATACATGCTTTAGAACTAAGAAGTGCACAGTCATCTAATAAAAGTGCACAGACAGAAACTACCCTTGGTGTTATAGATGCGTGTGCTACCAGTGAATGTTCGTCGCATAATGACATACAGACAGTTTCTACAATCAACAAAACTACTTCTAAACCTGCAGAACGCACACCATCCATCTACCCCATTGATGTGCATATCAGCAACAGGTTCCAGGCCTTAAGTGTAGACTCTCCAGCAGCAGACCAGGAATCACAAAGTTCAATTGTTACCACTACTGGGCATCAACAACCAACGCAAGCAAGCTATAATAATCAAGAACACAAGAAAGACCGCAGTGGTCAGTGGCAACAACAGCCCAAGCGGACACGCCAGCAGCGTGACCTTACAATTGATGTCAGTGCAACTCATGTTATCATTGGAGACTCCCTGCTGAAGGGAATCTATAGTGATCGCATGTCATCTTCTGACAGCGAGTCAACTTCAATCTTCCCTCTACCAGGCGCTGACATTGATAGGCTTACCGCTACACTGCGAAAATTCCAAGTGAATGAGAGAATTAAAAAAGCGACAGTCCATATTGGTGTCAATGACATAATGGATAATAACATCATAAGCACCTCACAACTATCTACGCTGGAGGTACTGTTACGAAATAAATTTCCTAACTCATCTATGTTCATTTCATCCATCATTCCACCATGTTATGGATTCCAGCGTCGGACTGCCGATGCTGCCAATCTAACTTTGTTTAAATTTTGTAAAGACAATGCCATTAGTTTCATTAATAACACCCCGTTCTTTACTTCGTCGTCCGGGGCTCCTAAGAAAAAACTATACAGGGATCAAATACATTGTTCCAAGCTAGGAAGTAGTATACTAGCGAAGAACATAAAATATCCCGAACGTGCACAACAACCAGCACCAGTTACAGGAGTAACCCGAACTTCACCCCCGGCGACAGCGACATCTAAGTGTTCAGAAAATGCTCCTTCTCTTCCTGCACCACCATTGCCTATACCCCAGGAATACAATGCCGTGGATAGCAACCCATGCTCCAATCCCAATGTTGCTAACTATGATGGTTTGTTTCCTCCCTTGCCCATAAAGCATCCTCCCCCTATTGTGTCAAAGGAGACACCGTTAAACAATGTTGCTGTGCCCCCGATGTATGCTTCTAATGTAGGCACTTCCAGTAACTCTCACAGCAGTGGTCCCTCGTTGGATGGTAATCTACACTCCTATCAGTGGAACCGCCAACTTCAACAGCTAATGCAATACAATCCTGCAGCCCTGCATCAAGCTTTCATGATGTCACTCCAGCACAGACATTTTCCTACCCCATCTAATAGTCTTAACTACTACTAAATAAAGTTTCAAAAACTCTGAAAATTTCTACCGCAAGCGACATCATCCTTTCATCGTGCAATGTTCGCAAATCACGATCAGTGGCTTCACAAAGATGGCCTAAGTATAGGCCATCTCAACATCTATCATTTGCTCAATAAATTACCTGAGCTTTCGGTAATACTGTGCAAACAATTCCATGTGTTTGGAATCACAGAAAGTCGTCTCAACGACAAAATATCCGACTCTGAAATCACTCTTAAGGGGTTTAAAGTAATTCGAAGAGACGCAAATCAAAAATTAGAGACAGGTATTGCTGTATACATTTCCAATTCTCTCAACTGTTACCGTAGAAGTGATCTCGAGTCAGTAGAGATAGAATGTGTTTGGTTAGAGGTGAAGCCAGCCAGCCAACAGCCGTTTCTCATTGGATACCTATATAGGAATCCGTGTGCTGGGTACAATTGGTATGACTGTTTCACTACAATGATGGATATAGTGTTTACAGAAGGTAGAGAAGTCATGATATTAGGTGACTTTAACATAGATATTCCTAAATCCAACCAGACATGGGACGATATCATTCTTTCTTACAATTTCAAACAACTAATAAACCGTCCCACAAGGGTTACTGACACATCCTCAACTATAATTGATCATATATATGTTACTTGTCCAGATAATATTGTTGAATGTTCTGTTCCTGTTTGTACAGTTAGTGACCACTACCCGGTATGTTGTACATGGTCAAGAATTGGGTTCAAACCTCTTAAACATAAACATGTAAGTATCAAATTTAGGAATTTTAAAGCATTCAACCAAGATTTATTTTTGCAAGACTTAAGAAAAGCAGCCCTTGATCACGTTTACCAACTTCCTGACCCGGACGATGCATTAGCTTTCTGGACGATGACAGTCTACAATGTGTTCGATAAACACGTGCCAATCAAAGAAGTTCGAGTCAAAAATCAACATAAATCCCCATGGGTCACTAGAGAAGTGCTGGAAATCATGAGAGAGCGAGATACAGCACACAAAAATAAAGACTTCATCAATTACCGCAGACTAAGGAATAAAGTTAAATATGACATTCGTAGGATAAAAAAAGATCATTTCAAAAATTTGATTGTAGATAATTCAAACAGTACAAATATATGGAAGGCTATTAACTTGCTAACCAATAAGAAACGCCCTACAGAATCAGCAATACCAAATTCTATAACATGCGACGAATTCAGTTGGTTCTTTCAATCAGAAATAGAGAATCTAAAGTCTTCAATACCAGACTCATCGTGTAATTTAAGTTCACTGGCATCATTCTGTGAGGAGAAGTGCACCAGAAATATTCCAGATGATATTCCTTTAATGTCTGTTGCAGACGTTTATAAATATCTCTTGAACCTCAAATCAACAAACTCACACGGCCTAGATGGTATCAGTAATAGAATTCTTCGTTGTGCTGCACCAGTCATTAGTGAGTCCTTAACGTTCATATATAACCAGTGCCTGGCCAAAAACTACTTTCCATCTGCTTTTAAAATTGCTAAAGTGTTTCCGCTAATTAAAAATGGCTCAATCGATAATAGCGTTTTGGGTAATTATAGACCTATTTCCTTATTATCGTCGCTATCAAAACCACTAGAAAAACACATTCATAAAATAACGTTACACCATTTAATTAACAACGATCTAATAATTAACAGTCAATCTGGGTTTCGACCTAAATATTCTTGCCATAGTGCTCTAACAAAAATGACCGATAACTGGCACTTAAACATCAACAACGGTAGAATTTGTGGAGCGGTGTTTGTAGACTTTAAAAAAGCTTTTGATATGGTAGATCACGATATTTTAATTAGAAAACTAAAGCAAATGAAGACAAGCACCAACATGGTGAACATAATTACGTCATTTCTATCCGACAGGCAACAAGTCGTGTCCTTCAACAACTGTCTATCAAGACCCACACAGCTTAATATTGGTGTGCCTCAGGGCTCAATACTAGGTCCGCTGCTTTTTGCAGTTTATATTAATGATCTTCCTTTATATATCAATACAACTTGTGATCTATTTGCTGACGACTGTACTATATATACTAGTCAAGAAAACCGTAGTGAATTAGAGAATTCTTTACAAAAGGAACTTGATAATCTTACTAGATGGAGCAATGAAAACCGCATGCAAATTAACATCGGCAAAACCAAATCCATGCTAATAACGACCAGACAAAAACTACAGACACTAGCCATAACTGGATCACCGCTCGAACTCCGCATGGGCACGTTACCTATAGTTAATGTGACTGAACATAAAACACTAGGGCTTTTAATAGACAGCCATTTGAACTGGAGCTCTCATGTTCACGCTCTTACCAAGAAAATAGCACAAAAAGTTTACCAACTTGCTAAAATTCAGCACTTCCTGGACGAAAACACACGAAAAATATTCTATACATGCTATATCCAATCACATCTCGATTACTGTTCCACAGTTTGGGATGGTTGCCCTAAATCTAATTTAAAACGACTATGTTCTCTACAAAACCGCGCTATTCGTCTGGTTTCTGGCATAAAGCACGTTGAAAGTAATAATTTGTACAGTCATCTAAGACTTCTACCACTACAAAAGCGCTTCCTTTTCAACAAAGCCAAATTAGTGAATAAAATTATATCTCAAAATACCCCAGAGTATCTTCTGCCGCTGATTCAATCTAATGCAATGAACAGCAAGCGCCTAAATTTGTTACATGTCTCAAAGCCTAGATTAAACCTATACAAAACATGTTTTGCCTATTCTGGTGCTCACTTATGGAATCATCTGCCTCCAGATCTGAAAACTCCAATGAGTCCCTACACATTTAACCGAAAACTCTTTCAATACTTAATCCATACCGACTATATGCCACCATAATTCATTTACTGGTATAATTGTTCAGTATAATTGTTCATTATAATTGTTCACTATATATGTGTGTGAGTGTGGGAGCGAGAGAGAGAGAGAGCGAGAGAGAGAGAGAGAGAGAGAGAGAGAGAGAGAGAGAGAGAGAGAGAGGGAGAGAGTGAATGCGTGTGTTCATGCGTGTGTGTGGAGAGAGTGATTGTGTCAGTTCATGCATTCATACGTGTGTGAGTGAGTGAGGGAGTGTGTGCGTGCGTGCATGCGTTCATGTGTACGTGTATGTGTGAGAGAGTGTGATTGAGTGAGTGTGTGTGTGTGTGTAGGATTGTGTGTTAGAGAGTGAGACAGTGGGAGAGTTGATGTGTTAGTGTGTGTGTGTGAGCGCGCGCATGCGTGTGAGTGTGTGTATATGAAAGAATACAGAGAGAGAGAGAGAGAGAGAGAGAGAGAGAGAGAGAGAGCTGAGCAGATGCATGTTATGTAACACGCATGTTATGTAACACGCGAATCCATATGTTTGTGTATTCTCATCTGTCATATTATAAGTTAAATACCATTTGATTTTATCATGTATAATCTAAACTTATGTTCATTACTGTACTTTGAGTGAGAGAGTGAGTGAGTGTGAATGAGAGACAGAATGAGTGAGCGTGAGAGTGAATGAGTGAGCGTGAGAGTGAATGAGTGAGAGTGAGAGTAAATGAGTGAGCGTGAGAGTGAATGAGTGAGCGGGAGAGTGAATGAGTGAGCGGGAGAGTGAATGAGTGAGCGGGAGAGTGAATGATTGAGCGTGAGAGTGAATGAGGAGCGGGAGAGTGAATGAGTGAGAGTGAATGAGTGAGCGGGAGAGTGAATGAGTGAGAGTGAATGAGTGAGCGTGAGGGTGAATGAGTGAGCGGGAGAGTGAATGAGTGAGAGTGTCTGTGTGTGTGAGTGAATGAGTGAGAGTGAATGAGTGAGCGTGAGAGTGAATGAGTGAGCGTGAGAGTGAATGAGTGAGCGTGAGAGTGAATGAGTGAGCGGGAGAGTGAATGAGTGAGCGGGAGAGTGAATGAGTGAGCGGGAGAGTAAATGATTGAGCGGGAGAGTGAATGAGTGAGCGTGAGAGTGAATGAGTGAGAGTGAATGAGTGAGAGTGAGAGTGAATGAGTGAGCGTGAGAGTGAATGAGTGAGAGTGAATGAGTGAGCGTGAGAAGGAATGAGTGAGCGTGAGAGTGAATGAGTGAGCATGAGAGTGAATCAGTGATCGGGAGAGTGAATCAGTGAGCGGGAGAGTGAATGATTGAGCGTGAGAGTGAATGAGTGAGCGTGAGAGTAAATGAGTGAGTGTGAGAGTGAATGAGTGAGCGGCAGAGTGAATGATTGAGCGGGACAGTGAATGCGTGAGAGTGAATGAGTGAGAGTGAATGAGTGAGAGTGAATGATTGAACGGGAGAGTGAATGAGTGAGCGGGAGAGTGAATGAGTGAGCGGGAGAGTGAATGAGTGAGCGGGAGAGTGAATGAGTGAGCGTGAGAGTGAATGAGTGAGCGGGATAGTGAATGAGTGAGCGGGAGAGTGAATGAGTGAGCGGGAGAGTAAATGAGTGAGCGGGAGAATGAATGAGTGAGCGGGAGAGTGGATGAGTGAGCGTGAGAGTGAATGAGTGAGCGGGAGAGTGAATGAGTGAGCGGGAGAGTGAATGAGTGAGCGGGAGAGTGAATGAGTGAGCGGGAGAGTGAATGAGTGAGCGTGAGAGCGAATTAGTGAGCGTGAGAGTGAATGAGTGAGCGTGAGAGTGAATGAGTGAGCGGGAGAGTGAATTAGTGAGAGTGAGAGTGAATGAGAGAGAAAGAGAGAGAGTGTGTGTGTGTGTGTGAGCGTACGCATGCGTGTGAGTGTGTGTGTATGAAAGAATACAGAGAGAGAGAGAGAGAGAGAGAGAGAGAGAGAGAGAGAGAGAGAGAGAGCTGAGCAGATGCATGTCATGTAACACGCGAATCCATATGTTTGTGTATTCTCATCTGTCATATTATAAGTTAAATACCATTTGATTTTATTATGTATAATCTAAACTTATGTTCATTACTGTAGTTTGAGTGAGAGAGTGAGTGAGTGTGAATGAGAGACAGAATGAGTGAGCGTGAGAGTGAATGAGTGAGCGTGAGAGTGAATGAGTGAGAGTGAATGAGTGAGCGTGAGAGTGAATGAGTGAGCGTGAGAGTGAATGAGTGAGCGGGAGAGTGAATGATTGAGCGTGAGAGTGAATGAGTGAGCGGGAGAGTGAATGAGTGAGAGTGGATGAGTGAGCGGGAGAGTGAATGAGTGAGCGTGAGGGTGAATGAGTGAGCGGGAGAGTGAATGAGGGAGCGTGAGAGCGAATGAGTGAGCTGGTGAGTGAATGAGTGAGAGTGTCTGTGTGTGGGAGTGAATGAGTGAGCGTAAGAGTGAATGAGTGAGCATGAGAGTGAATGAGTGAGCGGGAGAGTGAATTAGTGAGCGTGAGAGTGAATGAGTGAGCGGGAGAGTGAATGAGTGAGCGGGAGAGTGAATTAGTGAGAGTGAATGATTGAGCGGGAGAGTGAATTAGTGAGAGTTAATGATTGAGCGGGAGAGTGAATGAGTGAGAGTGAATGAGTGAGCGTGAGAGTGAATGAGTGAGCGTGAGAGTGAATGAGTGAGCGTGAGAGTGATTGAGTGAGCGTGAGAGTGAATGAGTGAGAGTGAATGAGTGAGCGTGAGAAGGAATGATTGAGCGTGAGAGTGAATGAGTGAGCGTGAGAGTGAATGATTGAGCGTGAGAGTGAATGAGTGAGCGTGAGAGTGAATGAGTGAGCGGCAGAGTGAATGAGTGAGCGGGACAGTGAATGAGTGAGCGTGAGAGTGAATGAGTGAGCGGGAGAGTGAATGATTGAACGGGAGAGTGAATGAGTGAGCGGGAGAGTGAATGAGTGAGCGGGAGAGTGAATGAGTGAGCGGGAGAGTGAATGAGTGAGCGGGAGAGACAGAATGAGTGAGAGTGAATTAGTGAGCGGGAGAGTGAATGAGTGAGCGGGAGAGTGAATGAGTGAGCGGGAGAGTGAATGAGTGAACGGGAGAGTGAATGAGTGAGCGGGAGAGTGAATGAGTGAGAGTGTGTGTGTGTGAGTGAATGAGTGAGAGTGAGAGTGAATGTGAGAGAGAGAGAGAGAGAGAGAGAGTGTGTGTGTGTGTGTGTGTGTGTGTGTGTGTGTGTGTGTGGGACGCGCTGGCATCACTACTTTTACGTCACATACTTTTTATGTACACATTTTTCTCCATGTTTAGCCTTGTTTATGTTTACAACATTCATTTCACAATGTTTATTTTTCTTCCTATGTAAATGTATAATGCTCTTGATGAACGAAAGACGAGTGATTGGAAGGGCCGAATGTAAGACGGGCCTGCGCGCCCAATTTGTGACCCTAATAAAGTTGATTTGATTTGATTTTTGCTTTGACTTGTTCATAAAACACTTTATGTTGTTGACTTGTTTTATAACACAGTATGTTGTTGACTTGTTCATATAACACTGTATGTTGTTGACTTGTTTATATAACACTGTATGTTGTTGACTTGACCATAAAACACTGAATGTTGTTGACTTGTTCATATAACACAGTATGTTGTTGACTTGTTCATATAACACTGTATGTTGTTGACTTGTTCATATAACACTGTATGTTGTTGACTTGTTCATATAACACTGAATGTTGTTGACTTGTTCATATAACACTGTATGTTGTTGACATGTTCATATAACACTGTATGTTGTTGACTTGTTCATATAACACTGTATGCTGTTGACTTGACCATAAAACACTGAATGTTGTTGACTTGTTCATATGACACTGTATTTTGTTGACTTGTTTATAAAACACTTTATGTTGTTGACTTGTTTTATAACACAGTATGTTGTTGACTTGACCATATAACACTGTATGTTGTTGACTTGTTCATATAACACTGTATGTTGTTGACTTGTTCATGTAACAAATGTTGTTGACTTGTTGATATAACACTGTATGTTGTTGACTTGACCATAAAACACTTTATGTTGTTGACTTGTTCATATAACACTGTATGTTGTTGACTTGACCATAAAACACTTTATGTTGTTGACTTGTTCATATAACACTGTATGTTGTTGACTTGTTTATATAACACTGTATGTTGTTGACTTGTTTATATAACACTGTATGTTGTTGACTTGTTCATATGACACTGTATGTTGTTGACTTGTTCATATAAAACTGTATGTTGTTGACTTGTTCATATGACACTATATGTTGTTGACTTGTTCATATAACACTGTATGTTGTTGACTTGTTCATATTCTTCTTCTTCTTTCGTTCGCCTGAAATACGTTTATAACTGCAATGTTGTCTCTTGTATGAATCTAACAGTCTTTTTTAGTTCATTCAGCGGTCCATAGAGTTGATCTTCCACTGTTGTCTCTCTAGGCCAGAAGGTTCGCCTGGATATGTTGTAGTTTGGCCTGGATGTGTTGTAGTTTGGGCAATCCTGGAGTATGTGCTCTGCTGTCTGTGACGCCAAACCACATGTGCACATGACTGAGTCACCAATCTTAAATTTTGTATACATGTGGTTGCGTAATCTATTGTGTCCTGTTCTGAGGCGCAGAAGAATGACCTGTTCTGGTCTGTCCATAACGTGGTAGTCGTCTTGAGTAAGGTTTGGTGGTCTTCTGACTGATTTGATCATTCTTTTCTTTTGGTGGTATGTAATAGGCTCATCTGGTTGTTCTTCTTGTGCTCCTTCCTTAGCCAATCGATCAGCTCTGTCGTTTCCGGGGATTCCACAGTGGGATGGTATCCACTGTACGGTGATCTTACGCTGACTGCTAAGTTCAGAAAGTAGTGTCCTCAGAACTGGCAATTTCCCAGACAGGAGCGCCTCTATTACGGATTTTGCATCTGTCAATATCACCACAGGTTGTGTACCATGGCTGGTATTTTGTAATTTCTCTGTGGCTATCTTGATTGCCTCAATTTCAGCATCATAATTATGGCAGTACTTTCCTGTTGGAATTCTGGCCGTGTCTCTAGTATTATTTGGGTATTCTATATACACTAACGCTCCTCCATTTCGAACAGCATTTTGTGCTGACCCATCTGTGTAGACTCATATCCAGAGGTCCTGTGGGTATTCGTCATCAAGGAAGCTGAGAGTGGCTGTTCTGCGCTGTACACTGTTCTGTTCTTCCTTGTCAAATATTCCTCTCACTTTTGACTGGATTTGTAGCGATATTCTATGTTCATCTTTCCACGGGGTTCTCTCTGGAATAGTTGTCAGGGGGATATCAACTGTGGGAAGATCGATGGTTTCTCTGCAGAGTTGTTTGGCCTGGTGGATGAAACTACTTCTTTTCAACCGCCCCATAGCTAAGTTTTCAAATCTGTTCTTCATAGGGTGGCCTGGCAAGCTGAGAAACTTTTCTGTCTTGTATTAGTGTTTTTGTATCTCTGCGTTCTCTTAAAACTTGTGTCCTCCCCATTTTCTCCATTGCTACTATAGGGGTTGATCTCATCCCTCCTGTGATGACTCTAAGAGCTTGATTTTGCACCTTGTCCAGCTCCTGCAATGTAGTTTTTGATGCTGAACACCACGCAGTTGACCCGTATTCCAAGTGTGGTCGTATGCTCTGTTGATAAACTTTGCTAAGTATTTTCTTACTGGCTCCCCAAGTGGTTCCAGTTAACTTTCTCAGGATGGCAATTTTCCTTCTGGCTTTTGCTACTGCTTTTTTAATGTGTTTTCTCCATGTCAGCCTGTCGTCGAATGTTACACCAAGGTATGTTGGTTCCTTATCTTCTCTTAGGGGTGTTCCATTTATCTGAATGCTCCCTGCCTTTTGTTTCGTAGAAAGGGTAAATAGAGTGGTGCTGCACTTGTCAGTGTTTATGCTGATACACCATCTATCCGCCCATGCAACAAATGTATCTACAGCTCTTTGTAGCAATATGGTGGCCACTGATGCATGTTCATTTGCGCTCCACAAAACCAGGTCATCAGCGTACATTGCTGCTTTAACTCCATTGGGTAGATTAGCAACAAGATCATTGATGAAGATTAGAAAAAAGTGTTGGGGACAGGACTCCGCCCTGGGGAACACCGTGACGCAATAGTACTTTCTTGCTCTTGAGACCGTCTATCTGTACTCAGGCTCTTCTGTTGTGCAAGTATGCTTTTACCCATTTGTACGTTCTTCCATTGACTTTACAGTTTCTCAGTTTCTTCATCAGACCTTCTTTCCAGACTTTGTCAAAGGCTTTCTTCAGATCTATCCAAGCCACAAGTACCAGCTTCTTCTCTTGGAATGCATCCTCAACTTCTTGAGAGAGGTAGGTTGTCTGATCTTCCGTAGAGTAGCACTGCCTAAAGGCAGTCTGTTGTGGCACAAGGATGTTTTCACTTTCAATGTACCACTGTAGTCTGTGATTGATGACGCGTTCCATTGTTTTGCAGAGACAACTGGTGAGGCTAATGGGTCTGTAGCTGGAGGCAATGGAACTGTCTTTCCCAGATTTTAGGAGTGGTATCATGATTGCTTCTCTCCAGACTTGTGGAACACTGCCTAAGGTCCATGTATTGTTAAAGATTTGTAGCAGCTTTGCTTTGGCCTCTCTTCCTAGGTTCCTGATCATTTCATTGGAGATACCATCAGCTCCTGGTGATTTTCTCATTTTCAGTTTTGAAATGGCTAGCTCCAGTTCACTGAATGTGATAGGTGTCTCCATAACCTCATGTACAATTTCCTTCTGTCCTGTATTTTGCCATTTCTCTCGAATCTCCTGTTGTTTCTCTGGACTAATTTCAATATTGTTATCTTGTGCGAATGAGTCCGCAAAATGGTCAGCTGCTTGCTTTCCTGTTAAGATGTTTCCGTCTTTATGTAGCGCAATTTTTGAGTTTCTCCCTGTGCCCTCATCGTTAAGCTGTTTTATTAGCCTCCATAACTTCCTTGTGTCTTTTTCAAAGTTCAGTGACTCTGTTTTCTCCTGCCAGCTTTTCCGTCTAGCCTGCAGTTGGGCCCTTTGAAATTTGGCTTTTGCGTGCTGATATTTATTGTGGTGCTCTTGGCTGGGATTGGCCTCTGCTTGTTTTCTACATATATCCACATCATTATGCAACTGTTCCAGTTCACTATTCCAGTAGGGTTTATAATTTTTACGGGCTCCTCTTGGTATTGTTTCGCGTGCTGCCTGTAGTATGCATTTCCCAAACTCTTCAACTACTTTATTTATGTCCTTCTCAGTGTTCAGATTTCTAACCAGTATGCTAGTGCGATGCTTGTACATTGCCCAGTCTGCTTTCTTGTAGTTCCACCTCGAGATGGTGCTGCTTTCACTTACAAGCTCATTTTCTACAGTTAGAAAGACTGGCCGATGGTCACTGCCACCAAGTTGTTTCCCAACAATTCGTGTAATGTTCCACTCCAGGTCTGGTGAATGAAACGCCAGGTCAGGTGTAGCTGTAGAGTGCCATGATCTCGAGTAGAAGGTATGTGGGTCAGACGGCTTGTTAATCAGGATGAATCTATTCTCATCCCGCCAATCTTCCAATCTCTCTCCTCTCTGGTCCATGTGATCATAGCCCCAGCTCTGCGAATGGCTGTTGAAGTCGCCACACACAATCATTTTTCCTTTTAATGGTAGTGTGTCCAGTGCCTGTGGGCGGTCATTTGGACAGTAGTAATTGATCAGGTGAAAGTCTGTATTGTCTGTCTTAAGTTTAAGTGCCTGATACTCAGCCCCTTCCATGTGAACTTCAATTTGGGAAGCAGGAATGTTATTTTTGACAAGAGTCAGTATCCCACCCTTTCGCCTGTCCTTTCAGTCAGATCGGTAACACTGGTAGCCTCTGATTTTGAAGGCTATATTTTCGTTCAGGTGAATTTCTTGCAAGCAACATACACTTACATTTTCATTGGCCAAGATGTTTTCTAGTTCTATTCTTTTTTTGGTGATACTCTCTGCATTCCAGTGCATTATTTTAAGTCTTTGTTTGGTACGGCCAGACGGTCTATTGTCAGGCCCTCTGGCTCCGCTGGACATCTGAGAAGGACCTCCCTTATTTATTATAATTTATTTATTTATTGACACTGTATGTTGTTGACTTGTTCATATAACACTGTATGTTGTTTATTTGACCATATAACACTGTATGTTGTTGACTTGTTCATAAAACACTTTATGTTGTTGCCTTGTTCATATAACACTGTATTTTGTTGCCTTGTTTACATAACACTGTATGTTGTTGACTTGTTCATATGACACTGTATGTTGTTGACTTGTTCATATAACACTGTATGTTGTTGACTTGTTCATATGACACTGTATGTTGTTGACTTGTTCATATAACACTGTATGTCATTCTCATCTCATATCATCATGTTCCTCCTGTACCTTGTGGTATTGAGATGAAGTATAAACAGCGGGAGAGTGCCCGCTTATGGGCTTCATGTATCGACATCCCCGTGGACTCTGTTATTCCCTGCGTCCATGGTTTACTTGGTCGGCCTCTTCCTCTGCTTGCCTCTGGTCTGTACATCATTGCTTGTTGTGGTATGCTGTTAGTTGGTAACCTACTTGCTTGGCCAAACCATTTGACTTGCTGCTTTCTAATAAAATCTAGTGCAGCTATAACCCCAACTTTAGTCCTGATTTCTTCATTTCTGATCTGATCTTTTCTTGATACATTGAGTATTCTTCTCAGGAATCTCATTTCTGTTGTTGTGATTTTTCTTTTCTCTTTTTCTGTCATTGTCCAGGTTTTGCATTGGTAACATGGAGTTGGTAAGAAGATTGTGTTGTAAAGTGCTTTCTTAGTAGTTATTGATGCATGTTTATATTTTAGTATTGGTGCCATTTGTCCAATGAGTTGATTTGTCTTATTGCACCTGTTTTCTATCTCGTCTTCTGATTTGCCATTTCAGAAGATGAGATAGAAAACCAATACTAAATAACAAACATGTATCTGTATATTATTGATTTGTCCATATGGCACTGTATCTTGTTGACTTGTTCATTTGAGATTGAATGGTGAGATCTGTCAGCATGGACATATACAGTGGTGAGATCTGTCATCATGGACATACACAGTGGTGAGATCTGTCAGCATGGACACAGTGGTGAGATCTGTCAGCATGGACATATACAGTGGTGAGATCTGTCATCATGGACATACACAGTGATGAGATCTGTCATCATGGACATATACAGTGGTGAGATCTGTCAGCATGGACATACACAGTGATGAGATCTGTCAGCATGGACATACACAGTGATGAGATCTGTCAGCATGGACACAGTGGTGAGATCTGTCAGCATGGACATATACAGTGGTGAGATCTGTCAGCATGGACATACACAGTGATGAGATCTGTCAGCATGGACATATACAGTGGTGAGATCTGTCAGCATGGACACAGTGGTGAGATCTGTCAGCATGGACATATACAGTGGTGAGATCTGTCAGCATGGACATATACAGTGATGAGATCTGTCAGCATGGACATATACAGTGGTGAGATCTGTCAGCATGGACATACACAGTGATGAGATCTGTCAGCATAGACATATACAGTGGTGAGATCTGTCAGCATGGACACAGTGGTGAGATCTGTCAGCATGGACATATACAGTGGTGAGATCTGTCAGCATGGACATATACAGTGATGAGATCTGTCAGCATGGACATATACAGTGGTGAGATCTGTCAGCATGGACATACACAGTGATGAGATCTGTCATCATGGACATACACAGTGATGAGATCTGTCAGCATGGACATATACAGTGGTGAGATCTGTCAGCATGGACATATACAGTGGTGAGATCTGTCAGCATGGACATATACAGTGGTGAGATCTGTCAGCATGGACATATACAGTGGTGAGATCTGTCAGCATGGACATATACAGTGATGAGATCTGTCAGCATGGACACAGTGGTGAGATCTGTCAGCATGGACATACACAGTGGTGAGATCTGTCAGCATGGACATATACAGTGGTGAGATCTGTCAGCATGGACATATACAGTGGTGAGATCTGTCAGGATGGACACAGTGATGAGATCTGTCAGCATGGACATACACAGTGGTGAGATCTGTCAGCATGGACATACATAGTGATGATATCTGTCAGCATGGACATATACAGTGGTGAGATCTGTCAGCATGGACATATACAGTGGTGAGATCTGTCAGCATGGACATATACAGTGGTGAGATCTGTCAGCATGGACATACACAGTGATGAGATCTGTCAGCATGGACATACACAGTGATGAGATCTGTCAGCATGGATAGATACAGTGGTGAGATCTGTCAGCATGGACATACACAATGGTGAGATCTATCAGCATGGACACAGTGATTTGACTTGTCTATTGTCTGCGATGTGACTTGTCTATTGTCTGTGATTTGAATTGTCTGTTGTCTGTGTTTAGGCAGGTACCCAGTCTCCTGGAGTTCTGTGCCTTTGTGCTGAGTTTCCAGGGAGTTCTGGCTGGGCCCTTCTGTCACTATAACGTCTACAGAGCGTTTATAGAAGGCAACACCAAGGAGAGGTTGCAGGTAAGCAGTTGCTCTGTTTGTGTACAGTAATTGTAGACATATATCAGCTTGTGTACATGTGTAGTAATGTATCAGTTTGTGTACATGTGTAGTAATGTATCAGTTTGTTTACATGTGTAGTAGTCATATATCGGTTCGGGTATATTTGTTGTAATTTTATATCAGTTGTTACACATGTGTTGTATTCATATATCAGTTTGTGTACACTTGTTCTAATCATTTTTCACTTAGTGTACATGTGAGTTGTGTAAGGATATCGACTTGAGGAGTTCCAGGATATGGTATAGAGTAGTTCAAGTATATGGTATAGAGGGTTAAAGTATATGGTATAGAGTAGTTCAAGTATATGGTATAGAGTAGTTCAAGTATATGTTATAGAGCAGTTAAAGTATATGGTATAGAGGAGTTCAAGTATATGGTATAGGGGAGTTCAAGTATATAGTATAGAGGAGTTAAAGTATATGGTATAGAGAAGTTAAAGTATATGGTATAGAGGAGTTCAAGTATATGGTATTGAGGAGTTCAAGTATATGGTATAGAGGAGTTCAAGTATATGGTATAGAGGAGTTCAAGTATATGGTATAGAGGAGTTCAAGTATATGGTATAGAGAAGTTCAAGTATATGGTATAGAGTAGTTCAAGTATATGGTATAGAGGAGTTCAAGTATATGGTATTGAGTAGTTCAAGTATATGGTATAGAGTAGTTCAAGTATATGGTATAGAGGAGTTCAAGTATATGGTATAGAGGAGTTCAAGTATATGGTATAGAGGAGTTAAAGTAAATGGTATAGAGGAGTTAAAGTAAATGGTATAGAGGAGTTCAAGTATGTCAAAGTGCAGGATATGAATAAGTAGGACTAAAGACAGAAGTAAGGTCAGGACAGAGACAGGATGTAGATAAGGATCTTTAGAAGAGATAGATAGAGAGGGACAGGACAAAGAGGTATAACTTAAAGCAGTTATAAGACAGGACATAGACTAGGACACAGACGTGTCATAGCTAGGACACAACAGGGACCCACCACCAGGATGGGACAGGGGACGTGACGTGACTACGTGACAGTTGACGCAGCACGCAGCGCTGCTGACCTCACGAGGACTTCAGGACCAGCCAGCCAAGTGGACCTGTAAACTTACTCAGACTGGACTTGACAGTCAGAGCGACCAGACGTGGGCGACGTTCCTAGCCACTGTGTAGTTTAGAAAGGACGCAGTTAGACATAGCTAGTGCGAAGAATGTATTTGAGTTATGAGTGCGATTAATGTATGCTCGAGAAGCGAGCAATGAATAATTGTGTGGGCATTATTGCCGATAGCAAATGTATGAGTTGAATCGCATAGAATAAATATTGATTCGTTTTTGCCATTTGTTCAATCGTGTTTGTGATCGTGAGGTATGAATGAAGTGAGCCGCATGCCTGTATAGAATCCAGGTTGTTGACAAAGTATATGGTATAGAGTAGTTCAAGTATATGGTATAGAGTAGTTCAAGTATATGGTATAGAGTAGTTCAAGTATATGGTATAGAGTAGTTCAAGTATATGGTATAGAGGGGTTCAAGTATATGGTATAGAGTAGTTCAACCATATGGTTTAGAGGAGTTCAAGTATAGAGTAGTTCAAGTATATGGTATAGAGGAGTTAAAGTATATGGTATAGAGGAGTTAAAGTATATGGTATAGAGGAGTTAAAGTATATGGTATAGAGTAGTTCAAGTATATGGTATAGAGGAGTTAAGGTATATGGTATAGAGGAGTTAAAGTATATGGTATAGAGGAGTTCAAGTATATGGTATAGAGGAGTTAAAGTATATGGTATAGAGGAGTTAAAGTATATGGTATAGATGAGTTAAAGTATATGGTATAGAGGAGTTCAAGGATATAGTCTATAGGAATTCATGGATATAATCTAAAGGAGTTAAAGGATATATTCTAGTGTGTTTGACGTGTTGTCTCTACATCAGCTGCTGACTGGATGTGTTGATGTGTTGTCTCTACATCAGCTGCTGACTGGATGTGTGTTTGATGTGTTGATGTGTTGTCTCTACATCAGCTGCTGACTGGATGTGTGTTTGATGTGTTGACGTGTTGTCTCTACATCAGCTGCTGACTGGATGTGTGTTTGATGTGTTGTCTCTACATCAGCTGCTGACTGGATGTGTGTTTGACGTGTTGTCTCTACATCAGCTGCTGACTGGATGTGTGTTTGATGTGTTGACGTGTTGTCTCTACATCAGCTGCTGACTGGATGTGTGTTTGATGTGTTGTCTCTACATCAGCTGCTGACTGGATGTGTGTTTGACGTGTTGTCTCTACATCAGCTGCTGACTGGATGTGTGTTTGATGTGTTGACGTGTTGTCTCTACATCAGCTGCTGACTGGATGTGTGTTTGATGTGTTGTCTCTACATCAGCTGCTGACTGGATGTGTGTTTGATGTGTTGTCTCTACATCAGCTGCTGACTGGATGTGTGTTTGATGTGTTGTCTCTACATCAGCTGCTGACTGGATGTGTGTTTGATGTGTTGATGTGTTGTCTCTACATCAGCTGCTGACTGGATGTGTGTTTGATGTGTTGTCTCTACATCAGCTGCTGACTGGATGTGTGTTTGACGTGTTGTCTCTACATCAGCTGCTGACTGGATGTGTGTTTGATGTGTTGATGTGTTGTCTCTACATCAGCTGCTGACTGGATGTGTGTTTGACGTGTTGTCTCTACATCAGCTGCTGACTGGATGTGTGTTTGATGTGTTGATGTGTTGTCTCTACATCAGCTGCTGACTGGATGTGTGTTGATGTGTTGTCTCTGCATCAGCTGCTGACTGGATGTGTGTTTGATGTGTTGATGTGTTGTCTCTACATCAGCTGCTGACTGGATGTGTGTTTGACGTGTTGTCTCTACATCAGCTGCTGACTGGATGTGTGTTTGATGTGTTGATGTGTTGTCTCTACATCAGCTGCTGACTGGATGTGTGTTTGATGTGTTGTCTCTACATCAGCTGCTGACTGGATGTGTGTTTGATGTGTTGTCTCTACATCAGCTGCTGACTGGATGTGTGTTTGATGTGTTGATGTGTTGTCTCTACATCAGCTGCTGACTGGATGTGTGTTTGATGTGTTTGATGTGTTGTCTCTACATCAGCTGCTGACTGGATGTGTGTTTGATGTGTTGTCTCTACATCAGCTGCTGACTGGATGTGTGTTTGATGTGTTGTCTCTACATCAGCTGCTGACTGGATGTGTGTTTGATGTGTTGTCTCTACATCAGCTGCTGACTGGATGTGTGTTTGATGTGTTGTCTCTACATCAGCTGCTGACTGGATGTGTGTTTGATGTGTTGTCTCTACATCAGCTGCTGACTGGATGTGTGTTTGACGTGTTGTCTCTACATCAGCTGCTGACTGGATGTGTGTTTGATGTGTTGATGTGTTGTCTCTACATCAGCTGCTGACTGGATGTGTGTTTGATGTGTTGATGTGTTGTCTCTACATCAGCTGCTGACTGGATGTGTGTTTGATGTGTTGTCTCTACATCAGCTGCTGACTGGATGTGTGTTTGATGTGTTGTCTCTACATCAGCTGCTGACTGGATGTGTGTTTGACGTGTTGTCTCTACATCAGCTGCTGACTGGATGTGTGTTTGATGTGTTGATGTGTTGTCTCTACATCAGCTGCTGACTGGATGTGTGTTTGACGTGTTGTCTCTACATCAGCTGCTGACTGGATGTGTGTTTGATGTGTTGATGTGTTGTCTCTACATCAGCTGCTGACTGGATGTGTGTTGATGTGTTGTCTCTGCATCAGCTGCTGACTGGATGTGTGTTTAATGTGTTGATGTGTTGTCTCTACATCAGCTGCTGACTGGATGTGTGTTTGACGTGTTGTCTCTACATCAGCTGCTGACTGGATGTGTGTTTGATGTGTTGACGTGTTGTCTCTACATCAGCTGCTGACTGGATGTGTGTTTGATGTGTTGTCTCTACATCAGCTGCTGACTGGATGTGTGTTTGATGTGTTGTCTCTACATCAGCTGCTGACTGGATGTGTGTTTGATGTGTTGTCTCTACATCAGCTGCTGACTGGATGTGTGTTTGATGTGTTGTCTCTACATCAGCTGCTGACTGGATGTGTGTTTGATGTGTTGATGTGTTGTCTCTACATCAGCTGCTGACTGGATGTGTGTTTGATGTGTTGTCTCTACATCAGCTGCTGACTGGATGTGTGTTTGACGTGTTGTCTCTACATCAGCTGCTGACTGGGTGTGTGTTTGATGTGTTGATGTGTTGTCTCTACATCAGCTGCTGACTGGATGTGTGTTTGACGTGTTGTCTCTACATCAGCTGCTGACTGGATGTGTGTTTGATGTGTTGATGTGTTGTCTCTACATCAGCTGCTGACTGGATGTGTGTTTGATGTGTTGTCTCTACATCAGCTGCTGACTGGATGTGTGTTTGATGTGTTGATGTGTTGTCTCTACATCAGCTGCTGACTGGATGTGTGTTTGATGTGTTGATGTGTTGTCTCTACATCAGCTGCTGACTGGATGTGTGTTTGACGTGTTGTCTCTACATCAGCTGCTGACTGGATGTGTGTTTGATGTGTTGATGTGTTGTCTCTACATCAGCTGCTGACTGGATGTGTGTTTGATGTGTTGTCTCTACATCAGCTGCTGACTGGATGTGTGTTTGATGTGTTGATGTGTTGTCTCTACATCAGCTGCTGACTGGATGTGTGTTTGATGTGTTGATGTGTTGTCTCTACATCAGCTGCTGACTGGATGTGTGTTTGATGTGTTGTCTCTACATCAGCTGCTGACTGGATGTGTGTTTGATGTGTTGTCTCTACATCAGCTGCTGACTGGATGTGTGTTTGATGTGTTGACGTGTTGTCTCTACATCAGCTGCTGACTGGATGTGTGTTTGATGTGTTGATGTGTTGTCTCTACATCAGCTGCTGACTGGATGTGTGTTTGACGTGTTGTCTCTACATCAGCTGCTGACTGGATGTGTGTTTGATGTGTTGATGTGTTGTCTCTACATCAGCTGCTGACTGGATGTGTGTTTGATGTGTTGTCTCTACATCAGCTGCTGACTGGATGTGTGTTTGACGTGTTGTCTCTACATCAGCTGCTGACTGGATGTGTGTTTGATGTGTTTGATGTGTTGTCTCTACATCAGCTGCTGACTGGATGTGTGTTTGACGTGTTGTCTCTACATCAGCTGCTGACTGGATGTGTGTTTGATGTGTTGATGTGTTGTCTCTACATCAGCTGCTGACTGGATGTATGTTTGACGTGTTGTCTCTACATCAGCTGCTGACTGGATGTGTGTTTGACGTGTTGTCTCTACATCAGCTGCTGACTGGATGTGTGTTTGATGTGTTTGATGTGTTGTCTCTACATCAGCTGCTGACTGGATGTATGTTTGACGTGTTGTCTCTACATCAGCTGCTGACTGGATGTGTGTTTGATGTGTTGATGTGTTGTCTCTACATCAGCTGCTGACTGGATGTGTGTTTGATGTGTTGTCTCTACATCAGCTGCTGACTGGATGTGTGTTTGATGTGTTGATGTGTTGTCTCTACATCAGCTGCTGACTGGATGTGTGTTTGATGTGTTGTCTCTACATCAGCTGCTGACTGGATGTGTATTTGATGTGTTTGATGTGTTGTCTCTACATCAGCTGCTGACTGGATGTGTGTTTGATGTGTTTGATGTGTTGTCTCTACATCAGCTGCTGACTGGATGTGTGTTTGACGTGTTGTCTCTACATCAGCTGCTGACTGGATGTGTGTTTGATGTGTTGATGTGTTGTCTCTACATCAGCTGCTGACTGGATGTGTGTTTGATGTGTTGTCTCTACATCAGCTGCTGACTGGATGTGTATTTGATGTGTGTTGATGTGTTGTCTCTACATCAGCTGCTGACTGGATGTGTGTTTGATGTGTTGATGTGTTGTCTCTACATCAGCTGCTGACTGGATGTGTGTTTGATGTGTTGTCTCTACATCAGCTGCTGACTGGATGTGTGTTTGATGTGTTGTCTCTACATCAGCTGCTGACTGGATGTGTGTTTGATGTGTTGTCTCTACATCAGCTGCTGACTGGATGTGTGTTTGATGTGTTGTCTCTACATCAGCTGCTGACTGGATGTGTGTTTGATGTGTTGTCTCTACATCAGCTGCTGACTGGATGTGTGTTTGACGTGTTGTCTCTACATCAGCTGCTGACTGGATGTGTGTTTGATGTGTTGATGTGTTGTCTCTACATCAGCTGCTGACTGGATGTGTGTTTGATGTGTTGATGTGTTGTCTCTACATCAGCTGCTGACTGGATGTGTATTTGATGTGTTGTCTCTACATCAGCTGCTGACTGGATGTGTTGATGTGTTGTCTCTACATCAGCTGCTGACTGGATGTGTGTTGATGTGTTGTCTCTACATCAGCTGCTGACTGGATGTGTGTTTGATGTGTTGATGTGTTGTCTCTACATCAGCTGCTGACTGGATATGTGTTGACGTGTTGTCTCTACATCAGCTGCTGACTGGATGTGTGTTTGATGTGTTGACGTGTTGTCTCTACATCAGCTGCTGACTGGATGTGTGTTTGATGTGTTGATGTGTTGTCTCTACATCAGCTGCTGACTGGATGTGTGTTGATGTGTTGTCTCTACATCAGCTGCTGACTGGATGTGTGTTTGATGTGTTGACGTGTTGTCTCTACATCAGCTGCTGACTGGATGTGTGTTTGATGTGTTGACGTGTTGTCTCTACATCAGCTGCTGACTGGATGTGTGTTGATGTGTTGACGTGTTGTCTCTACATCAGCTGCTGACTGGATGTGTGTTTGATGTGTTGACGTGTTGTCTCTACATCAGCTGCTGACTGGATGTGTGTTTGATGTGTTGACGTGTTGTCTCTACATCAGCTGCTGACTGGATGTGTGTTGATGTGTTGACGTGTTGTCTCTACATCAGCTGCTGACTGGATGTGTGTTGATGTGTTGACGTGTTGTCTCTACATCAGCTGCTGACTGGATGTGTGTTTGATGTGTTGACGTGTTGTCTCTACATCAGCTGCTGACTGGATGTGTGTTGATGTGTTGATGTGTTGTCTCTACATCAGCTACTGACTGGATGTGTGTTTGATGTGTTGTCTCTACATCAGCTACTGACTGGATGTGTGTTTGATGTGTTGTCTCTACATCAGCTGCTGACTGGATGTGTGTTTGATGTGTTGTCTCTATATCAGCTGCTGACTGGATGTGTGTTTGATGTGTTGTCTCTACATCAGCTGCTGACTGGATGTGTGTTGATGTGTTGTCTCTACATCAGCTGCTGACTGGATGTGTGTTTGATGTGTTGACGTGTTGTCTCTACATCAGCTGCTGACTGGATGTGTGTTTGATGTGTTGTCTCTACATCAGCTGCTGACTGGATGTGTGTTGATGTGTTGTCTCTACATCAGCTACTGACTGGATGTGTGTTGATGTGTTGTCTCTACATCAGCTGCTGACTGGATGTGTGTTGATGTGTTGTCTCTACATCAGCTGCTGACTGGATGTGTGTTTGATGTTGCAGGAAAGCCAGGGTACCGTTGTTTATCGTGATGATCTTGGTTCCTGTTTGGTGAGTACAGCGTTTATTGTTGAGATTGTATTCAATCATTCAATCATTCAATCATGTTTCATCTGAACTTAATGAAGTGTCATCTGTTAGTGCTGTAGTTACTGACTGTCATCTGTTAGTGCTGTAGTTACTGACTGTCATCTGTTAGTGCTGTAGTTACTGAGTGTCATCTTTTAGTGCTGTAGTTACTGAGTCATCTGTTAGTGCTATAGTTATTGACTGTCATGTGTTAGCGCGGCAGTTACTGACTGTCATCTGTTAGTGGTATACTTACCAACTGTCATCTGGTAGTGCTGTATTTACTGCCTGTGACATATCAGTGGTGTAGTGTCAGGGTGTTATTACTTTAACTGACTCACGAATTAATTACCCTGACATAAAGTGACATATAAATAAACGTCATTAAGTAATTTATAATATTAAGTTTAATGTTCCATTAATATACAATATATATATATATCACAATGATCACACAATGATTGTTCACACGCAGCAATGCACTCCGTTCATGCTGAACGATGCTACAAGCGCAATCACAGCTAGCGCACACAAACACTATCAATGGTTCAATCTCACAGCACAAACTAGCAGTTGCTCGACTCAGCTGTACAATCGCTCAACAACACTCAGGCACATCCGTCCACATCGAAGTCTCAGTCCAGTCTCCCCAGCTTTCCTCCTGGGTCTTGCATCACGTGTCTCATGACCTCCATGATGTTCATGTATTTCGTGGTCAGTACTGTCTCAGTGATGTCCTGTCCTTAACCTGGAGTTAGTTAGTCCGTCGATGGTAACGGTCACCCAGTTCACTCATGTTAACCGTTTGTCCATGGGCGTACTGTCCTGTCCTACCCTGCCCCTGTCCTGTCTCAGGGATCTGTTCTGTCACAGGGATCTGTCCTGTCTGTATATAGCTATATAGGGCTCTGACATGTAGCAATTGACTTGTGACCTATAAATGATATAATTACTGTCTGTTACTTATCAATCAATGATATAATTACTGTCTGTTATCAATCAATGATATAATTACTGTCTGTTACTTATCAATCAATGATATAATTACTGTCTGTTACTTATCAATCAATGATATAATTACTGTTAGTGACCTATCAATCAATGATGTATTTACTGTCTGTGACCTATTAATCAATGATGTATATATGATATATCAATAGTAATCACATTCTTATTATAACAGTTAATCTATTCTCCTGTATGATCACTGCCCATGATTTGTATACTCCAGCCCCTGACTTCCCTGCAGAAGCCTTCAGCCATGTCCTCTCAGACAGTCGCTTTCACCTCGCGCGTGAAAGTGACATAGAGTTACCCATCTACTTATCACCAACTGGTATTAGAAAATACATTCTTTTTCTCCCCCTCTTCGTGAGAAAAAACTAAATTTGTCGCTTCTGGGCACACCAACATTCTTACTCAGATTTAAAACCAGCTTGAAAAGTACAAAAACAACAAAATCTGAAGGAAAAAAACCCACAAAAACACCTGTTAATCTAACTAGCTTAGACCAGTGATAACAGCTGTCTGCCCATATTCTCCTGGCTGAAGTGCCATCTGTTCCAGTGTAAAGTTGACTGGCTGACTTTGTTTCTATCCCACATTTTCCTGGCTGAAGTGCCATCTGTTCCAGTGTAAACCTCAGACTGACTGTTTCTATCCCGCATTCTCCTGGCTGAAGTGCCATCTGTTCCAGTGTAAACCTCAGACTGACTGACTTTGTTTCTATCCCACATTCTCCTGGCTGAAGTGCCATCTGTTCCAGTGTAAACCTCAGACTGACTGACTTTGTTTCTATCTCACATTCTCCTGGCTGAAGTGCCATCTGTTCCAGTGTACACCTCAGACTGGCTTTGTTTCTATCTGACATTCTCCTGGCTGAAGTGCCATCTGTTCCATTGTAAACCTCAGACTGACTGTTTCTATCTCACATTCTCCTGGCTGAAGTGCCATCTGTTCCAGTGTAAACCTCAGAATGACTGACTTTGTTTCTATCTGACATTCTCCTGGCTGAAGTGCCATCTGTTCCAGTGTAAACCTCAGACTGACTGACTTTGTTTCTATCCCACATTCTCCTGGCTGAAGTGCCATCTGTTCCAGTGTAAACTTCAGACTGACTGACTTTGTTTCTATCCTAATTCTCCTGGCTGAAGTGCCATCTGTTCCAGTGTAAACCTCAGACTGACTTACTTTGTTTCTATCCCACATTCTCCTGGCTGAAGTGCCATCTGTTCCAGTGTAAACCTCAGACTGACTGACTTTGTATTATCCCACATTCTCCTGGCTGAAGTGCCATCTGTTCCAGTGTAAACCTCAGACTGACTGACTTTGTTTCTATCTGACATTCTCTTGGCTGAAGTGCCGTCTGTTCCAGTGTAAACCTCAGACTGACTGACATTGTTTCTATCCCACATTCTCCTGGATGAAGTGCCATCTGTTCCATTGTAAACCTCAGACTGACTGACTTTGTTTCTATCTGACATTCTCCTGGCTGAAGTGCCATCTGTTCCAGTGTAAACCTCAGACTGACTGACTTTGTTTCTATCCCACATTCTCCTGGTTGAAGTGCCATCTGTTCCAGTGTAAACCTCAGACTGACTTTGTTTCTATCCCACATTCTCCTGGCTGAAGTGCCATCTGTTCCAGTGTAAACCTCAGACTGACAGACTGTTTCTATCCCACATTCTCCTGGCTGAAGTGCCATCTGTTCCAGTGTAAACCTCAGACTGACTGACTTTGTTTCTATCCCACATTCTCCTGGCTGAAGTGCCATCTGTTCCAGTGTAAACCTCAGACTGACTGACTTTGTTTCTATCCCACATTCTCCTGGCTGAAGTGCAATCTGTTCCAGTGTAAACCTCAGACTGACTTTGTTTCTATCCCACATTCTCCTGGCTGAAGTGCCATCTGTTCCAGTGTACACCTCAGACTGACTGACTTTGTTTCTATCCCATATTCTCCTGGCTGAAGTGCCATCTGTTCCAGTGTAACCTCAGACTGACTGACTTTGTTTCTACCCCACATTCTCATGGTTGAAGTGCCATCTGTTCCAGTGTACACCTCAGACTGACTTTGTTTCTATCTCACATTCTCCTGGCTGAAGTGCCATCTGTTCCAGTGTAAACCTCAGACTGACTGACTTTGTTTCTACCCCACATTCTCGTGGTTGAAGTGCCATCTGTTCCAGTGTAAACCTCAGACTGACTGACTTTGTTTCTATCCCACATTCTCTTGGTTGAAGTGCCAACTGTTCCAGTGTACACCTCAGACTGACTTTGTTTCTATCTCACATTCTCCTGGCTGAAGTGCCATCTGTTCCAGTGTAAACCTCAGACTGACTGACTTTGTTTCTATCCCACATTCTCCTGGCTGAAGTGCCATCTGTTCCAGTGTAAACCTCAGACTGACTTTGTTTCTATCTCACATTCTCCTGGCTGAAGTGCCATCTGTTCCAGTGTAAACCTCAGACTGACTTTGTTTCTATCCCACATTCTCCTGTCTGAAGTGCCATCTGTTAAGTGTAAACCTCGGACTGACTGACTTTGTTTCTATCACACATTCTCCTGGCTGAAGTGCCATCTGTTCCAGTGTAAACCTCAGACTGACTTTGTTTCTATCCCACATTCTCCTGGCTGAAGTGCCATCTGTTCCAGTGTAAACCTCAGACTGACTTTGTTTCTATCCCACATTCTCCTGGCTGAAGTGCCATCTGTTCCAGTGTAAACCTCAGACTGACTGACTTTGTTTCTATCCCACATTCTCCTGGCTGAAGTGCCATCTGTTCCATTGTAAACCCCAGACTGACTTTGTTTCTATCCCACATTCTCCTGGCTGAAGTGCCATCTGTTCCAGTGTAAACCTCAGACTGACTGACTTTGTTTCTATCTCACATTCTCCTGGCTGAAGTACCATCTGTTCCAGTGTAAACCTCAGCCTGACTGACTTTGTTTCCATCCTGCTACCAGTCTTGCTTGAAGTGTGTCAGTGAGTGGCTCTGTCCGTCTCACTGTGTAGCATTTTGCAACAACAACAACAAACAAACAGGTCAAATGTACAATGACTTGAATGCCCAACTTTACACTCCCTTGCAAAAATAACAATACATATCATTGTTGACACACCAGCAATTTCCTTGCTGACACAAAGATATGTTATTGTCTCTGTGTTGTGCTGGTGTGTATGTGTGTGTCCTTGTCTGCCCACACAGGTCGCTGTCAGGAACAAGCTGCTTGCTGTCACATTCTGGATCATTATTACAGCCTATGTCAAGCCTCACTTTCCTGACAGCCGGAATGTTGGTGAGAAAAATTGTGGTCTATCAATGAGAGTGTCAGTGGGTTTAATGTTGGTCCATCAGTGAGAGTGTTGGTGGGATGAATGGTGGTCCATCAATGAGAGTGTTGGTGGGGTGAATGGTGGTCCATCAATGAGAGTGTTGGTGGGAAGAATGGTGGTCCATCAATGAGAGTGTTGGTGGGGTGAATGGTGGTCCATCAATGAGAGTGTTGGTGGGAAGAATGGTGGTCCATCAATGAGAGTGTTGGTGGGGTGAATGGTGGTCCATCAGTGAGAGTGTCAGTGGGTTTAATGTTGGTCCATCAATGAGAGTGTTGGTGGGATGAATGGTGGTCCATCAATGAGAGTGTTGGTGGGATGAATGGTGGTCCATCAATGAGAGTGTTGGTGGGATGAATGGTGGTCCATCAATGAGAGTGTTGGTGGGATTAATGGTGGTCCATCAATGAGAGTGTTGGTGGGATGAATGGTGGTCCATCAATGAGAGTGTTGGTGGGATGAATGGTGGCCCATCAATGAGAGTGTTGGTGGGATGAATGGTGGTCCATCAATAAGAGTGTTGGTGGGATGAATGGTGGTCCATCAATGAGAGTGTTGGTGGGTTTAATGTTGGTCCATCAATGAGAGTGTTGGTGGGATGAATGGTGGTCCATCAATGAGAGTGTTGGTGGGATGAATGGTGGTCCATCAATGAGAGTGTTGGTGGGTTTAATGTTGGTCCATCAATGAGAGTGTTGGTGGGATGAATGGTGGTCCATCAATGAGAGTGTTGGTGGGATGAATGGTGGCCCATCAATGAGAGTGTTGGTGGGATGAATGGTGGTCCATCAATAAGAGTGTTGGTGGGATGAATGGTGGTCCATCAATGAGAGTGTTGGTGGGATGAATGGTGGTCCATCAATGAGAGTGTTGGTGGGTTTAATGTTGGTCCATCAATGAGAGTGTTGGTGGGATGAATGGTGGCCCATCAATGAGAGTGTTGGTGGGATGAATGGTGGTCCATCAATGAGAGTGTTGGTGGGGTGAATGGTGGTCCATCAATGAGAGTGTTGGTGGGATGAATGGTGGTCCATCAATGAGAGTGTTGGTGGGATGAATGGTGGTCCATCAATGAGAGTGTTGGTGGGATGAATGGTGGTCCATCAATGAGAGTGTTGGTGGGATTAATGGTGGTCCATCAATGAGAGTGTTGGTGGGATGAATGGTGGTCCATCAGTGAGAGTGTTGGTGGGATGAATGGTGGCCCATCAATGAGAGTGTTGGTGGGATGAATGGTGGTCCATCAATGAGAGTGTTGGTGGGTTTAATGTTGGTCCATCAGTGAGAGTGTTGGTGGGATGAATGGTGGTCCATCAATGAGAGTGTTGGTGGGTTTAATGTTGGTCCAGCAGTGAGAGTGTTGGTGGGATTAATGGTGGTCCATCAATGAGAGTGTTGGTGGGATGAATGGTGGTCCATCAATGAGAGTGTTGGTGGGATGAATGGTGGTCCATCAATGAGAGTGTTGGTGGGGTGAATGGTGGTCCATCAATGAGAGTGTTGGTGGGATGAATGGTGGTCCATCAATGAGAGTGTTGGTGGGATGAATGGTGGTCCATCAATGAGAGTGTTGGTGGGATGAATGGTGGTCCATCAATGAGAGTGTTGGTGGGATTAATGGTGGTCCATCAATGAGAGTGTTGGTGGGATGAATGGTGGTCCATCAATGAGAGTGTTGGTGGGATTAATGGTGGTCCATCAATGAGAGTGTTGGTGGGAAGAATGGTGGTCCATCAATAAGAGTGTTGGTGGGATGAATGGTGGTCCATCAATGAGAGTGTTGGTGGGTTTAATGTTGGTCCATTAATGAGAGTGTTGGTGGGATGAATGGTGGCCCATCAATGAGAGTGTCAGTGGGATGAATGGTGGTCCATCAATGAGAGTGTTGGTGGGTGAATGGTGGTCCATCAATGAGAGTGTTGGTGGGATGAATGGTGGTCCATCAATGAGAGTGTTGGTGGGATGAATGGTGGTCCATCAATGAGAGTGTTGGTGGGAAGAATGGTGGTCCATCAATGAGAGTGTTGGTGGGGTGAATGGTGGTCCATCAATGAGAGTGTTGGTGGGAAGAATGGTGGTCCATCAATGAGAGTGTTGGTGGGGTGAATGGTGGTCCATCAATGAGAGTGTTGGTGGGGTGAATGGTGGTCCATCAATGAGAGTGTTGGTGGGATGAATGGTGGTCCATCAATGAGAGTGTTGGTGGGTTTAATGTTGGTCCATCAATGAGAGTGTTGGTGGGATGAATGGTGGTCCATCAGTGAGAGTGTCAGTGGGTTTAATGTTGGTCCAGCAGTGAGAGTGTTGGTGGGATTAATGGTGGTCCATCAATGAGAGTGTTGGTGGGATGAATGGTGGTCCATCAATGAGAGTGTTGGTGGGATGAATGGTGGTCCATCAATGAGAGTGTTGGTGGGATTAATGGTGGTCCATCAATGAGAGTGTTGGTGGGATGAATGGTGGTCCATCAATGAGAGTGTTGGTGGGAAGAATGGTGGTCCATCAATGAGAGTGTTGGTGGAGTGAATGGTGGTCCATCAATGAGAGTGTTGGTGGGGTGAATGGTGGTCCATCAATGAGAGTGTTGGTGGGATGAATGGTGGTCCATCAATGAGAGTGTTGGTGGGATGAATGGTGGCCCATCAATGAGAGTGTTGGTGGGATGAATGGTGGTCCATCAATGAGAGTGTTGGTGGGATGAATGGTGGTCCATCAATGAGAGTGTTGGTGGGTTTAATGTTGGTCCATCAATGAGAGTGTTGGTGGGATGAATGGTCGTCCATCAATGAGAGTGTCAGTGGGTTTAATGTTGGTCCATCAGTGAGAGTGTTGGTGGGATGAATGGTGGTCCATCAATGAGAGTGTTGGTGGGATGAATGGTGGTCCATCAATGAGAGTGTCAGTGGGTTTAATGTTGGTCCATCAGTGAGAGTGTTGGTGGGATGAATGGTGGTCCATCAATGAGAGTGTTGGTGGGATGAATGGTGGTCCATCAATGAGAGTGTTGGTGGGATGAATGGTGGTCCATCAATGAGAGTGTTGGTGGGATGAATGGTGGTCCATCAATGAGAGTGTTGGTGGGATGAATTGTGGTCCATCAATGAGAGTGTTGGTGGGATGAATGGTGGTCCATCAATGAGAGTGTTGGTGGGATGAATGGTGGTTCATCAATGAGAGTGTTGGTGGGATGAATGGTGGTCCATCAATGAGAGTGTTGGTGGGATGAATGGTGGTCCATCAGTGAGAGTGTTGGTGGGGTGAATGGTGGTCCATCAATGCGAGTGTTAGTAGTAGGTTTAATGGTGGTCCATCAATGAGAGTGTTGGTGGGATGAATGTTTGTCCATCAATGAGAGTGTTGGTGGGATGAATGTTAGTCCATCAATGAGAGTGTTGGTGGGATGAATGTTGGTCCATCAATGCGAGTGTTGATGGGATGAATGTTGGTCCATCAATGAGAGTGTTGGTGGGATGAATGTTGATCCATCAATGAGAGTGTTGATGGGATGAATGTTGGTCCATCAATGAGAGTGTTGATGGGATGAATGTTGGTCCATCAATGCGAGTGTTGGTGGGATGAATGGTGGTTTATCAATGAGAGTGTTGGTGGGATGAATGTTGGTCCATCAATGAGAGTATTGGTGGGTTGAATGTTGGTCCATCAATGAGAGAGTTGGTATGGTAAATGTTGGTCCATCAATGAGAGTGTTGGTCGGTTGAATGTTTGTCCATCAATGAGAGTGTTGGTGGGTTGAATGTTGGTTTTTTGATCCATCAATAAGAGTGTTGGTGGGGTGATTTGTTGATTGATCAAAGAGAGTATTGGTGGGGTGAATTGTTGATTGATCAATGAGAGTGTTGGTCGGTTGGATTTTGGTCCATCAATGAGAGTGTTGGTGGGATGAATGTTGGTCCATCAATGAGAGTGTTGGTCGGTTGAATGTTGGTCCATCGATGAGAGTATTGGTGGGATGAATGTTGGTATGTTGATCCATCAGTGAGAGTGTTGGTGGGAGAAATGTTGGTATGTTGATCCATCAGTGAGATTGCTGGTGAGGTGAATGTTGGTCCATCAATGAGAATATTGGTATGTGAATGCATGTGATTAAAATTTTGTTTTGTATATGTGTAACTGTGGTACATGAATATGTGTGACTGTTCTGTCTACCCCACATATGGTACATGTATGTGTGTGACTGTTCTGTCTACCCCACATATGGTACATGTATGTGTGTGACTGTTCTGTCTACCCCACATATGGTACATGTATGTGTGTGACTGTTCTGTCTACCCCACATATGGTACATGTATGTGTGTGACTGTTCTGTCTACTCCACATATGGTACATGTATGTGTGTGACTGTTCTGTCTACCCCACATATAGTACATGTATGTGTGTGACTGTTCTGTCTACCCCACATATGGTACATTTATGTGTGTGACTGTTCTGTCTACCCCACATATGGTACATGTATGTGTGTGACTGTTCTGTCTACCCCACATATAGTACATGTATGTGTGTGACTGTTCTGTCTACCCCACATATGGTACATGTATGTGTGTGACTGTTCTGTCTACCCACATATGGTACATGTATGTGTGTGACTGTTCTGTCTACCCCACATATAGTACATGTATGTGTGTGACTGTTCTGTCTACCCCACATATGGTACATGTATGTGTGTGACTGTTCTGTCTACCCCACATATGGTACATGTATGTGTGTGTGACTGTTCTGTCTACCCCACATATGGTACATGTATGTGTGTGACTGTTTTGTCTACCCCACATATGGTACATGTATGTGTGTGACTGTTCTGTCTACCCCACATATGGTACATGTATGTGTGTGACTGTTCTGTCTACCCCACATATAGTACATGTATGTGTGTGACTGTTCTGTCTACCCCACATATGGTACATGTATGTGTGTGACTGTTCTGTCTACCCCACATATGGTACATGTATGTGTGTGACTGTTCTGTCTACCCCACATATGGTACATGTATGTGTGTGACTGTTCTGTCTACCCCACATATGGTACATGTATGTGTGTGACTATCCTGTCTACCCCACACATGGTACATGTATGTGTGTGTGTGATTGTTCTGTCTACGCCACATATGGTACATGAATATGTGTGACTGTTCTGTCTACCCCACATATGGTACATGTATGTGTGTGACTGTTCTGTCTACCCCACATATGGTACATGTATGTGTGTGACTGTTCTGTCTACCCCACATATGGTACATGTATGTGTGTGACTATCCTGTCTACCCCACACATGGTACATGTATGTGTGTGTGTGATTGTTCTGTCTACCCCACATATGGTACATGAATATGTGTGACTGTTCTGTCTACCCCACATATGGTACATGTATGTGTGTGACTGTTCTGTCTACCCCACATATGGTACATGTATGTGTGTGACTGTTCTGTCTACCCCACATATGGTACATGTATGTGTGTGACTATCCTGTCTACCCCACACATGGTACATGTATGTGTGTGTGTGATTGTTCTGTCTACCCCACATATGGTACATGAATATGTGTGACTTTATTCTGTTTCCTCACAGATGAAGATTTTATCGCCAACAACACAATGCTCACACGCATTGGCTACTTGTACATATCACTGCTGTTTCACCGAGCAAAATATTACGTCACCTGGATACTAGGTAAGGTGGAAACAGACATTTCTGTCGCACCTCTCTTCTATCACCTGTAGTCTCTATGTTCTCTCATGCATTCTCTCATACATTCTCTCAGTTCTCTCATACATTCTCTCATGCATTCTCTCATACACTCTCTATTTTCTCTCATATATTCTCTAAGTTCTCTCATACATTCTCGCTGTTCTCTTATACATTCTCTATGTTCTCTCATACATTCTCTGTGGTCTCTCATACATTCTCTCATACGTTCTCTGTGTTCTCTCATACATTCTCTGTGTTCTCTCATACATTCTCTCATACATTATCACATACATTCTCTGTGTTCTCTCATACATTCTCTATGTTCTCTCATACATTATCACATACATTCTCTGTGTTCTCTCATACATTCTCTGTGTTCTCTCATACATTATCACATACATTCTCTGTGTTCTCTAATATATTCTCTCATACATTATCACATACATTCTCGTTCTCTCATACATTCTCTCATACATTATCACATACATTATCACATACATTCTCTGTGTTCTCTCATACATTATCACATACATTCTCTGTGTTCTCTCATACATTATCACATAAATTCTCTGTGTTCTCTCATACATTCTCTCATACATTATTACATACATTCTCTGTGTTCTCTCATACATTCTCTCATACATTATCACATACATTCTCTGTGTTCTCTCACACATTCTCTCATACATTATCACATACATTCTCTGTGTTCTCTCATAAATTATCTCATACATTATCACATACATTCTCTGTGTTCTCTCATAAATTCTCTCATACATTATCACATACATTCTCTGTGTTCTCTCATACATTATCACATACATTCTATTTGTTCTCTCATACATTCTCTGTGTTCTCTCATACATTATCACATATGTTCTCTCATACATTCTCTCTCATACATTATCACATACATTCTCTATGTTCTCTCATACATTCTCTGTGTTCTCTCATACATTATCAAATACATTCTCAAGGTTCTCTCATACATTCTCTATGTTCTCTCATACATTATCACATACATTCTCTATGTTCTCTCATGCATTCTCTATGTTCTCTCATACATTATCACATACATTCTCTATGTTCTCTCATACATTCTCTATGTTCTCTCATACATTCTCTGTGTTCTCTCATACATTATCACATACATTCTCTATGTTCTCTCATACATTATCACATACATTCTCTATGTTCTCTCATACATTCTCTGTGCTCTCTCATACATTCTATGTGTTCTCTCTTACATTCTCTCTTACATTATCTATGTTCTCACATACATTCTCTGTGTTCTCTCATACATTCTCTCATACATTCTCTATGTTCTCTCATACATTCTCTCATACATTCTCTCTTACGTTCTCTCTTACATTATCTATGTTCTCACATACATTCTCTCTTACATTATCTATGTTCTCACATACATTCTCTCTTACATTATCTGTGTTCTCACATACATTCTTTATGTTTTCTCACATTTTCTCTATGCTTTCTAATATATTGTCTATGTTCTCACTTACATTCTCTATATTCTTTCATACATACTTGCATACATTCTCTATGTTCTTGTATACATTAGCTGTGTTTTCTCATACATTTTCTGTGTTCTATTATACATTTCCTATGTTCTATTATAAATTCTCACTGTTCTCACTTAAGCATGTTCCCATATTTGTAATAAATTCTCTCATACATATTCGCATACATTTCCTATGTTCTGTTATACATTTTCTACGTTCTATTATACATTTTCTATGTTCTATTATAAATTCTCAGTGTTCTCTCTCAAGCATGCTCCCATATTTGTCATAAATTCTCTCATACATATTCGCATACATTTTCTATGTTCTATTATACATTGGCACCTTGCCGTCTGGACAGACGATAGTTTGGTACATTGTGCTTCAGAAAGGCTTAATAACTACGACCCATGGCGGTGGCGAGTCTGGCTGATAAAGCCAATTCTTGCTGTAAATGTTTGTCCACAGTGGATGCTTGTGAGAACATGGTCATTTCCACCATCATACACCATCTTACGTCTCTCACACTGTGTGTGTGCTTTTTCTGCAATCATTTTCTCCTTTATTCCATTTCTGATCTTTGCCCTCCATGCAACATGTTCAGCGGCGACTTGCTCCCAATGTGCATTATCAATGCCGGTATCAATCATGTCCCGCTTACACACATCTTTGTATCGTAGTAGAGGCCGACCCTGAGATCTCCTACCCGTCTGTAATTCACCAAAAAAGATGTACTTTGGTATTCTACCATCATCCATCCTCCTAACGTGTCCTATCCATCTAAGTCTACGAAGACTGAGCATGGAATACACCGTCACACAACCTGATCTTTCCAATACTTCAGTATTTGTGATTTAAGTTCTCTTACACGCTCTCTGTGTTTTCTCATGCATTGTTTATGTTCTCTCATACACTCTCTCATTTCCTGCATTATGTCATTAATTTTCAGACAAAGTATGCATGTGAATGTCTGTGTACATGTGAAATGATTGTCTTTGAATGTCTGTGTACATGTGAAGTGAATGTCTGTGTACATGTGAAATGATTGTCTGTGAATGTCTGTACATGTGAAATGACTTTCTGTGAATGTCTGCATACATGTGAAATGCTTGTCTGTGTACATGTGAAATGATTATATGTGTACATGTGAAATGATTATATGTGTACATGTGAAATGATTGTCTGTGAATGTCTGTGTACATGTGAAATGATTGTCTGTGAGTGTCTGTGTACATGTGAAATGATTGTGTACATGTGAAATGATTGTCTGAATGTCTGCACATGTGAAATGATTGTCTGTGTACATGTGAAATGAATGATTGTGTACATATGACACCAGTCAGTGTGTGCACCAGCTGTGGGACAAACTATGTATATACATGCAAAATGATTGTCTATGTGAAATGATTGTCTGTGTATATGTGAAATGATTGTTTGTGTACATGTGACACCAGTCAGTTTGTGAACTCGTGTGTTTCCCAGCTGATGCCATCTACAATGCATCTGGTATGGGCTACGCGGGCAGAGATAAGAGTGGCAAACACCTGTGGACAGACATGTCAAATGTCTTTGTCCTCAAGATAGAAGTGAGTGCCTCTGTCTTCTATATGTCTTTGTCCTCAAGATAGAAGTGAGTGCCTCTGTCTTCTATATGTCTTTGTCCTCAAGATAGAAGTGCCTCTGTCTTCTATATGTCTTTGTCCTCAAGATAGAAGTAAGTGCCTCTGTCTTCTATATGTCTTTGTCCTCAAGATAGAAGTGCCTCTGTCTTCTATATGTCTTTGTCCTCAAGATAGAAGTGAGTGCCTCTGTCTTCTATATGTCTTTGTCCTCAAGATAGAAGTGCCTCTGTCTTCTATATGTCTTTGTCCTCAAGATAGAAGTAAGTGCCTCTGTCTTCTATATGTCTTTGTCCTCAAGATAGAAGTGAGTGCCTCTGTCTTCTATATGTCTTTGTCCTCAAGATAGAAGTGCCTCTGTCTTCTATATGTCTTTGTCCTCAAGATAGAAGTAAGTGCCTCTGTTTTCTATATGTCTTTGTCCTCAAGATAGAAGTGCCTCTGTCTTCTATATGTCTTTGTCCTCAAGATAGAAGTAAGTGCCTCTGTTTTCTATATGTCTTTGTTTAGTTTAGTTTAGTCGTTAGATCAACATCACAGCACACGGGTGCAACCCATAAGTGCTCCGTTCTCCTCCTAACTCAAACCTGAGTCTGGAGAAACTCAGCTCAGTGCACGAACTCCGTAGCACCGGCGAGGATCCTGAAATACTTTGGGTAGATTTTTAACTCGAAATTTTGCCCGGGCAGCGCCGTTAGGCTACTCTTTTTCGATTTCCAACTGCCAAGGGATTTTTTATGTATGCAACAATACACACGGGCATCCGATCTCACTACCCAGAGGCCAGGGGTAATTTATTACTAGAAGTCCACGAGAAAAAATCGCGGCATCACCGGGGCTTGAACCCGGGACCTCCAGCACTCGAGGCGGACACCATACCTTGAGACCACGCAGCCCCCTCTGTATATGTCTTTGTCTTCAACAGTGTGAATGTACGTTTCTTTAAGAGAGATATATGTATGTCTTATCTACACGTTTTATCAGTCCGCCCAAACTGGCTGCATAGAACTGCGTATTTTGTTTTCATTTTCCAGCCATCCCACTGAACTGTGTGACTTACTTATTGACTCACCCTCATAACTTTTTCTACCCAGCTATTTACGCTTTATGGGATAAACATTTGTCAACATAAACACTGACAACCCACCGTGGCGGGAGACATTTCACGAATGACGCATAAGTTGAATGTGAAGTGAAAATATGATTTAGAAGACAGCACGCAGTTCTATGCAGCCGGTTTGGGATGACTGATAAAACGATGGGATAAGTGCATCAATGTTGGTAAAAATTATGTTGAGAAATAAAAAGACAATGTATGTATAAAAATAAACTGGTTTCAAGTTATCATATTTAGTTATTTTTCTACAGCCATTTGTGACTTACTTATTGGCTTACCCTTGTATGTACAATCAATCATATCATGTATGTACAATCAATCATATCATGTATGTACAATCAATCATGTCACGTGTGTACAGTCTGATATTTGCAGACAACCACCAGCTCTAAGGTGTACAATCATCATGTCATTTGTGTATAATCAGTCATGTCATTTGTGTACAATCAATCATATCATGCATGTACAATAAATCATGTCATGTGTGTACAATCAATCATGTCATGTGTGTACAATCAATCTTGTAATGCATGTACAGTCAGCCATGTCATGTGTGTACAATGTGATATTTGCAGACAGCCACCAGCCCCAAGGTGTACATGGACAACTGGAACATACTGACCACACACTGGCTGAGATACGTGTGCTACACCCGCGCTCCCTTCCTGAACACACTGCTGACCTTCATGTTGAGTGCTGCCTGGCACGGCTTGTTCATTGGCTACTACGTCACATTTGTGTCCGCTGCATTCACCGTGCAGGCTGCTAGACGGGTAATGCTCCACATAGATTGTGTGCTTGTGTGCATGTCTCAGCTGTCACTTTTCTGTAATTGTGACAACTGTCACGGCCATGTGTCTGTCACTTCTTTGAATGTCAGCCACTGTTTCACTCATCAACTGTTTATTTTATGCATTGAGTAAACCACTGTTTCAATGATGACTAAGCCACTGTTTCACTTATTAACTCTTTATTTCATGCATTGACTAAGCCACTGTTTCACCCATTAACTGTTTATTTCATGCATTGAGTAAGCCACTGTTTCACTTGTTAACTAGCTTTTCCGTTCAGTCTAGTTAGTGGAGATCTCACTCATTATGTCACATATATACTATCTCACTCATATACTATCTCACTCATAATTATCTCACACATATACTATCTCACTCAGTATTATCTCACATATGAAACCGTTGTTTATAACAAGAAAGAATCCCTGACACAGCGTCTTCATAAAGATAGAATAGATGTGGCATGCATTCAAGAGACACACCTCAACGCCAAGCGCAAATTTTCAGTCAGGGGATATCAGGCCACACGTTTCGACTGCGAAGGACATAAAGGAGGAGTTCTAATACTTACACGAAATACAATACCTTGCAGCGAAGTATCTGTGATCTCTGACAACCAAACAGAAATTATAGGTGTTGATATAATGATAAAGGACGTGAAAATAAGAATTTACAATCTGTATAGCCCAGCAGATAAGGATCTTACACTCTCAAACATGAAAATAACTGACACAAATTGCATTATTGTCGGAGACTTTAATAGCCGTTCAGAAAGATGGGGATACCCAGATACTGACAAAAGAGGAGATGAAGTGGAGGACTGGGAAATAGACTCAAATCTCCATCTACTCAACAAAGCGGATGACACACCGAGCTTCTACTCCAGAAGATGGATTACCACTTCTACTCCAGACTTAGCTTTCTGCACAGGAGACATCCTCCACAAAATCGACCGCCATGTGCTGGACCAATTAGCAGGTAGTGACCACAGACCAATCAAGCTTGTAATGAATATGGAGTATGTTCCACAGGAGCAAAAGCCCTTGCCCCGCTGGAATTACAAACGAGCAGATTGGGACAGATTTGCCACACTAACAGACAAATATTGTGAAAACATAAATACACGATATGGCAACATGAAGCAAATGGTGGAAAGTCTAAACAGAGCAATAATACAGGCAGCCACTGAGTCCATTCCAAGAGGAGCGAGGAAAAATTACAAACCATACTGGACTGAAGAACTACAAAGTTTGGAGGACAAAGTTGAAGATGCCAGGAAGACAGCAGAGAGAGAACAAACAATTGAAGCGAACATCTCTCTGAAAGCCATCTCAGCAAAATATAAAAGAACAGTAAATCAAACAACAAGAGATTGTTGGAGGAAAAAAACAGAAACCTGGATTTTGACAGGGATGGAAACAAACTATGGAAACTAGTGAAAGCCATGAACAATGAGGGACCTAGAAACAAACAAATAACAATTAAACAAGGAAATGCCTTGCTTACAGGAAAAAAGGCTGCAAATGCACTAATGGAACACTATGCCAGTGCAAACCACATTGATATTACAACCGAACAGAAGAAAGCAATCAAAGATAAACAGATACATCATAGTAATACAGAGACAGCAGCAGAATATATGATGGCAAATCTAACAATGGAAGAAATGGAACAGGCAATGAATACCCTAAAAAAGAAGAAATCACCAGGAAAGGATGGAATCACAAATGAAATGCTAATAGGACTAGGGACAAAGGCAAAAAAGAAACTACTAGCAGTCCTAAATTACAGCTGGAAGAGGGGAATAGTCCCACAGTCATGGAAGGAAGCTATACTAATACCAGTCCCAAAGAAAGGAAAAGACCTGGAAGAACCAAATGGCTATCGACCTATCAGTCTACTTAGCTGTGTAGGAAAATTAATGGAACGCATTATCAATGGCAGGCTAACATGGCATCTGGAAGAAAACAAACTCTTAACACCACACCAAGCAGGATTCAGAAAGTACAGATCCACTGAAAATGAAATAACCTATTTAGCTCAGGAAATAGAGGATGCCTTCCAAGAGAAAACGCACACACTAGCGGTCTGGATAGATTTAGAAAAAGCATTTGATAAAGTATGGAAGGAAGGACTGAAAGTAAAACTGCAAAAAATGCATGTTTTTGGGAAAATGTACAAATGGATCAGCCACTACCTTGAGAACAGAACTGCCAGGACAAAAGTACAAGGACAAACCAGCAAAATGATGCTGTTGGAGCAAGGTGTCCCCCAAGGAGGAGTTCTTTCACCAACATTATTCCTAGCATATATAAACGACATCACGGAAAATTTTCCAGCCAGAGTACACACATCATCCTTTGCAGATGACCTAGCCATATGGACATCTGAAGAATATATTAGTACAGCTAACAGCAGAATACAGCAAGCCTTATTAGCACTAGAGGACGTCAAAATCATGGCTAGTGAAGATAAGTGAGGAGAAAACAACATGCACAGTGTTCTCCCTCTCAAATAAAACTCAGCAACCTAAGCTGGAATTGAATGGGAAAATATTGCGCCATGAAGAAAATCCAAACTATCTCGGAGTCACCTTTGATCGTCGCCTGACATGGAAAACACAGGTCGAGAAAAATCGAACAAGAGCAAGGCAAAGAATGGCAATCATGAAAAAGCTTGCTGATACAACGTGGGGAGCAGATGAGAAAGTTCTCAAGAAGCTATATACTGGACGGGTGAGGCCAGTACTGGAATATGGCATTGCAGCTTGGGCAACAGCAGCTAAGTCAAACTTTAACAAAATAAGTAGATTCCAAAACCAAGGAATGCGAATCATAACTGGAAGCCTGAAGACAACGCCTATTAATGAACTAGAAAAGATCACTTGTTTACAACCAATGCAGGATAGAAGAGATAGCAGAGCCCAGCAACAAGCAGAAAAATTTAGAAGATTGACAGACCACCCTATGTATAACAGGTTTAATGGTTTTGGAAAAGGAAGACTGAAGCGTAGCAACTTTGTAGAAACTGCAAAACGAAAGATTAGGGCAGATCCCATACTTAACATATCAACAGTCAAGCCCATTTACTATGCACACAACTTCCCAGCTTGGAGACAGCAGCAACTGCCTGAGATGATAGAAAACATTCCTGGTATTGAGAAAAAGAACACTCAGCATGAAACCGAAAGAAAAGAAATAACTCTAAACTACATAAAGGAACATTACCCAAGCAGCAATTGGACCCATGCATATACAGATGGATCAGCCAAAAATTCAATAGAGAATGGAGGAGGAGGAATTCTCCTAAATTTAAAAAATGGAGTGAAAAAAACACATTCAGTGGCAACTGGAAAGTTTTCAAGTAACTTCAAAGCAGAGGTAGAGGCTCTGAAAACTGCAGCAGAAATGCTCTTGATGGAGGAAAATAAAGAGAAGCAAATAGCTATCTTCACAGATGCAAAGTCAGCTGTCTCAATACTGAAGAGCAATAACAGCACAGAAATAGCTGACCTAAGAGCAGCACTCCATGGTCTAAGCCAGAAATCCAAAAAAGTTGTAATACAGTGGATCCCATCACATTGCAGTATACCTGGAAATGAAGAGGCTGACAGACTGGCAAAAGAGGGCGGACGACTACCACAGCCTGACATAGACATAACTTACAATGAGGCAAAGAGGTTGATAAAAAGCACCTATAAAACCAAATGGGAATCAGAGCATCCAGGCCACCAGAAGGATGATGCATATTACAAACTCGACCGCAGAGAACAAGTAGCAATCTTCAGACTCCGCACAGGACATAACAGGCTGAAATACCACTTGTTCAATAAACTAAAGATAGGAGATACCGATGAATGTAATTGTCAAACTGGAAAAATGACAGCAAAACATTTGCTGCAGGATTGCCCAATATATGCAGAACAGAGAAAGATATTTTGGCCCACACCTGCTTCATTTGAGGACAAGCTCTATGGAGATATCAACAAGCTCAAGTTGACCGCAGCTTACTTTAACTACATACAGGTTGACATTTAAAGGTGTATGAAGAAGTATTCAGACTGCCACACTTCATACCACAGGTATGTCAGTTACAAAAGCCTCCCAGAGGCATGAAATGGAATATTGCTCGGACAGCAAATCCATTACGTGGAAAGTCCGAATCAAAAGCTCACTGTGTGAGCTTCATAAAAGGTGGAAAAAGTGTCCTAGTGGCACGAAATGGAATATTGCTTGGATAGCAAATCCAATACGTGGAAAGTCCGAATCAAAAGCTCACTGTGTGGGCTTCAAATAAGGTGGAAAAAGTGTCCTAGTGGCACAAAATGGAATATTGCTCGGATAGCAAATCCATTGCGCGGAAAGTCCGAGTCAAAAGCCCACTGTGTGGATGTCATCTGCACACTGCATTCTTCTGGTTTCCGGAAGAACAGCCTATGGTGAACGGAAGGCCCAATATACGGAAGTGAGGCTAAGCAGCCATGTGCAGGACGTGATGATTCCTTGGGTGAGCCCAGTACCAGAGCGCTGTGTGTTGGCTCTGCAATTATGGAAGCCTCCTTGGATGGCGGGGAATGCCCATGGTCTGCCCCTGCCTTCCCTTGAGGGCTGACCAGGATGTCTTTGGCTGTTCTATATGGGCCAGCTAGGATGGGAGATAACACCACACCAGTGAGAGTCAAACGTCCTAAGAAACCCCCGGGAAGGTTAACCCGGTCAACAAATGCCCGCAGAAGTCGGATGTGTCGGCCTAACGGCGCAAGAACGCAGCTCTGCTGTAAACAGGCACAACGCAATCACATCCGGAAAAAAAAAACTCAGGATGAACGAAGAAGAAGAAGAAGAAACCGTTAGTGTTGGCTCCGCAATTATGGAAGCCTACTTGGATGGTGGGGAATGCCGGTGGTCATCTACCACATATCAGTGATCATCTACCACAGTATCAGTGATCATCTACCACAGTATCAGTGATCATCTACCACAGTATCAGTGATCATCTACCACAGTATCAGTGATCAGGTTTGGCATTGGTAGCGTAGAGTTGGTAGGAAGATTGTGTTGTATAGTGCTTTCTTAGTGGTTATTGATATGTGTTTGTTCTTTAGTATTGGTGCCATTTGTCCAGTGAGCTGGTTTGCCTTATTGCATCTACTTTCAATCTTGTCTTCTGATTTGCCATGTGATGATATGATACTTGCTGGTACTTGAAGCTCTTGACTTGATTCAGGGAGTGTTCTTCTATATGATACTTGCTGGTACTTGAAGCTCTTGACTTGATTCAGGGAGTGTTCTTCTATATGATACTTGTTGGTACTTGAAGCTCTTGACTTGATTCAGGGAGTGTTCTTCTATGTGATACTTGCTGGTACTTGAAGCTCTTGACTTGATTCAGGGAGTGTTCTTCTATATGATACTTGCTGGTACTTGAAGCTCTTGACTTGATTCAGGGAGTGTTCTTCTATATGATACTTGCTGGTACTTGAAGCTCTTGACTTGATTCAGGGAGTGTTCTTCTATATGATACTTGCTGGTACTTGAAGCTCTTGACTTGATTCAGGGAGTGTTCTTCTATATGATACTTGTTGGTACTTGAAGCTCTTGACTTGATTCAGGGAGTGTTCTTCTATATGATACTTGCTGGTACTTGAAGCTCTTGACTTGATTCAGGGAGTGTTCTTCTATATGATACTTGCTGGTACTTGAAGCTCTTGACTTGATTCAGGGAGTGTTCTTCTATATGATACTTGCTGGTACTTGAAGCTCTTGACTTGATTCAGGGAGTGTTCTTCTATATGATACTTGCTGGTACTTGAAGCTCTTGACTTGATTCAGGGAGTGTTCTTCTATATGCATGTTTATTGTGCTTTCTTCTTTAGAGAAGCCTTGTCATGGGTCACTTGGAAGGAGGACTGTGAGATTAAGGTGGAGGACATTAGACAGGTACTGAAGCGGGCTGAAGACACAGTGCCAGGTCCGGATGGGGTGGGGTACTCCCATTTGAGTAACATAAATGATGGGGACTTGGAGGAGATGGCTCTTTGTTTCAACCTAAGCATCAATATGGTTGTTGATTGAAATCAACAATCAGCTGAAAGATGCTGATGTTGACAGCGAAGTCCTGTAAAGGATATGCAAACATTTAGTATCAATACGGCGAAAATACCCCACGATTGGCTGCATAGCTACCTGGTCCCACTCCCAAAGCCAGGTAAGGATCACTCCAGACTTAATGGATACCGCATCATAGCCCTGCAAAACACATATGGCAAAGTCCTCGAAAAGATAGTAGCACGCAGACTCCAGCGACATTTGGAAAGTCGGAATCTGCTTCCCCAAGGACTTGGGAGTTACCGGTCTGGGAAGGACACCTGGGCTAATGCTGCGACTTTTGCATTTGATGTCTACGAGGGCTTCCAGGATAAACAAGAGACAGTGGCGGTAGCTCTTTACCTGGGGGATGCGTATAACAGGGTTAGGTATGATTGGTTGATACATACACTGTTGGACATGGAGGTCTGCCTTTGCCTTGTTAGATGGATTGCAGTGGTTCTTTATGAGCGTAAGGTTGCATTGCGCATGGGTTCCTGGACTTCTGACCCCTGTACTATTACACCTGGGTTGCCGCAGGGATCTGCCTTGTCCACAGTGCTCTTTAATGTATACACCAGCAAAATTGCAGCTATTGAGACACCAGGTGTGGGTAGAATCTTGACATTTGCAGATGATGTGCTGGTGTAGAGACAGGGCAGAGACAGGGCCAGTCTGGCAAAAGATTTACAGGTGGTGGTAATAGGGTGGCAGAGTGGTGCAGGGACGCAGGGGCCATTATAAACCCAGACAAGGCATCGGTTGTGTGGTTCTCCCTGGATAACTGGATCGTCAAGGCAGATGTGCCAGGTATTATGTTGAATGGATGCCCTCTTAGTCGAGAGAGTAAATTAAAGTACTAGGGTATCACCTTTGACAGGTGTTTGTCTTTTAAGGATCATGTGGAGGCTTTGGTGGTGAAGGCTGGTAGGGGACTTAATGCATTGAGGGCTGTGGCAGCAACCGGGGTAGATCAGAGGATGCTGTACAGGCTCTTTCAGCAGTTAATAATTTCTGTCATTGAGTATGGTTTGGGGCTGCTGACAGTATCAAAGAGCCAGCTTGAAAGGTTGGAGCGCATACAGAATGCGGCCATGCGGGTGATTCTGGGGTGCACAAAGGACACACCAATTATATGCATGAGGCATATCCTGGCGCTACCAACAATGACGCATAGGCATAGGGTCCTTCAAGCCAAATGGTACCCGAGAGTTGCTACGGATAGGGATCAGCCGCTGCATGCAGCCATGGATATAGTCAAGGGTCATAGACTAAGATGAGGCAGGTCCTGGATGGCACAGGCGGAACTTTCTATACACCAGGTGTGTGATCTAGAGACCATCATTTGTGGAAGAGAGTGGGTTGAAGTTCCGGAAGACATGACGGACTGGCACAATGTAATAATAACACTGGGTCATGAGTGCAGAGAATGGGCAGCGGGCCACACTGAGTTTGAAGTGTAACAGCTGATCCAGAGTACCACACACCAAGGCGACATAGTCATCTACACCGGTGGGTCAGTGGTGAAAAACAGACTTAGTGGTTGGGGTTTTATTGCAAAGGCTATTGAAAAAGGAGAGTCTGGCATATGAGACTACCACCTCCAGCATGAGAATGGAGGTGGAGGCAGTAACAGCGACATTCAGTTGGCTAGAGGAGACTACTGCAACACACGTTGTATTCATTACAGATTCAAAGAGTATGCTTAGTAAGGTGGAGACAGGATTGTATTGTGTGGAATGGCTATCGTCGCTTCAGAGATCATAGATTGCGAGAATTGTATGGATATTTTGCCCTGGCCGTGCAGGGGAATGAACAGGCTGATAGGCTAGCAGGTAATGCACCTCTTGGTGGTAGATCACCTATGGACAAGGGGGAGGTGATATTGCACTTGTGGGACCAGGTGGAGAAGGCGGAGGAACGGATTGAGAACCCATATGTGGAAAGAATGAGATTGCGGGGGGTCGGCAGGGGTTCTGGAAGAATCTCAAAACTGAGAGGGAAGACCAAGAGATCTTTTAATCAGATAGCAGTGGGAACTATTTGTAGTATGACTCTTCGCTGGCTGCTGAACGAGGGGATGGAGCACGTATGGGAATGTCCTGAGTGCAGTGATGTTGGTTCTTAACTGAACAACTCAACAACAACTCTTCTTTAGTTATAGTCAAAACCTCTGGTTTCATTCATTCATTCAGTAGCATGTCCTTTGCAGAACCTCGCTCCCATAACAACCTTCCGGAAAACCTCTTGATCATAAGCAAGATGTCTCATGTCTGATAACATCCATCTGGAGATCATCCGCCACATCCTGCACCCATCATCTCTTTGGCCTTCCTCTTCCTCTCTTCCCAGGCATATGCCCCTCCATTATTGTTCTCTCCAAACTTTCATGACATTTCAAGTGAGCAAAATATTTCAATTTTCTTTGTTTTATCGTCTTTAATAGCCAACCTTCTTCATTATTCAGCTCTTGAAGTATGGATGCATTTGTTATTTTCTTTACCCAAGATATTCTTATAACTCGTCTATAACATTTATATTCAAAGGCATTTATGTGCTCGCTGTTCAGCTTGTTTAGTAAGTGTCCAGGTCTCACAGGCGTATGTTGCAATGGGAAAGATGCATGCTCTTAAAAATCTAATTTATGTAGTTCTGTCTGTTCCATTCCATAATTTATTCAATTGTTTTAGTCTTTGAAGAGCAATTGATAGTCGTCGTTTAATTTCTTTCATTGTGTCACCGTTGTTGGTAATCAATGACCCAAGATATTCAAAATTTTCCACCACCTCCAATTTTTCCTCATTAACATATATTTCTTTCTCCATAGTGGTTTTATCTGTATGCATTATCTTTGTGTTTGCTATGTTAAGATATAAGTTGTGATTTTCACTATTCAATTGGGTTGAGGCTATTAGACTTCTGGTTTAATTGTGCTAATTTTCATGTTATGTTCCATACACACTTCGTTCGGACTATTTATGTGATCTATAATTTTGATTCTGATTTTGCTATTAATGCTTGATTGTTCGCAAATAAGAGATCTTTTCTATTCTTCATGTGGTCTTGTTACAGTCTCTCTTTGGCTGCTTTCTTTACATATGCTGTCTACATATGTTATGAACAAGAGGGGGGACAGGACACAATCTTGTCGTACTCCGGATCTTATGGTGAAGGGTTCTGAATATCCTTCTTTTGTTCTTACTGTGCATTCACAGTTGGTGTATAAGCTTCTGCATAAGTTTGTTATATGTGTACTCACTCCATATCTTTTAAGAATTTCTCATAGCTTGTTTCTATCTACTCTATCTTGGTCGACAAAGGCTAAGTAGAGTATCTCATTAAATTCAATTGATTTTTCTATTAATTGTCTAAGAGCAAAGAATGAGTGAGATAGAATATATGTGAAATAATGAGTGAGATAGAATATGTGAAATAATGAGTAAGATAGTATATATGTGAAATAATGAGTGAAATAGCATATATGTGAAATAATAAGTGAGATAGTATATGTGAAATTATGAGTGAGATAGCATGTAAGTGAAATGAGTGAGATAGTATATATGTGAAATGATGAGTGAAATAGTATATATGTGAAATAATGAGCAAAATAGCATATATGTGAAACAGTGAGTGAGATAGTATATATGTGAAATGATGAGTGAGATAACATATATGTGAAATATTGAGTGAGATAGTATATATGTGAAATGATGAGTGAGATAGCATATATGTGAAATAATGAGTGAGATAGTATATATGTGAAATGATGAGTGAGATAGTATATATGTGAAATGAGTGAGGTAGTGTATATGTGAAATAATGAGTGAGATAGCATATATGTGAAGTAGTTGTGAGTGGCACCTTGCAGTCTTGACAGACCAAAGTATGTGAGTTGGAATGTGGCCAAAATTCCATCACAATGCCTGGGCAGAGCTTCAGAGAAACATGTGGTACCCAAACGACATGATCCCTCTCTCGGCCTAGCCTTGTGTATTCCAGAGGAATGGGTAACCAATACGTCTGGCACAAGGTAGGCTGCAGACGCTGGTGGCTCAGTGTCAAAACATCTGAGACCTCTCCACCACGAGCAGGTGGTGAGTGGTGGCCAGACCCTGGAACCTGAGGGACCCGACTTAGAGGCGTTCAGCCAAGTCCCACAGGTGAGAGCCTCGTGCGCGCCTGAACTTTAGGGCGCGTATATCTGTCAACACAAGTGTCCAGACCTGTGTAAAGCGTGCACTATCGTCAGACTCCCCGCCTGATTTTTGTGGATCCCGGGAATAGGCCCGCCGGACATATTGCTTGTCTGTTGCGAGCAAATCTCCCATCCTTCCACTGTGCGGTTCTCGTGACCAGACTGAATAAGTAAAGAAACGATAAAAGTAGTGGTATTTCAATTGCGCTTGCGCATATATGTGAAATGATGAGTGAGATAGTATATATGTGAGATAGTGTATATGTGAAATAATGAGTGAGATTGTATATATGTGAAATGATGAGTGAGATAGTATATATGTGAAATGATGAGTGAGATTGTATATATGTGAAATGATGAGTGAGATAGTATATATGTGAAATGATGAGTGAGATAGTACATATGTGAAATTATGAATGAGGTAGTATATGTGTGAAATAATGAGTGAGATAGCATTTATGTGAAATAATTAATGAGATACTATAGATGTGAAATAATGAGTGATATAGCATATATGTGAAATAATGAGTGACATAGCATATATGTGAAATAATTATTGAGACAGTATATATGTGAAATGAGTGAGATAGCCATCCATCCATCATGTGCCATGCTGATGAGCATGGGTGGTCATGTTTTACCATCTCACTTGATCACCAGAGACGTGGATCAACTCCGTGTTTCTGTCTCAACCATGCACGTGGCCAAGCTATCCAGGTATTTACTTCTCAGTCTTCCCCTTGGTCTCTTCCCTTCGATCTTGCCAGTTGTAACCAAGTTGTGAATCCGTGAGATAGCATATATATGAGTAATAAGAAACAGGCAGGCTGAGAGAGAGCGAACAAACTTTATTTTCGAAGGTTCACAAATTGGGTATGCAGGCCCGTCTTACATTCAGACCTTCCAATCAACTTTCATACATCAATTAAGAGAGAGAGACACATACACACACACATGCATGTGCGTGCGCATGCACTCACACACGCATGCAATCACACACGCGTGTACGCACACACACACGCCCGCACTTTTACGTGAGGGCTGTTCCAGAATCAACCTCTGATTGGCTGGTAAAAATGTAAACAAATTGACAATAACATCTAAATACATACAGTGGTTACATACATACAGTGGTTACATACATACAGTGGTTACATACATACGGTGGTTACATACATACAGTGGTTACATACATACAGTGGTTACATACATACGGTGGTTACATACATACGGTGGTTACATACATACAGTGGTTACATACATACAGTGGTTACATACATACAGTGGTTACATACATACAGTGGTTACATACATACAGTGGTTACATACATACAGTGGTTACATACATACGGTGGTTACATACATACGGTGGTTACATACATACAGTGGTTACATACATACGGTGGTTACATACATACAGTGGTTACATACAGTGGTTACATACATACAGTGGTTACATACATACGGTGGTTACATACATACAGTGGTTACATACATACGGTGGTTACATACATACGGTGGTTACATACATACGGTGGTTACATACATACAGTGGTTACATACAGTGGTTACATACATACAGTGGTTACATACATACGGTGGTTACATACATACAGTGGTTACATACAGTGGTTACATACATACGGTGGTTACATACATACAGTGGTTACATACATACAGTGGTTACATACATACAGTGGTTACATACATACAGTGGTTACATACATACAGTGGTTACATACATACGGTGGTTACATACATACGGTGGTTACATACATACGGTGGTTACATACATACGGTGGTTACATACATACGGTGGTTACATACATACGGTGGTTACATACATACGGTGGTTACATACATACGGTGGTTACATGCATACGGTGGTTACATGCATACGGTGGTTACATACATACGGTGGTTACATACATACGGTGGTTACATACATACGGTGGTTACATACATACGGTGGTTACATACATACGGTGGTTACATACATACGGTGGTTACATACATACGGTGGTTACATACATACGGTGGTTACATACATACGGTGGTTTCATACATACGGTGGTTACATACATCACTGCATGACTTTTCCAGACAGTCACCACCTAAATCCAGGCACTTGTCGTACTGTGGCACGAGTTTCTGTAACCCCTGGTCAAGGAACGGCGCCGCCAGGGTACTTAGTCAGTTGTTGACTCCATCCATGAACCCCTTGGCGGTATCAAAGTGCTCGGTAGTCAGCCAGATCTTCATCTTGCTGAAAAGATGATAACATCTTTGGTGCCAAGTCCAGGCTGTAGTGGGGGGTGTGGTTGAAAATTCCCACTTAAACTGCTCCAGTAAAACCTTTGTTCGAGTGGCAGTGTGAGGCCGCACGCTGTCGTGCAAGGTAATGACACCACTGGTGAGCATTCCACACCTTTTGTTTTGGATCGACCAACAAAACTTCTTTGGTGTTTCATAATAAACTTCTGACGTTATTGTGGTCCCTAGTGTCATGAATTCTGTCTGCAAAATGCCCTTACAGTCCCAGAACACTGTAACCATTATTTTTCATTGCGAAAATGTTTGCTTGAGTGTTCTGGGTTTGTTTGAAGAATGACTATGCATCCACTGTTTTGATTGTTCCTTCGTCTTTGCATTCATGGAGTGAACCCATGTCTCGTCCCCAGTCACTATTCTGTCCAGAAATGCATCCCCCTTTTCGCAGCAGTGCAGAAGGAACATCAAAGCTGAGCCTATTCTTTGAGCTTTGTGAACGTCAGTCAGTTGCTTTGGTTCCCACCGTGAACAGAATTTGTGGTAACCTAACGTCTTTGCATTCATGGAGTGAACCCATGTCTCGTCCCCAGTCACTATTCTGTTCAGAAATGCATCCCCCTTTTCGCAGCAGTGCAGAAGGAACATCAAAGCTGAGCCTATTCTTTGAGCTTTGTGAACGTCAGTCAGTTGCTTTGGTTCCCACCGTGAACAGAATTTGTGGTAACCTAACCTCTCTGTGACAATTTGAAACAGACTAGTCCTATACATTTGTGGAAATTATGTAGAAAGATCTGAAATTGTGAAATGCCGCTTTTTCATTATGACTTGTGCGACTTTTTGAATGAGCTCATCTGTTACACATGAATGTCATCCTTGTCCCCCCTCATAATGCACATCTTTACACCCATCTCTGAATTTTCTTCACCAATCCCTCACAGAACTGTCACTCATAATGTTATAACCATTCACACAACAAGATAAACGATGAATCTCAGCAGAATTTTGACCTTCTGCTTGAAGAAAACAAATCACACTGCGAATTTCACAGTTGGCAGGAAAGGCAATAAAAGTGTCCATGTTTATTCGTTCGATATTCATGAATGCCACTGTAGGTTCATGTGTAGTGGGCTAAAAAACTACTGAATGATGCAAGCAATGAGCGGTGTCGCCATGGCAACCAGTTTATTTTTGTCAGCCAATCGGTGGTTGATTTTGGAATAGCCCTCGTACATACATGCATGCAAGCAGAGAGAGCGAGAGAGATGGAGAGGGAAAGATAATAAAATCATGGCAAGATAACATTGAATGTTTGTCTTCCTGTAGTTTCGAGCCAATGTGCGTCCATTGTTCCAGTCGTCTGCGACGTCCAGGTTCATCTACGACGTGTTCACCTTCCTGGCCACCCAGCTGAGCATTGCATTCCTGGTGTTGTCCTTCGTCATCCTGAAGTGGGAGCCCACCATTCGCTTCCACAGGTATCTGCTGCAGGGCTGACAGACAGTCCGACCGGCGTGTTGTTGTTGTTGTTGTTGTTGTTGTTGTTGTTGTTACTTACACTGTCACAGGTATCTGCTGCAGGGCTGACAGACAGTCTGACCGGCGTGTTGTTGTTGTTGTTGTTGTTGTTGTTGTTACTTACACTGTCACAGGTATCTGCTGCTGGCCTGACAGACAGGCCGTGTTGTTGTTGTTGTTGTTGTTGTTGTTGTTGTTGTTACTTACACTGTCACAGGTATCTGCTGCTGGCCTGACAGACAGGCCGTGTTGTTGTTGTTGTTGTTGTTGTTGTTGTTGTTACTTACACTGTCACAGGTATCTGCTGCTGGCCTGACAGACAGGCCGTGTTGTTGTTGTTGTTGTTGTTGTTGTTGTTGTTGTTACTTACACTGTCACAGGTATCTGCTGCTGGCCTGACAGACAGGCCGTGTTGTTGTTGTTGTTGTTGTTGTTGTTGTTGTTGTTACTTACACTGTCACAGGTATCTGCTGCTGGCCTGACAGACAGTCCGTGTTGTTGTTGTTAGAGATCATAGATTCAAGATGGGAAATTATAAAGACATTGTGTAATATTACAGATACATGGGGAGAGATTACAGAGACACGGTTATAGATTACAGAGACAAAGTTGATAGATTACAGAGACACAAGGAGAGATTACAGAGGCATGTAGAGAGATTACAGAGATGAGAGAGATTACAGAGACACAAGAGATTATAGAGACATGAGGAGAGATTACAGAGACATAGCAAGAGATTACAGAGACAAGGTAAGAGATTACAGAGACACAAGGAGAGATTACAGAGACACAGGGAGAGATTACAGAGACAGGAGAGATTACAGAGACACGAGGAGAGATTACAGAGACATGAGGAGAGATTACAGAGATGAGGGGAGATTACAGAGACACAAGGAGAGTTTACAGAGACATGAGAGATTACAGAGACACAAGGAGAGTTTACAGAGACATGAGAGATTACAGAGACACAAGGAGAGTTTACAGAGACATGAGAGATTACAGAGGCACGGGGAGAGATTACAGAGACATGAGGGGAGATTACAGAGACACAAGGAGAGTTTACAGAGACATGAGAGATTACAGAGGCACAAGGAGAGATTACAGAGACACAAGGAGAGTTTACAGAGACATGAGAGATTACAGAGGCACGGGGAGAGATTACAGAGACATGAGGGGAGATTACAGAGACATGAGAGATTACAGAGATACAGGAAGAGATTACAGAGACACAGGGAGAGATTACAGAGACACAAGGAGAGATTACAGAGACATGAGAGATTACAGAGGCACAAGGAGAGATTACAGAGACACAAGGAGAGATTACAGAGACACAAGGAGAGATTACAGAGACATGAGAGATTACAGAGGCACAAGGAGAGATTACAGAGACACAAGGAGAGTTTACAGAGACATGAGAGATTACAGAGGCACGGGGAGAGATTACAGAGACATGAGGGGAGATTACAGAGACATGAGAGATTACAGAGATACAGGAAGAGATTACAGAGACACAGGGAGAGATTACAGAGACATGAGAGATTACAGAGATACAGGAAGAGATTACAGAGACACAGGGAGAGATTACAGAGACATGAGGGGAGATTACAGAGACATGAGAGATTACAGAGATACAGGAAGAGATTACAGAGACACAGGGAGAGATTACAGAGACACAAGGAGAGATTACAGAGACACGAGGAGAGATTACAGAGACATGAGGAGAGATTACAGAGATGAGGGGAGATTACAGAGACACAGGGAGAGATTACAGAGACACAGGGAGAGATTACAGAGACACAAGGAGAGATTACAGAGACACGAGGAGAGATTACAGAAATACAGGGAAAGATTACAGAGACAAATGAGAGATTACAGAGACACAGGGAAAGATTACAGAGACAGGGAGAGATTACAGAGACACAGGGAGAGATTACAGAGACACAAGGAGAGATTACAGAGACACAGGGAAAGATTACAGAGACAGGGAGAGATTACAGAGACACAGGGAGAGATTACAGAGACACAAGGAGAGATTACAGAGACACAAGGAGAGATTACAGAGACACAAGGAGAGATTACAGAGGCACGGGGAGAGATTACAGAGACATGAGGGGAGATTACAGAGACATGGGGAGATTACAGAGATACAGGAAGAGATTACAGAGACATGGAGAGATTACAGAGACACAGGGAGAGATTACAGAGACACAAGGAGAGATTACAGAGACACAGGGAGAGATTACAGAGACACGAGGAGAGATTACAGAAACACAGGGAAAGATTACAGAGACAAAGGAGAGATTACAGAGACACAGGGAGAGATTACAGAGACACAGAGAGATTACAGAGACACAAGGAGAGATTACAGAGACACAGGGAGAGATTACAGAGACCCAGGGAGAGATTACAGAGACACAAGTAGAGATTACAGAGACACAGGGAAAGATTACAGAGACACAAGGAGAGATTACAGAGACATGAGGGGAGATTACAGAGACATGGGGAGATTACAGAGATACAGGAAGAGATTACAGAGACACAGGGAGAGATTACAGAGACACAAGGAGAGATTACAGAGACACAGAGAGAGATTACAGAGACACAGAGATTACAGAGACACAAGGAGAGATTACAGAGACACATGGAGAGATTACAGAGACACAGGGAGAGATTACAGAGACACAAGGAGAGATTACAGAGACACAGGGAGAGATTACAGAGACACAGGGAGAGATTACAGAAACACAGGGAAAGATTACAGAGACAAAGGAGAGATTACAGAGACACAGGGAGAGATTACAGAGACACAGAGAGATTACAGAGACACAAGGAGAGATTACAGAGACACAGGGAGAGATTACAGAGACACAAGGAGAGATTACAGAGACACAGGGAGAGATTACAGAGACACAAGGAGAGATACATAGACATGAGGAGAGATTACATAGACATGAGGAGAGATTACAGAGAGACAGGGAAAGATTACAGAGACACGAGGAGAGATTACAGAGACATGGTGAAATGTGGTGAGTTGTTACACACTCACAATTCATACCTTTAAAGCAAAGTTAGATGGCTCACCTCACTGCATGTGAAAATATGTTGCTTGCTAGTTGTACTGTTTGTGAATACAACTAAAACAAACTCACTCACTCACTCACTCACTCACTCACTCACTCACTCAATCACTTAATCACTCACACACCACACACACACACACACACATTGCTGACAGTAACAAGAATGGATAGTCAATGTGTGTCCAGAATATGACACTGGAATAGCTAAACACAGTGACATCTTCTGACGCTCACAGCTCAATTCTGACACTGGGAAATGCATCATGGGAGACCCAGTAGAGTAGTGCACAGTGTCTATGGCATCTCAGGATGTGCACAGGACAAGTATGCCTCTTCAGCTGCCACTGTGTGGACTTGCGCATCAGAACATCAAGATTTCACATCATGTTGGTCCATTGTCCCTTATTTCAGAAAGTTAGAACATATCTTACCAGATGTCGGCTTCCCTCCTCGTGTAGGGATTTACAAGCTCGGCTTGCATGCATGCATGTCTACGTGGATTTTCTTTCCCCATTGCCTTCTTGTACGAACAAGGTTGGGAATTAAGGGATAGAATCTCAGTGGAGAAATATATCTGTTTATGCTGTATACACAGATAGAATCTCAGTGGATAGATAGAATCTTAGTTGAGAATTATCACTGTTTGTGCTATTTCTAGAGATACAATCTAGTGGAGAAATAGAATCTCATTGGAGAAGTACCACTGTTTGTGCTGTATCTAGAGATAATATCTCAGTGGAGAAATATCACTGTTCTGTATCTAGAGATAGAATCTCAGTGAAGAGATAGAATCTCAGTGGAGAAATACCACTGTTTGTGCTGTATCTAGAGAAGAATTGCAGTGAAGAAATGTCACTGTTTATGCTGTATACACAGATAGAATCTCAGTGGAGAGATAGAATTTCAGTGGAGAAATACCACTGTATGTGCTGTATCTAGAGATAGAATCTCAGTGGAGACATAAACATGTTTGTGTTGTATCTAGAGATAGAATCTCAGTGTAGAAATATACATGTTTGTGCTGTATCTAGAGATAGAATCTCAGTGTAGAAATACAAATGTTTGTGCTGTATCTAGAGATATAATTTAAGTGGAGAAATACCACTGTTTGTACTGTATCTAGAGATAGAATAATAGTGGAGAAATGCCACTATTTGTATTGTATCTAGAGATAGAATCTAAGTGGAGAAATATCACTGTTTGTGGTGTATCTAGAGATAGAATCTCAGTGGAGAAATATTACTGTTTGTGCTGTATCTAGAGATAGAATCTCAGTGGAGAAATATCACTGTTTGTGCTGTATCTAGAGATAGAATCTCAGAGGAGAAATATAAATGTTTGTGCTGTATCTAGAAATAGAATCCCAGTGTAGAAATACAAATGTTTGTGCTGTATCTAGAGATAGAATCTAAGTGGAGAAATATCACTGTTTGTGCTGTATCTAGAGATAGAATCTCAGTGGAAAAATATAAATGTGTGTGCTGTATCTAGAGATACAATCTCAGTGTAGAAATACAAATGTTTGTGCTGTATCTAGAGATAGAATCTAAGTGTAGAAATATCACTGTTTGTGGTGTATCTAGAGATAGAATCTCAGTGGAGAAATATCACTGCTTGTGCTGTATCTAGAGATAGAATCTCAGTGGAGAAATATAAATGTGTATGCTGTATCTAGAGATAGAATCTCAGTGGAGAAATACAAATGTTTGTGCTGTATCTAGAGATAGAATCTCAGTGGAGAAATGCCACTATTTGTATTGTATCTAGAGATAGAGTTTAAGTGGAGAAATATCACTGTTTGTGCTGTATCTAGAGATAGAATCTCAGTGGAGAAATACAAATGTTTGTGCTGTATCTAGAGATAGAGTTTAAGTGGAGAAATATCACTTTTTGTGCTGTATCTAGAGATAGAATCTCAGTGGAGAAATACAAATGTTTGTGCTGTATCTAGAGATAGAATCTCAGTGGAGAAATGCCACTATTTGTATTGTATCTAGAGATAGAATCTAAGTGGAGAAATATCACTTTTTGTGCTGTATCTAGAGATAGAATCTCAGTGGAGAAATGCCACTATTTGTATTGTATCTAGAGATAGAATCTAAGTGGAGAAATATCAATGCTTGTGCTGTATCTAGAGATAGAATCTCAGTGGAGAAATATAAATGTTTGTGCTGTATCTAGAGATAGAATCTCAGTGGAGAAATATCATTGCTTGTGCTGTATCTAGAGATAGAATCTCAGTGGAGAAATATCAATGCTTGTGCTGTATCTAGAGAAGAATCTCAGTGGAGAAATATCACTGCTTGTGCTGTATCTAGAGATAGAATCTCAGTGGAGAAATGCCACTATTTGTGCTGTATCTAGAGATAGAATCTCAGTTGAGAAATATAAATGTTTGTGCTGTATCTAGAAATAGAATCTCAGTGTAGAAATATACATGTTTGTGCTGTATCTAGAGATACAATCTCAGTGTAGAAATACAAATGTTTGTGCTGTATCTAGAGATAGAATCTAAGTGGAGAAATATCACTGCTTGTGCTGTATCTAGAGATAGAATCTAAGTGGAGAAATATCACTGCTTGTGCTGTATCTTGAGATAGAATCTCAGTGGAGAAATATCACTGTTTGTGCTGTATCTAGAGATAGAATCTCAGTGTAGAAATATCACTGTTTGTGATGTATCTAGAGATAGAATCTCAGTGGAGAAATATCACTGTTTGTGCTGTATCTAGAGATAGAATCTCAGTGGAGAAATATCACTATTTGTGTGTATCTAGAGATAGAATCTCAGTGGAGAAATATCACTATTTGTGTGTATCTAGAGATAGAATCTCAGTGGAGAAATGCCACTATTTGTGTTGTATCTAGAGATAGAATCTCAGTGGAAAAATATCACTGTTTGTGCTGTATCTAGAGATAGAATCTCAATGGAGAAATATAAATGTTTGTGTGTATCTAGAGATAGAATCTCATTGGAGAAATGCCACTGTTTGTGCTGTATCTAGAGATAGAATCTGAATGTAGACATATCACTATTTGTGTGTATCTAGAGATAGAATCTCAGTGGTGAAATATCACTGTTTGTGTTGTATCTAGAGATAGATTCTCAGTGTAGAAATATCACTGTGTGTGCTGTATCTAGAAACAGAAACTCAGTGGAGAAATGCCACTATTTGTGATGTATCTAGAGATATAATTTCAATGGAGAAATATCAGTGTTTGTGTAGAATCTAAGTGGAGAGATAGAATCTCAGTGGAGAAATATCTTGTTTGTACTGTATCTAGAGATAAAATCTCAGTGGAGAGATAGCATCTCAATTGACAAAATATCAGTGTTTGTGCTGTATTTAGAGATACAATCTCAGTGGAGAAATAGATTCTCATTGTAGAAATATCATTATCTATAGATAAAATCTCAGTGTAGAAATTTCAATATGTGTGCTGTATCTAGAGATAGAATTTCAGTGGAGAAATATCTTGTTTGTACTGTTTAGCCGAGTTTAGTTTAGTCGACGGATCACCATCACGGCACACGGGTGTAACCCATAAGTGCTTCGTTCTACTCCTAACTCAAGCCTGTGTCCAGAGAATCTCAGCTCAGTGCATGAACTCCGTAGCACCAGCGAGGATCCTGAAATACTTTGGGTAGATTTTTAACTCAAAATTTTGCCTGGGCAGCGCCGTTAGGCTACTCTTTTTCGATTTCCAACTGCCAAGGGATTTTTTACGTGCGCAACACTACATACGGGCGTCCGATCGAACTACACAGAGACCAGGAAATTGTTTTTACTAGAAGTCCACGTGAAAAGATTTTTTAAAAGCCCGGTACTCACCGGGGCTTGAACCCGGGACCTCCAGCACTCGAGGTGGACACCATACCTCGAGACCACTCAACCCCCTGTGTTGAACCTGGAGCATTTCTGTTGAACCCCCACTCAACCTCCTGATTGTGCTGTATCTGGAGATAGAATCTCAGTGGAGAAATATTACTTTTATTGCTATATGCACAGATAGAATCTCAGTGCAGAAATATCATTGCTTGTGCTGTATACACAGATAGGTTCTCAGTGGAGAGGTAGCATCTCAGTGGAGAGATAGATTCTCAGTGGAGAAATATCATTGTGCTGTATCTAGAGAGAGAATCTCAGTTGAGAGATATTGTTTGTGCTGTTTACACAGATTCTAAGTGGAGAAATATTTGTTGTGCTGTATCTAGAGATAGAATCTCAGTGGAGTAATGTACAATAGTCTTTGTAGGTCATGAGTGAAGGTCTTGGTGGATCATGCACAGAAATGCTTGGTCATGTGTGGTTTATATATGATTGTATTTGGGTTTATATATGATTGTATATGTATGAGTTTATATATGATTGTATTTATCTGGGTTTATATATGACTATATGTGTAGGTTTATATATGATTGTATTTGTGATTGAATATATGTAGGAGTTTATATATGATTGTATATGTGTGGGTTTATATATGATTGTATATGTGTGGGTTTATATATGATTGTATATTTGTGGGTGTATATATGATTGTATATATGTGGGTGTATATATGATTGTATATGTGTGGGTGTATATATGATTGTATATGTGTGGGTGTATATATGACTGTATATGTGTGGGTGTATATATCATTGTGTATGTGTGGGTGTATATATGACTGTATATGTGTGGGTGTATATGATTGTATATGTGTGGGTGTATATATGATTGTATATGTGTGGGTGTATATATGAATGTATATGTGTGGGTGTATATATGATTGTATATGTGTGGATTTATATATGATTGTATATGTATGGGTTTATAATGATTGTGATTGTATATGTGTGGGTGTATATATGATTGTATATGTGTGGGTGTATACATATGATTGTATATGTGTGGGTGTATATATGATTGTATAAGTGTTTGTAGTCAGGTCTTAGTCAGATATGACTGAGCTACCGTATAACAGTAGACGGTACTACCTGGTTTCTGTTAGCGCCGAACGTTGGGCGGCGCTTACCAAACCCGACACCCCACATTGTGCCAACGGCTTCGGGCGGAAGAGCGCAATTGGGAGGGTACAAGCCTTACCCTGGTGCGAGGAAATGCAAGCTAAAGACAAAATTGTCATGGCAGGGCAGACCAGGCCCTAAGCCTTGGTTGGCGACTGGTCTAGGATCGAAGCTCCGACAGGCGGACAGTTAGAGCATTGCTTTGCTGATCCGGCAGCTTCTGCAGCTTGTCTTGTTCCAGATGTAGGGGTGTTACCTTTCCTCTGGAGTGAACTAGGCAGGCCGAGAGAGGGATCATGCTGCATGGGCAACACATGATCTCTATATTTTAGCCCAGGCTTTGTGCTATGGAGTCACACACCAAGCGTTTGAGACGTAAGATGGTGCATGATGGTGGAAATGACCACGTGTTCACATGCACCCACTGTGAACGGACATTTACAGCGCAAATTGGCCTTATCAGTCACACTCGCTACCGCCATAGTTAAAAGTTATTATGCCTTTTTAAAGCACAAACTATCGTCTGTCAAGACGGCAAGGTGCCAATGGAATGGAATAAGTATTTGTGGATGAATCAATCATGTGCATGCCGGAAAGCGTGGGCGGTCATGACTCGCCATTTCACTCGATCACCAGTGTCGTGGATCAGCTCAGTGTTCCTGTCTCGTCCATGCCATGTGGCTAAGCCATCCAGGTATTTTCCTCTCGGTCTTCCTCTTGGTCTGTTCCCCTCGATCTTGCCAGTTGTCACTAAGTTCTCCAATCCATTTCTTCTCATAACATGTCCAAAAAATTTTGACTGTCTACGTCTAATTACTCTAATCAGTTTACGATGTTCATTTGTCTCCTGTAGTGTGACAAGACCGCCGGGGCTTGGTCTGGTTTGCCACGATAGATAATTATCCCCAGCCTTTGCTCCAACCACCTCAATAGAACTCTACATCTACCAGGCCCCACACAAGCCGGGACAGCTGGACCTCCCCTCCCTCACCTAGGGTTTCCTACCCCAAGGGGGCTCGGACAAGACATCAGTCATATCACTGCACAAAGTCATAGCTAAGAGAACAAAAATTTAATTCTGAACTAAGTCAACCACAACACAGAGAAGGATGGCTGAAAGCCAGACTAGAAGATACTATGTACAATAGCAGATATGCAGATGAGTATTCTTCATCATGGAGGCGGACGATAGCTCGTGCGGTTGTCCTGTCGTGGTAGTGACTCACCCAGGCTCCTCCAGTGGTCCGGAACTCCAAGGTCTGCTGCCTCTCCAAAGTTCCCTCTTCACACAGAGAACCAATCAAGGGCTGATCAAGCGCAGTACCACTGCCTGACTGACACTGCACCGATGAACAAGGATCCTTCCTTGCTGTCGTACTATTTCACTCGTCACACTCCTGATGAAGTCTGGGCCGACCCTAGAACATTAGCGGTCTCCCACTTGCAGAAAAAGTACATGTAGCACCGTATCCAAATACACAAGAGCCTGGTCACTCTTCTATCTCATAAGTGACCCACACACTGATAAGTCACCTACAACATGAGCGGTTGCTCCACATGAACACAAAACGTCACTGGCAAAGTCTATCAGGTGACACACTTCACCTTATTTCCATGTCCTTGGATCAATAGATCTTCACACAGTATCATGTAACTACCCTGATCGAAGGGTATCAATCACAACCTAGCATACACTGTCAACAGTTCACCACGTTGGCATGAGGTAGCTCCCTACCTTAACAACCATGTCAACAGTTCACCACGTTGGAATGAGGTAGCTCCCTACCTTCACAAACATGTCACTCTGGTGTTCCCACCACATATGTACTCAATGTCTTAGGTCACTGGACCACCTGTTGGCTTCAAAAAGGTAAACCAATGTAGAAACACTATTCAAGCATAAATGATACACGGTGTCCCATGACAACCCAGCCGGGCCGGAAGCATAACAGAGTCCATGATGACCGGTAACAATGATCACTTGGCTCAACTTGAAAGTTCACGACCTTGTAATCACCAAGGTTTACACTGAGTTTGAATTTCACCAGTGCTTCACTGGCTAGAATCACCAGACGTTTCAGTGTTGGATCCCCTCGGGATCGTATGACACTCGTCGGACTCTTGGCGGAGGTCCTAACCTAGACCTACCGACATCTTCAGCACTCAGCTCCTTCCAACATTGATCTCGCAGAATCAGAAGACCACTCCCAGTATGGCCTCAATCAACTTCTTGATAGGCACTGGAATGAGTGGGCCCATAGAGCTCATGGTGAAGCTCTTGAATCTTCTTCAGTATAGCACTAACAGATCCTGAAACACGGAGAGGTTGGTGTGAGTACTCAACTACAACAAAGACTAACAGCATCTCCACCATGTCACCTGCCTCTCAGACATTCCTCATGTCTACCAACATGAGTATGAGATCATCACATCATAGATCTACTAGTAATCATAATGTATAGGCATAATGATATTAGAGAAAGCAATAGCACACCTGTTCAGTCAAGTCACACTTCTGGGCTACATATAACCCCTAGCACCAGAGTCGACTGTATGACTCTGTCAAAGCATCTTTCACCTGGTGCCAGTCCAATCCTGTTTCACCTTCCATCATCAATCAACATATACACCTACTTCCCTTTCAGTGTAGTGATTACTTTATCGAGAAGGTGTCCAGCCGGACATCGTTTTCCTGACAGACTCATCAATTCACCAATCCGTTAACCCATGGACTGATCAATTACACACATTAATAACTATATGACCATAATAAATTATACTCCTGATAATTCATTACTATAGTATTAACCAAGGAGAACTCATGAATTGTTACACTTAAATAACAAACTCATATCACAGCCATAGTGTCAGTTCTGGGATCCCTGTCCCAGATCCTGAGTTGCCCTTTTATTCACTGACTATCCTCCAGGTCAGTCATACCTGTGCCGGTCGAGCACAGCTTTGGTGGCCATCCACCAGTACACTTTCCCACAGCTACCGTGTACCTTGTCCCGTGACGACTTAAGTCACGACATCCAATGTAGCAAGCCTCCAGACTCTCCACCACCCCCACTCTGGCTCCACCTTTTTGGGGGGGTTTTCCCCCCTCATATACTACTACTTCACGGCAGTATTCCCAATACTCCATGAACCGAATCAGGGTTCCAGAAGAGTAGAATATTAGAGACAGAAACGGTTAGGTTCAACTCCTCGATCTATCTAGACCTAACAGCCTCGAATTACGGAGTGCCGCATCACCCCCGATCAGGTATGTTCAACCATCGGATATGCTCGATCGCTTTGGGTCGGACCTGTAACCTAACGGGTTGGGCGTACCGGCCTACCTCCCAGTCGGCTACCTAGACATACGTAAGATGGAACACGCACGGTCATTCTAGCGGACGGACATGCACACAAGCAGTAACCATAGTATCATAAATACTTCCTATCACTGTTATCCTACCGATGTAAATCCATTCTGCTTACGCGGAATAACACTGCTATCTTCACACAGCAAATACACCACGGCCGCTCTCACCTTGATTCCTCGAAAAATCACCACCACTGATAGAACAAGTAAGTTACCATTCTGTCACGAAGCACATTACACATCTATAATAAGATCTAACTTATTATTTACAGCGTCTAGCATATCGCTGTAATGACTGACAAACTTCCTGCCTTGCATGTGTAATTAATAAACCAAACAAGTAACTACTACACACCTTGTAAAGAACCGGGATCTCCCTAGCACAACGCAGTAATAATATATATATCACTGTCCCTGCCACTCATTTGTAAACAATCAGTTAACAAATATATCTATCTAAACACATGGGATTTTCCCCAGTCCTCGAAAGCACATCGTTCGGCCTACTTTATTTACACACTTCTCGCTGTGGAATAAGGCTTGGTCCGTCAGGTAACACATTACGTCGCTGATCGATAAAGGCTACTTAAATATGCAGACAGCCAGCTGTAAAGTGTAACGCTACGCGACTACTCATTTCCAACGGCAATTAATTCGTTCGGGGAGGTCGGCACGGCATAAAGACATAAGTTAAACAATAGAATAAGTATTCTACTAACCTGTGATTGAACAATCACAAACTCGACTGCAGATGTCCGCTCTGGCCGCGCATATTGACATCAAAATTACAGCAGCCCTATGGCTGTGATCTGTCTACGCTGAGGTCCGGCTGGCGACTGATCACGACAAACTCAGTGCGCCTTCAACTTGTCTACACGGGCCGCGTGAATTCCATGATTCATGGAGAAAACCAGAGTCACGATACGTTCTTCCAACCCGTGCTGCATGAAGCACTCGTGAACCTAGAGATCTTGACCACGTACGCACTTGGGGGAACATTCTAGATTTTTCTATAAATAACTAGAATAGTGCCGCCCCGCACTACTTTTCTAGGGAAATCCCCTATTAATTGATATTAATTTCAAGGGAGACCAACGCATCGCACTCCCTTCAAAGGGATATTATGCAGAGATCTGCCGATCTGTAGGCGTTTCGTCACATGTAGTACTTGGTCATTGGTTTTTCTGTCTGTCCATGGTATTCTTTGCATTTTCCTCAGAAACCTCATTTCTGCAGCCATCAGATGCTTTTCAGCTTGACTGCTCATTGTCCAAGTTTCACATCCATACAAAAGAACAGGCTCTATGTATCCCCTCAACACTCTTTTTCTCGTTTCAATTGACATCTTCTTATTGGTCAGAATGTTTTTCATCTTGCTAAAGGCTACTTTCGCCATGGCGATTCTTGTTCTAATCTCTTCAAGGCATCTCCCATCAGATGTTTTATAACTGTTCCAAGATAATTGTACCGATTCACTTGTTGAAGAATATTTCCATTTACTTGTATATTACATTGTGGCACTTCTTCCTTCCTACTGACGACCATAACCTGAGTCTTTTTACAATTTAATTCTAACCCCAGTTGCTCACTGTGTAAAATAACCGCATCTACTAATTGTTGCAGGTCCTGCTCATTGTCTGCAATTAATACTGTATCATCTGCATATCTAATGTTATTGATGTTTCGTCCTCCAATGCTGATTCCATTTAGGTCTTCTACATTTCTGAAAATATTTTCACTGTATAGGGAAAAAAGATCTGGAGACATTACACATCCCTGCCTAACACCTCTCTTAATTGGCTGATACTGTCCCACTTCATTATCAATCCTTATTGCAGCTTGTTGTTTCCAATATATGTTTTTTATAAGTCTAATGTCTTTCCCATCAATTTGTAGATCTGCAAGCATATCCACCATGCTGACATGTCTAACGCTATCAAAAGCCTTTGTATAGTCAATAAAGCAAAGATGTATATCCTTGTTTACTTCTATAGCACGTTCAATAACTGTTCGCAGCATATACACAGCATTTACTGTACCCTTTCCTTCTACAAACCCGCATTGTTCTTCCCCTATTTCAGGTTGTATCTTCTTCCTCATTCTTTGCATGATAATTCTTAGCAAAATCTTTGTGATGTGACTCATTATACTAATTGTTCTATGTTGATCACATTCCAAGGTTCCTGATTTCTTTGGGATTGCAATAAATATAGAGTTACATAATTCAGGAGGTATATCTCCAGTATCATATAATGTGTTCAGCAGTCTGGTGACTTGATCTAGTCCAAATTCTTCTAAAGCTTTAATCATTTCTGTTGTGATGTTATCTGCACCGGGGGCCTTGCCAGCTTTCATATGCTTAAGAACATTTCGAACCTCCATCTCCAAAATTGACGGTCCTTCATTATTAAATCTAATATCATACTGTTCGTCTCTGTTATCATCATAAAGGTGTTTCACATAATCTGTCCATACCTGTAGAATCTGGTCTTTTTCTATTATGATTTTGCCATCTTCAGTTTTTAGACACCCGGTTGATGTACTTGTTCTTTTATTAGTAAGTTCCTGAATTCTTTTGTGCACTAATTTGGTATTTTGACTGTTGTGTTGGCTTTCAATTTCTAAGCACTTTTCCTCAAGCCATGCTTCTTTTGTCTCCTTACATAATGTTCTGACTTGTCTGTGAATTTCTTCATATTTGACAGAATTATTTTTGCTGAGTCTTCTTGTTTCCATGAGGTGTAAAATTCCTTCAGTCATCCATTTCTTACGACCCACCTTGTTTAATTTTGGAATAGTTGTTTCTGCAGCCACATTGATTGAATTCTTCAACGTTTCCCATTGATCATCCACATCCTGGAATAGGATCTCTAGATCAGACAAAATTTCAAATCTGTTCTGTACTTCTATGTTGAATTTGTTTTGTATTTCCTTGTCATTACTCAATGTACACAAATCATATTTAGTGTTTCCTGTTATCTACTTGACTTTCTTCAACTTTATCCTCAATGTTCCTGTGAGTAATCTGTGGTCACTATAACAATCAGCACTGGGAACTGTTTTTGCTATTGTTAATGCGTTTCTAAATCTTCTGCTAATCAGAATGTAGTCAATCTGATTTCTAATCCTGGTATCAGGACTCCTCCATGTCCATAATCTTCTAGGGTGTTGTTTGAACCAGGTGTTTCCTACAATCATTTCCTGTTCTTTTGCCCACTCTACGAGTCTATATCCTCTTTCATTTCTCTCTCCTAAACCATAGTTTCCTACTGTGTATCTATCTCCTTGATTTCCTACTTTTGCATTGAAGTCCCCTATTATGATGTTTATTTCTGCATTTTTACATTTCTTTAAGGCAGACTCAATGTCATTATAAAATTCTTCTACACTATCTTCACTGGATTCTCCTGTTGGGGCATATACTTGAATAATATTTATGCTAAAAGGTCTGCCACTTAATTTAACTAGTAGAACTCTGTCCGACACGGCCCAATATCCTTGAATAGATTTTGATGTTTTCCGGTCCAGAATAATTGCCACTCCCCTATGACGATCTTCACCTCCAGAATAAATAATCTTGAAATCTTCTTCTATCTTGATGCCTGCTCCTGTCCATCTCGTTTCGCACATACCTAAAATATTAATTTTTTCCCTTTCAATTTCTTGTTTTATGTTTTCTAATTTTCCATCGTTGTTTAACGTCCTAACGTTCCAAGTTGCTAATTTTAACGTCTCTGTCCTTGTCTTGCGATGATCGGTCTTTAAGCGAATCATGATATACTAGGCACTTTTAAAGAGGTAGTTTGCCGTTGCTTTCCTCTATGGCAGTGACCTTACTGGTCGGAGACCGCAGCCATTGACTCAAGACGAGTTCCTTTGCCTGCCGTCGTGTAAATCGAGGCCATGACCCACAAATATCTGTCGGCTGCCCTCAAAATTACATCCACCACCTGCCTTCCGTGGCTTCTTTTGAAAACTTCCAATAAAAGGAATACAATATAACATCACATAATCCACAGGGAAACACTATTCACAGGGAATCCAAAGGAAATCACACGAAATCCAATGAAAAACACTAAATAGCGTCCCTCCGAAAAGTAACGCTTCATCTTGTCGCCATTGTACCGGAAGTTCTTGTGTATATATGGCTGTATATGTGTGGGTGTATATATGATTGTATATGTGTGGGTGTATATATGACTATGTGTGGGTGTATATATGATTGTATATGTGTGGGTGTATATATATATGATTGTATATGTGTGGGTGTATATATGATTGTACATGTGTGGGTGTATATATGATTGTATATGTGTGGGTGTATATATGACTATATATGATATTATATGTGTGGATGTATATGATATTATATGTGTGGATTTATGTATGATTGTATATGTGTGGGTGTATATATGACTGTATATGAATGGGTGTATATATGTCTGTATATATCGTTTCTTTACTTATTCAGTCTCTCGGTAGAGATTTGTTCGCAGCAGACGAGCAAATCTCCGGCGGGCCTATTCTCGCTGGTCGCGAGATCCGCACAGTGGAAGTATGGGAGATTTGCTTGCAAATAGACAGGCAATATCTCCTGCGGTAGCTATGGCGGACCTATTCCCGCTGGTCGCGGGGACCGCTATAAGTCAGGTGGGGAGTCTGACGATAGTGCACGCTTTACACAGGTCCGGACACTTGTGATTGACAGATGTGCGCGCCCTCATGGTCCGGGCTCGTACGAGGCCCTCACCTGTGGGGCATGGCTGAACGTCTCTAAGCCGTGTCCCTTGGGTGTCAGGGTCTGGCCATAACTCGCCACCGGCTCGTGGTGGTGAGGTCTCGGTGGATTGACGCTGAGCCGCCAGCGTCTGCAGCCTACCTTGTGCCAGACGTATTGGTTACCCATTCCTCTGGAATACACAAGACTAGGCCGAGGGAGGGGTCATGTCGTTTGGGCATCACATGATCTCTGAAGCTCTGCCCAGACATTGTGATGGAATATTGGCCATATTCCACTCACATACTTTAGTCTGTCAAGACTGCAAGGTGTCTACTACTATGTGTGGGTGTATATATGACTGTATATGTGTGGGTGTATATATGACTGTATATGTGTGGGTGTATATATGTCTGTATATGTGTGGGTGTATATATGACTGTATATGTGTGGGTGTATATATGACTGTATATGTGTGGGTGTATATATGTCTGTATATGTGTGGGTGTATATATGACTGTATATGTGTGGGTGTATATATGACTGTATATGTGTGGGTGTATATATGACTATATATGATTGTGTATGTGATCATATATGTGTGCTGTATGTGTGTCCATGTCAGGTTCTTCTTCTAGACTGTCTTCTCTTTTCATCTGCAGCTCGTTCTATTGGAGTTTCCATGTGATTGTGGCTGCCATGTTGGTTGTGTTACCATCAAAAAGGTCTTCAACAGCTCATCACAAACAGCAGGAGAATCATCCCATACAGCTGGAGAATAATCTCAAACAGCAGGAGAATCATCTCAAACAGCAGGAGAATCATCTCAAACAGCAGGAGAATCATCTCAAACAGCAGGAGAATCATCTCAAACAGCAGGAGAATCATCTCAAACAGCAGGAGAATCATCTCAAACAGCAGGAGAATCATCACCGGAAGCTCCCAGATCAACAAAACCATCACCGAACAGATGACCCGTCTGAGAAGTGGCGCAACCAAGAACAACAGCAAGAACACATGGACGGCAGAGAGACAGATGTGTGCGCCGTTGGTGAAGATGGGGATGGCAGGCTGAGGAAGCGGGAGGTTATGTTTGTTCAGAAATCCTAACTACAATAACCATTAGTGTTTGATAGAACGTCTGTCAGGTGCACAAATACTTATCTCATTTGTATTTTGTCTGGATGTTAGTTGTGGTTGTTGACTGATGTTGTCTGCTGACTGGTATTATCTGAGATTGTTGACTGATGATGTCTGATATTATTGACTGATGATTTTAGTTGACATTTTTGACTGATGATGTCTGAAATTATTGACTGATGATTTCTGAGTTTGTTGACTGATGATGTCTGCTGACATTGTGACTGATGATGTCTGCTGACATTGTTGACTGATGATGTCTGCTAAGATTGTTGACTGATGATGTCTGCTGAGATTGTTGACTGATGATGTCTGTTGAGTTTGTTGACTGATGATGTCTGAGATTGTTGACTGATAGTGTCAGTTGATATTGTTGACTGATGATGTCTGCTAAGATTGTTGACTGATGATGTCTGCTGACATTGTTGACTGATGATGTCTGCTGACATTGTTGACTGATGATGTCTGTTGAGATTGTTGACTGATGATGTCTGTTGAGATTGTTGACTGATGATGTCTGCTGACATTGTTGACTGATGATGTCTGCTGACATTGTTGACTGATGATGTCTGCTGAGATTGTTGACTGATGATGTCTGAAATTATTGACTGATGATGTCTGCTGACATTGTTGACTGATGATGTCTGTTGAGATTGTTGACTGATGATGTCTGTTGAGATTGTTGACTGATGATGTCTGCTGACATTGTTGACTGATGATGTCTGCTAAGATTGTTGACTGATGATGTCTGCTGACATTGTTGACTGATGATGTCTGCTGACATTGTTGACTGATGATGTCTGCTGACATTGTTGACTGATGATGTCTGCTGACATTGTTGACTGATGATGTCTGCTGACATTGTTGACTGATGATGTCTGCTGACATTGTTGACTGATGATGTCTGCTGACATTGTTGACTGATGATGTCTGCTGACATTGTTGACTGATGATGTCTGCTGACATTGTTGACTGATGATGTCTGCTGACATTGTTGACTGATGATGTCTGCTGACATTGTTGACTGATGATGTCTGAAATTATTGACTGATGATGTCTGCTGACATTGTTGACTGATGATGTCTGCTGACATTGTTGACTGATGATGTCTGCTGACATTGTTGACTGATGATGTCTGTTGAGATTGTTGACTGATGATGTCTGTTGAGATTGTTGACTGATGATGTCTGCTGGGATTGCTGCTGGCATTCTTGTATGGTTTGACTGCTGAGTTTGTTGTTTGGGAATGGAGATCTGATGATAAGTTGTACATTCCCTTTACATTGTCACTCGTTTGTAGTCTCAAGCTTGAAGAAGCAGCACTAGAAGGTTGTTGTCTCTCTCTGTACGTACATTGGAGGTATATGACATAAGTGGGATAGTTGTTATAAGGTCATTGATGTCTCTCTGTGTACGTACATTGGAGGTATATGACATAAGTGGGATAGTTGTTATAAGGTCATTGATGTCTCTCTGTGTACGTACATTGGAGGTATATGACATAAGTGGGATAGTTGTTATAAGGTCATTGATGTCTCTCTCTATACGTACATTGGAGGTATATGACATATGTGGGATAGTTGCTAGAAGGTTGTTGTCTCTCTCTGTACGTACATTGAAGGTATATGACATAAGTGGGATAGTTGTTATAAGGTCATTGATCTCTCTCTCTATACGTACATTGGAGGTATATGACATATGTGGGATAGTTGCTAGAAGGTTGTTGTCTCTCTCTGTACGTACATTGAAGGTATATGACATAAGTGGGATAGTTGCTAGAAGGTTGTTGTCATTCTGTGTACGTACATTGGAGGTATATGACATAAGTGGGATAGTTGTTATAAGGTCATTGATGTCTCTCTGTGTGTGCATACATTGAAGGTATATGACATATGTGGGATAGTTGCTAGAAGGTCATTCATCTCTCTCTCTATACGTACATTGGAGGTATATGACATATGTGGGATAGTTGCTAGAAGGTTGTTGTCTCTCTCTGTACGTACATTGGAGGTATATGACATAAGTGGGATAGTTGCTAGAAGGTTGTTGTCATTCTGTGTACGTACATTGGAGGTATATGACATAAGTGGGATAGTTGTTATAAGGTAATTGATGTCTCTCTGTGTGTGCATACATTGAAGGTATATGACATATGTGGGATAGTTGCTAGAAGGTCATTGATCTCTCTCTCTATACGTACATTGGAGGTATATGACATATGTGGGATAGTTGCTAGAAGGTTGTTGTCTCTCTCTCTGTACATACATTGGAGGTATATGACATAAGTGGGATAGTTGCTAGAAGGTTGTTGTCATTCTGTGTACGTACATTGGAGGTATATGACATAAGTGGGATAGTTGTTATAAGGTCATTGATGTCTCTCTGTGTGTGCATACATTGAAGGTATATGACATATGTGGGATAGTTGCTAGAAGGTCATTGATCTCTCTCTCTATACGTACATTGGAGGTATATGACATATGTGGGATAGTTGCTAGAAGGTTGTTGTCTCTCTCTGTACGTACATTGGAGGTATATGACATAAGTGGGATAGTTGCTAGAAGGTTGTTGTCATTCTGTGTACGTACATTGGAGGTATATGACATAAGTGGGATAGTTGTTATAAGGTAATTGATGTCTCTCTGTGTGTGCATACATTGAAGGTATATGACATATGTGGGATAGTTGCTAGAAGGTCATTGATCTCTCTCTCTATACGTACATTGGAGGTATATGACATATGTGGGATAGTTGCTAGAAGGTTGTTGTCTCTCTCTGTACGTACATTGGAGGTATATGACATAAGTGGGATAGTTGCTAGAAGGTTGTTGTCATTCTGTGTACGTACATTGGAGGTATATGACATAAGTGGGATAGTTGTTATAAGGTCATTGATGTCTCTCTGTGTGTGCATACATTGAAGGTATATGACATATGTGGGATAGTTGCTAGAAGGTCATTGATCGATCTCTCTATACGTACATTGGAGGTATATGACATATGTGGGATAGTTGCTAGAAGGTCATTGATGTTGCTCTGTGTACGTACATTGAATGTGGATGACATATGTGAGATTGTTTCTTGAAGGTCATTGATATCTCTCTGTGTATGTACAGTGTAGATGTATGACATATGTGGGCCAGTTGCTATAGGGTAATTGATGTCATTCTGTGTACATACATTGAAGGTGTATGACATATGTGGGGATAGTTGCTAGAAGATGACTGTGTACATACATTGAAGATGTATGACATATGTGGGGATAGTTGCTAGAAGATGACTGTGTACATACATTGAAGGTGTATGACATATGTGGGGATAGTTGCTAGAAGATGACTGTGTACGTACATTGAAGATGTATGACATATGTGGGGATAGTTGCTAGAAGATGACTGTGTACATACATTGAAGGTGTATGACATGTGTGGGGATAGTTGCTAGAAGATGACTGTACATACATTGAAGGTGTATGACATATGTGGGGATAGTTGCTAGAAGATGACTGTGTACGTACATTGAAGATGTATGACATATGTGAGGATAGTTGCTAGAAGATGACTGTGTACGTACATTGAAGATGTATGACATATGTGGGGATAGTTGCTAGAAGATGACTGTGTACGTACATTGAAGATGTATGACATATGTGAGGATAGTTGCTAGAAGATGACTGTGTACGTACATTGAAGATGTATGACATATGTGAGGATAGTTGCTAGAAGATGACTGTGTACGTACATTGAAGATGTATGACATATGTGAGGATAGTTGCTAGAAGATGACTGTGTACATACATTGAAGATGTATGACATATGTGAGGATAGTTGCTAGAAGATGACTGTGTACGTACATTGAAGATGTATGACATATGTGAGGATAGTTGCTAGAAGATGACTGTACATACATTGAAGGTGTATGACATATGTGGGGATAGTTGCTAGAAGGTGACTGTGTACGTACATTGAAGATGTATGACATATGTGAGGATAGTTGCTAGAAGATGACTGTGTACGTACATTGAAGATGTATGACATATGTGGGGATAGTTGCTAGAAGATGACTGTGTACGTACATTGAAGATATATGACATATGTGAGGATAGTTCTAGAAGATGACTGTGTACGTACATTGAAGATGTATGACATATGTGAGGATAGTTGCTAGAAGATGACTGTGTACATACATTGAAGGTGTATGACATATGTGGGGATAGTTGCTAGAAGATGACTGTGTACGTACATTGAAGATGTATGACATATGTGAGGATAGTTGCTAGAAGATGACTGTGTACGTACATTGAAGATGTATGACATATGTGAGGATAGTTGCTAGAAGATGACTGTGTACATACATTGAAGGTATATGACATAAGTGGAGATAGTTACTAGAAGGTAAATGATGTCTCTCTGTGTACGTACACTGAAGGTATTTGACATAAGTGGAGATAGTTGATAGGAGGTCATTGATGTCTCTCTGTGTACGTACACTGAAGGTATTTGACATATGTTGGGATAGTTACTAGAAGGTCTCTCTGTGTACATACACTGAAGGTATTTGACATAAGTGGAGATAGTTACTAGAAGGTAAATGATGTCTCTCTGTGTATGTACACTGAAGATATTTGACATATGTTGGGATAGTTACTAGAAGGTAAATGATGTCTCTCTGTATACGTACACTGAAGGTATTTGACATATGTTGGGATAATTGCTAGAAGGTAAATGATGTCTCTCTGTGTACGTACACTGAAGGTATTTGACATATGTTGGGATAGTTACTAGAAGGTCTCTCTGTGTACATACATTGAAGGTATTTGACATAAGTGGAGATAGTTGATAGGAGGTCATTGATGTCTCTCTGTGTACGTACACTGAAGGTATTTGACATATGTTGAGATAGTTACTAGAAGGTAAATGATGTCTCTCTGTGTACGTACACTGAAGGTATTTGACATAAGTGGAGATAGTTGATAGGAGGTCATTGATGTCTCTCTGTGTACGTACACTGAAGGTATTTGACATATGTTGAGATAGTTACTAGAAGGTAAATGATGTCTCTCTGTGTACGTACACTGAAGGTATTTGACATAAGTGGAGATAGTTGATAGGAGGTCATTGATGTCTCTCTGTGTACGTACACTGAAGGTATTTGACATATGTTGAGATAGTTACTAGAAGGTAAATGATGTCTCTCTGTGTACGTACACTGAAGGTATTTGACATAAGTGGAGATAGTTGATAGGAGGTCATTGATGTCTCTCTGTGTACGTACACTGAAGGTATTTGACATATGTTGAGATAGTTACTAGAAGGTAAATGATGTCTCTCTGTGTACGTACACTGAAGGTATTTGACATAAGTGGAGATAGTTGATAGGAGGTCATTGATGTCTCTCTGTGTACGTACACTGAAGGTATTTGACATAAGTGGAGATAGTTGATAGGAGGTCATTGATGTCTCTCTGTGTACGTACACTGAAGGTATTTGACATATGTTGAGATAGTTACTAGAAGGTAAATGATGTCTCTCTGTGTACGTACACTGAAGGTATTTGACATAAGTGGAGATAGTTGATAGGAGGTCATTGATGTCTCTCTGTGTACGTACACTGAAGGTATTTGACATATGTTGAGATAGTTACTAGAAGGTAAATGATGTCTCTCTGTGTACGTACACTGAAGGTATTTGACATAAGTGGAGATAGTTGATAGGAGGTCATTGATGTCTCTCTGTGTACGTACACTGAAGGTATTTGACATATGTTGAGATAGTTACTAGAAGGTAAATTATGTCTCTCTGTGTACGTACACTGAAGGTATTTGACATATGTTGGGATAGTTACTAGAAGGTAAATGATGTCTCTCTGTGTACGTACACTGAAGGTATTTGACATATGTTGAGATAGTTACTAGAAGGTAAATGATGTCTCTCTGTGTACCTACATTGAAGGTATATGACATAAGTGGAGATAGTTACTAGAAGGTAAATGATGTCTCTCTGTGTACGTACACTGAAGGTATTTGACATATGTTGGGATAGTTACTAGAAGGTAAATGATGTCTCTCTGTGTACGTACACTGAAGGTATTTGACATATGTTGAGATAGTTACTAGAAGGTCATTGATGTCTCTCTGTGTACGTACACTGAAGGTATTTGACATATGTTGGGATAGTTACTAGAAGGTCTCTCTGTGTACATACATTGAAGGTATATGACATAAGTGGAGATAGTTACTAGAAGGTAAATCATGTCTCTCTGTGTACGTACACTGAAGGTATTTGACATATGTTGGATAGTTGCTAGAAGGTCTCTCTGTGTACGTACATTGAAATTGTATGGCCATGTTTGGGAGGAATTGAATACTCCATCTGCAATATAATATGTAATCTTTTTAATTTGATAAGTATCAATTACTTTTTTGCTTGCAGGAATTTATTGTGATTAATTGCTTCTTACTGAAATAGTTCTTTTAAAGAAAGTTGTTTAGAATGACTCAACAGTCAGCATTCTAGACAGTTTGACAGGTGATGTACATTACCATCCTAGATATGTTAATTGACATATATCCTACATGGACAATCTAGATATAACCTAGACAGATGTTCTACATAGGCAACCTAGACACATTCATCGAAAGGTTTGCTATATGGACAGTCTAGACACAGCTGTTGAAAAGTTTGCCATATGGAAAGTCTAGACATCAATTTAAAGGTTTCCTATATGGACAATAAGGCTTTTGATAAAGTGAGACATGTCAACATGATAAGGATGCTTGAAGATCTACAAATTGATGGAAAAGACCTTAGACTTGTAAAATACACATATTGGAAACAACAGGCTGCCATAAGAATTGATGACAACGTAGGTCTATATCAGCCTATTAAGAGAGGTGTGAGACAGGGATGTGTAATGTCTCCAGATATTTTTTTCCCTGTACAGCGAAAATATTTTCAGAAATATAGAAGATATGGAAGGAATCAACATTGGGGGAAGATGTATCAATAACATTAGATATGCAGATGATACAGTCTTGATTGCAGACAACGAACAGGACCTGCAACATTTAGTAGATGCGGTTGTTGCACACAGTGAACAACTAGGGTTAGAATTAAATTGTAAGGAGACACAGATTATGGTCGTCACTGGGAAGAAGGAAATACCACAATGTAATATACAAGTAAATGGGCATATTCTTAAACAAGTGAATCGGTACAGTTATTTCAGAACAGTAATAACATCTGATGGGAAATGCCTTGAAGAAATTAGAACAAGAATTGCCATTGCGAAGGTAGCCTTTTGCAAGATGAAAAACATACTGACCAATAAAAATATATCAGTTGAAATGAGAAAAAGAGTGTTGAAGTGCTACATAGAACCTATACTTTTGTATGGATATTAAGCGTGGACAATGAGCAGACAAGCTGAAAAATTTCTGATGGCTGTGGTAATGTAGTTTCTGAGGAAAATGCAAAGAATACCATGGACAGACAAAAACCAATGAGCAAGTCCTTCAAGAAACAAATGAAGATTGTAAACTGATTAGAGACATTAGATGTAGACAGTCAAAATGTTTTGGGCATGTTATGAGAAGAAATGAATTGGAGAACTTGGTGACTACTGGCAAGATCGAAGGGAAGAGAACGAATGAACGAACAAAAATTTTTATTTTCAAAGGGTTTAGAATTGGGCATGCAGGCCCGTCTGGCATTCTGCCCTTCTTTTCTATTTCCTCTCATACATTCTTTCATTCAACATCTCTTATGAGGCAAATCTTTGACAACAAAAGAACAATAAGCATTAAAACACATGAAAAATAATCATTAATACACTACTCACTGAGGCGATGTTTAACATGGACATTATAAATACCCAAGGAAGGCGTAACGTGCCATACATATGGGAATGTTTTTTGGCTAGTTGTCGTTCGAGATAATTTACCATTATTATTGTCTTTGTTATTGTTTTTTTTTTTATGGAGGCATGTAATCTGTCCTGAGGTAGTGTTAAAACGGGTTGCGACTGTATGTGTAATGATTGGTGGTGTCTTTGATTTATTGTTGACGATTGTTCCACAACTGAGTGGCAGAGTATGCTAAGCTTGTTTTATATAAGTATATCCTAGGTTTAGGGGCATGAAGTATATTTAGTCGTTCGCTATGTCTTGCGTTATATTTAAACAATAGCCAAAGGTAGTTTGGAGCATTTTGAAATAGGATTTTGTGAATTAGTTTAGTCTTATTAAAAAGTAGGCATTTGTGGAGAGGCAGTAACTGAAGACGTTCATGTAGGTTATAATTGTCTGTAAGCTTATCACCATTGATTAGACGCACTGCCATTTTCTGGAGTGAATAAAGTCGTTTTGTTATTGATTTGGAGCATCCATCCCAGATTGTGGAGCAGTAATCAATGTGTTTGTATGTGGGAAGTATAGAATATCTTTCTTGTGTTTTTGTCGAGGAAATATTTAATCTTGGCAACTTGGTATACTTTTTTTTAGCTATTTGTTTAACTAGAGCATGAACATGGGAATTAAAGGATAGATTTTGATCTATGATAAGACCCAGTGCCTTGTACTCGGTTACACTTTCTACAGGCGTGCTACCAATGTGCAGCTGAAGAGTTCTCTGCGAGTTTAGAGTGTGAAGTCTTTGCCTGGTTCCTGTTAACATAGTTTTTATTTTAGAAATGTTAATTTGCACGCGGTTTGCATGACTCCAGTTAACTAGGAAGACCGAGAAGTAAATACCTGTATGGCTTGGCCATGTAGCATGGTCGAGACAAGAACACAGAGCTGATCCACGACTCTGGTGATCGAGTGAGATGGCAGAACATGACTGCCCACGCTTATCGATATGGCATATGATGGATGGATGGATATGGACAATCTAGACACATCAGTCTAAAGGTTTGTTGAATAGACAGTCTAGACACATCTGTTGAAAGATTTGCTACATGGAAAGTCTAGACACATAAGTTAAAGGTTTGCTAGATGGAAAGTCTAGACACATCTGTTGACAGGTTTGCTTTAATAGACAGTCTAGACACATTTGTTGAAAGATTTGCTTTATGGACAGTCTAGACACATCAGTCTAAATGTTTGTTGAATAGACATTCTAGACCAGTGTTTCCTAACCTTTTTTGTGCTATGCCCTACCTAAGCCTTTCTAAAATTCTTATGGACCCCCCCTCCCCCTCCCCTCCCTTCCCACGTTACATATACATTATTTTTAATATTTAAAAATTGAATTGTTCACTAAAGAAACTTGAATGATAGGTTTTAGGAAGAAATCAATAGGAAATTATTGAGCAAACACAGTAAGTAAATTTTCAAAACATATAATGGAGAACTGTAATTCAAGTAGGAAATAATTTTAATGAAAGAATTTTCTATATTATTTTAATTATTAGTAATTATTTATTATTTAAATTTAGTGAGATCCTTGCGCTTGATGCTTGCTGCAAAGAGATGTTATGTCAAGTTCCAATTTAGTTAACTTCAATCTCAAGTCTGCCCGTTTTGTTATATCAGCTGATTTCTTCCATTTTCGAATTGTCCCCCTTAACAATCGAATTGCCCCCCTGTGGGGTGTGGGCCCCACGTTGGGAAACACTGGTCTAGACACATCTGTTGAAAGGTTTGCTTTATGGACAGTCTAGACACATTTGTTGAAAGATTTGCTTTATGGACAGTCTAGACACATCAGTCTAAATGTTTGTTGAATAGACAGTCTAGACACATCTGTTGAAAGATTTGCTACATGGAAAGTCTAGACACATCAGTCTAAATGTTTGTTGAATAGACAGTCTAAACACATCAATTTAAAGGTTTGCTACATGGACAGTCTAGACACATCAGTTAAAGGTTTGCTATATCGACAGTCTAGACATATCAGTTAAAGGTTTGCTATATAGACAGTCTAGACACATCAGTTATAGGTTTGCTATATGGACAGTCTAGACACATCAGTTAAAGGTTTGCTATATAGACAGTCTTGACACATCAGTTATAGGTTTGCTATATGGACAGTCTAGACATATCAGTTGAAAGGTTTGTTTCATATGGACTAGGGGCGAATCTGTTACCATATGTCAAACAGGACATGCATCAAATGTCACAATACCAGAACATGTAGCATATCATACATCAACTAGGACATGTTGCATCATATGTCAAACAGGACATGTGTAATATGTCAAATAGGACATGTTGTGTAATATGTCAAATAGGACATGTTGCATCATATGTCAAACAGGACATTTTGTGTAATATATCAAATAGGACATGTTGTGTCATATGTCAAATAGGACATGTTGTGTAATATGTCAAATATGACATGTTGTGTAATATGTCAAATAGGACATGTTGTGTAATATGTCAAATAGGACATGTTGTGTAATATGTCAAATAGGACATGGTGTGTAATATGTCAAATAGGACATGGTGTGTAATATGTCAAATAGGACATGTGTAATATGTCAAATAGGACATGTTGTGTAATGTGTCAAATAGGACATGTTGTGTCATATGTCAAATAGGACATGTGTCATATGTCAAATAGGACATGTGTAATATGTCAAATAGGACATTTTGTGTCATATGTCAAATAGGACATGTTGTGTAATATGTCAAATAAGACATGTTGTGTAATATGCCAAATAGCATATGTTGTGTAATATGTCAAATAGCATATGTTGTGTAATATGTCAAATAGGACATATTGTGTAATATGTCAAATAGGATATGTTGTGTAATATGTCAAATAAGACATGCTGTGTAATATGTCAAATAGGGCATGTTGTGTAATATGTCAAATAGGACATGTGTAATATGTCAAATAGGACATGTTGTGTAATATGTCAAATAGGACATGTTGTGTAATATGTCAAATAGGATATGTTGTGTAATATGTCAAATAGGACATGTTGTGTAATATGTCAAATAGGACATGTTGTGTAATATGTCAAATAGGACATGTTGTGTAATATGTCAAATAGGATATGTTGTGTAATATGTCAAATAGGACATGTGTAATATGTCAAATAGGACATGTTGTGTCATATGTCAAATAGGACATGTGTCATATGTCAAATAGGACATGTTGTGTCATATGTCAAATAGGACATGTTGTGTAATATGTCAAATAGGACATGTTGTGTAATATGTCAAATAGGACATGTTGTGTAATATGTCAAATAGGACATGTTGTGTAATATTCAAATAGGACATGTTGTGTAATATGTCAAATAGGACATGTTGTGTAATATGTCAAATAGGATATGTTGTGTAATATGTCAAATAGGAAATGTTGTGTAATATGTCAAATAGGATATGGTGTGTAATATGTCAAATAGGATATGTTGCATTATATGTCAAATAGGACATGTTGTGTAATATGTCAAATAGGACATGTTGTGTAATATTCAAATAGGACATGTTGTGTAATATGTCAAATAGGATATGTTGTGTAATATGTCAAATAGGATATGTTGTGTAATATGTCAAATAGGACATTTTGTGTAATATGTCAAATAGGATATGGTGTGTAATATGTCAAATAGGATATGTTGCATTATATGTCAAATAGGACATGTTGTGTAATATATCAAATAGGATATGTTGTGTAATATGTCAAATAGGACATGTATTGTATATCAGCCAGGACATGTATCATATATCAAACAGTTCAATATGTCAGGTCAGGACTGGTGGTGTCATATGTCTTACTGTAGAACATTGTCTTGTCTGATGTTACTGTAGAACATTGTCTTACTGTAGAACATTGTCTTGTCTTATGTTACTGTAGAACATTGTCTTGTCTGATGTTACTGTAGAACATTGTCTTACTATAGAACATTGTCTTGTCTGATGTTACTGTAGAACATTGTCTTACTGTAGAACATTGTCTTGTCTGATGTTACTGTAGAACATTGTCTTGTCTGATGTTACTGTAAAACATTGTCTTACTGTAGAACATTGTCTTGTCTTATGTTGCTGTAGAACATTGTCATGTCTGATGTTACTGTAGAACATTGTCTGGTCTGATGTTACTGTAGAACATTGTCTTACTGTAGAACATTGTCTTGTCTGATGTTACTGTAGAACATTATCTTGTCTGATGTTACTGTAGAACATTATCTTACTGTAGAACATTGTCTTACTGTAGAACATTGTCTTGTCTGATGTTACTGTAGAACATTATCTTGTCTGATGTTACTGTAGAACATTGTCTTACTGTAGAACATTGTCTTGTCTTATGTTACTGTAGAACATTGTCTTGTCTGATGTTACTGTAAAACATTGTCTTACCGTAGAACATTATCTTACTGTAGAACATTGTCTTGTCTTATGTTACTGTAGAACATTGTCTTGTCTTATGTTACTGTAGAACATTGTCTTACTATAGAACATTGTCTTGTCTGATGTTACTGTAGAACATTGTCTTACTGTTGAACATTGTCTTGTCTGATGTTACTGTAGAACATTGTCTTGTCTGATGTTACTGTAAAACATTGTCTTACTGTAGAACATTGTCTTGTCTTATGTTACTGTAGAACTTTGTCTTGTCTGATGTTACTGTAGAACATTGTCTTGTCTGATGTTACTGTAGAACATTGTCTTACTGTAGAACATTGTCTTGTCTGATGTTACTGTAGAACATTATCTTGTCTGATGTTACTGTAGAACATTGTCTTACTGTAGAACATTGTCTTGTCTGATGTTACTGTAGAACATTATCTTGTCTGATGTTACTGTAGAACATTGTCTTACTGTAGAACATTGTCTTGTCTTATGTTACGGTAGAACATTGTCTTGTCTGATGTTACTGTAAAACATTGTCTTACTGTAGAACATTATCTTACTGTAGAACATTGTCTTGTCTTTTGTTACTGTAGAACATTGTCTTGTCTTATGTTACTGTAGAACATTGTCTTGTCTTATGTTACTGTAAAACATTGTCTTACTGTAGAATATTGTCTTGTCTGATGTTACTGTAGAACATTGTCTTGTCTTATGTTACTGTAGAATATTGTCTTGTCTGATGTTACTGTAGAACATTGTCTTGTCTTATGTTACTGTAGAACATTGTCTTGTCTTATGTTACTGTAGAACATTGTCTTGTCTTATGTTACTGTAAAACATTGTCTTACTGTAGAATATTGTCTTGTCTGATGTTACTGTAGAACATTGTCTTGTCTTATGTTACTGTAGAATATTGTCTTGTCTTATGTTACTGTAGAACATTGTCTTGTCTTATGTTACTGTAGAACATTGTCTTGTCTTATGTTACTGTAGAACATTGTCTTGTCTTATGTTACTGTAGAACATTGTCTTGTCTTATGTTACTGTAGAACATTGTCTTACTGTAGAATATTGTCTTGTCTGATGTTACTGTAGAACATTGTCTTGTCTGATGTTACTGTAGAACATTGTCTTGTCTTGTTACTGTAGAACATTGTCTTACTGTAGAATATTGTCTTGTCTGATGTTACTGTAGAACATTGTCTTGTCTGATGTTACTGTAGAACATTGTTTTGTCTGATGTTACTGTAGAACACTGTCTTGTCTGATGTTACTGTAGAACACTGTCTTGTCTGACGATACTGTAGAACATTGTCTTGTCTGATGTTACTGTAGAACACTGTCTTGTCTGACGATACTGTAGAACATTGTCTTACTGTAGAACATTGTCTTGTCTGATGTTACTGTAGAACATTGTTTTTTCCTTTGTTACTGTAGAACATTGTCTTGTCTGGTGTTACTGTAGAACATTGTCTTGTCTGATGTTACTGTAGAACATTGTCTTGTCTGATGTTACTGTAGAACATTGTTTTGTCTGATGATACTGTAGAACATTGTCTTACTGTAGAACATTGTCTTGTCTGATGTTACTGTAGAACATTGTTTTGTCTGACGATACTGTAGAACATTGTCTTACTGTAGAACATTGTCTTGTCTGATGTTACTGTAGAACATTGTTTTGTCTGATGTTACTGTAGAACATTGTCTTGTCTGATGTTACTGTAGAACATTGTCTTGTCTGACGATACTGTAGAACATTGTCTTATCTGATGTTACTGTAGAACATTGTTTTGTCTGACGATACTGTAGAACATTGTCTTACTGTAGAACATTGTCTTGTCTGATGTTACTGTAGAACATTGTCTTGTCTGATGTTACTGTAGAACATTGTTTTGTCTGACGATACTGTAGAACATTGTCTTACTGTAGAACATTGTCTTGTCTGATGTTACTGTAGAACATTGTTTTGTCTGACGATACTGTAGAACATTGTCTTACTGTAGAACATTGTCTTGTCTGATGTTGCTGTAGAACATTGTTTTTTCCTTTGTTACTGTAGAATATTGTCTTGCCTGATGTTACTGTAGAATATTGTCTTGTCTTATGTTCCTGTAGAACATTGTCTTATCTGATGTTACTGTAGAACATTGTCTTACCATAGAACATTGTGTTTGACCATGTTCATTGCCTTTTTAATTTTAATTTCTCTGACTATAGTTGTGTGTTTTTGGATCTTTTAAAAACATGCTTGCTTTTATGCATGTTCTTGTAGATTATATGATTGCATAGTATGAGATTACAGTTTGGTTCTCTGTTTAACAATGACTTAATGATGTGAGATAATGTTTTGATTCTTGGCTTAACAATTATCAGATAAGATCATACTTTGATTCTTGGTTCAAGAATAAGATGAGATCATATACTTCTTGGTTGAACAATGATAAGATGAGATCACGTTTTGATGCAATAATGTTTTGATGAGATACGATCAACAATGATTTAATGAGATAAGATCAACATTGATTTAATGAGATGAGGTCAGATCAACATTGATTTAATGAGATGAGATAAGATCCTCATTGATTTAATGAGATGAGATAAAATGAACATTAATTTAATGAGATAAGCTCAGCATTAATTTAATGAGATGAGGCAAGATCAACATTGATATAATTAGGTCAGGTTAACATTAATTTAATGAGATCAGATGCATTAATTTAATTAGATAAGATAAGATCAGCATTGATTTAATGAGAGGAGATCAGATCAACATTGGTTTAATGAGATGATGAGATCAACATAATTTTATGAGATGTGATGAGATCAACATTGATTTAATGATATGAGATCAACATTGATTTAATAGATAAGATGAGATCAACATTGATTTAATAGATGAGATCAGATCAACATTGATTTATTGAGGTGAGATCAACATTGATTTAATAGATGAGATCAACAATGATTTAATGATATGAGATCAACAATGATTTAATAGATGAGATCAACATTGATTTAATAAATGAGATCAACATTGATTTAATGATATGAGATCAACAATGATTTAATAGATGAGATCAACAGTGATTTAATAGACGAGATCAACAATGATATAATAGATGAGATCAACAATGATATAATAGGTGAGATTAACATTGATATAATAGGTGAGATCAACGATGATATAATAGATGAGATCAACAATGATTTAATAGACGAGATCAACAATGATATAATAGATGAGATCAACAATGATATAATAGATGAGATCAACAATGATATAATAGATGAGTTCAACAATGATATAATAGGTGATATCAACATTGATTTAATGAGGTGAGATCAACATTGATTTAATAGATGAGATCAACATTGATTTAATGATATGAGATCAACATTGATTTAATAGATGAGATCAACATTGATTTAATAGATGAGATCAACAATGATTTAATAGACGAGATCAACAATGATTTAATAGATGAGATCAACAATGATTTAATAGATGAGATCTACATTGATTTAATAGATGATATCAACATTGATTTAATAGATTAAATCAACATTGATTTAATAGATGAGATCAGATTAACATTGATTTAATGAGATGAGATCAACAATGATTTAATGATATGAGATCAACATTGATTTAATGATATGAGATCAACATTGATTTAATAGATGAGATCAGATCAACATTGATTTAATGAGATGAGATCAACATTGATTTAATGAGATGAGATCAACATTAATTTAATGACGTGAGATCAACATTGATTTAATAGATGAGATCAACAATGATTTAATGATATGAGATCAACATTGATTTAATGATATGAGATCAACAATGATTTAATAGATGAGATCAACATTGATAAAATAGATGAGATCAACAATGATTTAATAGACGAGATCAACAATGATATAATAGATATCAACAACAATGATATAATAGGTGAGATCAACATTGATTTAATGAGGTGAGATCAACATTGATTTAATGAGGTGAGATCAACATTGATTTAATGATATGAGATCAACATTGATTTAATAGATGAGATCAACATTGATTTAATAGATGAGATCAACAATGATTTAATGAGATGAGATCAACATTGATTTAATGACGTGAGATCAACATTGATTTAATAGATGAGATCAACAATGATTTAATGATATGAGATCAACAATGATTTAATGATATGAGATCAACATTGATTTAATGATATGAGATCAACAATGATTTAATAGATGAGATCAACATTGATTTAATAGATGAGATCAACAATGATTTAATAGACGAGATCAACAATGATATAATAGATGAGATCAACAATGATATAATAGGTGAGATCAACATTGATTTAATGAGGTGAGATCAACATTGATTTAATGATATGAGATCAACATTGATTTAATAGATGAGATCAACATTGATTTAATAGATGAGATCAACATTGATTTAATGATATGAGATCAACATTGATTTAATAGATGAGATCAACAATGATTTAATAGACAAGATCAACAATGATTTAATAGACGAGATCAACAATGATTTAATAGATGAGATCAACAATGATTTAATAGATGATATCAACATTGATTTAATAGATGAAATCAACATTGATTTAATGAGATGAGATCAACAATGATTTAATGAGATGAGATCAACAATGATATAATAGATGAGATCTACATTGATATAATAGATGAGATCTACATTGATTTAATAGATGAGATCTACATTGATTTAATAGATGATATCAACATTGATTTAATAGATGAAATCAACATTGATTTAATAGATGAGATCAACAATGATTTAATAGATGAGATAAACAATGATTTTATAGATGAGATCAACAATGTTTTTATAGATGAGATCAACAATGACAATTGACATTGAGAGTAGGTGAAGTGTGTGTCCTAAGTCAGATGTCACACTGACAGTAGGTGATGTGTGTGTGTCCCAAGTCAGATGTCACTCTGACAGTAGGTGAAGTATGTGTGTCCCAAGTCAGATGTGACACTGACAGTAGATGAAGTGTGTGTGTCCCAAGTCAGATGTGACACTGACAGTAGATGAAGTGTGTGTCCTAAGTAAGATGTCACACTGACAGTATGTGGAGTGTGTCCTAAGTCAGATGTCACACTGACAGTAGGTGATGTGTGTGTGTCCCAAGTCAGATGTCACACTGACAGTATGTGGAATGTGTGTCCTAAGTCAGATGTCACACTGACAGTAGGTGAAGTATGTGTGTCCTAAGTCAGATGTGACACTGACAGTATGTGGAGTGTGTGTCCTAAGTCAGATGTCACACTGACAGTAGGTGATGTGTGTGTGTCCCAAGTCAGATGTCACACTGACAGTATGTGGAGTGTGTGTCCTAAGTCAGATGTCACACTGACAGTAGGTGAAGTATGTGTGTCCTAAGTCAGATGTGACACTGACAGTAGGTGAAGTATGTGTGTCCCAAGTCAGATGTGACACTGAGAGTAGATGAAGTGTGTGTCCTAAGTCAGATGTCACACTGACAGTATGTGGTGTGTGTGTCCTAAGTCAGATGTCACACTGACAGTATGTGAAATTTGTATGCCACCTCGGGCATGAACCTTGGTTGTGCCAGATCATAAAGTTGATCGTCAATGATTGACACAAATGGTCAAAATATGTGAGCTGAAATTTAGTTATTTTAAAATAATTTCATTTATAATTGATTAATTTTTAGGTTTGTTTAGCAACTTTTAGCTGATGTATTTGTGTTGTAGCCAGTATATTTATGCAGGTGAGATCATAATGACACAATTGTATTTGTTTATTTTTACTGGTACATTCAGATTATGAATTCGTTTGTACAAGATTTTGGAGTTTGATTTCAGTTGTAATATTTGTTTAATCCCTTCCTCTATTGTTTGTAGTTTTCTTCTTTGTGATTGTATCTAGTTTTGATATATTTTGTCATATTTTTTCTAGTTCCCTTCTGTGTGTGACAGTGTCTAGTTCTGTACTGACTTGGTTCTCCTTGAATAATCATATTGTCAACACTCCAACACCAACTGTAAATCTGTGTTCAGAGACGGTGGAAAGAACGCAGGCAATGAATTAGCTGGGGATACGGTTTGATCGAAGCCTTGCTTATAATGAGCACATAGACCAGGTGATAACAAAGGCCAAGCGGGGGTTGGCTGCGATGCGGGTGATGGCGGCAGCAAACTGAGCAGCGCCATCTATGTCTTCTATACGAAGGGCTGGTCATGTCTGTTTTTGAGTATGCGATGGCAATCCTGACTCTCAGCTGTAAGCGGATGGAAAGGATACAGAATGAAGCTATGCGCATTATTCTTGGATGTACAAGAGATACAGCATGCAGGGCAATGCGCTACTTTCTTGATTTTCCAACCATTGAAGACAGAATACAAATCTGCAGAGCTCACGCCTACCTCAGAGTTAATGCAAACACACAACATCCACTGCATAGTGAAATTATGAAGGTGAAGGGCAGCAGGTTAAAAAGAGGACGGTCGTGGATGGGTCAAGCCGAAGACATTCTTCAACAGGTGTGTTCACTTGAGGACTTAGAACCTGGCGAGGAGTGGGTACAAGTGCCAACAGATTTCTGCACATCCTTTTCAGTTTGCATCCAACTAGACAGAAAATGCAGACAAGAAAACCCGGCAGCTGTGGAGGCAGAAGTACAAGCGTTGATTTTCGAGAATTCGTTAAACGGTGATGCTGTCATCTACACAGATGGGTCGGTCGTCCGACATGTGAGAAGCTCATGGGCCTTTATGTATTCATACATAGACTGTCATACACAGAGACTGTCATACACAGGGACTGTCATACACAGGGACTGTCATACATATGTGGTATTCATACATAGAGACTGTCATACACAGGGACTGTCTTACACATGTGGCATTCATACATAGAGACTGTCATACACAGGGACTGTCATACACGTGTGGTATTCATACACAGAGACTGTCATACACATGTGGTATTCATACACGAGGACTGTCATACACATGTGGTATTCATACACAGAGACTGTCATACACAGAGACTGTCATACACAGGGACTGTCATACACAGGGACTGTCATACACATGTGGTATTCATACACAGAGACTGTCATACACATGTGGTATTCATACACAGGGACTGTCATACACATGTGGTATTCATACACAGAGACTGTCATACATAGAGACTTGTCATACACAGGGACTGTCATATACATGTGGTATTCATACATAGAGACTGTCATACACATGTGGTATTCATACACAAGGACTGTCATACACATGTGGTATTCATACACAGGGACTGTCATACACATGTGGTATTCATATACAGGGACTGTCATACACATGTGGTATTCATACACAGGGACTGTCATACACAGGGACTGTCATACATAGAGACTGGCATACGCATGTGGCATTCATACATAGAGACTGTCATACACAGGGACTGTCATACACATGTGGTATTCATATACAGAGACTGTCATACACATGTGGCATTCATACACAGGGACTGTCATACACAGGGACTGTCATACATAGAGACTGGCATACGCATGTGGCATTCATACATAGAGACTGTCATACACAGGGACTGTCATACACATGTGGTATTCATATACAGAGACTGTCATACACATGTGGTATTCATACACAGGGACTGTCATACACAGGGACTGTCATACACATGTGGCATTCATACACAGGGACTGTCATACACATGTGGTATTCATACACAGGGACTGTCATACACAGGGACTGTCATACACAGGGACTGTCATACACATGTGGCATTCATACACAGGGACTGTCATACACATGTGGCATTCATACACAGGGACTGTCATACACAGGGACTGTCATACACAGGGACTGTCATATATATGTGGTATTCATACATAGAGACTGTCATACACAGGGACTGTCATACACATGTGGTATTCATACATAGAGACTGTCATACACAGGGACTGTCATATACATGTGGTATTCATACATAGAGACTGTCATACACAGGGACTGTCATATACATGTGGTATTCATACATAGAGACTGTCATACACAGGGACTGTCATATACATGTGGTATTCATACATAGAGACTGTCATACACAGGGACTGTCATACACAGGGACTGTCATACACAGGGACTGTCATACACATGTGGTATTCATACATAGAGACTGTCATACACAGGGACTGTCATACACATGTGGTATTCATACATAGAGACTGTCATACACAGGGACTGTCATATACATGTGGTATTCATACATAGAGACTGTCATACACAGGGACTGTCATATACATGTGGTATTCATACATAGAGACTGTCATACACAGGGACTGTCATATACATGTGGTATTAAATCAAATCAAATCAAATCAACTTTATTAGGGTCACAAATTGGGCGTGCAGGCCCGTCTTACATTCGGCCCTTCCAATCACTCGTCTTTAGTTCATCAAGAGCATTATACATTTACATAGGAAGATAAAATAAACATTGTGAAATGAATGTTGTAAACATAAACAAGGCTAATTACCATGTTATGAAGCCCATCTCCCACCTATCCATACATCACCCCACCCACACAACACCCCCACCTACCGACACACACGCGCACCAAGGGACACATACACACCCCCACCTACCGACACACACGCACACCAAGGGACACATACATACCCCACCAACCGATCCATCCCCCTCCCGCACATCCCCCACCCACACACACTGCCCTCGCCTGATCCCCCAACCAAAACACACTCGCCACCCACAAACATTCCCCCACCAACCCACACATCCCCCACCCACACACACTGCACTCACCTGATCCCCCAACCAAAACACACTCGCCACCCACAAACATTCCCCCACCAACCCACACATCCTACGCCCATCCACATACACATACTACCCCACACATCCTCTCCCCACCCACACCTCAAACCACCCATCCCCCAGCCACATCTCCATCGACAACATATTCCCCACCCATGCACACAATCCCCCACCAACCCACACATCGCACATCCACTCACACATTCTCAAACCATACACACACATCCCCACCAACTGACATGTCCCTACCCCCACCCCACACACACACACACACACACATCTCTCTAACCACCCATACATCCCCAATCCACTAACACACACCCCACCACCCACACTTACAACTTCCACCCACCCACACATGCCTTAACCTAATCCCCCACCACACAATCCCCCACCCGCACATCACATACACCTCCTACCATGCACTATTCCCAACCCACGCACCACACACACACATATCCCTCACCAACACATCCCCACTTACACACCACACACATATCCCCCACCCAGATACCACACAATATTCCCACCCACACAGATACCCTTACCCATCCACCCCACATACCCCCACTCACACACCACAAAAATCCCCCACCCACACACACATACCTCACCCACACAATATCCCCAACCAACACACCACACACCTCTCCCCACCCACACATGCATTCCCTACCCGTCCACCAACACACACTCACTCACGCATACATCCTCCACTACGCACCCACACACCCCCCCCCCCCCCCCCAACCAAACATCTCTCGATCACAATACCCCTACCCCACACACATCCTCCACCCACTCACACATCCCACCCCGACACATACAACTCCCTCACCCACTTACACATCCCTAAGCCACTCACACACCCCACCCACACATTCCCCATCCAACACACACATCTCCCACCAACACTCCCCCACATACTTCCCCCAACCACCACAATCCCCTACTCACCCATACATATACCCCACACATAAGTACATTCCCCGCACCCATCACACACATCCCCCACACCACACACTATCCTCCACCCATACCACCACAAACATACCCTCCACCCACACATCATTCACACATCCCCCACCAACACACCGCACACATATCTCAAACCCACACACCATACACTTCTCCCCACCCGCCCTTGCATCCCCAATCCACCCAACACAATCCCCTACCCACACAACCCCGCCTCCTACACATACTTCCTCAAACCGTCCACACATCTCCACCCACATAAACACACATCCCCTGCATCCGTCCCATACACATATCCTCCACCCATACACACATCCCCCACACCCATTCCAACACCCCTACTTTCACCCCCACACATCCATCCACACATCCCACCAACACCCACAAATACCACTACCCACCAAAACCCACACACCCCAACCCATCCAAACGCATACCCCCACCCACACACCCCCCACCCACACACCCACTACCCACACATATCCCCACACTCACACACATCCTCCACATACACTCACACTTCCTCACATCTAGACACATACAAAATGTCTCACGTTAGTATTGAAACTAGTATGAAGAAACTCCCACACTTTACTCACACATATACACTGACACTTGTCATGAGCAGTCTCATAAAAATGTTAAACATGGAGAAAAATGTGTACATAAAATGTATGTGACGTAAAAATAGTGATGCTCTCTCTCTCTCTCTCTCTCTCTCTCTCTCTCTCTCTCTCTCTCTCTCTCTCACACATTCACTCACTCTCACGCTCACACATTCACTCTTTCGCTCATTCATTCACTCTCCCGCTCATTCACTCTCCCGCTCACTCATTCACTTTCCCGCTCACTCATTCACTTTCCCGTTCACTCATTCACTCTCCCGCTCACTCATTCACTCTTCCGCTCACTCATTCATTCTCACGCTCACTCGTTCTGTCTCTCATTCACACTCACTGACTCTCTCACTCAAACTACAGTAATGAACATTAGTTTATATTATGCATGATAAAATCAAATGGTATTTAACTGATAATATGACAGATGAGAATACACAAACATATGGATTCGCGTGTTACATAACATGCGTGTTACATGACATGAATCTGCTCAGCTCTCTCTCTCTCTCTCTCTCTCTCTCTCTCTCTCTCTCTCTCTCTCTCTCTCTCTCTCTCTCTCTCTCTCTCTCTCTCTCTCTCTCTCTCTCTCTCTCTCTGTATTCTTTCATATACACACACTCACACGCATGCACGCGCTCACACACATACACTAACACATCAACTCTCCCACTGTCTAACTCTCTAACACACAATCCTTCACACACACACACACTCACTCTCTCAATCACACTCTCTCACACATACACATGAACGCATGCACATGAACGCACGCACGCCTACATTCCCTCACTCACTCTCACACATACACGTACGAATGCATGCACTGACACATTCCCCCACCATTTCTCGCTCAATCACTCTCTCCACACACACGCATGCACATGCGCACACACGCATTCACTCTCTCCCTCTCTCTAACACCCACTTTCTCTCTCTCTCTCTCTCTCTCTCTCTCTCTCTCTCTCTCTCTCGCTCCCACACGCACACACATATATAGTGAACAATTATAGTTAAACAATTATAATGAACAATTATACTGAACAATTATACCAGTAAATGAATTATGGTGGCATATAGTCGGTATGGATTAAGTATTGAAAGAGTTTTCGGTTAAATGTGTAGGGACTCATTGGAGTTTTCATATCTGGAGGCAGATCATTCCATAAGTGAGCACCAGAATAGGCGAAACATGTTTTGTATAGGTCCAATCTAGGCTTTGAGACATGTAACAAATTTACTTGCTGTTCATTGCATTAGATTGAATCAGCGGCAGAAGATACTCTGGGGTATTTTGAGATATAATTTTATTCACTAATTTGGCTTTGTTGAAAAGGAAGCGCTTTTGTAGTGGTAGATGATTGTACAAATTACTACTTTCAACGTGCTTTATGCCAGAAACCAGACGAATAGCTCGGTTTTGTAGAGAACATAGTCGTTTTAAATTAGATTTAGGGCAACCATCCCAAACTGTGGAACAGTAATCGAGATGTGATTGGATATAGCATGTATAGAATATTTTTCGTGTGCTTTCGTCCAGGAAGTGCTGAATTTTAGCAAGTTGGTAAACTTTTTGTGCTATTTTCTTGGTAAGAGCGTGAACATGAGAGCTCCAGTTCAAATGGCTGTCTATTAAAAGCCCTAGTGTTTTATGTTCAGTCACGTTAACTATAGGTAACATGCCCATGCGGAGTTCGAGCAGTGATCCAGTTATGGCTAGTGTCTGTAGTTTTTGTCTGGTCGTTATTAGCATGGATTTGGTTTTGTCGATGTTAATTTGCATGCGGTTTTCATTGCTCCATCTAGTAAGATTATCAAGTTCCTTTTGTAAAGAATTCTCTAATTCACTACGGTTTTCTTGACTAGTATATATAGTACAGTCGTCTGCAAATAGATCACAAGTTGTATTGATATATAAAGGAAGATCATTAATATAAACTGCAAAAAGCAGCGGACCTAGTATTGAGCCCTGAGGCACACCAATATTAAGCTGTGTGGGTCTTGATAGACAGTTGTTGAAGGACACGACTTGTTGCCTGTCGGATAGAAATGACGTAATTATGTTCACCATGTTGGTGCTTGTCTTCATTTGCTTTAGTTTTCTAATTAAAATATCGTGATCTACCATATCAAAAGCTTTTTTAAAGTCTACAAACACCGCTCCACAAATTCTACCGTTGTTGATGTTTAAGTGCCAGTTATCGGCCATTTTTGTTAGAGCACTATGGCAAGAATATTTAGGTCGAAACCCAGATTGACTGTTAATTATTAGATCATTGTTAATTAAATGGTGTAACGTTATTTTATGAATGTGTTTTTCTAGTGGTTTTGATAGCGACGATAGTAAGGAAATAGGTCTATAATTACCCAAAACACTATTATCGATTGAGCCATTTTTAATTAGCGGAAACACTTTAGCAATTTTAAATGCAGATGGAAAGTAGTTTTTGGCCAGGCACTGGTTATATATGAACGTTAAGGACTCGCTAATGACTGGTGCAGCACAACGAAGAATTCTATTACTGATACCATCTAGGCCGTGTGAGTTTGTTGATTATTCATACATGTATGAATTCATACATAGAGACTGTCATACACAGGGACTGTCATACACAGGGACTGTCATACACATGTGGCATTCATACATAGAGACTGTCATACACAGGGACTGTCATACACATGTGGCATTCATACATAGAGACTGTCATACACAGGGACTGTCATACACAGGGACTGTCATACACATGTGGTATTCATACATAGAGACTGTCATACACAGGGACTGTCATACACATGTGGTATTCATACATAGAGACTGTCATACACATGTGGTATTCATACATAGAGACTGTCATACACAGGGACTGTCATACACATGTGGCATTCATACATAGAGACTGTCATACACATGTGGCATTCATACACAGAGACTGTCATACACATGTGGTATTCATACATAGAGACTGTCATACACATGTGGTATTCATACATAGAGACTGTCATATACAGGGACTGTCATACACATGTGGTATTCATACATAGAGACTGTCATACACATGTGGTATTCATACATAGAGACTGTCATACACATGTGGCATTCATACATAGAGACTGTCATACACAGGGACTGTCATACACATGTGGTATTCATACATAGAGACTGTCATACACATGTGGTATTCATACATAGAGACTGTCATACACATGTGGCATTCATACATAGAGACTGTCATACACATGTGGCATTCATACATAGAGACTGTCATAACATAGAGACTGTCATACACAGGGACTGTCATACACATGTGGTATTCATACACAGAGACTGTCATACATAGAGACTGTCATACACAGGGACTGTCATACACATGTGGCATTCATACACAGAGACTGTCATACATAGAGACTGTCATACACAGAGACTGTCATACACATGTGGTATTCATACATAGAGACTGTCATACACATGTGGTATTCATACATAGAGACTGTCATACACATGTGGTATTCATACATAGAGACTGTCATACACATGTGGCATTCATACATAGAGACTGTCATACACATGTGGTATTCATACACAGAGACTGTCATACATAGAGACTGTCATACACAGGGACTGTCATACACATGTGGCATTCATACACAGAGACTGTCATACATAGAGACTGTCATACACAGAGACTGTCATACATAGAGACTGTCATACACATGTGGCATTCATACATAGAGACTGTCATACATAGAGACTGTCATACACAGGGACTGTCATACACATGTGGTATTCATAGATAGAGACTGTCATACACAGGGACTGTCATACACATGTGGTATTCATACATAGAGACTGTCATACATATGTGGCATTCATACACAGAGACTGTCATACACAGGGACTGTCATACATAGAGACTGTCATACACATGTGGTATTCATAGATAGAGACTGTCATACATAGAGACTGTCATACACATGTGGTATTCATACATAGAGACTGTCATACACATGTGGTATTCATACATAGAGACTGTCATACACATGTGGTATTCATACACAGAGACTGTCATACACATGTGGTATTCATAGATAGAGACTGTCATACACATGTGGTATTCATACACAGAGACTGTCATACACATGTGGTATTCATACACAGAGACTGTCATACACATGTGGTATTCATACATAGAGACTGTCATACACATGTGGTATTCATACACAGAGACTGTCATACACATGTGGTATTCATAGATAGAGACTGTCATACATAGAGACTGTCATACACATGTGGCATTCATACATAGAGACTGTCATACACATGTGGTATTCATACACAGAGACTGTCATACATAGAGACTGTCATACACAGAGACTGTCATACACATGTGGTATTCATACATAGAGACTGTCATACACATGTGGTATTCATACACAGAGACTGTCATACACATGTGGCATTCATACATAGAGACTGTCATACACATGTGGTATTCATACACAGGGACTGTCATACACATGTGGTATTCATACATAGAGACTGTCATACACATGTGGTATTCATACACAGGGACTGTCATACATAGAGACTGTCATACACATGTGGTATTCATACATAGAGACTGTCATACACATGTGGTATTCATACATAGAGACTGTCATACACATGTGGTATTCATACATAGAGACTGTCATACACATGTGGTATTCATACATAGAGACTGTCATACACATGTGGCATTCATACATAGAGACTGTCATACACATGTGGTATTCATACATAGAGACTGTCATACACATGTGGCATTATACATAGAGACTGTCATACACATGTGGTATTCATACATAGAGACTGTCATACACATGTGGTATTCATACATAGAGACTGTCATACACATGTGGCATTCATACACAGAGACTGTCATACATAGAGACTGTCATACACGGGGACTGTCATACACATGTGGCATTCATACACAGAGACTGTCATACATAGAGACTGTCATACACAGAGACTGTCATACATAGAGACTGTCATACACATGTGGCATTCATACATAGAGACTGTCATACATAGAGACTGTCATACACAGGGACTGTCATACACATGTGGTATTCATAGATAGAGACTGTCATACACAGGGACTGTCATACACATGTGGTATTCATACATAGAGACTGTCATACATATGTGGCATTCATACACAGAGACTGTCATACACAGGGACTGTCATACATAGAGACTGTCATACACATGTGGTATTCATACATAGAGACTGTCATACACATGTGGTATTCATACATAGAGACTGTCATACACAGGGACTGTCATACATAGAGACTGTCATACACATGTGGTATTCATACATAGAGACTGTCATACACAGGGACTGTCATACACATGTGGCATTCATACATAGAGACTGTCATACACATGTGGTATTCATACATAGAGACTGTCATACACATGTGGTATTCATACATAGAGACTGTCATACACATGTGGCATTCATACACAGAGACTGTCATACACAGGGACTGTCATACATAGAGACTGTCATACACATGTGGTATTCATACATAGAGACTGTCATACACAGGGACTGTCATACACATGTGGCATTCATACATAGAGACTGTCATACACATGTGGCATTCATACATAGAGACTGTCATACACATGTGGTATTCATACATAGAGACTGTCATACACATGTGGCATTCATACACAGAGACTGTCATACACATGTGGCATTCATACATAGAGACTGTCATACACATGTGGTATTCATACATAGAGACTGTCATACACATGTGGTATTCATACATAGAGACTGTCATACACATGTGGCATTCATACATAGAGACTGTCATACACATGTGGTATTCATACACAGAGACTGTCATACACATGTGGCATTCATACACAGAGACTGTCATACACATGTGGTATTCATACATAGAGACTGTCATACACATGTGGTATTCATACATAGAGACTGTCATACACATGTGGCATTCATACACAGAGACTGTCATACACATGTGGCATTCATACATAGAGACTGTCATACACATGTGGTATTCATACATAGAGACTGTCGTACACATGTGGTATTCATACATAGAGACTGTCATACACATGTGGCATTCATACATAGAGACTGTCATACACATGTGGCATTCATACATAGAGACTGTCATACACATGTGGTATTCATACACAGAGACTGTCATACACAGGGACTGTCATACATAGAGACTGTCATACACATGTGGCATTCATACATAGAGACTGTCATACACATGTGGTATTCATACACAGGGACTGTCATACACATGTGGTATTCATACATAGAGACTGTCATACACATGTGGCATTCATACATAGAGACTGTCATACACATGTGGTATTCATACACAGAGACTGTCATACACAGGGACTGTCATACATAGAGACTGTCATACACATGTGGTATTCATACATAGAGACTGTCATACACATGTGGTATTCATACATAGAGACTGTCATACACATGTGGTATTCATACATAGAGACTGTCATACACAGGGACTGTCATACACATGTGGTATTCATACATAGAGACTGTCATACACATGTGGCATTCATACATAGAGACTGTCATACACATGTGGTATTCATACATAGAGACTGTCATACACATGTGGCATTCATACATAGAGACTGTCATACACATGTGGCATTCATACATAGAGACTGTCATACATAGAGACTGTCATACATAGAGACTGTCATACACATGTGGCATTCATACATAGAGACTGTCATACACATGTGGCATCATACATAGAGACTGTCATACACATGTGGTATTCATACATAGAGACTGTCATACATAGAGACTGTCATACACATGTGGTATTCATACATAGAGACTGTCATACACATGTGGTATTCATACATAGAGACTGTCATACACATGTGACATTCATACATAGAGACTGTCATACACATGTGGCATTCATACATAGAGACTGTCATACACATGTGGTATTCATACATAGAGACTGTCATACATAGAGACTGTCATACACATGTGGTATTCATACATAGAGACTGTCATACATAGAGACTGTCATACATAGAGACTGTCATACATAGAGACTGTCATACATAGAGACTGTCATACATAGAGACTGTCATACACATGTGGTATTCATACATAGAGACTGTCATACATAGAGACTGTCATACACATGTGGTATTCATACACAGAGACTGTCATACACATGTGGTATTCATACATAGAGACTGTCATACACATGTGGTATTCATACATAGAGACTGTCATACACATGTGGCATTCATACATAGAGACTGTCATACATAGAGACTGTCATACACAGGGACTGTCATACACATGTGGTATTCATACATAGAGACTGTCATACACATGTGGCATTCATACATAGAGACTGTCATACATAGAGACTGTCATACACATGTGGTATTCATACATAGAGACTGTCATACACATGTGGTATTCATACATAGAGACTGTCATACATAGAGACTGTCATACACATGTGGTATTCATACATAGAGACTGTCATACATAGAGACTGTCATACATAGAGACTGTCATACACATGTGGTATTCATACATAGAGACTGTCATACATAGAGACTGTCATACATAGAGACTGTCATACATAGAGACTGTCATACACATGTGGTATTCATACATAGAGACTGTCATACATAGAGACTGTCATACATAGAGACTGTCATACACATGTGGTATTCATACATAGAGACTGTCATACATAGAGACTGTCATACACATGTGGTATTCATACATAGAGACTGTCATACACATGTGGTATTCATACATAGAGACTGTCATACATAGAGACTGTCATACATAGAGACTGTCATACATAGAGACTGTCATACACATGTGGTATTCATACATAGAGACTGTCATACACATGTGGTATTCATACATAGAGACTGTCATACATAGAGATTGTCATACACATGTGGTATTCATACATAGAGACTGTCATACACATGTGGTATTCATACATAGAGACTGTCATACATAGAGACTGTCATACACAGGGACTGTCATACACATGTGGTATTCATACATAGAGACTGTCATACACAGGGACTGTCATACATATGTGGTATTCATACATAGAGACTGCCATACACAGGGACTGTCATACACATGTGGTATTCATACATAGAGACTGTCATACACAGGGACTGGCATACACATGTGGCATTCATACATAGAGACTGTCATACACATGTGGCATTCATACATAGAGACTGTCATACATAGAGACTGTCATACACAGAGACTGTCATACACATGTGGTATTCATACATAGAGATTGTCATACACATGTGGTATTCATACATAGAGACTGTCATACACATGTGGTATTCATACATAGAGACTGTCATACACAGAGACTGTCATACACAGGGACTGTCATACACATGTGGTATTCATACATAGAGACTGTCATACACAGGGACTGTCATACATATGTGGTATTCATACATAGAGACTGCCATACACAGGGACTGTCATACACATGTGGTATTCATACATAGAGACTGTCATACACAGGGACTGGCATACACATGTGGCATTCATACATAGAGACTGTCATACATAGAGACTGTCATACACATGTGGTATTCATACACAGAGACTGTCATATACATGTGGCATTCATACATAGAGACTGTCATACACAGAGACTGTCATACACATGTGGTATTCATACATAGAGACTGTCATACACAGAGACTGTCATACATATGTGGTATTCATACATAGAGACTGTCATACACATGTGGCATTCATACATAGAGACTGTCATACATAGAGACTGTCATACACAGAGACTGTCATACACATGTGGTATTCATACATAGAGATTGTTATACACATGTGGTATTCATACATAGAGACTGTCATACACATGTGGTATTCATACATAGAGACTGTCATACACAGAGACTGTCATACACATGTGGTATTCATACATAGAGACTGTCATACACATGTGGCATTCATACATAGAGACTGTCATACACAGAGACTGTCATACACATGTGGCATTCATACATAGAGACTGTCATACACAGAGACTGTCATACATAGAGACTGTCATACACAGAGACTGTCATACACAGAGACTGTCATACACATGTGGCATTCATACATAGAGACTGTCATACATAGAGACTGTCATACACATGTGGCATTCATACATAGAGACTGTCATACATAGAGACTGTCATACACATGTGGCATTCATACATAGAGACTGTCATACACAGAGACTGTCATACACAGAGACTGTCATACACATGTGGCATTCATACATAGAGACTGTCATACATAGAGACTGTCATACACAGAGACTGTCATACACATGTGGCATTCATACATAGAGACTGTCATACACAGAGACTGTCATACATAGAGACTGTCATACATAGAGACTGTCATACACAGAGACTGTCATACATAGAGACTGTCATACATAGAGACTGTCATACACAGAGACTGTCATACACATGTGGCATTCATACATAGAGACTGTCATACACAGAGACTGTCATACATAGAGACTGTCATACATAGAGACTGTCATACACAGAGACTGTCATACATAGAGACTGTCATACATAGAGACTGTCATACATAGAGACTGTCATACACAGAGACTGTCATACATAGAGACTGTCATACACAGAGACTGTCATACACAGCGACTGTCATACACATGTGGCATTCATACATAGAGACTGTCATACACAGAGACTGTCATACACAGAGACTGTCATACACATGTGGCATTCATACATAGAGACTGTCATACACAGAGACTGTAATACACAGAGACTGTCATACATAGAGACTGTCATACACAGAGACTGTCATACACAGAGACTGTCATACACATGTGGCATTCATACATAGAGACTGTCATACATAGAGACTGTCATACACATGTGGCATTCATACATAGAGACTGTCATATATAGAGACTGTCATACACATGTGGCATTCATACATAGAGACTGTCATACACATGTGGTATTCATACATAGAGACTGTCATACACATTTGGTATTCATACATAGAGACTGTCATACACAGCGACTGTCATACACAGGGACTCTCATACACATGTGGTATTCATACATAGAGACTGTCATGCACATGTGGTATTCATACACAGAGACTGTCATACACATGTGGTATTCATACACAGAGACTGTCATACACAGGGACTGTCATACACATGTGGTATTCATACATAGACACTGTCATACACATGTGGTATTCATACATAGAGACTGTCATACACATGTGGTATTCATACATAGAGACTGTCATACACATGTGGCATTCATACATAGAGACTGTCATACACAGAGACTGTCATACATAGAGACTGTCATACATAGAGACTGTCATACATAGAGACTGTCATACAAAGAGACTGTCATACACAGCGACTGTCATACATAGAGACTGTCATACATAGAGACTGTCATACACATGTGGCATTCATACATAGAGACTGTCATACATAGAGACTGTCATACACATGTGGCATTTATACATAGAGACTGTCATACACAGAGACTGTCATACATAGAGACTGTCATACATAGAGACTGTCATACATAGAGACTGTCATACACATGTGGCATTCATACATAGAGACTGTCATACATAGAGACTGTCATACACAGAGACTGTCATACATAGAGACTGTCATACACATGTGGCATTCATACATAGAGACTGTCATACATGGAGACTGTCATACACAGAGACTGTCATACACATGTGGTATTCATACATAGAGACTGTCATACACATGTGGTATTCATACATAGAGACTGTCATACACATGTGGTATTCATACATAGAGACTGTCATACACATGTGGTATTCATACATAGAGACTGTCATACACATGTGGTATTCATACATAGAGACTGTCATACACATGTGGCATTCATACATAGAGACTGTCATACACAGAGACTGTCATACACAGGGACTGTCATACACATGTGGTATTCATACATAGAGACTGTCATACACATGTGGTATTCATACATAGAGACTGTCATACACATGTGGTATTCATACATAGAGACTGTCATACACATGTGGTATTCATACATAGAGACTGTCATACACAGAGACTGTCATACACAGAGACTGTCATACACATGTGGTATTCATACATAGAGACTGTCATACATAGAGACTGTCATACACATGTGGTATTCATACATAGAGACTGTCATACATAGAGACTGTCATACACAGGGACTGTCATACACATGTGGTATTCATACATAGAGACTGTCATACATAGAGACTGTCATACATAGAGACTGTCATACACAGGGACTGTCATACACATGTGGTATTCATACATAGAGACTGTCATACACATGTTTTATTCATACATATAGACTGTCATACATAGAGACTGTCATACACAGGGACTGTCATACACATGTGGTATTCATACATAGAGACTGTCATACATAGAGACTGTCATACATAGAGACTGTCATACACAGGGACTGTCATACACAGAGACTGTCATACACAGAGACTGTCATACACATGTGGCATTTATACATAGAGACTGTCATACATAGAGACTGTCATACACATGTGGCATTCATACATAGAGACTGTCATATATAGAGACTGTCATACACATGTGGTATTCATACATAGAGACTGTCATACACATTTGGTATTCATACATAGAGACTGTCATACACAGAGACTGTCATACACAGGGACTGTCATACACATGTGGTATTCATACATAGAGACTGTCATGCACATGTGGTATTCATACACAGAGACTGTCATACACATGTGGTATTCATACACAGAGACTGTCATACACAGGGACTGTCATACACATGTGGTATTCATACATAGAGACTGTCATACACATGTGGTATTCATACATAGAGACTGTCATACACATGTGGTATTCATACATAGAGACTGTCATACACATGTGGTATTCATACATAGAGACTGTCATACACATGTGGCATTCATACATAGAGACTGTCATACACAGAGACTGTCATACATAGAGACTGTCATACATAGAGACTGTCATACATAGAGACTGTCATACACAGCGACTGTCATACATAGAGACTGTCATACATAGAGACTGTCATACACATGTGGCATTCATACATAGAGACTGTCATACATAGAGACTGTCATACACATGTGGCATTCATACATAGAGACTGTCATACACAGAGACTGTCATACATAGAGACTGTCATACATAGAGACTGTCATACATAGAGACTGTCATACACATGTGGCATTCATACATAGAGACTGTCATACATAGAGACTGTCATACACAGAGACTGTCATACATAGAGACTGTCATACACATGTGGCATTCATACATAGAGACTGTCATACACAGAGACTGTCATACACATGTGGTATTCATACATAGAGACTGTCATACACATGTGGTATTCATACATAGAGACTGTCATACACATGTGGTATTCATACATAGAGACTGTCATACACATGTGGTATTCATACATAGAGACTGTCATACACATGTGGTATTCATACATAGAGACTGTCATACACATGTGGCATTCATACATAGAGACTGTCATACACAGAGACTGTCATACACAGGGACTGTCATACACATGTGGTATTCATACATAGAGACTGTCATACACATGTGGTATTCATACATAGAGACCGTCATACACATGTGGTAGTCATACATAGAGACTGTCATACACATGTGGTATTCATACATAGAGACTGTCATACACAGAGACTGTCATACACAGAGACTGTCATACACATGTGGTATTCATACATAGAGACTGTCATACATAGAGACTGTCATACACATGTGGTATTCATACATAGAGACTGTCATACATAGAGACTGTCATACACAGGGACTGTCATACACAGGGACTGTCATGCACATGTGGTATTCATACATAGAGACTGTCATACATAGAGACTGTCATACATAGAGACTGTCATACACAGGGACTGTCATACACATGTGGTATTCATTCATAGAGACTGTCATACACATGTGGTATTCATACATAGAGACTGTCATACATAGAGACTGTCATACACAGGGACTGTCATACACATGTGGTATTCATACATAGAGACTGTCATACATAGAGACTGTCATACATAGAGACTGTCATACACAGGGACTGTCATACACATGTGGTATTCATACATAGAGACTGTCATACATAGAGACTGTCATACATAGAGACTGTCATACACATGTGGTATTCATACATAGAGACTGTCATACACAGAGACTGTCATACACAGGGACTGTCATACACATGTGGTATTCATACATAGAGACTGTCATACACAGAGACTGTCATACATAGAGACTGTCATACACAGGGACTGTCATACACAGGGACTGTCATACATAGAGACTGTCATACAGAGAGACTGTCATACATAGAGACTGTCATACATAGGGACTGTCATACATAGAGACTGTCATACATAGAGACTGTCATACACAGGGACTGTCATACACAGGGACTGTCATACATAGAGACTGTCATACATAGAGACTGTCATACACAGGGACTGTCATACACATGTGGTATTCATACATAGAGACTGTCATACACATAGACTGTCATACACAGGGACTGTCATACACATGTGGTATTCATACATAGAGACAGTCATACACAGAGACTGTCATACATAGAGACTGTCATACACAGGGACTGTCATACATAGACACTGTCATACATAGAGACTGTCATACATAGAGACTGTCATACACAGGGACTGTCATACATAGAGACTGTCATACATAGAGACTGTCATACATAGAGACTGTCATACAAAGGGACTGTCATACACAGGGACTGTCATACACAGAGACTGTCATACATAGAGACTGTCATACACAGGGACTGTCATACACAGGGACTGTCATACACATGTGGTATTCATACATAGAGACTGTCATACACAGAGACTGTCATACATAGAGACTGTCATACACATGTGGTATTCATACATAGAGACTGTCATACACATGTGGCATTCATACATAGAGACTGTCATACACATGTGGTATTCATACATAGAGACTGTCATACACATGTGGCATTCATACATAGAGACTGTCATACACATGTGGTATTCATACATAGAGACTGTCATACACATGTGGTATTCATACACAGAGACTGTCATACACAGGGACTGTCATACACAGGGACTGTCATACACATGTCATATTCATACATAGAGACTGTCATACACATGTGGCATTCATACATAGGGACTGTCATACACATGTGGTATTCATACACAGAGACTGTCATACACAGGGACTGTCATACACAGGGACTGTCATACACATGTGGTATTCATACATAGAGACTGTCATACACATGTGGTATTCATACATAGAGACTGTCATACACATGTGGTATTCATACACAGAGACTGTCATACACAGGGACTGTCATACACAGGGACTGTCATACACATGTGGTATTCATACATAGAGACTGTCATACACATGTGGTATTCATACATAGAGACTGTCATACACATGTGGTATTCATACACAGAGACTGTCATACACAGGGACTGTCATACACATGTGGTATTCATACATAGAGACTGTCATACACATGTGGCATTCATACATAGAGACTGTCATACACATGTGGCATTCATACATAGAGACTGTCATACACATGTGGTTTTCATACATAGAGACTGTCATACACATGTGGTATTCATACACAGAGACTGTCATACACAGGGACTGTCATACACAGGGACTGTCATACACATGTGGTATTCATACATAGAGACTGTCATACACATGTGGCATTCATACATAGGGACTGTCATACACAGGGACTGTCATACACAGGGACTGTCATACACATGGACTGTCATACACATGTGGTATTCATACACAGGGACTGTCATACACATGTGGCATTCATACACAGGGACTGTCATACACAGGGACTGTCATACACAGGGACTGTCATACACAGGGACTGTCATACACAGGGACTGTCATACACATGTGGTATTCATACATAGAGACTGTCATACACATGTGGTATTCATACATAGGGACTGTCATACACATGTGGCATTCATACATAGGGACTGTCATACACATGTGGTATTCATACATAGAGACTGTCATACACATGTGGTATTCATACATAGAGACTGTCATACACATGTGGCATTCATACATAGAGACTGTCATACACATGTGGTATTCATACATAGAGACTGTCATACACATGTGGTATTCATACATAGGGACTGTCATACACATGTGGTATTCATACATAGAGACTGTCATACACATGTGGTATTCATACATAGAGACTGTCATACACATGTGGTATTCATACATAGAGACTGTCATACACATGTGGTATTCATACATAGAGACTGTCATACACATGTGGTATTCATACATAGAGACTGTCATACACATGTGGTATTCATACACAGGGACTGTCATACACATGTGGTATTCATACATAGAGACTGTCATACACATGTGGTATTCATACATAGAGACTGTCATACACATGTGGTATTCATACATAGAGACTGTCATACACATGTGGTATTCATACACAGAGACTGTCATACACATGTGGTATTCATACATAGAGACTGTCATACACATGTGGTATTCATACACAGGGACTGTCATACACATGTGGTATTCATACATAGAGACTGTCATACACATGTGGTATTCATACACAGGGACTGTCATACACAGGGACTGTCATACACATGTGGTATTCATACATAGAGACTGTCATACACATGTGGCATTCATACATAGACTGTCATACATAGAGACTGTCATACACAGGGACTGTCATATAAATGTGGTATTCATACATAGAGACTGTCATACACAGGGACTGTCATATAAATGTGGTATTCATACATAGAGACTGTCATACACAGGGACTGTCATATAAATGTGGTATTCATACATAGAGACTGTCATACACAGGGACTGTCATATAAATGTGGTATTCATACATAGAGACTGTCATACACAGGGACTGTCATATAAATGTGGTATTCATACATAGACTGTCATACACAGGGACTGTCATATAAATGTGGTATTCATACATAGAGACTGTCATACACAGGGACTGTCATATAAATGTGGTATTCATACATAGAGACTGTCATACACAGGGACTGTCATATAAATGTGGTATTCATACATAGACTGTCATACACAGGGACTGTCATATAAATGTGGTATTCATACATAGAGACTGTCATACACAGGGACTGTCATATAAATGTGGTATTCATACATAGAGACTGTCATACACAGGGACTGTCATATAAATGTGGTATTCATACATAGAGACTGTCATACACAGGGACTGTCATATAAATGTGGTATTCATACATAGACTGTCATACACAGGGACTGTCATATACATGTGGTATTCATACATAGACTGTCATACACAGGGACTGTCATATAAATGTGGTATTCATACATAGACTGTCATACATAGATACTGTCATACACATGTGGCATTCATACATAGACTGTCATACACAGGGACTGTCATACACATGTGGCATTCATACATAGACTGTCATACATAGATACTGTCATACACATGTGGCATTCATACATAGACTGTCATACACATGTGGTATTCATACATAGACTGTCATACACATGTGGTATTCATACATAGACTGTCATACACAGGGACTGTCATATAAATGTGGTATTCATACATAGACTGTCATACACATGTGGCATTCATACATAGAGACTGTCATACACATGTGGTATTCATACATAGAGACTGTCATACACATGTGGCATTCATACATAGACTGTCATACACATGTGGTATTCATACATAGACTGTCATACACATGTGGTATTCATACATAGAGACTGTTATACACATGTGGCATTCATACATAGACTGTCATACACATGTGGTATTCATACATAGACTGTCATACACATGTGGTATTCATACATAGACTGTCATACACAGGGACTGTCATATAAATGTGGTATTCATACATAGACTGTCATACATAGATACTGTCATACACATGTGGCATTCATACATAGACTGTCATACACATGTGGCATTCATACATAGACTGTCATACACATGTGGTATTCATACATAGACTGTCATACACATGTGGTATTCATACATAGACTGTCATACACAGGGACTGTCATATAAATGTGGTATTCATACATAGACTGTCATACATAGATACTGTCATACACATGTGGCATTCATACATAGACTGTCATACACAGGGACTGTCATACACATGTGACATTCATACATAGACTGTCATACACATGTGGCATTCATACATAGACTGTCATACACAGGGACTGTCATACATAGATACTGTCATACACATGTGGCATTCATACATAGACTGTCATACACATGTGGCATTCATACATAGACTGTCATACACATGTGGCATTCATACATAGACTGTCATACACAGGGACTGTCATACATAGATACTGTCATACACATGTGGCATTCATACATAGACTGTCATACACATGTGGTATTCATACATAGACTGTCATACACATGTGGTATTCATACATAGACTGTCATACACATGTGGTATTCATACATAGACTGTCATACACAGGGACTGTCATATAAATGTGGTATTCATACATAGACTGTCATACATAGATACTGTCATACACATGTGGCATTCATACATAGACTGTCATACACATGTGGCATTCATACATAGACTGTTATACACATGTGGTATTCATACATAGACTGTCATACACATGTGGTATTCATACATAGACTGTCATACACATGTGGTATTCATACATAGACTGTCATACACAGAGACTGTCATATAAATGTGGTATTCATACATAGACTGTCATACATAGATACTGTCATACACATGTGGCATTCATACATAGACTGTCATACACAGAGACTGTCATACACATGTGGTATTCATACATAGAGACTGTCATACACATGTGGTATTCATACATAGAGACTGTCATACACATGTGGTATTCATACATAGAGACTGTCATACACATGTGGTATTCATACACAGGGACTGTCATACACATGTGGTATTCATACATAGAGACTGTCATACACATGTGGTATTCATACAAAGGGACTGTCATACACAGGGACTGTCATACACAGGGACTGTCATACACATGTGGTATTCATACATAGAGACTGTCATACACATGTGGCATTCATACATAGACTGTCATACATAGAGACTGTCATACACAGGGACTGTCATATAAATGTGGTATTCATACATAGAGACTGTCATACACAGGGACTGTCATATAAATGTGGTATTCATACATAGAGACTGTCATACACAGGGACTGTCATATAAATGTGGTATTCATACATAGAGACTGTCATACACAGGGACTGTCATATAAATGTGGTATTCATACATAGAGACTGTCATACACAGGGACTGTCATATAAATGTGGTATTCATACATAGACTGTCATACACAGGGACTGTCATATAAATGTGGTATTCATACATAGAGACTGTCATACACAGGGACTGTCATATAAATGTGGTATTCATACATAGAGACTGTCATACACAGGGACTGTCATATAAATGTGGTATTCATACATAGACTGTCATACACAGGGACTGTCATATAAATGTGGTATTCATACATAGAGACTGTCATACACAGGGACTGTCATATAAATGTGGTATTCATACATAGAGACTGTCATACACAGGGACTGTCATATAAATGTGGTATTCATACATAGAGACTGTCATACACAGGGACTGTCATATAAATGTGGTATTCATACATAGACTGTCATACACAGGGACTGTCATATAAATGTGGTATTCATACATAGACTGTCATACACAGGGACTGTCATATAAATGTGGTATTCATACATAGACTGTCATACATAGATACTGTCATACACATGTGGCATTCATACATAGACTGTCATACACAGGGACTGTCATACACATGTGGCATTCATACATAGAGACTGTCATACACATGTGGCATTCATACATAGACTGTCATACACATGTGGTATTCATACATAGACTGTCATACACATGTGGTATTCATACATAGACTGTCATACACAGGGACTGTCATATAAATGTGGTATTCATACATAGACTGTCATACATAGATACTGTCATACACATGTGGCATTCATACATAGACTGTCATACACAGGGACTGTCATACACATGTGGCATTCATACATAGAGACTGTCATACACATGTGGCATTCATACATAGACTGTCATACACATGTGGTATTCATACATAGACTGTCATACACATGTGGTATTCATACATAGACTGTCATACACAGGGACTGTCATATAAATGTGGTATTCATACATAGACTGTCATACACATGTGGCATTCATACATAGAGACTGTCATACACATGTGGTATTCATACATAGAGACTGTCATACACATGTGGCATTCATACATAGACTGTCATACACATGTGGTATTCATACATAGACTGTCATACACATGTGGTATTCATACATAGAGACTGTTATACACATGTGGCATTCATACATAGACTGTCATACACATGTGGTATTCATACATAGACTGTCATACACATGTGGTATTCATACATAGACTGTCATACACAGGGACTGTCATATAAATGTGGTATTCATACATAGACTGTCATACATAGATACTGTCATACACATGTGGCATTCATACATAGACTGTCATACACATGTGGCATTCATACATAGACTGTCATACACATGTGGTATTCATACATAGACTGTCATACACATGTGGTATTCATACATAGACTGTCATACACAGGGACTGTCATATAAATGTGGTATTCATACATAGACTGTCATACATAGATACTGTCATACACATGTGGCATTCATACATAGACTGTCATACACAGGGACTGTCATACACATGTGACATTCATACATAGACTGTCATACACATGTGGCATTCATACATAGACTGTCATACACAGGGACTGTCATACATAGATACTGTCATACACATGTGGCATTCATACATAGACTGTCATACACATGTGGCATTCATACATAGACTGTCATACACATGTGGCATTCATACATAGACTGTCATACACAGGGACTGTCATACATAGATACTGTCATACACATGTGGCATTCATACATAGACTGTCATACACATGTGGTATTCATACATAGACTGTCATACACATGTGGTATTCATACATAGACTGTCATACACATGTGGTATTCATACATAGACTGTCATACACAGGGACTGTCATATAAATGTGGTATTCATACATAGACTGTCATACATAGATACTGTCATACACATGTGGCATTCATACATAGACTGTCATACACATGTGGCATTCATACATAGACTGTTATACACATGTGGTATTCATACATAGACTGTCATACACATGTGGTATTCATACATAGACTGTCATACACATGTGGTATTCATACATAGACTGTCATACACAGAGACTGTCATATAAATGTGGTATTCATACATAGACTGTCATACATAGATACTGTCATACACATGTGGCATTCATACATAGACTGTCATACACAGAGACTGTCATACACATGTGGTATTCATACATAGAGACTGTCATACACATGTGGTATTCATACATAGAGACTGTCATACACATGTGGTATTCATACATAGAGACTGTCATACACATGTGGTATTCATACACAGGGACTGTCATACACATGTGGTATTCATACATAGAGACTGTCATACACATGTGGTATTCATACAAAGGGACTGTCATACACAGGGACTGTCATACACATGTGGTATTCATACATAGAGACTGTCATACACATGTGGCATTCATACATAGACTGTCATACATAGAGACTGTCATACACAGGGACTGTCATATAAATGTGGTATTCATACATAGAGACTGTCATACACAGGGACTGTCATATAAATGTGGTATTCATACATAGAGACTGTCATACACAGGGACTGTCATATAAATGTGGTATTCATACATAGAGACTGTCATACACAGGGACTGTCATATAAATGTGGTATTCATACATAGAGACTGTCATACACAGGGACTGTCATATAAATGTGGTATTCATACATAGACTGTCATACACAGGGACTGTCATATAAATGTGGTATTCATACATAGAGACTGTCATACACAGGGACTGTCATATAAATGTGGTATTCATACATAGAGACTGTCATACACAGGGACTGTCATATAAATGTGGTATTCATACATAGACTGTCATACACAGGGACTGTCATATAAATGTGGTATTCATACATAGAGACTGTCATACACAGGGACTGTCATATAAATGTGGTATTCATACATAGAGACTGTCATACACAGGGACTGTCATATAAATGTGGTATTCATACATAGAGACTGTCATACACAGGGACTGTCATATAAATGTGGTATTCATACATAGACTGTCATACACAGGGACTGTCATATAAATGTGGTATTCATACATAGACTGTCATACACAGGGACTGTCATATAAATGTGGTATTCATACATAGACTGTCATACATAGATACTGTCATACACATGTGGCATTCATACATAGACTGTCATACACAGGGACTGTCATACACATGTGGCATTCATACATAGAGACTGTCATACACATGTGGTATTCATACATAGACTGTCATACACATGTGGTATTCATACATAGACTGTCATACACATGTGGTATTCATACATAGACTGTCATACACAGGGACTGTCATATAAATGTGGTATTCATACATAGACTGTCATACATAGATACTGTCATACACATGTGGCATTCATACATAGACTGTCATACACAGAGACTGTCATACACATGTGGCATTCATACATAGACTGTCATACACAGAGACTGTCATACACATGTGGCATTCATACATAGACTGTCATACACAGGGACTGTCATATAAATGTGGTATTCATACATAGACTGTCATACACAGAGACTGTCATATAAATGTGGCATTCATACATAGACTGTCATACATAGATACTGTCATACACATGTGGCATTCATACATAGACTGTCATACACAGGGACTGTCATACACATGTGGTATTCATACATAGACTGTCATACACAGAGACTGTCATATAAATGTGGTATTCATACATAGACTGTCATACATAGAGACTGTCATACACATGTGGCATTCATACATAGACTGTCATACACAGAGACTGTCATACACATGTGGCATTCATACATAGACTGTCATACACAGAGACTGTCATACACATGTGGCATTCATACATAGACTGTCATACACAGGGACTGTCATATAAATGTGGTATTCATACATAGACTGTCATACACAGAGACTGTCATATAAATGTGGTATTCATACATAGACTGTCATACACAGAGACTGTCATATACATGTGGTATTCATACATAGACTGTCATACACAGGGACTGTCATATAAATGTGGTATTCATACATAGAGACTGTCATACACAGGGACTGTCATATAAATGTGGTATTCATACATAGACTGTCATACACAGGGACTGTCATATACATGTGGTATTCATACATAGACTGTCATACATAGAGACTGTCATACATAGATACTGTCATACACATGTGGCATTCATACATAGACTGTCATACACAGAGACTGTCATATAAATGTGGTATTCATACATAGACTGTCATACACAGGGACTGTCATATAAATGTGGTATTCATACATAGACTGTCATACACAGGGACTGTCATATAAATGTGGTATTCATACATAGACTGTCATACACAGGGACTGTCATATAAATGTGGTATTCATACATAGACTGTCATACACAGGGACTGTCATATAAATGTGGTATTCATACATAGACTGTCATACACAGAGACTGTCATACACATGTGGCATTCATACATAGACTGTCATACACATGTGGCATTCATACATAGACTGTCATACACAGAGACTGTCATATAAATGTGGTATTCATACATAGACTGTCATACACAGGGACTGTCATATAAATGTGGCATTCATACATAGACTGTCATACACATGTGGCATTCATACATAGACTGTCATACACAGGGACTGTCATACATAGATACTGTCATACACATGTGGCATTCATACATAGACTGTCATACACATGTGGCATTCATACATAGACTGTCATACACATGTGGCATTCATACATAGACTGTCATACACAGGGACTGTCATACATAGATACTGTCATACACATGTGGCATTCATACATAGACTGTCATACACATGTGGTATTCATACATAGACTGTCATACACATGTGGTATTCATACATAGACTGTCATACACATGTGGTATTCATACATAGACTGTCATACACAGGGACTGTCATATAAATGTGGTATTCATACATAGACTGTCATACATAGATACTGTCATACACATGTGGCATTCATACATAGACTGTCATACACATGTGGCATTCATACATAGACTGTTATACACATGTGGTATTCATACATAGACTGTCATACACATGTGGTATTCATACATAGACTGTCATACACATGTGGTATTCATACATAGACTGTCATACACAGAGACTGTCATATAAATGTGGTATTCATACATAGACTGTCATACATAGATACTGTCATACACATGTGGCATTCATACATAGACTGTCATACACAGAGACTGTCATACACATGTGGTATTCATACATAGAGACTGTCATACACATGTGGTATTCATACATAGAGACTGTCATACACATGTGGTATTCATACATAGAGACTGTCATACACATGTGGTATTCATACACAGGGACTGTCATACACATGTGGTATTCATACATAGAGACTGTCATACACATGTGGTATTCATACAAAGGGACTGTCATACACAGGGACTGTCATACACATGTGGTATTCATACATAGAGACTGTCATACACATGTGGCATTCATACATAGACTGTCATACATAGAGACTGTCATACACAGGGACTGTCATATAAATGTGGTATTCATACATAGAGACTGTCATACACAGGGACTGTCATATAAATGTGGTATTCATACATAGAGACTGTCATACACAGGGACTGTCATATAAATGTGGTATTCATACATAGAGACTGTCATACACAGGGACTGTCATATAAATGTGGTATTCATACATAGAGACTGTCATACACAGGGACTGTCATATAAATGTGGTATTCATACATAGACTGTCATACACAGGGACTGTCATATAAATGTGGTATTCATACATAGAGACTGTCATACACAGGGACTGTCATATAAATGTGGTATTCATACATAGAGACTGTCATACACAGGGACTGTCATATAAATGTGGTATTCATACATAGACTGTCATACACAGGGACTGTCATATAAATGTGGTATTCATACATAGAGACTGTCATACACAGGGACTGTCATATAAATGTGGTATTCATACATAGAGACTGTCATACACAGGGACTGTCATATAAATGTGGTATTCATACATAGAGACTGTCATACACAGGGACTGTCATATAAATGTGGTATTCATACATAGACTGTCATACACAGGGACTGTCATATAAATGTGGTATTCATACATAGACTGTCATACACAGGGACTGTCATATAAATGTGGTATTCATACATAGACTGTCATACATAGATACTGTCATACACATGTGGCATTCATACATAGACTGTCATACACAGGGACTGTCATACACATGTGGCATTCATACATAGAGACTGTCATACACATGTGGTATTCATACATAGACTGTCATACACATGTGGTATTCATACATAGACTGTCATACACATGTGGTATTCATACATAGACTGTCATACACAGGGACTGTCATATAAATGTGGTATTCATACATAGACTGTCATACATAGATACTGTCATACACATGTGGCATTCATACATAGACTGTCATACACAGAGACTGTCATACACATGTGGCATTCATACATAGACTGTCATACACAGAGACTGTCATACACATGTGGCATTCATACATAGACTGTCATACACAGGGACTGTCATATAAATGTGGTATTCATACATAGACTGTCATACACAGAGACTGTCATATAAATGTGGCATTCATACATAGACTGTCATACATAGATACTGTCATACACATGTGGCATTCATACATAGACTGTCATACACAGGGACTGTCATACACATGTGGTATTCATACATAGACTGTCATACACAGAGACTGTCATATAAATGTGGTATTCATACATAGACTGTCATACATAGAGACTGTCATACACATGTGGCATTCATACATAGACTGTCATACACAGAGACTGTCATACACATGTGGCATTCATACATAGACTGTCATACACAGAGACTGTCATACACATGTGGCATTCATACATAGACTGTCATACACAGGGACTGTCATATAAATGTGGTATTCATACATAGACTGTCATACACAGAGACTGTCATATAAATGTGGTATTCATACATAGACTGTCATACACAGAGACTGTCATATACATGTGGTATTCATACATAGACTGTCATACACAGGGACTGTCATATAAATGTGGTATTCATACATAGAGACTGTCATACACAGGGACTGTCATATAAATGTGGTATTCATACATAGACTGTCATACACAGGGACTGTCATATACATGTGGTATTCATACATAGACTGTCATACATAGAGACTGTCATACATAGATACTGTCATACACATGTGGCATTCATACATAGACTGTCATACACAGAGACTGTCATATAAATGTGGTATTCATACATAGACTGTCATACACAGGGACTGTCATATAAATGTGGTATTCATACATAGACTGTCATACACAGGGACTGTCATATAAATGTGGTATTCATACATAGACTGTCATACACAGGGACTGTCATATAAATGTGGTATTCATACATAGACTGTCATACACAGGGACTGTCATATAAATGTGGTATTCATACATAGACTGTCATACACAGAGACTGTCATACACATGTGGCATTCATACATAGACTGTCATACACATGTGGCATTCATACATAGACTGTCATACACAGAGACTGTCATATAAATGTGGTATTCATACATAGACTGTCATACACAGGGACTGTCATATAAATGTGGCATTCATACATAGACTGTCATACACAGAGACTGTCATACACATGTGGCATTCATACATAGACTGTCATACACAGAGACTGTCATACACAGAGACTGTCATACACATGTGGCATTCATACATAGACTGTCATACATAGATACTGTCATACACAGAGACTGTCATACACATGTGGCATTCATACATAGAGACTGTCATACATAGAGACTGTCATACACAGAGACTGTCATACACAGAGACTGTCATACACAGAGACTGTCATACACAGAGACTGTCATACACAGAGACTGCCATACACAGAGACTGTCATACACAGAGACTGTCATACACAGAGACTGTCATACACAGAGACTGTCATACACAGAGACTGTCATACACAGAGACTGTCATACACATGTGGCATTCATACATAGACTGTCATACACAGAGACTGTCATACACATGTGGCATTCATACATAGACTGTCATACACAGAGACTGTCATACACAGAGACTGTCATACACAGAGACTGTCATACACAGAGACTGTCATACACAGAGACTGTCATACACAGAGTCTGTCATACACAGAGACTGTCATACACATGTGGCATTCATACATAGAGACTGTCATACACATGTGGCATTCATACATAGACTGTCATACACAGAGACTGTCATACAGATGTGGCATTCATACATAGACTGTCATACACAGAGACTGTCATACACAGAGACTGTCATACACATGTGGCATTCATACATAGACTGTCATACACAGAGACTGTCATACACATGTGGCATTCATACATAGTCTGTCATACACAGAGACTGTCATACACATGTGGCATTCATACATAGTCTGTCATACACAGAGACTGTCATACACATGTGGCATTCATACATAGACTGTCATACACAGAGACTGTCATACACATGTGGCATTCATACAGAGACTGTCATACACAGAGACTGTCATACACAGAGACTGTCATACACAGAGACTGTCATACACAGAGACTGTCATACACAGAGACTGTCATACACAGAGACTGTCATACACAGAGACTGTCATACACAAGAACTGCCATACCCAGAGACTGTCATACACACATGGCATTCATAGAGAAACACAAACCAAGTGAAATGATTCCCTCTATTTTATTTGTTGTGAGAATGGATTGACCAACAGGCAGGTCAAGTTTGGCAACAGTGGGTTGTTGATGACGTCATTGTGTGCCCTGGCCACCGCTAGAAGGTGATGATCTTCAGGAATTGGAAGCGATGCCTTCCTTGAAGGATCGGAATAGGCACCTGCAATCTGACAGATCTCCTCAGTTTTATCTGGATATTGTCAGTGTCACAGGGGTATCTTCTGTGTCACATAGATAATGGCTGTGCCATGTGGATATCTTCTGTGTCACATAGATAATGGCTGTGTCACATAGATAATGGTTGTGTCACATAGATAATGGTTGTGTCACATAGATAATGGTTGTGTCACATAGATAATGTTGTGTCACATAGATAATAACTGTCACATAGATAATGGCTGTGTCACATAGATAATGGCTGTGTCACATAGATAATGGCTGTGTCACATAGATAATGGCTGTGTCATACAGATAATAGTTATCATGTGGATATCTTCTGTGTCTCATAGATAATGGTTGTGTTACATAGAAAATGGTTGTGTCACATAGATAATTGTTATGTCACATAGATAATGGTTGTGTCACATAGATAATGGTTGTGTCACATACATAATGGCTGTGTCACATAGATAATGGCTGTGTCACATAGATAATGTTGTGTCACATAGATAATGGTTGTGTCACATAGATAATAGCTGTCACATAGATAATGGTTGTGTCACATAGATAATGGTTGTGTCACATAGATAATGTTGTGTCACATAGATAATGGTTGTGTCACATAGATAATAGCTGTCACATAGATAATGGCTGTGTCACATAGATAATGGCTGTGTCACATAGATAATGGTTGTGTCACATACATAATGGCTGTGTCACATAGATAATGGCTGTGTCACATAGATAATTGTTATGTCACATAGATAATGGTTGTGTCACATAGATAATGGTTGTGTCACATAGATAATAGCTGTCATATAGATAATGGCTGTGTCAGGTGGATGTTGGTTGAATCACATATATATCGGCTGTGTCAAATGGATATTTTTGTGTCACGTGGGTATCTTATTTGGACACAAATGCTGTAAGTTTCATGTACATTGTCTCAGTTGTACAAAGATATCTGTCATGTCACTGCGTAAAATGAATATCTCATATCTGCTGTGTCGTGTGGGTATCTGCTGTGTCGTGTGGGTATCTGCTGTGTCGTGTGGGTATCTGCTGTGTCGTGTGGGTATCTGCTGTGTCGTGTGGGTATCCGCTGTGTCATGTGGGTATCTGCTGTGTTATATGGATAGCTGTGCCATGTGGCTGTGTGCACTCCAGAAGTGTGTCATCCATTCTCTCGATGTGTCATGGCTATTGTTAGTGTGCATGTATGCATTCACTTGTAATGCATATTTAGATATCACTAAAGCGGATATAACATTTAAAACAATGTAAATATGCAGACAGAATGTCCGAGTGCCTCAACCACTGTGGACACGGGCATCTAGGAGAGTGTCTTCTGGAAAAACTGCAGCATCCTAGACAAGGCCAGGTTGCAACACTCTGGATTGTAGTTGGGTCCCGTTATATTGGTGAAAGCATGCCCTGCGTCGTAGACATGAAACTCCAGCTGTTTGAGGTGCCCTTCCAACTTCTTCCTCAGCGCCTTCCACTCGTCAGGAGAAGCAAATCCTTTCGTCTGCAACAAGCAAGAAACAACAGACCAATTTACGTAACAGTGTTGGAAGGTCAAGTGTGAAAACTAATTATCTCCCCCACCCCCCACCCTCTCTCTCTCTCTCTCTCTCTCTCTCTCTCTCTCTCTCTCTCTCTCTCTCTCTCTCTCTCTCTCTCTCTGAGTCTATATCCATGACACAGTTTTACACGTCTCAGCCAATCGCTGGTTGTAGAAGTGTTGGGTCTACAGAATTTATGTCGGTAAAAGAGTTTGGCATCATCATATGACAAAACATTATTCATTTTTCAGCGAAACACCGGCACCCTGTCTTGACAGACGATAGTTTGTTGTATTGTGTTTCTAACAAGGCATAATAACTACAACCGATGGGGACCAGGTATGGAGTTACACCTCGCCTTAACACAAAGACTGGGCTGAATTGTAGAAACCATTTGTTACCCGCGCAGTACCATCCCTCTCTCGGCCTGCCTAGTTTACTCCACAGGAACATAACACCAATACATCAGGAACATAACACCAATACGTCTGGAAGAAGACAAGCTGCAGAAGCTGCCGGATCCGCAAAGCAATGCTCTAACTGTCCGCCTGTCGGAGCTTCGATCCTAGACCAGTTACCGACCAAGGCTTAGGGCCTGATCTGCCCTGCCATGACATTTAGTCTTTAGGTTGCATTTCCTCGCACCAGGATAAGGCTTGTACTCTCCCAGTTGCGCTCTTTCGCCCAAAGCCGTTGGCACAATGTGGGGTGTCGGGGTTGGTAAGCGCTGCCCAACATTCAGCTCTAACAGAAAGTAGGTAGTACCATCTATTGTCATACGGTAGTTCAGTCATATCTGACTAAGACCTGGCCATACCAACGAAACAACTAATGTAAAAAAAAAATAATACCATCAGCAATCATACTCAACAAGCTGGGTTTATCATCATCATCATCTCATCATCATCATCACGGTTGGTGTTGTGGAAACGCTGGGTGCCTTTAAGTGGCGCCTGGATCCAGAAGTTGTTTTAATGATACGAGTGAAATAGTGATCTCTCAAACAACAGTGCATAATTAGCAGACACAGCAAAGCAGTAGTTGCCGGCCTTCACCCCGAGAGACAGTTGCCGGCCTTCACCTCGAGAGACAGTTGCCGGCCTTCACCTCGAGAGACAGTTGCCGGCCTTCACCTCGAGAGACAGTTGCCGGCCTTCACCTCGAGAGACAGTTGCCGGCCTTCACCTCGAGACACAGTTGCCGGCCTTCACCTCAAGAGACAGTTGCCGGCCTTCACCCCGAGAGACAGTTGTCATTAAGGCCTACCTTTACTTCTGACATTCTACTAGAGAGAGTGTAAGAAGCTGTTCAGTTTGTAAAGTTTTCTGTGTTTACATGAAATGCTAGAAGCTGTTCAGATTATATAGTTATCTGTGTTTGTATAGTTAGTTAGTTAGTTAGTTAGTTAGTTAGTTAGTTAGTTAGTTAGTTAGTTAGTTAGTTAGTTAGTTAGGTAAGTTAGTTAGTTAGTTAAGTTTAGTTAGTTAAGTTTAGTTAGTTAAGTTTAGTTAGTTAAGTTTAGTTTAGTTAGTTAGTCGACAGATCATTCTCATTGCACATCGAACCATTCAGTCCATAAGTGCTCGGATCGCCACCTCAGCAAATCCCGCAGCGTGTAGCGGCTAACGACGCCAGTTCTGTGTTGGTTTATCAATCTTCTTTGGCTTCCTGCGTAGTGTTCTTGTTTGGCCACACCTCTTTTAATTTGCTGTTCTCGCAGTCTGAACATGGTTGTATGAAGTGTAAGAAGCTATATGAAGCTGATTCACATCACCGTATGTTTTGGTCGACTATTTGGCCTGATCAGAATCAGTGTTGAATCACCGTATATTGTGGTCGACTATTTTGTCTGATCAGAAGCAATGATGAAACAACGTATGTTATGGTTGACTATTTGGCCTGATCATAAGCAATGGTGAATCACCTATGGTGTGATCGACTATTTGGCCTGATCAGAAGTAACGATAAAACAACATATGTTGCGGTCGACTATTTGGCTTGATTTGAAGCAATGGTAATCCTCGTATGCTACGTGAGCTGGGAGATGAAATGATCCATTTGTTATCATATTCTGTTTAGTGTGCTTGCGGTTCGTCGTGTGTTTATTCCGAGGGATAACTTTAAAGAACGTGAGATATTTGATCTATTTGTCTGTGTGCAAGATTAGAGAAATTTTTGGACATGTTATGAGAAGAAATGTATTGGACAACTTAGTGACAACTGGCAAGATCGAGGGGAACAGACTAAGAGGAAGACCGAGAGGAAAATACCTGGATGGCTTGGCCACATGGCATGGACGAGACAGGAACACTGAGCTGATCCACGACTCTGGTGATCGAGTGAAATGGCGAGTCATGACCGCCCACGCTTTCCGGCATGGCACATGATTGATTGATTGATTGATCGTGTAGCCAGATCTTACAGATCCCACATCATGTAGCCAGATCTGACTAGTCAGGTATCTTCCAGGAGAGTAGATGCATAGAGATGAGAGTAGATACATAGAGATTAAAGTAGATACATAGAGATGAAAGTAGATGCAGTAGATACATAGAGATGCTAGTAGATACATAGAGATGCTAGCAGATACATAGAGATGCTAGTAGATACATAGAGATGCTAGTAGATACATAGAGATGCTAGTAGATATAAAGATTAAAGTAGATCCATGAGGTGAAAGTAGATACATAGAGATGAAAGTAGATGCAGTAGATACATAGAGATGCTAGTAGATACATAGAGATGAAAGTAGATACATAGAGATGAAAGTAGATGCAGTAGATACATAGAGATGCTAGTAGATACATAGAGATGAAAGTAGATGCAGTAGATACATAGAGATGCTAGTAGATACATAGAGATGCTAGTAGATACATAGAGATGAAAGTAGATACATAGAGATGCTAGTAGATACATAGAGATGAAAGTAGATACATAGAGATGCTAGTAGATACATAGAGATGAAAGTAGATACATAGAGATGCTAGTAGATACATAGAGATGAAAGTAGATACATAGAGATGCTAGTAGATACATAGAGATGCTAGTAGATACATAGAGATGAAAGTAGATACATAGAGATGCTAGTAGATACATAGAGATGCGAGTAGATACATAGAGATGCGAGTAGATATAAAGATTAAAGTAGATCCATGAGGTGAAAGTAGATACATAGAGATGAAAGTAGATACATAGAGATGAAAGTAGATACATAGAGATGCTAGTAGATACATAGAGATGAAAGTAGATACATAGAGATGCTAGTAGATACATAGAGATGCGAGTAGATATAAAGATTAAAGTAGATCCATGAGGTGAAAGTAGATACATAGAGATGCTAGTAGATACATAGAGATGCTAGTAGATACATAGAGATGAAAGTAGATACATAGAGATGCTAGTAGATACATAGAGATGAAAGTAGATACATAGAGATGCTAGTAGATACATAGAGATGAAAGTAGATACATAGAGATGCTAGTAGATACATAGAGATGCTAGTAGATACATAGAGATTAAAGTAGATACATAGAGATGAAAGTAGATACATAGAGATGCTAGTAGATACATAGAGATGCTAGTAGATACATAGAGATGCTAGTAGATACATAGAGATGCGAGTAGATACATAGAGATGCTAGTAGATACATAGAGATGCTAGTAGATACATAGAGATGCTAGTAGATACATAGAGATTAAAGTAGATACATAGAGATTAAAGTAGATACATAGAGATGAAAGTAGATACATAGAGATGCTAGTAGATACATAGAGATGCTAGTAGATACATAGAGATGCTAGTAGATACATAGAGATTAAAGTAGATACATAGAGATGAAAGTAGATACATAGAGATGCTAGTAGATACAAAGAGATGCTAGTAGATACATAGAGATGCTAGTAGATACATAGAGATGCTAGTAGATACATAGAGATGCTAGTAGATACATAGAGATGCTAGTAGATACATAGAGATGCGAGTAGATACATAGAGATGCTAGTAGATACATAGAGATGCTAGTAGATACATAGAGATGCTAGTAGATACATAGAGATGAAAGTAGATACATAGAGATGCTAGTAGATACATAGAGATGAAAGTAGATACATAGAGATGCTAGTAGATACATAGAGATGCTAGTAGATACATAGAGATGCTAGTAGATACATAGAGATGCTAGTAGATACATAGAGATGCTAGTAGATACATAGAGATGCTAGTAGATACATAGAGATGCTAGTAGATACATAGAGATGCGAGTAGATATAAAGATTAAAGTAGATCCATGAGGTGAAAGTAGATACATAGAGCGACCAAACAAACGTTATTTTCAAAGAGTTAAGAATTGGGCACGCACACGCAGGCCCGTCTGTCATTCTGCCCGTCTTATCTCTCAACTCTCAGAAATTATTTCATTCAAAGAGATGTATGTAGATACATAGAGATGAAAGTAGATACATATAGGTAAAAGTAGATACTTAGAGATAAAAGTAGATACACATAGAGGAAAGTAAATATAGAGATGAGAGTAGACATACATAGATGAAAGTAGATTCATATAGGTAAAAGTAAATACTCAGAGATAAAAGTAGATATACATAGAGGGAAGTAAAAATAGAGATGAGAGTAGGTATACATAGATGAAAGTAGATTCTCAGAGATAAAAGTAGATATACATAGAGGAAAGTAAATGTAGAACGAACGAACGAACGAACAAACTTTATTTTCAAAGGGTTGAGAATTGGGCACACAGGCCCGTCTTACATTCTGCCCTTCTATCACTCTCTTTCATACATTATTTCATTCACACATCATTCAAGGCTAACAGAGAGCAGCAACAATATAAAAGATATGCATTATAAAGGCATGGGCAAAATGCGAACATCAAAACTACACGACACAGTAATATTAGATAATGGTCTGACACTTGTTATTAGCCATGTGGAATATACCGGCCTACAAAAAGGGGACTGGCTGTATACTAGGGTTTTGTTATTATTATTATTATCTCTATTATTAAGGGGGAAGGTAATCCGTACTGACATAGTGTTCGAATAATTTGCGATTATATGAATAGGGATTGGTGATGTCTTTGATTTCTTGTGGAAGATTGTTCCATAGCTGAGCTGCAGAGTACGTTAAGCTTGTTTTGTATAAGTCAATCCTAGGCTTCGGAATGTGTAATATATTTAATCGTTTACTGTGACTAGCATTATATTTAAACAATGGCCAATGGTAATGTGGGGCATTCCGATGCCCCGATGTCGATGTATGTAGATACATGGAGATGAAAGTAGATACATATAGGTAACAGTAGATACTTAGAGATAAAAGTAGATATACATAGAGGAAAGTAAATATTCAAAGTAAAAGTAAAAACATTCCGATGTAGAGATGAGAGTAGATATATAGAGAAGAAAGTAGATACATAGAGATGAAAGTAGATAATAGAGAAGTTGTTTCACAGTCATGAAAACAGACTCCTGCAGATACACAGCATTCAATACAGGCCAGCGAGTAGTACTGTCGTGTAGAGAGAGAGAGAGAGAGAGAGAGAGAGGTATGGTGACACAGATCACAACCCGACTGACCTCATCTTTCTCAGCGAAGTGACACTGTAACGGGACCTTGATCGTGGCCACATCACATAGTTGATCCGACGGTATGCCGTAGAAGGGGGCGGCGGCATCTATTTCAGAAACAAGGGCGGCGGCTGCCATTGACAGAGCCCCGCCCATACAGAATCCTGTCACGCCCACCTTTCTGCAGCCTTGACTTTTCAAATATCTGAAAGATGAAATATCAGAATGATCAACTGTTTGGAGATACCCCCGGGTCACCTGTCTCCCACATACATTCACATTTAGCTCACACAACTTCTCATCAAATATTGGCTATTGGCTATTGAGAACTGAAGCCACCACACACATTCATATGTGGCTCACACAACTTCTCATCAAATACTGGATATTGTTAACTGAAGCCACCACATACATTCACATTTAGCTCACACAACTTCTCATCAAATCCTGGCTATTGGCTATTGATAACTGAAGCCACCACACACATTCATATGTGGCTCACACAACTTCTCATCAAATACTGGATATTGTTAACTGAAGCCACCACTCTTCTCGCACAACTTCTCATCAAATAGTGGCTATTGTTAACTGAAGCCACCACTCTACTCGCACAACTTCTCATCAAATACTGGATATTGGCTATTGATAACTGAAGCCACCACACACATTCATATGTGGCTCACACAACTTCTCATCAAATCCTGGCTATTGGTTATTGTTAACTGAAGCCACCACATACATTCATATGTGGCTCGCACAACTTCTCATCAAATCCTGGCTATTGTTAACTGAAGCGACCACATACATTCATATGTGGCTCGCACAACTTCTCATCAACTCCTAGCTAATGTTAACTGAAACCACCACTATGTGTCAAGATCTTGGATGAGATGACAGAAATAATAGAACGATATCAATTAGGGATAAGACCAAGATAGGATAAATATAACATCCCTGAACAGGGATTGGAGATTCAAGGGACAGAAGAGAGGATATAACTATTAAGGAGTTATCCAACAGGACACACAGGTGTCAACAGAAAGACATAATAGGACACGACAGGGATTTGCTCCCAGGTTAGTTAAACACGGGAAGTACCCGTAAACAGCCTTAACTAGAATGTAGTAACTAGTAACAGGCTGCTGAACAGCGTGCCGGGTAACAACGCACGCAAGAGTGCTGGCGCACGAGGGTTCACAAGTCCGCAGCTGACCAGCGCTGCTAAGGTTAGCCAGACGGGGACTTGACAGCTTAGGAGACAGATCGTTATATTTTGCCTTGGCCATTGTGTAGTTGTTAGGGCACTGTAGGATCGTGACTTAACTTAGGACAGTTAGAGAATTGTGCTTAGAAATATTATTGCTGTATTGAGTGTGATACTTTGTTAATGATTGTGAATTACTCATGTGAGCTCGTAGAGCCAACTGTATCATTACGCAATAAAATGAAGTATTCCCTTTGTACACCTACGAGTTAGTATTCGTGCGGTACAAACGAAGAATCCCCGTATGCCTGTCTGAACGAGGTTGTTGACACTATGTTCACACAACTTCTCATCAAATACTGGGTATTGTTAATTGAAGCCACCACTCTGCTCACATAACTTCTCATCAAACACTAGCTTTCGTTAACTAAAGCTACCACTCTGCTCGCATAACTTCTTATCAAATCCTGGCTAATGTTAACTGAAGCCACCACTATGTTTACACAACTTCTCATCAAATACTGGGTATTGTTAACTGAAACCACAACTCTGCTCACATAACTTCTCATCAAATACTAGCTTTTGTTAACTAAAACTACCACTCTGCTCGCATAACTTCTCATCAAATTTATCGCTGTCATTGTTTCCAAAATTAGTGTCTATGGCATTGCTGACCAAACATTTATCTATGTCATTGTTGTCTAAATATTTGTCTCTGTCATTGTTGATCAACTATTTACCTCTCTCGCTGTTGATCAAATATTTGCGCCTGTCATTGTTGCCTAAATGTTTGCCTCTGTTACTGTTGATGAAATATTTATCTTTGCCGTTGACCAAATATATATCTCTGTCATTGTTGATCAAATATTTAACCTTGTTGTTCTGGCGTCAGTTGGCTGGTCAAAGAGTCTAGAAATATTGTCCACTCACTTGGCACATGCCCGGATATCCTCTATGGCTCCCTGCCAGTCCAGCTGACCCATGTAGTGTCCGGCCGTCTCGTTGTCCGTGGCCACCTTGCCCCGGTACAGGTCTGGCACCAGGGTCACCATGCTGGCCTGCGAGCAGATGTCCTTGCCGCACTCTTGGATCTGTTGGTTGACGCCCCACCACTCCTGCAATACACAGCCCAACATACAACATACCACCATTCTTGCAATACATAGCCCAACATACAACATACCACCATTCCTGCAATACATAACCCAACATACAACATACCACCATTCCTGCAATACATAGCCCAACATACAACATACCACCACTCCTGCAATACACAGCCCAAATACAACATACCACCATTCCTGCAATACACAGCCCAATATACAACATACTTCCACTCCTGCATTACGTAGTCCAACATACAAAATACCACCATTCCTGCAATACACAGCCCAACATACGATATACCACCATTCATGCAATACACAGCCAAACATACAACATACCACCATTCCTGCAATACATAGCCCAACATACAACATACCACCACTCCTGCAATACACAGCCCAACATACAACATACCACCATTCCTGCAATACACAGCCCAATATACAACATACTTCCACTCCTGCATTACACAGTCCAACATACAAAATACCACCATTCCTGCAATACACAGCCCAACATACAACATACATAGCCCAATATACAACATACCACCATTCCTGCAATACATAGCCCAACATACAACATACCACAATTCCTGCAATACATAGCCCAACATACAACATACCACCACTCCTGCAATACACAGCCCAAATACAACATACCACCATTCCTGCAATACACAGCTCAATATACAACATACTTCCACTCCTGCATTACGCAGTCCAACATACAAAATACCACCATTCCTGCAATACACAGCCCAACATACAACATACCACCATTCCTGCAACACACAATCCAACATACAACATACCACCACTCCTGCAACACACAATCCAACATTCAACACGCCGCCACTCTTGTAACACACAGACAAACATACAACATACCACCACTCCTGCAACACACAGACAAACATACAACATACCACCACTCCTGCAACACACAGTCCAACATACAACATACCACCACTCCTGCAACACACTGTCCAATATACCACCACTCCTGCAACACACAGTCCAACATGCAATTAACACCACCACTCCTGCAACACACAGTCCAACATACAACATACCACCACTCCTGTAACACAATCCAACATTCAACACACCGCCACTCCTGCAACACACAGTCAAACATACAACATACCACCACTCCTGCAACACACAGTACATCATACCACCACTCCTGTAACACAATCCAACATTCAACACACCGCCACTCCTGCAACACACAGACAAACATACAACATACCACCACTACTGCAACACACAGTCCAACATACAACATACCATCACTCCTGCAACACACTGTCCAACATACAATTAACACCACCACTCCTGCAACACAGTCCAACATACAACATACCACCACTCATGTAACACACAGCCCAACATACAACATACCACCACTCCTGTAACACACAGCACAACATCCAATTAATACCACTACTCCTGCAACATACAACACACTACCACTCTTTCCACACACAGTCAAACATACAACATACCACCCCTCTCCTGTAACACACAGCCCAACATGAAATTAATACCACCACTCCTGCAACACACACTCCAACATACAACATACCACCACTCATGTAACACACAGTCCAACATACAACACATCACCACTCCTGCAACACACAGTCCAACATTCAATCAACATCTCAACTTCTACAACACACTAACCAACATCCAGTGAACGTCTCCATTTCTACAACACACTAACCAACATACAATCAACATTACCACTCCTGTAACACACTGTCCAATATAGCTCATACTGACACAAACAGAGCACAAGCTTACGTGCATATATATATATATATATATATATATATATATATATATATATATATATATATATATATATATATATATATATATATCCATAATGTGCCATGCCGGTAAGCGTGGGCGGTCATGTTCTGCCATCTCACTCGATCACCAAAGTCGTGGATAAGCTCCGTGTTCCTGTCTCGACCATGCCACGTGGCCAAGTCATCCAGGTATTTACTTCTCGGTCTTTCCCTTGGTCTCTTCCCTTCGATCTTGCCAGTTGTCACCAAATTCTCCAATTCATTTCTTTTCATAACATGCCCAAAAAGTTTTGACTGTCTGCGTCTAATGACTCTAATCAGTTTACGATCTTCATTTGTTTCTTGAAGGACCTGTTTATTGGTTTTTCTGGCTGTCCATGGTATTCTTTGCGTTTTCCTCAGAAACCATATTTCCACAGCCATCAGCTGTTTTTCAGCTTTACTGCTCATTGTCCACGCTTCACATCCATACAAAAGCTCCTCAACACTCGTTTTCTCGTTTCAATTGACATCTTTTTATTGGTCAGTATGCTTTTCATTTTGCAAAAGACTACCTTCGCAATGGCAATTCTTGTTCTAATCTCTTCAAGGCATCTCCCATCAGATGTTATGACTGTGCTGAGATAACAGTATCGATTCACTTGTTTAAGACTATGCCCATCTACTCGTATATCACATTGTGGTATTTCCTTCTTCCCAGTGACGACCATAATCTGTGTCTTCTTAAAATTCAATTCTAACCCTAGTTGTTCGTTGTATGCAACAACCGCATTTACTAAATTTTACAGGTCCTGTTCATTGTCTGCAATCAAGACTGTATCATCTGCAAATCTAATGTTATTGGTGGATATATTGAACAGTGACACCGTCGGAGAGCTCCTGTTTGCTGAAGATTGCGCTCTATATGCCAACTCAGAGGCAGACATGCAACACAATGTTTCAGCTTTCTCAAATGCCTGTGCCAACTTTGGGCTCAATATAAACTTGGAGAATACTGTAGTTATGTACCAGCCTGCTCCAGGGAATAATCACACTGTGCCGAATATCAAGGTGAATGGTCATAGACTAAGCGTTGTGAACAAATTCACCTATCTTGGCAGTACAGTGTCACAAGCTGCCACAATTGATGACGAAGTGAATGCAAGAATCTCCAAGGCCAGCGCGGCCTTTGGCAGACTGTACAAGAATGTATGGGACAGAAATGGAATAAGCCTGCAAACAAAACAGAAAATCTACAAAGCAGTTGTATTATCCACACTGCTATATGCTTGTGAAACCTGGACTGTTTATCAGCGACATGCTAGGAAATTAAACCACTTCCACACAGTCTGCCTTAGGAAGCTATTGAAGATTAAATGGCAAGACAAGATCCCAGACACTGAAGTTCTAGAAAGAGCGCCCATGCCCAGTATCCACACTATACTAATGAAGAATTAAATTCGCAGGGCTGGTCACTTAACTCGCATGCCAGACCACAGGCTCCCTAAGCAAATTTTTTTTACCGCGAGTTGGGTTGTGGTAAACGCCCACAAGGCAGCCAGAGGAAACGGTTTAAAGACATTCTGAAAATCTCACTGAAAGCTTTTGGAATTAATCTTGACATCTGGGAGACTGCAGCCAGAGACCGAAATTAGTGGCGTACATCATTACGCAAAGGCGCAGTCACTTGTGAAGCAACCAGGACTGCAAGAGCTGTGAAGCAACGGCTGGACAGAAAAACCACTGCAGGAGATCCTCCTCCTGGAAAGTCAAGCATTCTTTGCCCACATTGTCAAAGAAAATTTCCAGCCAAAATAGGCCTTATCAGCCATCTGAGATGTCACGGCTCCATACTTTCAACCCCACTGGAGGAAATTAATGGTCATCATCATTCTTGATGGACAAACAACATATATATATATATATACATATTCGCATCCACATGCACATATACACATGCATACAGACAGGCAGGCACACAGCTGGTTACCTGTAAGACAATGATCCCCCTGGCGGTAGACTTGGGATCCCCGAAGAGAAGAGCAGGGCAGTCGCCCAGCTTGTTTGTGCTGGGACAGTTGACTTTCCGTGGGCCGGACATGGTGGGACTGCAGCAGGCTATAGAATGTGTGACCTGTTTAGAGTGGAGCCAAAAACAGGCTGTAGAATGTGTGATCTGCTTAGAGTGGCGACAATAACAGGCTGTAGAATGTGTGATCTGTTTAGAGTGGCGACAATAACAGGCTGTAGAATGTGTGATCTGTTTAGAGTGGCGACAATAACAGGCTGTAGAATGTGTGATCTGTTTAGAGTGGCGACAATAACAGGCTGTAGAATGTGTGATCTGTTTAGAGTGGCGACAATAACAGGCTGTAGAATGTGTGATCTGTTTAGAGTGGCGACAATAACAAGCTGTAGAATGTGTGATCTGTTTAGAGTGGCGACAATAACAGGCTGTAGAATGTGTGATCTGTTTAGAGTGGCGACAATAACAAGCTGTAGAATGTGTGATCTGTTTAGAGTGGCGACAATAACAGGCTGTAGAATGTGTGATCTGTTTAGAGTGGCACCAACAGCAGGCTGTAGAATGTGTGATCTGTTTAGAGTGGCGACAATAACAGGCTGTAGAATGTGTGATCTGTTTAGAGTGGCGACAATAACAAGCTGTAGAATGTGTGATCTGTTTAGAGTGGCGACAATAACAGGCTGTAGAATGTGTGATCTGTTTAGAGTGGCGACAATAACAGGCTGTAGAATGTGTGATCTGTTTAGAGTGGAGCCAAAAACAAGCTGTAGAATGTATGATCTGTTTAGAGTGGCGACAATAACAGGCTGTAGAATGTGTGATCTGTTTAGAGTGGCGACAATAACAGGCTGTAGAATGTGTGATCTGTTTAGAGTGGCGACAATAACAGGCTGTAGAATATGTGATCTGTTTAGAGTGGCGACAATAACAGGCTGTAGAATGTGTGATATGTTTAGAGTGGCACCAACAGCAGGCTGTAGAATGTGTGATCTGTTTAGAGTGACGACAATAACAAGCTGTAGAATGTGTGATCTGTTTAGAGTGGCGACAATAACAAGCTGTAGAATGTGTGATCTGTTTAGAGTGGCGACAATAACAAGCTGTAGAATGTGTGATCTGTTTAGAGTGGCGACAATAACAGGCTGTAGAATGTGTGATCTGTTTAGAGTGGCGACAATAACAGGCTGTAGAATGTGTGATCTGTTTAGAGTGGCGACAATAACAAGCTGTAGAATGTGTGATCTGTTTAGAGTGGCGACAATAACAGGCTGTAGAATGTGTGATCTGTTTAGAGTGGAGCCAAAAACAGGCTGTAGAATGTGTGATCTGTTTAGAGTGGAGCCAAAAACAGGCTGTAGAATGTGTGATCTGTTTAGAGTGGCACCAACAGCAGGCTGTAGAATGTGTGATCTGTTTAGAGTGGCGACAATAACAAGCTGTAGAATGTGTGATCTGTTTACAGTGGCGACAATAACAGGCTGTAGAATGTGTGATCTGTTTAGAGTGGCACCAACAGCATGCTGTAGAATGTGTGATCTGTTTAGAGTGGCGACAATAACAAGCTGTAGAATGTGTGATCTGTTTAGAGTTGAGCCAAAAACAGGCTGTAGAATGTGTGATCTGTTTAGAGTGGCGACAATAACAGGCTGTAGAATGTGTGATCTGTTTAGAGTGGCACAAACAGCAGGCTGTAGAATGTGTGATCTGTTTAGAGTGGCGACAATAACAGGCTGTAGAATGTGTGATCTGTTTAGAGTGGCGACAATAACAAGCTGTAGAATGTGTGATCTGTTTAGAGTGGCGACAATAACAAGCTGTAGAATGTGTGATCTGTTTAGAGTGGCGACAATAACAGGCTGTAGAATGTGTGATCTGTTTAGAGTGGCGACAATAACAGGCTGTAGAATGTGTGATCTGTTTAGAGTGGCACCAACAGCAGGCTGTAGAATGTGTGATCTGTTTAGAGTGGCGACAATAACAGGCTGTAGAATGTGTGATCTGTTTAGAGTGGAGCCAAAAACAAGCTGTAGAATGTATGATCTGTTTAGAGTGGCGACAATAACAGGCTGTAGAATGTGTGATCTGTTTAGAGTGGCGACAATAACAAGCTGTAGAATGTGTGATCTGTTTAGAGTGGCGACAATAACAAGCTGTAGAATGTGTGATCTGTTTAGAGTGGCGACAATAACAGGCTGTAGAATGTGTGATCTGTTTAGAGTGGCGACAATAACAGGCTGTAGAATGTGTGATCTGTTTAGAGTGGCGACAATAACAGGCTGTAGAATGTGTGATCTGTTTAGAGTGGCGACAATAACAAGCTGTAGAATGTGTGATCTGTTTAGAGTGGAGCCAAAAACAAGCTGTAGAATGTATGATCTGTTTAGAGTGGCGACAATAACAGGCTGTAGAATGTGTGATCTGTTTAGAGTGGCGACAATAACAGGCTGTAGAATGTGTGATCTGTTTAGAGTGGCGACAATAACAGGCTGTAGAATGTGTGATCTGTTTAGAGTGGCGACAATAACAGGCTGTAGAATGTGTGATCTGTTTAGAGTGGAGCCAAAAACAAGCTGTAGAATGTATGATCTGTTTAGAGTGGCGACAATAACAGGCTGTAGAATGTGTGATCTGTTTAGAGTGGCGACAATAACAAGCTGTAGAATGTGTGATCTGTTTAGAGTGGCGACAATAACAGGCTGTAGAATGTGTGATCTGTTTAGAGTGGCGACAATAACAGGCTGTAGAATGTGTGATCTGTTTAGAGTGGCGACAATAACAAGCTGTAGAATGTGTGATCTGTTTAGAGTGGCGACAATAACAGGCTGTAGAATGTGTGATCTGTTTAGAGTGGCGACAATAACAAGCTGTAGAATGTGTGATCTGTTTAGAGTGGCGACAATAACAGGCTGTAGAATGTGTGATCTGTTTAGAGTGGCACCAACAGCAGGCTGTAGAATGTGTGATCTGTTTAGAGTGGCGACAATAACAGGCTGTAGAATGTGTGATCTGTTTAGAGTGGCGACAATAACAAGCTGTAGAATGTGTGATCTGTTTAGAGTGGCGACAATAACAGGCTGTAGAATGTGTGATCTGTTTAGAGTGGCGACAATAACAGGCTGTAGAATGTGTGATCTGTTTAGAGTGGAGCCAAAAACAAGCTGTAGAATGTATGATCTGTTTAGAGTGGCGACAATAACAGGCTGTAGAATGTGTGATCTGTTTAGAGTGGCGACAATAACAGGCTGTAGAATGTGTGATCTGTTTAGAGTGGCGACAATAACAGGCTGTAGAATGTGTGATCTGTTTAGAGTGGCGACAATAACAGGCTGTAGAATGTGTGATCTGTTTAGAGTGGAGCCAAAAACAAGCTGTAGAATGTATGATCTGTTTAGAGTGGCGACAATAACAGGCTGTAGAATGTGTGATCTGTTTAGAGTGGCGACAATAACAAGCTGTAGAATGTGTGATCTGTTTAGAGTGGCGACAATAACAGGCTGTAGAATGTGTGATCTGTTTAGAGTGGTGACAATAACAGGCTGTAGAATGTGTGATCTTTTTAGAGTGGCGACAATAACAAGCTGTAGAATGTGTGATCTGTTTAGAGTGGCGACAATAACAGGCTGTAGAATGTGTGATCTGTTTAGAGTGGCGACAATAACAGGCTGTAGAATGTGTGATCTGTTTAGAGTGGCGACAATAACAAGCTGTAGAATGTGTGATCTGTTTAGAGTGGCGACAATAACAGGCTGTAGAATGTGTGATCTGTTTAGAGTGGCGACAATAACAGGCTGTAGAATGTGTGATCTGTTTAGAGTGGCGACAATAACAGGCTGTAGAATGTGTGATCTTGTCGGACTTACACAGGACAATGTTAGGTGAAGCTTTGAGAGGACACTGATAAAGGAGGCTTTGATAGGACACTGATGACAGTGTGATATAGACTGTAACATCATCATCATGTGTGATATAGACAGTAACACCATCATCATCACGTGCCATGTTTGCCGCAGAACGTCGCACTCGCAACGGGCAGTTGTTGGATGGCTGGGGAATTCCCCGTTCTCATGCTCCTTCATGTCAATGTCCGTGCTGGTCTACCTCTGCCTCCTGTACCCTCAGGGTCCCTCATGCCAAAGTCTGTGCTGGTATTTCAGACATAATACTGTCCTCTCCAACGAGGTTGACTATAATCAAAGTATTTCACACACGACACTGTTCTCTCCAACGCACTGCGAGGTTGACTATAATCAAAGTATTTCAGACATGATACTGAAAGTGAGCTGACTATGACAAAGTATTTCAGACATGATACTGAAAGTGAGCTGACTATGATCAAAGTATTTCAGACATGATACTGAATGTGAGCTGACTATCATCATCATCAAGTGCCGTGCCGGCTGGCGTAGGCGTTCATGGCTCTCCACAGATCTCGGTCTTTGGTGTTCTGGATCAACTCTGCTGATGTTATTCCTCCATGCCACCATCTCAGTCCGTCCAGCATCATTTCTCTTGGTCTGCCTCTGCCTCTCTTCCCCTCGATCTTTCCGGTTGTCACGATGTTTTCTAATGCCTTTCTTCTCATCACATGACCAAAGAAAGATGTTTGTCTCTTTCTTATTGTTGTATATAGTGTTCTAGTTTCATTAGCCTCTTTCAGGCAATCGTTGTTAGTTACTCTGGCAGTCCAAGGAATTCGCAAAATTCGTCTTAAAAACCACATCTCTGTTGCTTCTAAGTTCTTCCTAATTTGTTCATTTACATTCCAAGATTCGCTGCCATACAGCAAAACTGGTTCTATATAGCATTTTAGTACTCTCTTTCTTACATTCATTGATAGCGACTTATTGCATAAGATACTCTTCATTTTCTGAAATGCTGTCTTTGCCTGCCCTATTCTGCTCTTAATCTCTTTTGTACATCTTCCATCTGATGTTATAAGTGCCCCTAGGTATTTAAAATTATCCACTTGGTTGAAAATTTCCCCTTCTATTTCTATGTCACATTTTGGCGTCCCCATTTACTTTGATATCACCATTGTTACTGTTTTCTTGATATTCAAGGACAGTCCTTTCTGTGCACTCTCTGTTACTACACTGTCCAACAATTGTTGTAGGTCTGTTGCATTATCCGCTACCAATACTGTGTCATCTGCATAGCGTATATTGTTTATATTATATCCTCCGATTAGTATTCCTGGCTTCTCTTTGATCTCTCTCATTATTACTTCGCTATACAGGGAGATATACTGGTCTCTGTGGCTGAAGGGCTTGCGAACGCGGTTTGTGAGCCCGTATACCCGGGTTCGAAACACGGCGGTGCTGGTTTTTTCGAAAAAGGTATAGAGGCCGGTCGTTCAGAAAGCAATGGCAAACTACTGAACGTAACACTTGCCTAGTACATCAACAGCAGCTGAAAATGCTGGTGTTGACTGCAACGTCCCGTAAGGGATACGCAACACAATTTAAATACAGGGAGAAGAGATCGGGTGACAAGACACACCCCTGTCGTACTCCTAGCTTTATCTGTTCGTAACAACCCTCTTTATTTCCCATTTTAATTGCTGCTACTTGGTTCCAGTATATATTCCTTATTATTCTTAAGTCTTTCCCATCAATGTTGATATCTTCCAACATTTTAATCAGCTCATCATGTTTTACTTTATCAAATGCCTTAGTATAATCTATGAAGCATAAATATATGTCTCTCTGTTTCTCTATTGATCTTTCTATTAGTGTTCGTAATATATATATTGCATTGTTTGTACCCTTTCCTTCCATAAAACCATACTGTTCTTCACTAATTTCCATTTTTATTTTCTTTCTTGTTCTTCTCATTATAATTCTGAGTAGAAGCTTAGTGACATGGTTTATGAGGTTAATTGTACGAAAATCCTCGCATTCAAGTGCCCCTGGTCTCTTTGGTATTGCTATAAATACAGATTTCAGCATATCGCTCGGTAAATATCCACTGTTGTAAATGTCATTCAACATTTTGGTTAATATATCTACCCCAAATTCTCCCAATACTTCTAATTCTTCTATTGTGATTTCATCTGGCCCAGCTGTTTTTCCTTTCTTCATACGTTTCATAGCGTCAGCGACTTCTTCTTTTAGAATAGGTGGACCTTCTAAGTTACTATCTTCTGTTAATTCTCCCCTTTCTCCTTCATATAATTCTCTTATATACTCATTCCACCTCTTCATTATAGCACCTTCCTCCAATAAAATCTGTCCTGTTTTTGATTTCAAACACCCTGTATTTATTCTTATTTTTCTTCCTGTGAGCTCGTTGATTTGTCTGTGCATACTTTTTTGATCTTTAATGGAATTTAATTCAATTTTTCTGCATTGCTCGTTTAACCAACTTTCTTTTGCCTTCACACATTTATCTCTTATTTCTTTATTTATCTTAGCATATGTAACAGTAATGGAGTACTGGGGTATTATTAGGATCTAGTGGGAAACAGATACAGCACGATTGAGCATTGAGACTGAAAGCGGGGAGAGATGCTCAATCGTGACGTATTGGGTTGGCAAGGGCAGTTAACATCACACCCTTGAGAGGTAAAGAAGCAAGTTGTCATCATGAAGCAATAAACTATTTTAACTTAACCTCTGGCTTGTTAATCTCTGTACACACTGTTACAGGATTAATTATGGTGCCGTGACCAGGATCTGAACCTGATATAATCGCCGGAGAAAAACAAAAACAATGCGAAGTCAAGCCGAATAACATCGCGTTAGAGACCAATTAGTGAACGTGAGAACAGGCGCACCAAAAGATGGCCAGTAAATTTGTAAATCGTAGTTATCTGTGAATACAGAGGCCAAAAGCTCACCCAGGAGTGGTCCTCTGTAAGTCTTTTTCAAGACTTAAGATAACCAATAAAGTAGCGCCAAGAGCCTTGATATAACCGTCACTCTGCAGGGTCCGCAATTCAAGAAGTTTATTATAGCCGCCGTGCTGCAAGTTGATTGTCAGCAACAGGCTTAACATAGACGGTGCCTGAATTGTTGCGTTTCAAGAGCCATTACAGCCGCTGTGAGGGGACGAACCGGAATGATCATGTCCTGAGAGTTTGGGCAAACCAGCAATTCAGCCAGAACATTTTGTCGGTCAGAACAAGAACTCAAGAATTCTGTAGAGGAGCAATTCAGTCAGAACATTTTGTCGGGACAGCATGAAAGCCTCCTCGTTTCTTTCGTTGATCGGGCCATAGATTGTTGAAACAGTCAAATATCACTGGGCCTCGGCTGATCCTGATACTTTTTTGGGCCTCGTTATTACTAAGACCCTATCAAATCGTCGAAGATGTACCCCACCCGGGGTGAACGCAAAGACTAATATCAGATGTGACCCGACCAGGGGTTGAAGATTATCCAGGCATCCCATGAGAAGTGACCTGAGGGGAAGAGATAGGCTACCTAAATTCCACTACCTAAATTCCGCGACTGATGGTCAGCTGATGCAGGCACCTGGTGTTCGAACTTAATTTGACGGCGAGGGTAAATTTCTGTATTTAGTTTTACAAAACAAGTGAATTGTGCTCTTTAAAAATTAAGAAATTGCAAATGTGTGATACTTAGACCCAGAAAATAACTGCGCATTGCTATATAATAGTGAGTGCATTATTTAAATTTAGAAGTAAATTTGTGTGATACTTAGACCCAGAAAATAACTGCGCATTGCTATATAATAAGTGAGTGCATTATTTAAATTTAGAAGTAAATTTGTGTGATACTTAGACCCAGAAAATAACTGCGCATTGCTATAATAAGTGAGTGCATTGCTTAAATTGAGAAGGTAAAATTGTGTCTATAATAAGTAAGTGTATTCTTTAAATTTAGAGGTTGAAATTGTGTGTTTCTTTGCTTGCCTTGTTTCAGTATTATTTCAGCATGGCGGAACAGGACACCTTGGCACAGGTTTTGACAGGCGTGGGAACAGCAGTGGGCCGGCTTAATATGGTGATTAAACAACAAGGGATGGCAACAGAAATTGTGAAATTTGGTGGACAGGCCAGAGACTATAAGAAATGGATCACTTCCATAGAAAAATATGCCTATTTAATCTCAGCAACAGATGAAGAAAAAATGAGATTGGCTTATCAGACGGCAACGGAACCGGTCTCGGATCATATAAGAAGAAAGCTAGAAGCTAGAGTAGATGAGACATGGGAACAATTCAAGGAAGACCTAGCAAGGAAATATGCAGAAATAACGGATCCACAACATGCATTTTCGGTGTTGAGGCAGGCTAAACAAAATAACGGAGAGACGGTACAATTGTTTAGCGATAGATTGATTAATCTGGCTGAAGAAGCATTCTTAGGACAGAATGTACGAGGAAAGGAGGTGGAAAGGATGTTAGTAGGGATCTTTGTGGATGGCATAAAGTCTGATGGTTTGAAACTTAAATTAATGAGGGAAAACCCTGAGAGGTTATCACAAGCGGTGGATATCGCGGTACAAGAAGAAAATTTGAGACGTAGGTTTAGATTAAGAACAGGACGAGAAGTGGGAAGTAATCGAGATGACAGAGTTGAGGAACCTATGGAAATAGGACAAACAAGGTTCGGATGGAATAGGAGAGGAGGTATACAGACGTTACAAGGTAGAAATAGATATGATAATGAGGAAAGAAGAAATATGAGATACCCTACAAGAGAAACAGTAGGTAACACAAATAGTACAAATATTGTCTGTTGGAATTGTGGTCAACGGGGACATGTTTCTCGGTTTTGTAATAACAGGCGTGTCCAGTCGAATACACAGGGTAGACATGACAATAATAGGGTGAGTAGGAATGTTGTAGATGGATACAGGAATTTTACAGGTACAAGAACACAGGAAAATCGGCGCCCTACCTATTAGGCAGGACCTATGATAGGAGGGTAAATAATAAGGTCCCAAGGGTTAGAGAATATGTTAATAACAGGTATAATAGGTCGAACAGAGAATATTTTCAACTAGATGAAGTCAAGAAATTTATAGAAGATAAAACAGATTATAGCTATTGTATATTAGAAATAGGAAAGTATAGAGTTCGTACATTAATTGATTCGGGAGCTCAGGTTAGTGTAGTAAAAGAAAGTTTTCTATATAACATAGTAAGAAATTGTAGAGTATTTAAGAGTCATAATAATTTACACTCTGTTACGGGACAGAATTTACAAGTAGTGGGACAAACAATGATAAATTTTAAGTTAGGAGGGATCAACATAAGACACCTTTTTCATGTAGTGAAGGGGTTAAATAGAAACATGTTAATAGGAAGAGATTTTTTAATAAAAAATGGAGTAAGACTTTTATATGATTTACACAAATTAAAATTCAGGGACGTCTATATAGATATGCAAGAAGACATGCATATATCAGCACTAGTTAGAGTTAAAATGACAACGACGTTAAAACCACAGTCGGTTAATTTGATACAAGTGAAGCTGAAGAAAAACCCATATTATGTGGAAGGAAACACAGTCAGAATCACTGAATTACAAGAGGAAATAATTGATGAGCCTGGTTTGGAAGTTCCGGATGGAATAATAGCGTTAGATAAACACTTAACCTTTCCAGTTATGGTGATTAACAACACAGGTAGAGAAATTAAATTATACAGAGGGTGTGTAGTAGCAAAACTAGAACAGAACGTTAGTGAAATATTGGCAACGGATAGAGTAGAAATGCCGGGAACTAATTATTCACAATCTTCTAGTGAAAGAAGTAATAACAGACGCGGACGCGGAAGTAGAGGAAACACACGAATGGATGAATTGATCCATCCATTAAAAAGAAATACAGCACAAATACATTCAATAGATAAAAAGACAAGAGAACAGGAATTGTTGGCACAGTTAAAGACTTCACCAGAAAATAAAGAAGTGTTGGAACAGTTTATAAAGGAGAATCAGGATGTGTTTGCAATTAGTGATTTAGAGTTGGGTAAGACAAAAACGGTAACAATGGAGATAGATACGGGAGACCATCCGCCGATTAGCTTAAAACCATATAGAACTCCCTTAAGAAATAGAGAAATTGTAGAAAAGGCAATAGAAGAAATGTTGAAAGCAGGGATAATCACAAGATCAAAATCAGAGTGGTCATCTCCGGTGGTAATTGTGGCCAAACCTGATGGTTCGAGTCGATTCTGTTGCGACTATCGGGCGTTGAACAAAATTACTAAAAATGTAGCATACCCACTGCCAGTGATAGATGATATTTTGGGGTTGCTAAATGGCGCTACATTTTTCACGACGTTAGACGCAAGAGCAGGATTTTGGTGTATTCCGATGTCGGCAGACGCGCAAAGAAAAAGTGCTTTCTGTACTCATATGGGTTCTTATGAATTTTTACGTATGCCTTTTGGAGTCAAAACTGCGCCATCTCACTACATGCTCTTAATAAATGAAGTTTTGGAAGGTATGCAAAGGTTCGCTCTTGCTTATATTGATGATATTCTGATTTTTACTTCTGGAAATGTGGAGGATCATTTGAAACATATAAAGTTAGTGTTTGACAGGTTAAGAAAACATGATGTGAAGTTAAAGCTCAGTAAATGCCAATTTTTAAAGACAGAAACAAAATATTTGGGGTATATTATAAATAGAGAAGGTATAAAACCAGATCAGGACAAAATAAAGGTTATTAAAGAGTTACCTGCTCCAACTAACGTTAAGGAGGTACGCGCCTTTATAGGAACATGCGCGTATTATAGGCGGTTTGTCCCAGCGTTTTCAAAAATAGCTGAACCTATTACAAACTTAACAGGCAAGTACGCTAGGTTTAAGTGGGATGATGAGTGTCAAAAAGCGTTCGAGTATTTAAAAAACAGTTTAACACTGGTACCACTGTTGACGCATCCAGACTTAAACAAACAGTTGATACTGTACACAGATGCTTCAGACAATGCAGTAGGAGCATGTTTGGTGCAACCATATGAAGGAAAAGAGTCTGGAATACCAGGGGTTAAAAATGAAAGGCCTATATACTTCTTGTCGCATAAACTTAGCAGATCACAAAGAAAGTGGACGACTATTGAGAAGGAGGCTTACGCAATACATTACGCTCTTCAAAAACTAAATTACTACTTACATAACGCAAATTTTGTTATTAGAACTGACCATATGCCTTTAAAGTCTTTTTTAGAAGCTCCAGTGCAGAACAGGAAAATACAAACGTGGGCATTGAACTTACAGGGATACAATACGAAAATTGAGTACATTCCAGGTAGGATTAACACATGCGCTGATTTACTGTCTAGGATTCCCTATCCACAGTCGTCAGGTGACACAGAAGATGAAGGAGAACCAGAGATTGACGATCGAAATTGGCAAGTAAATATTTTAGATTCTGCTATAATAAATAGAGAAGAATTTGATAGTCTACCATCGGAGCAAGAGTCTGAACATAGAGAAGAAGACCTACAAGTAGCACAGTTTAATATGAAAGAAGAACAAGAGTTGGACCCAAAAGTCATACAAATAAAAGAAAAATTACGAGAAACAGATGATAACAAATATAAAAGGAATTATTTGGTTTTACAAGAGGATGGACAGTTATACTATATGTGTGAAAGGAATGAACAGCTAAGGAAATATATTCCAAAACATTTAGAAAATGAACTTTTAAAAGCATATCACGATGAAAATGGACATCTCGGTAGAGATAAATTGCTGAAAGCACTTACAAGTAAATATTATTGGCCAAACTTGTTTAAATCTACATGCAAATATGTAGATACGTGTGAAAAATGCAGATTAAGGAACATGAAAACAATAAAGTCTCCCTTACAAGACACAGATATTCCTCAGTTCCCAATGCAAAAGATTAGTTTAGATATATCGGGTCCACACCCTAGAACATTGTCAGGAAATGTATATTTAATTCATATAGTAGACGTCTACAGTCTTTGGCCGGAGGTTTATGCAATTCCGGATAAGAGCGCGGATACTGTCATTAATGTTTTTTTACAAGAGTTCGTACCAAGGTTTAGTTGCCCACAAAGTATACTTACAGATAATGGTAGAGAGTTTGTAAATAAAAAATTCGAAAAGTTAGTAAAAGATTTAAATGTAAAACATATAAAGACCTCATTTTATAGACCTTCTTCAAATGCGAAAAACGAGCGTCAACATAGGACGTTATACGACATTTTGGCAAAGATTATTGATGAACATGACAGAGATTGGGATTTATTTTTGGGACCTGCCCTTAGCGCCATTCGTACAAATCAAAATGAGAGCACGGGTTTTTCACCATTTTATTTATTACACGGGAGGGAACCAATATTACCTATAGATAATCTATTAAAACCTAGACGGAAATATATGGGTGAAGAATTTCAAGAGACCATTATACAAGAAATGCATAAAGCACATGTGAGATTAAGGAATAATATAATTAAAGCTAGGGAAAGACAGAAAAAGTACAAAAATGTAAATACAAAATTACAAGAGTTTAAGGTAGGTGATAGAGTTTATTACAAGAAACATAGAAGAAACTCTAAGTTTGATGCTCGTTGGATTCCAGGGTATTACGTTTTGGAAAAACTAGGTAATGTATCGTATATTATAAAGAACCAGGTCACAGCACATATAGTGAGGGCACACGTTGAACACTTAAGAAGAGATGAAGATGAGATAGAAAATAATAATAATAATAATAATTATTATTCGGACTCGAAATTTTTGGATGAACAGCTTGTCAGAAGAACTGCAGTAACCCCAGGTCTTAGAAAAGAACCAGCACAAAATCAGTTGCTAGAAAATCCAGGTTACGAAGATACTCAAGAACAGACAATTCCGAAAAGAATGGAAGAAGAAGGCCTGAATGAAACTCATTATGATAGTATGGAAGAAGACATAGGTGCTCCATTTAAAAATACTAGACAAGCAACGAAAAGAAGAATGGACAGTCAAAGAGATAAAGAAGTGAAACGACAGAGGAGAATTAGAGATTATTCAACAAGCGGAGAAGATATGCCTCTACTAGAAAGATCCTTAAGAAATAGGGATCGACAAATTAGGTGGGATGTTGAACGGAAGAGATTAGCGGCAGCTGAAGAGAGACATACAGACGAAGAAGAGGAAATGGATGAAAAGTCAGAGTCTAGTAGTAGTATGGAAGAAACTAATAAGTTGTACGAAGAAGAAGATATTGATGTAGAATTGGCACTTATTCAAAGAAATTTGGACTTGTTGAAGAAGAGGAAACGTAGGAGATAGATATTTGAAAGTACTGCAGATGGCAGGAGTTAGAAGTGAAAGGGATGCCTGAAGAAGCATACGAAACGGTAGAAGTGGTCTTGAAATATTGATACAAAAGGGGTGATGGAATTTTTTCGTTACTGTTGGTAATGCCGTGTTTCCAAGGGAAACCAGATCACAAGTTCGTTGATAAGTAGAGGTTGGCTACTACGTTGAGTTAATATTGGATTAGTGGCCATGTAGTTTACAGTGCTCACTTAAGAGGTTATTTTGGATGTTATGTGCTGTTGGGAGTTAGGAGATAATAAATGGTATGGTAAATGTTGATTACTGATTGGTTTAGATAGATAGAACAGATGTGATTCTAATTAGTCTGTGGTTAACAGATATACATACGTAGCAGTGAGGTGTTTTGTTTTCTCGGTTATGGGAGGCCAAGATTGATGGGCCACTGTGTGTAGTAATTTGAAGGGAGTTGTCTTTTTTTGAAAACCTTCTTTGTAGAGAGAAGACAATTGTTTTATCTTGTTTTATGGACTCTAGTTTTGATGCCTCATATATAATATGTTTTTTTGTTGCTCGATTTGGTCCTATAAAATGATGGTTATTATTTTAGAATAGGATTATTGTGTTTGTAGACTTTTGTGTGTAAACTACTGGTCCGTAAAAGAGACCAGTAGTAGTAGGTAAAAATAGAATAGGATGTATGTTGTATCATCATCACCATCATCATCACCATCATCATCATACCTTTAGTTGAGTTGCGGGGAAACATAAATGATTGTTACAAAAATTTGGGGGGGGGGGGGGGTATGATATTCTGTTGTGATTTTATTTCGCTGTTTTGTATGTTAAATAGTAGTTAGTTAAGTTATGTTTAAGTTACAGGGTTTTGTCTAGAATAAAGACAATACATGGGCTTTATTTTAGTCCTTCGTTCAGAAAATAGTAATAAACTACTGGGGACTAGAAGAGAGACATTTATTTGGGATCCTTCGTTCAGAAAATAGTAATAAACTACTGGGGACTAGAAGAGAGACATTTATTTGGGATCCTTCGTTCAGAAAAGAGTTAATAAAACTACTGAAGAGCTAATAAAGAGACACATTCTCTTTGTGAAGAATAAGTTCATGGGTATTTTGTTGCTGTGATAATCAGCATAGAGAGGTTAATAGTTAATATGGTTATGAAGTAGTGGAAATATATGGATTAGAAGCCATATGGGGAAAGAAAAGATTACTATAGCAGTGGGGTAAATAAGGAGAAAGTTTTAAAACATGGGTTACATGGGGTCAGAAGAGCCATGATATACACGAGAATGCTGGGTTATAGAAGAATAAGAAAATTACCCCAGAGAGTAAACATGAATTGGATCCATGTTTAACTAGACACTGTGGATAACAGTACAATAATAAAGGGGTGTAAGTGTGTAGTCGAGACATAATGACATGGGCTGTTTGAGAGTCCGTAATATATGGGCTGGGATAAAGTTAAAGGCAGGGATAGGATATTGTTGCTGTTAGTAACGGCATGAAGGGAGATTTGAGTAGTTGTGCCCATAATAAATGGACAGTAAGGGGGCAAGAGAGGTATATTATGTGAAGTGATCTGTATGGGAACAGGTCTTGATTTTTAATTGTGTCCTCGGGACGTCTTTTGTGGTTGACATTACAATGAGAGCTTGAAGTAAGGTTCAGAGACATAAAAGTAGTAGTGTCTGTAATATATATTGGATGTTTTTGATGCTGTAGATAGCAGCGTAAACGTTTATCATAATGGTTTAGTAAAGGGGGTGTGTGATTTAGGTGAGTGTGGTTTTAGACTTTATTACATAAAGTCTCAAATGACATAGGAGGGTAAAGGAGTATGGTTTAGTAAAGGGGTTGTGTGATTTTTAGCTGAGTGTGGTCTTTGTGTGGAAGAGTTCTACTGCTTCTTTTTAATACCGGTGGCCACCGATTCTTTATCTTTCTATCGTGTGAAAGTGATTTCAAGTTAGTCGAAAGTGGAGAATAGTATCAGCGTTTGAAATAGTAAGCGGAATGCTTATGAAGTGGAAAAGTAATATTTAAGAAGATGTGTTATAATGTATTTTATAAAGTTGATATTGAATTGTTATTAAAGATATGTAAATATGTTATGGTTGTTTGAAGAGCCAGAAACGAAGAAGAAGTGGGTTGATATATATATATATATATATATATATAGCAGGGGAAGACTTAAAGAAATAGAATATTCACTAAGATAGAGTTGCTTTGGGGAAGATTAGGGGAACTGTGAGAGATAAAGAAAAGGAGGGAATAGAGTAAGGGGATTAGGAGTAAAGATTTTTCCTTTATAAGGAAAATTCTTTAATAAACATGGGGAGGTGTAACAGTAATGGAGTACTGGGGTATTATTAGGATCTAGTGGGAAACAGATACAGCACGATTGAGCATTGAGACTGAAAGCGGGGAGAGATGCTCAATCGTGACGTATTGGGTTGGCAAGGGCAGTTAACATCACACCCTTGAGAGGTAAAGAAGCAAGTTGTCATCATGAAGCAATAAACTATTTTAACTTAACCTCTGGCTTGTTAATCTCTGTACACACTGTTACACATACTCTTCTTTGTCATTTTTATTCTGTTTCCTTTTGTCCATCAGCCTTAAGATTTCTTCATTCATCTATTTTTTCTTAGCTTTTTGGCTTCTCTCCGGTAATATTTCTTTGCTAGTTTGATGAATGGAATCCCTTAACATTTCCCATTGTTCATCTATACTCTGTATTTTAGCTATTGCATTGTACCTATTTTTCACAGTCACTCTGTATTGTTCTTGAATTTCTTTATCTACTTTCAGAACCTCTTTATTAAGTCTCAAGTTTTTAACCATTTTTTCCCCTCTCTTTAATCTTACTTTTATTTGTCCACATAGTGGTACATGATCACTGTTACCGTCAGCACCAGGCATTGTCTTTACATTAATTAATGCATTTCTAAATCTTGTATTAATAAGTATGTAGTCAATTTGGTTGCGTATTTTCATATCAGGGCTTTTCCATGTGTATAGTCGTCTTTTATGGTGTTTAAACCATGTGTTTCCAATTATCATAGCATTAATATTTGCCCATTCTATTAGTTTCTCTCCTCTTTCATTTCTTATACCTAAACCGTAATTCCCCACTATATCCTCTATTTTTCCCTTTCCTACTTTTGCATTAAAATCCCCCAGTATTATTTTTATTTCTTGTGATCCAATTTGGACTATTGCCATTTCAACTTCATCGTAAAAGTTTTGTATATCTTCATCACTACTGTTTGTTGTTGGTGCATATACTTGTATAATATTTATATCTATTGGTTTGCCTTTGATTTTGACCATTATAACTCTATCTGAAATGCACCAGTATCCAGTCATAGATTTGGCTGTATTTTCATCAAATATTATTCCTACACCTTTTTCATGTGTGTCCCCTCCAGAATAAATTATTGTGTGTTTGTCGGTTATAATTTTGCCAGATCCCTTCCATCTCATCTCACTTATGCCTAGTATATTCATTTTCATGTTTTCCATTTCTCTTAGAACATTGTTTGACTTTCCTAGCTCATTTAATGTCCTAACATTCCATGTTCCTACTCTAAATTTATTTAGTTTAGTTATTGTTTTAGTTTTGCCATCAGTAGCTGGATGACGGTCTGGTGTCACCTGTGGCTCATGACTGTCCCTACCAGACGAGGATGTCCTAAGACAGCCATTAACGTCGTTCACTATTTCTGAAATGTGTGTCACCATGAAATCTTGGGAAGATAATGTGGTGGTTTCCCCTTGCCTTCCACATTCACATGGTGGTCTTTTTACCTCTGCCTTTGACAGCCATTTCCGACTGTCAGGGCAAGTGAGTGCCCTGCTCTACTCAGCTGCAGAGTTGTCCACTTATTCCGGTGGATACTCGGTCCCCAGAGCTGTGTTAGCCACACCGTGGTGTGTTTCTATCCTCTACCACGGGGAGGTGCAGTTGGGATTTTCCCTTCATAAAGTTATGGTCTATGACCAAAACTCTCCAGTACTTTTTAGAGGACGAGTTGACTATGATCAAAGTATTTCAGACATGAATCTGAAAGTGAGCTGACAATGATCAAAGTATTTCAGACATATACTGAAAGTGAGCTGACTATGATGAAAGTATTTTATACATGATACTTTTAGGGAGGGGGCTTCTTCCAGTCCAGAATCTGTGTTCTCCCTCTTGGTCCCCGACATTCGATGAACATTTCTGTAGCATCTCATTTCAAAAGCCTCAAATGGTCTTCTGTGATTATTGTAAGTTGGCAGACGGGAAAGACTGTCACCTATTGAATCATTACGCAAACAGTTGGCTGAGTCAATACGTCCGCTCTAAACGCAGCTTAATATTCAAGAAAGGCAACGGCCACACCTGTTTATATAATAGCGTATTATAGGTCATTTCCTGCCAGATTAGTAGTATATGAGAAACTTCTAGTTGCGCCTGACCGGCCGAAAGATAGCCCTCACAACAACTACTACACTCACAACAGCTTCTACACTCACAACAGCTTCTACACTCACAACAGCTTCTACACTCACAACGGAAGTCTGTCAAAGAAGACCAGCAACCAACTGATGTATGTGAAACAAATGGAAGGAAAACTATTGATCGGAAACGCGACATACGTCATTTGGGGAGATTGCAAAGACAGCAATGTCATAAACAGTTGGGAACTTTGCAATGACAGCAATGACACAAACAAGCGGGAAGTTTGCAATGACAGCAATGACACAAACAGGCGGGAAGTTTGCAATGACAGCAATGACAGAAACAGGCGGGAAGTTTGCAATGACAGCAATGACACAAACAGGCGGGAAGTTTGCAATGACAGCAATGACACAAACAGGCGGGAAGTTTGCAATGACACAAACAGTTTGATCGTACATACAGATTGACGACAGAGAGAAAGAGGGAGAGACAGAGAGGGAAGAAGAGAGAGAGAGAGAGAGAGAGAGCGAGAGAGAGAGAGAGTGCTAACTCACAGCGCCAGGGAGGAACAACTTGAAGAACAATATTGACCTACCTGAGGCACAACGAGCAAATAGAGCGGACTGAGACACTCACGGCAACCTTCAGCTGACCAGCACGACCTACTCACGGCAACCTTCAGCTGACCAGCACGACCTACTCACGGCAACTTGAAGATGTCCAGGCTGAACTCGTCGACGTGGCTGTTCCAGGAGTTTATTTAAGTTGAGCCACACAAAGGAGAAGAGTCGTCAATGTGGCGATTGTTGCCTGTTGTGGTCGTCAGTCACTGATACATCACGTGATCTTCCTCCGCTACCACGACCTGGGCGCCACCACACAACTATGCAGAAAAAACTCAGGTGTGGTGGGGTGAGGCTACTCCAGGAAATGTCAGGTCAAAGGTGGGCTCGTGACAGTAGGCCAGGGAAGAAGATTAAACCTACGGTGTGTGTGACCAAGCTGAACTGGCTGATCCAGCCTGTCAGCTCGTCTCTTGTGTTGACACACAATCGTAGTTAAACACCATCAGAACAAATGTCCGCCTATCCTCCATTCACCATTACTACATCGAAATCCCCAGCTCACACCATCCAGCTCACACCACCCAGCTCACACCAAACAGCTCTCACAACAATACTGAAACGCCATTATCTACAGTTAAAACATTACAATCAGAGCACCCCTCCCTCCCTATTCCCATCCCGCTAAATCTGGGCTACCTTATTTCTCTCACTACATTTAGAGCCTCCTCTCTACTCTCACTACATTTAGAGCCTCCTCTCTACTCTCACTACATCTAGTGTCTCCTCTCTACTCTCACTACATCTAGTGTCTCCTCTCTACTCTCACTACATCTAGTGTCTCCTCTCTACTCTCACTGCATCTAGTGTCTCCTCTCTACTCTCATTACATCTAGTGTCTCCTCTCTACTCTCATTACATCTAGGGTGTCCTCTCTACTCTCACTACATCTAGTGTCTCCTCTCTACTCTCACTACATCTAGTGTCTCCTCTCTACTCTCATTATATCTAGTGTCTCCTCTCTACTCTCACTACATCTAGTGTTTCCTCTCCACTCTCACTACATCTAGGGTCTCCTCTCTATTCTCACTACATTTAGTGTCTCCTCTCCACTCTAACTATATCTAGGGTATCCTCTCTATTCTCACTGCATCTAGTGTCTCCTCTAACTACATCTAGTGCCTCTCTACTCTCACTACATCTAGAGCCTCCTCTCTAATCTCACTATATCTAGTGCCGCCTCTCTACTCTCACTATATCTAGGGTATCCTCTTTAATTTCACTATATCTGTGGTCTCCTCTTTAATTTCACTATATCTGTGGTCTCCTCTCTACTTTCATTACATCTAAGGTCTCCTCTCTACTCTCACTACATCTAGGGTACCCCCTCCTCTACTCTCACTACATCTAGGGTCTCCTCTATACTTTCACTACATCTAGGGTCTCCTCTCTACTCTCACTACATCTAGGGTATCCTCTCCACCCTCACTACATCTAGTGTCTCCTCTCTACTCTCACTATATATAGGGTCTCCTCTCTACTCTCACTATATCTAGGGTCTCCTCTCTACTCTCACTATATCTAGGGTCTCCTCTCTACTCTCACTATATCTAGGGTCTCCTCTCTACTCTCACTATATCTAGGGTCTCCTCTCTATTCTCACTACATTTAGTGTCTCCTCTCTACTCTCACTATATCTAGGGTCTCCTCTCTATTCTCACTATATCTAGGGTATCCTCTCTATTCTCACTACATTTAGTGTCTCCTCTCTACTCTCACTATATCTAGGGTCTCCTCTCTATTCTCACTACATTTAGTGTCTCCTCTCTACTCTCACTATATATAGGGTCTCCTCTCTACTCTCACTATATCTAGGGTATCCTCTCTACTCTCACTATATCTAGGGTCTCCTCTCTACTCTCACTATATCTAGGGTATCCTCTCTATTCTCACTACATTTAGTGTATCCCCTCTACTCTCACTATATCTAGGGTCTCCTCTCTATTCTCACTACATTTAGTATCTCCTCTCTACTCTCACTATATCTAGGGTCTCCTCTCTACTCTCACTATATCTAGGGTATCCTCTCCACTCTCACTACATCTAGGGTCTCCTCTCTATTCTCACTACATTTAGTGTCTCCTCTCCACTCTAACTATATCTAGGGTATCCTCTCTATTTTCACTGCATCTAGGGTCTCCTCTATATTCTCACTAAATCTAGTGTCTCCTTTCTACTCTCACTACATCTAGGGTCTCCTCTATATTCTCACTAAACCTAGGGTCTCCTTTCTACTCTCACTACATCTAGGGTCTCCTCTATATTCTCACTAAATCTAGGGTCTCCTTTCTACTCTCGCTACATCTAGGGTCTCCTCTCTACTCTCACTACATCTAGGGTATCCTCTCTCTTCTCACTACATCTAGGGCTCCTCTATTTTGTTACTACAACTAAGGCCTCCTCTCTCCTCCCAATATATCTAAGATCTCTCTACTCTCAATGTAGTATGGCCTCTCCTGTCAATACGTCTAGGGTCTCCTCTCTCCTCTCATTACATCAAAGTCAACTCTTTCTCGCACTAACAGTGCGTTATTCTCTTACAATAACTAAGGTCGCCTATCTCCTTTCACTACATCTAGGATATCCTCCCCCTCTTTCACAATAACTTGGGTCTCCTCTCCCTTCGCACAATGAAAAGGATCCCCTCTCATTTCTCATAATGACCAGAGTATCCTCTCACATCTCTATAATGCATTTGTTTATGTTCATAACTTTCATATAGATATCTGATGTACGAAAGATGAGTGATTGGCAAGGCCAAATGTATGACGGGCCTGCGTGCATTACTTGTGACCCTTTGAAAATAAAGTTCGTTCGTTCGCTTTCTCATTACGGTCTCCACTCTCCTCTCAGCACAGCCAAGGTCTCCTCTCTATGTAGGTGGGGATGTGTGGTTGGGGGATGTGTGTTTGACTGGGTGGTTGGGGGGTCTGTGTGTGTGTGGTGGAGGATATGTGGTTGGGTGAGTGTCGATGAGTTATGGGATGAGTGGAGGATGTGTGTGTGGGTGGGGAGATGTGGGTGGGTGGGGAGATGTGTGGGTGGGTGATGGGTGGGCGGGTGCATGTATGTGTGCCTGGGGGTGTGTGTGGGTGGATGGGAAATATGTGTTTGGGGGATGTGTGGTGCGTGGGAGATGTGTGTGTCTGTTTGGGGAGATGTGTGTAAGTTGAGGATGTGTGTGGGTGTGGGATGTTTGGGTGGGGAATGGGTGGGTGCATGTGTGTGTGCCTGAGGATGTGTGTGTGGTTGGGTGAGGGATGTGTGGGTGAATGGGGAATGGGTGGATGGTTGGGGTATGTGTCTCATAACATGGTAATATGCATTGTTTATGTTTACAACATTCATTTGACAATGTTTTTTTCCCCTGTGTGAATGTATTATGCATTATCGAAGAACGAAAGATGAGTGATTGGAACGTCCGAGTGTAAGACGGGCCTGCGTGCCCAATTTGTTATCCTTTGAAAATAAAGTCCGTTCGTTCGTTCTCTGGGTTCACTACATTCAAGGTCGACTCTTGCCTCTCACTAAATGTGTGGTCTGCTCTCTGGTCTGACTGTAACCCGGGTGTTCTGACTACAGCCAGGGCCATCAAGTTCATTCATTATTTCCTCCACTGTGTCATTATTGACTCAAGTAGAGTGTGTTGACACAGGAGTGACTTCCCGTGTTTGTCCCATCACAGGTACTCACACAATACCAGCAGACACGGCCACAGACAGGCAGCTAGTCTAGTCTAGGAGCGACTCAACTATGTGACGTCTGTAGTCTAGTGTAGTCTAGGAGCGGCCCAAATTTGTGACGTCAGACATCTAGTCTAGTTCACATCCACACTGTCACACAGCCGTGTTCACATCTACACTGTCACACAGAAGTGTTCACATCCACACTGTCACACAGAAGTGTTCACATCCACACTGTCACATGGAAGTGTTCACATCCACACTGTCACATGGAAGTGTTCACATCCACACTGTCAGACAGCCTTGTTCACATCCACACTATCAGACAGCCGTGTTCACATCCACACTGTCACACAGAAGTGTTCACATCCACACTGTCAGACAGCCTTGTTCACATCCACACTATCAGACAGCCGTGTTCACATCCACGCTGTCACACAGAAGTGTTCACATCCACACTGTCAGACAGCCTTGTTCACATCCACACTATCACAGAGAAGTGTTCACATCCACACTGTCACAGAGAAGTGTTCACATCCAAACTGTCACAGAGAAGTGTTCACATCCACACTGTCACACAGAAGTGTTCACATCCACACTATCACAGAGAAGTGTTCACATCCACACTGTCACAGAGAAGTGTTCACATCCACACTGTCACAGAGAAGTGTTCACATCCACACTGTCACACAGAAGTGTTCACATCCACACTGTCACACAGAAGTGTTCACATCCACACTGTCACACAGCCGTGTTCACATCCACACTGTCACACATCCGTGTTCACATCCACATTGTCACACAGCCGTGTTCACATCCACACTGTCACACGGAAGTTTTCACACCCACACTGTCACACAGAAGTGTTCACATCCACACTGTCAGACAGAAGTGTTCACATCCACACTGTCACATGGAAGTGTTCACACCCACACTGTCACACAGCCGTGTTCACATCCACACTGTCACACAGAAGTGTTCACATCCACACTGTCACACAGCTATGATCTATAATCACGTTAGCTTTAATGAAATTGTACAAAAATGTCAACATTCAAACGTTACAGAAACATGTTAACATTCATTCAACACATCCCCCACCTCCAACACCCACACATACCACTACCCACCAACACCCACACAAACACACCAACCCAAACACACATCCTCTTCCCACACATCCCTCACCAGGCATACAAACAATTAGACTGTTAACATAGGCAGATCTGTTTATTCTACTACATTCCACGTATACAAACAACTAGACTGTTAACATAGGTTAACATAGGCCTGTTAACCGCCTCCGTGGCTAAGGGCTTGCGAACGCGATTTGTGAGCCCGTATACCTGAGTTCGAAATACAGCGGTGCTGGTTTTTTTCGAAGAAGGTAAAGGGGCCGGTCGTTCAGAAAGCAATGACAAACTACTGAACGTAAAATTTGTCCAGCAATGAAGAACAGCGAAAATGCTGGGGTTGACTGCAACGTCCTGTGAAGGACATGCAACTAGCATAGGCAGATCTGTTTATTCTACTACATGCCACAAATACAAACAACTAGACTGTTAACATTCACAAATCTGTTTATTCTACTAAATGTTTTGCGTATCCTTTTACAGGACTTAGCTGTCAACAGCAGCATCTTTCAGCTGTCTGTTGATCTCTTGGCAAGATTACGCTCAGTAGTTTGCCATTGCTTTCTGAGCGGCCGGCTCAGTATCCGCAAGTCACGAGCGGGGGTCGAACCACCTCAGTTCTCGCTCCGCTGCGAGACTCTGCGTGATAAACGGGATTACAGAGAGAAAGTGTTATAACCCCACAGCCAGAGAGACCGGCGTTTATTCTACTACATGCCACAAATACAAACAACTAGACTGTTAACATTAACAAATCTGTTTATAGTACTGAATTCCACGCACAGAAATAACTAGACTGTTCCATCCATCTTGTGCCATGCCGGAAAGCGTGGGCGGTCATGACTCGCCATTTCACTCGATCACCACAGTCGTGGAAAAACTTCGTGTTTCTGTCTCGACCATGCCATGCGGCCAAGCCATCCAGGTATTTACTTCTCGGTCTTCCCCTTGCTCTCTTCCCTTCAATCTTACCAGTTGTCACCAAGTTCTCCAATTCATTTCTTCTCACAACATGCCAACATTTCTCTAATCAGTTTATGATTTTTATTTGTTTCTTGTAGAACTTGGCCATTGGTTTTTCTGCATGTCCAGCTAGAGTTTACTAGACTGTTAACATTCACAAATCTATTTATTCTACTACATAGAAACAATTAGACTGTTAACATTCACAAATCTATTTATTCTACTACATAGAAACAACTAGACTGTTAACATTCACAAATCTATTTATTCTACTACATAGAAACAATTAGAATGTTAACATTCACAAATCTATTTATTCTACTACATAGAAACAATTAGACTGTTAACATTCACAAATCTATTTATTCTACTACTGATCGTTCGGGTCCCATCGATTGACGGACGTCAGTCGCGGCGATTAGGCAATCTTGAGCATAGCCTACGATGGGTAGCGTTGTGATGTTCTGTTGTGATAATTTGGTGTGTCCAGTGTGTGCCGCGTGGTTACAAACCCGCTTCACACGCGTGATCCGGGACTGTTTCCGGATCAGGTCAGGGATATGCACTACTGACGAGCTCAAATGAGGGCGAAACTCGAGTATAGTGCTTCCATATTGACGTGGATAGGCCTTAGGTTCATACCAGAATGCGATCGGCGTTGCCAGTAGTGGGTTGTGCTCAATATTTAAATTTCAAATCCCGAAACAACCACATAATCAATTGATTATTGCTCACTGGATTTAGGAGGCCTGGTGTTCCTTGCCAGTGAGAAGTCCTGATCGTTCGGGTCCCATCGATTGACGGACGTCGGTCGCGGCGATTGGGCAATCTTGAGCATAGCCTACGATGGGTAGCGTTGTGATGTTCTGTTGTGATAATTTGGTGTGTCCAGCGTGTGCCACGTGGTTACACACCCGCTTCACACGCGTGATCCGGGACTGTTTCCGGATCCGGTCAGGGATATGCACTACTGACGAGCTCAAATAAGGGCGAAACTCGAGTATAGTGCTTCCATATTGACGTGGATAGGCCTTAGGTTCATACCAGAATGCGATCGGCGTTGCCAGTAGTGGGTTGTGCTCAATATTTAAATTTCAAATCCCGAAACAACCACATAATCAATTGATTATTGCTCACTGGATTTAGGAGGCCTGGTGTTCCTTGCCAGTGAGAAGTCCTGATCGTTCGGGTCCCATCGATTGACGGACGTCAGTCGCGGCGATTGGGCAATCTTGAGCATAGCCTACGATGGGTAGCGTTGTGATGTTCTGTTGTGATAATTTGGTGTGTCCAGTGTGTGCCGCGTGGTTACACACCCGCTTCACACGCGTGATCCGGGACTGTTTCCGGATCCGGTCAGGGATATGCACTACTGACGAGCTCAAATGAGGGCGAAACTCGAGTATAGTGCTTCCATATTGACGTGGATCGGCGTTGCCAGTAGTGGGTTGTGCTCAATATTTAGACTGTTAACATTCACAAATCTATTTATTCTACTACATAGAAACAATTAGACTGTTAACATTCACAAATCTATTTATTCTACTACATAGAAACAACTAGACTGTTAACATTCGCAGATTTATTTATTCAATAACTTTTAACGCATAGGAACAACAACAACAGACTTGAGATAATTTCTCTTCTGTTTATTCACCGTCGAACGAAAATCTTTATTTTCAAAGGGTTAAGAATTGGGCACGCAGGCCCGTCTGACATTCAGCCCTTCTTCTCAATTTCCTCTCATACATTCTTTCATTCAATATCACTTAAGAAGCAAATTTCTGACAACAATTGAAGCATATTTTAAAAAAAACATATATTAGAGATTTGAAAATGTTTGCACATCCGTTTATTCAATAAATTTTACCGCATTGAAACAACAACTAGAGACTGAAAATGTTCATAATCTGTTTGTTTAACAACAATTGTCGCATAGAAACAGCATTTCTGTTTGTTCAGGAATAATTGACGCATAGAAACACCATCTTGAAACTTGATAACATTTGCACTCTGTTTATTCCACAACAATTGTCTCACGGAACCCACAACTAGAGATTGGATAGACGTGACACGAAACAACAACAACTAGAGATTCTACAGACGTGACACGAAACAAATAGAGACTCGATAGACGTGACACGAAACAACTAGAGACTGGATAGACGTGGCACGAAACAACTAGAGACTGGATAGATGTGACACGAAACAACTAGAGACTGGATAGACGTGACACGAAACAACAAATAGAGACTCTATAGATATGACACGAAACAACTAGAGACCGAATAGACGTGACACGAAACAACAACTAGAGACTGGATAGATGTGACACGAAACAACAACTAGAGGCTCTATAGATATGACACGAAACAACAACTAGAGACTGGATAGATGTGACATGAAACAACAACTAGAGGCTCTATAGATATGACACGAAACAACAACTAGAGACTGGATAGATGTGACATGAAACAACAACTAGAGACTGGATAGATGTGACACGAAACAACTAGAGACTGGATAGACGTGACACGAAACAACAAATAGAGACTCTATAGATATGACACAAAACAACTAGAGACCGAATAGACGTGACACGAAACAACAACTAGAGACTGGATAGACGTGACACGAAACAACAAATAGAGACTCTATAGATATGACACGAAACAACAACTAGAGACTGGATAGATGTGACATGAAACAACAACTAGAGACTGGATAGATGTGACACGAAACAATAACTAGAGACTGGATAGATGTGACACGAAACAACAACTAGAGACTGAATAGATGTGACACGAAACAACAACTAGAGACTGGATAGATGTGACATGAAACAATAACTAGAGACTGGATAGATGTGACATGAAACAACAACTAGAGACTGGATAGATGTGACACGAAACAACAACTAGAGGCTCTATAGATATGACACGAAACAACAACTAGAGACTGGATAGATGTGACATGAAACAACAACTAGAGACTGGATAGATGTGACACGAAACAATAACTAGAGACTGGATAGATGTGACACGAAACAACAACTAGAGACTGAATAGATGTGACACGAAACAACAACTAGAGACTGGATAGATGTGACACGAAACAACAACTAGAGACTGGATAGATGTGACATGAAACAATAACTAGAGACTGGATAGATGTGACATGAAACAACAACTAGAGACTGGATAGATGTGACATGAAACAATAACTAGAGACTGGATAGATGTGACATGAAACAACAACTAGAGGCTCTATAGATATGACACGAAACAACAACTAGAGACTGGATAGATGTGACATGAAACAACAACTAGAGACTGGATAGATGTGACACGAAACAACAACTAGAGACTGGATAGATGTGACATGAAACAACAACTAGAGGCTCTATAGATATGACACGAAACAACAACTAGAGACTGGATAGATGTGACATGAAGCAACAACTAGAGACTGGATAGATGTGACATGAAACAACAACTAGAGGCTGGATAGATGTGACACGAAGCAACAACTAGAGACTGGATAGATGTGACATGAAACAACAACTAGAGGCTCTATAGATATGACACGAAACAACAACTAGAGACTGGATAGATGTGACATGAAACAACAACTAGAGACTGGATAGATGTGACATGAAACAACAACTAGAGGCTCTATAGATATGACACGAAACAACAACTAGAGACTGGATAGATGTGACATGAAACAACAACTAGAGGCTCTATAGATATGACACGAAACAACAACTAGAGACTGGATAGATGTGACATGAAGCAACAACTAGAGACTGGATAGATGTGACATGAAACAACAACTAGAGGCTGGATAGATGTGACACGAAGCAACAACTAGAGACTGGATAGATGTGACATGAAACAACAACTAGAGGCTCTATAGATATGACACGAAACAACAACTAGAGACTGGATAGATGTGACATGAAACAACAACTAGAGACTGGATAGATGTGACATGAAACAACAACTAGAGGCTCTATAGATATGACACGAAACAACAACTAGAGGCTCTATAGATATGACATGAAACAACAACTAGAGGCTCTATAGATATGACATGAAACAACAACTAGAGGCTCTATAGATATGACACGAAACAACAACTAGAGACTGGATAGATGTGACATGAAACAACAACTAGAGGCTCTATAGATATGACACGAAACAACAACTAGAGACTGGATAGATGTGACATGAAACAACAACTAGAGACTGGATAGATGTGACACGAAACAACAACTAGAGACTGGATAGATGTGACATGAAACAATAACTAGAGACTGGATAGATGTGACATGAAACAACAACTAGAGACTGGATAGATGTGACATGAAACAATAACTAGAGACTGGATAGATGTGACACGAAACAACAACTAGAGGCTGGATAGATGTGACATGAAACAACAACTAGAGACTGGATAGATGTGACACGAAACAACAACTAGAGACTGGATAGATGTGACATGAAACAACAACTAGAGGCTCTATAGATATGACACGAAACAACAACTAGAGACTGGATAGATGTGACATGAAACAACAACTAGAGACTGGATAGATGTGACATGAAACAACAACTAGAGGCTGGATAGATGTGACACGAAGCAACAACTAGAGACTGGATAGATGTGACATGAAACAACAACCAGAGGCTGGATAGATGTGACACGAAGCAACAACTAGAGACTGGATAGATGTGACATGAAACAATAACTAGAGACTGGATAGATGTGACATGAAACAACAACTAGAGGCTGGATAGATGTGACACGAAGCAACAACTAGAGACTGGATAGATGTGACATGAAACAATAACTAGAGACTGGATAGATGTGACATGAAACAACAACTAGAGACTAGATAGATGTGACATGAAACAATAACTAGAGACTGGATAGATGTGACATGAAACAATAACTAGAGACTGGATAGATGTGACATGAAACAATAACTAGAGACTGGATAGATGTGATATGAAACAACAACTAGAGGCTCTATAGATATGACACGAAGCAACAACTAGAGACTGGATAGATGTGACATGAAACAACAACTAGAGGCTGGATAGATGTGACATGAAACAACAACTAGAGGCTGGATAGATGTGACATGAAACAACAACTAGAGACTGGATAGATGTGACATGAAACAACAACTAGAGGCTCTATAGATATGACACGAAACAAAAACTAGAGGCTGGATAGATGTGACATGAAACAACAACTAGAGACTGGATAGATGTGACATGAAACAACAACTAGAGGCTGGATAGATGTGACATGAAACAACAACTAGAGGCTGGATAGATGTGACATGAAACAACAACTAGAGGCTGGATAGATGTGACATGAAACAACAACTAGAGACTGGATAGATGTGACATGAAACAACAACCAGAGGCTCTATAGATATGACACGAAACAACAACTAGAGGCTGGATAGATGTGACATGAAACAACAACTAGAGACTGGATAGATGTGACATGAAGCAACAACTAGAGGCTGGATAGATGTGACATGAAACAATAACTAGAGACTGGATAGATGTGACATGAAACAACAACTAGAGGCTCTATAGATATGACACGAAGCAACAACTAGAGACTGGATAGATGTGACATGAAACAATAACTAGAGACTGGATAGATGTGACATGAAACAATAACTAGAGACTGGATAGATGTGACATGAAACAACAACTAGAGGCTCTATAGATATGACACGAAGCAACAACTAGAGACTGGATAGATGTGACATGAAACAATAACTAGAGACTGGATAGATGTGACATGAAACAATAACTAGAGACTGGATAGATGTGACATGAAACAACAACTAGAGGCTCTATAGATATGACACGAAGCAACAACTAGAGACTGGATAGATGTGACATGAAACAATAACTAGAGACTGGATAGATGTGACATGAAACAACAACTAGAGACTGGATAGATGTGACATGAAACAATAACTAGAGACTGGATAGATGTGACATGAAACAACAACTAGAGACTAGATAGATGTGACATGAAACAACAACTAGAGACTGGATAGATGTGACACGAAGCAACAACTAGAGACTGGATAGATGTGACATGAAACAACAACTAGAGGCTGGATAGATGTGACACGAAGCAACAACTAGAGACTGGATAGATGTGACACGAAGCAACAACTAGAGACTGGATAGATGTGACACGAAACAACAACTAGAGGCTCTATAGATATGACACGAAGCAACAACTAGAGACTGGATAGATGTGACACGAAGCAACAACTAGAGACTGGATAGATGTGACACGAAACAACAACTAGAGGCTCTATAGATATGACACGAAGCAACAACTAGAGACTGGATAGATGTGACACGAAACAACAACTAGAGGCTCTATAGATATGACACGAAGCAACAACTAGAGACTGGATAGATATGACACGAAACAACAACTAGAGACTGGATAGATGTGACACGAAGCAACAACTAGAGACTGGATAGATGTGACATGAAACAATAACTAGAGACTGGATAGATGTGACATGAAACAACAACTAGAGGCTCTATAGATATGACACGAAGCAACAACTAGAGACTGGATAGATGTGACATGAAACAATAACTAGAGACTGGATAGATGTGACATGAAACAACAACTAGAGGCTCTATAGATATGACACGAAGCAACAACTAGAGACTGGATAGATGTGACATGAAACAACAACTAGAGGCTGGATAGATGTGACACGAAGCAACAACTAGAGACTGGATAGATGTGACACGAAGCAACAACTAGAGACTGGATAGATGTGACACGAAACAACAACTAGAGGCTCTATAGATATGACACGAAGCAACAACTAGAGACTGGATAGATGTGACACGAAGCAACAACTAGAGACTGGATAGATGTGACACGAAACAACAACTAGAGGCTCTATAGATATGACACGAAGCAACAACTAGAGACTGGATAGATGTGACACGAAACAACAACTAGAGGCTCTATAGATATGACACGAAGCAACAACTAGAGACTGGATAGATATGACACGAAACAACAACTAGAGACTGGATAGATGTGACACGAAGCAACAACTAGAGACTGGATAGATGTGACATGAAACAACAACTAGAGACTGGATAGACGTGACACGAAACAACAACTAGAGACTGGATAGATGTGACATGAAACAACAACTAGAGACTGGATAGATGTGACACGAAGCAACAACTAGAGACTGGATAGATGTGACATGAAACAATAACTAGAGACTGGATAGATGTGACATGAAACAACAACTAGAGACTGGATAGATGTGACACGAAGCAACAACTAGAGACTGGATAGATGTGACATGAAACAACAACTAGAGACTGGATAGACGTGACACGAAACAACAACTAGAGACTGGATAGATGTGACATGAAACAATAACTAGAGACTGGATAGATGTGACATGAAACAACAACTAGAGGCTCTATAGATATGACACGAAACAACAACTAGAGACTGGATAGATGTGACACGAAACAACAACTAGAGACTGGATAGATGTGACATGAAACAACAACTAGAGACTGGATAGATGTGACACGAAACAACAACTAGAGACTGGATAGATGTGACATGAAACAACAACTAGAGACTGGATAGATGTGACATGAAACAACAACTAGAGACTGGATAGATGTGACATGAAACAACAACTAGAGACTGGATAGATGTGACATGAAACAACAACTAGAGGCTCTATAGATATGACACGAAACAACAACTAGAGACTGGATAGATGTGACATGAAACAACAACTAGAGACTGGATAGATGTGACATGAAACAACAACTAGAGGCTGGATAGATGTGACATGAAACAACAACTAGAGGCTGGATAGATGTGACACGAAACAACAACTAGAGACTGGATAGATGTGACATGAAACAACAACTAGAGACTGGATAGATGTGACATGAAACAACAACTAGAGACTGGATAGATGTGACATGAAACAACAACTAGAGACTGGATAGATGTGACATGAAACAACAACTAGAGACTGGATAGATGTGACATGAAACAACAACTAGAGACTGGATAGATGTGACATGAAACAACAACTAGAGACTGGATAGATGTGACATGAAACAACAACTAGAGACTGGATAGATGTGACATGAAACAACAACTAGAGACTGGATAGATGTGACATGAAACAACAACTAGAGGCTCTATAGATATGACACGAAACAACTAGAGACTGGATAGATGTGACATGAAACAACAACTAGAGACTGGATAGACGTGACATGAAACAACAACTAGAGACTGGATAGATGTGACATGAAACAACAACTAGAGACTGGATAGATGTTACATGAAGCAACTTGATAGACGACTTGATAGACGTGAGAGTTGAGAGATTTATGTACACATCAACAACATTAGAGTTGTCGTATGCATACCTGTCATGACATGCTTCTACGTGACATAACGGCTAGGTTTATATTCAACAACAATACGATAACATCGGGATGTTTATCTGTAACATGGTGTAACTAGTATGTGTATATGTTTGTGTACACGCTACAACTGGTATGCTTATATGTATATGTTTGTGTACACGCTACAACTGGTATGCTTATATTTATATGTAATATGACACTGAACACTGAACAAACAGTATTAGGCTGGTACTACAGGTGTATTATGTTAAACAGTGATCAGTATGTGATCGTCATGTGATAGAGTTATGTCAAACTAATCAACAGACTTGTGTGGTAATGTGTTCACATTCTCATTGAGGCAAGGATTTGTAACAATTGTCCTGGGCTTTCAGGTCGACACCTGACTAGTACCAGAAACTGTTTTGGGAAATAAAGGGCAGCTGGTGGCTATGGCTGGCGGGGTAGGGGTATTCCCTATCAAAGGAGAGATAAGATGCCTCCTTCCCTCCACTAGCCTACGGGACACCCTTGAGCAAGGTGGAGTACCCGTTTAGCCCCCCGATCAGGGTTACGTGAAGCCATGGGTGAAGGTGGTGGATGAAGTTGAAGAGCAGCCAACAGATAGTTGTAGGTTATGGTCTCCAGCTTCACGACGGTAGGCAGAGGATCTCTTTTTTGGGAGACAATGGCTACGGTCACCGACCAGTATGGTCACTGCTAGGAAGGAAAGCAATGGCAAACTACCTTGTTTACAGATGCCAAGAATATCATGTACTGCATGCGGTCTTATCGATAATACCATAGACAGACAGAAAGACCAACGAACAAGGCCTTCAAGAAACAAATGAAGATCGTAAACTGATTAGAGACATTAGACGTTGACAGTCAAAATTTTTTGGGCATGTTATGAGAAGAAATGAATTGGAGAACTTGGTGACGACTGGCAAGATCGAAGGGAAGAGACCAAGGGGAAGACCGAGAAGTAAATACCTGGATGGCTTGGCCGCGTGGCATGGTCGAGACAGAAACACTGAGCTGATCCACGACTCTGGTGATCGAGTGAGATGGCAAAACATGGCCGTCCACGCTTATCAGCATGGCACATGATGGATGGATGGATGGATGGATGGATGGATGGAATATGACATGCCGGCTTCATGGCGAAGGTGTTACAGACGCGGTTCGTAATCCACTAAACCCGCGTCCAAAACACAGCTGCGCGCGATGTGGCAGCAGACCGCGTTGCGCTGGTTTTTTACGAAATGGTACGAGTATCAGCCGTTCAGAAAGCAATGGCAAACTACTGAACGTAAATTTGTCAAGACATCAACAACAGCAAAAAAAAAAAAAAAAAATGCTGTTGGTGACTGCAAACGCCCTGTAAAGATATGCAGCTAACTTTAACATGAAATATCTGGTATGCTTATATGTATATGTAACATCCCGCTTATATGTATATGTAACATGACATAACTGGTATGCTTATATGTATATGTAACATCCCGCTTATATGTATATGTAAGGCGACATAACTGGTATGCTTATATGTAACATGACATAACTGATATGCTTATATGTATATGTAACATGACATAACTGGTATGCTTATATGTATTTCTAACATGGCATAACTGGTATGCTTATATGTATATGTAACATGACATAACTGATATGCTTATATGTAACATGACATAACTGATATGCTTATATGTATATGTAACATGACATAACTGGTATGCTTATATGTATATGTAACATGACATAACTGATATGCTTATATGTAACATGACATAACTGGTATGCTTATATGTATATGTAACATGGCATAACTGGTATGCTTATATGTATATGTAAAATGGCATAACTGGTATGCTTATATGTATATGTAACATGGCATAACTGGTATGCTTATATGTATATGTAACATCCCACTTATATGTATATGTAAGGCGACATAACTGGTATGCTTATATGTAACATGACATAACTGGTATGCTTATATGTAACATGACATAACTGGTATGCTTATATGTAAATGTAACATCCCACTTATATGTATATGTAAGGCGACATAACTGGTATGCTTATATGTATATGTAACATGGCATAACTGGTATGCTTATATGTATATGTAACATCCCACTTAAATGTATATGTAAGGCGACATAACTGGTATGCTTATATGTATATGTAAAATGGCATAACTGATATGCTTATATGTATATGTAACATGACATAACTGGTATGCTTATATGTATTTGTAACATGGCATAACTGGTATGCTTATATGTATATGTAACATGACATAACTGATATGCTTATATGTAACATGACATAACTGATATGCTTATATGTATATGTAACATGACATAACTGATATGCTTATATGTAACATGACATAACTGGTATGCTTATATGTATATGTAACATGACATAACTGGTATGCTTATATGTATATGTAACATGACATAACTGATATGCTCATATGTATATGTAACATGGCATAACTGATATGCTTATATGTATATGTAACATCCCGCTTATATGTATATGTAACATGACATAACTGATATGCTTATATGTATATGTAACATGACATAACTGATATGCTTATATGTAACATGACATAACTGGTATGCTTATATGTATATGTAACATGGCATAACTGATATGCTTATATGTATATGTAACATGGCATAACTGGTATGCTTATATGTATATGTAACATGGCATAACTGGTATGCTTATATGTATATGTAATATGGCATAACTGGTATGCTTATATGTATATGTAACATGACATAACTGGTATGCTTATATGTATATGTAACATCCCGCTTATATGTATGTGTAAGGCGACATAACTGGTATGCTTATATGTAACATGACATAACTGGTATGCTTATATGTATATGTAACATGGCATAACTGGTATGCTTATATGTATTTCTAACATGGCATAACTGGTATGCTTATATGTATATGTAACATGACATAACTGATATGCTTATATGTATATGTAACATGACATAACTGGTATGCTTATATGTAACATGACATAACTGGTATGCTTATATGTATATGTAACATGACATAACTGGTATGCTTATATGTATATGTAACATGGCATAACTGATATGCTTATATATATATGTAACATGACATAACTGATATGCTTATATGTAACATGACATAACTGATAATCTTATATGTATATGTAACATGGCATAACTGGTATGCTTATATGTATATGTAGTTTGACATAATTGGTATGCTTATATGTATATGTAACATCCCGCTTATATGTATACGTAAGGCCACATAACTGGTATGCTTATGATTGATTGATTGATTTAGGAATCGACATCACAGCATTCGGGGCATTCCCATAAGTGCTCCGTCCCCATCCTCAGCAGCCAGCGAAGAGTTCCAACACTAATAGTACCAGTAGCAATCTGATTATAAGTCCGTCTCGCCTTTCCTTTGAGCGTTGAGCGTCGGCGAGATCCCTTCATCACTCCTCGTTGTCTCATTCTTGGTATGCTTATATGTAACATGACATAACTGGTATGCTTATATGTATTTGTAACATCCCGCTTATATGTATATGTAAGGTGACATAACTGGTGTGCTTATATGTAACATTACATAACTGGTATGCTTACATGTAACATGATATAACTGGTATGCTTATATGTAACATGACATAACTGGTATGCTTACATGTAACATGATATAACTGGTATGCTTATATGTAACATTACATAACTGGTATGCTTATATGTAACATGATATAACTGGCATATGTAACATGATATAACTGATATATGTAACATGATATAACTGGTATATGTAACATGATATAACTGATATATAACATAACTGGTATATGTATCATGATATAACTGATATATAACATGATATAACTGGTATATGTAACATGACATAACTGGTATGCTTATATGTAACATGTTATAACTGATATATGTAACATGATATAACTGGTATATGTAACATGATATAACTGATATATGTAACATTATATAACTGGTATATGTAACATGATATAACTGATATATGTAACAATTTATAACTGATATATAACATGATATAACTGATATATGTAACATGATATAACTGATATATGTAACAATTTATAATTGATATATAACATGATATAACTGATATATGTAACATGATATAACTGATATATGTAACATGAGATATCTGGTATATGTATCATGATATAACTGGTAGATATAACATTATATAACTGGTATATGTAACATGATATAACTGATATATGTAACAATTTATAACTGATATATAACATGATATAACTGATATATAACATGATATAACTGGTATATGTATCATGATGTAACTGATATATAACATGATATAACTGGTATATGTAACATGACATAACTGGTATGCTTATATGTAACATGATATAACTGATATATGTAACATGATATAACTGGTATATGTAACATGATATAACTGATATATGTAACATTATATAACTGGTATATGTAACATGATATAACTGATACATGTAACATGATATAACTGATATATGTATCATTATATAACTGATATATGTAACATGATATAACTGGTATATGTAACATGATATAACTGGTATATGTATCATTATATAACTGATATATAACATGATATAACTGGTATATGTAACATTATATAACTGATATATGTAACATTATATCACTGGTATATGTAACTTGGTATAACTGGTATATGTAACATGGTATAACTGATATATGTAACATGGTATAACTGGTATATGTAACATGGTATAACTGGTATATGTAACATGGTATAACTGGTATATGTAACATGATATAATTGGTATATGTAACATGGTATAACTGGTATATGTAACATGATATAACTGGTATATGTAACATGGTATAACTGGTATGTGTAACATGGTATAACTGGTATATGTAACATGGCATAACTGGTATGGATATAAGTAACATGACGTAACTGGTATGTATATATGTAACAACACATAACTGGTATATGTAACAACACATAACTGGTATATGTAACAAGATATAACCATTATGTACATATAACATGACATATCTAGTATGTGTAACATGGTATAACTGGTATTTGTAACATGGTATAACTGGTATGTGTATATGTAACATGATATAACTGATACAGTCAAATCTCGGTTATTGTTGATAATCCGTCTGAAAACAATCGGCGAAACCCGAAACCAACGAAAACCGAGGCAATTATTTCCATATGAATCAATGTAAATCCAATTAATTTGTTCTAGACGCTCCAAAATACACCCCCCCCCCAAAAAAAAAAAAAAACAACACATTTTATAGAAAATAAATATAGAGTTTAATACTATTTCTTGGCCCCAGACGTGTACGAACTCGCGCCTTCACCGTGCCTAGTAACACAATGCATGCCAGTTCGCCCCTTGAATTTTTCAGACAATAATCTTAGTTAGTTAGTCTTTCCTCTTGAGCCTAAGGCGGCGCATAGGACAGAAGTCATGGCTCTCCATGTCCGGCGGTTCGCTGCTACCTGTTGTAGATCCTGGATGTTCACTTGGCCGTTGAATGAGCCTTCTCTGATGATATTTCTACGCAATAATCAGCTGGCCTTTAAATCACTAAGTACACTAGCATTCCTCCCAGTCATTTTCTCAATGAGATCGGCATACCACAGACTGACCTTTTCACATATGATTGCCCCGAAACAGAATCGCCATCAAACTGTTTTTGATTTATCCAAATTAATAATAACTGTTCGACATCTTCAATTGTTTGCGATCTCTGTTTCGTTAGCACATTCACGTGTTTCGCTGCATTAGCCTTCTTTATCGCTTCCCTTTTCGCCACAATGGAACTTATCGTGGATGACGACCTCCCGTACATGCGTTCCGAATTCAGCAATCTGAATGCCGCTCTCGTAGTTTTCAATGATTTCCTTCGGCAACTCAATCGTTTTCTAGGCCTTTTTCTTCGAAGGGCTGCTGGCTCTGCAAGCTTGCTTTGGTCTCATGATGGAGCTAACGGGAAATGGTTAACTTATTAGCAAGTGCTGCTCACACAACTAGAAACCACGCCAACCTGAGCAGAAAAACGCGCAGGTCCTTTGTTTTCGCAAATTTAGCAATGGGGTCTCGTGGGCACGCCCACGAAAACCGAGGCAACCGACGAAAACAGAGACACGTTTTTCGCGGGGGAAAAAATCGACGACAACCGAAATCGAAGAAAACCGAAGGCAACGAAAACCGATGTTTGACAGTATATGCAACACTATATAAATAGTATTATATATATTACATCATAGAACTGGTATATTTACATAACCGCTTTGAGGGACATAAAAGGAACATCTTGTGGCCACATGTTCACCTCAACTATGGCGGACTATTGCCCTCCCTTCAGGCGGCACCAACTTTGTGATCATTCATGCGTGTCCTAAATTCTGACGTCTGATTCTCTCCAGAAAGTTTGTAAGAAGGCGCATGCGCTGTGACCTGTTAACCTTTTGGTGGGTGTGTCTTATATTGTCCAATAAATGACGAAGCATGCGTTGATCTCCTGTAGGAAGTGAACATGGCCATCAGGTCAGGAGGAAACGTAGGACAAGCAATCAGACTGTCAGTACTTCTATTGTCATTCATCCCTCACTCCCTCCACCAATCTTCCCAGGAAACGTAGGACAAGCAATCAGACGGTCAGCACTTCTATTGTCATTCATCCCTCACTCCCTCCACCAATCTTCCCAGGAAACGTAGGACAAGCAATCAGACGGTCAGTACTTCTATTGTCATTCATCCCTCACTCCCTCCACCAATCTTCCCAGGAAACGTAGGACAAGCAATCAGACGGTCAGCACTTCTATTGTCATTCATCCCTCACTCCCTCCACCAATCTTCCCAGGAAACGTAGGACAAGCATTCAGACGGTCAGCACTTCTATTGTCATTCATCCCTCACTCCCTCCACCAATCTTCCCAGGAAACGTAGGACAAGCATTCAGACGGTCAGCACTTCTATTGTCATTCATCCCTCACTCCCTCCACCAATCTTCCCAGGAAACGTAGGAGAAGCATTCAGTCGGTCAGCACTTCTATTGTCATTCATCCCTCACTCCCTCCACCAATCTTCCCAGGAAACGTAGGACAAGCATTCAGACGGTCAGCACTTCTATTGTCATTCATCCCTCACTCCCTCCACCAATCTTCCCAGGAAACGTAGGAGAAGCATTCAGACGGTCAGTACTTCTATTGTCATTCATCCCTCACTCCCTCCACCAATCTTCCCAGGAAACGTAGGACAAGCAATCAGACGGTCAGCACTTCTATTGTCATTCATCCCTCACTCCCTCCACCAATCTTCCCAGGAAACGTAGGACAAGCAATCAGACGGTCAGTACTTCTATTGTCATTCATCCCTCACTCCCTCCACCAATCTTCCCAGGAAACGTAGAACAAGCAATCAGACGGTCAGCACTTCTATTGTCATTCATCCCTCACTCCCTCCACCAATCTTCCCAGGAAACGTAGGACAAGCATTCAGACGGTCAGCACTTCTATTGTCATTCATCCCTCACTCCCTCCACCAATCTTCCCAGGAAACGTAGGACAAGCATTCAGACGGTCAGCACTTCTATTGTCATTCATCCCTCACTCCCTCCACCAATCTTCCCAGGAAACGTAGGAGAAGCATTCAGACGGTCAGCACTTCTATTGTCATTCATCCCTCACTCCCTCCACCAATCTTCCCAGGAAACGTAGGACAAGCATTCAGACGGTCAGCACTTCTATTGTCATTCATCCCTCACTCCCTCCACCAATCTTCCCAGGAAACGTAGGAGAAGCATTCAGACGGTCAGTACTTCTATTGTCATTCATCCCTCACTCCCTCCACCAATCTTCCCAGGAAACGTAGGACAAGCATTCAGACGGTCAGTACTTCTATTGTCATTCATCCCTCACTCCCTCCACCAATCTTCCCAGGAAACGTAGGAGAAGCAATCAGACGGTCAGCACTTCTATTGTCATTCATCCCTCACTCCCTCCACCAATCTTCCCAACCACTGGCACATCCATACTTCTATCCATCCATCCACCAATCTTCCCAATCATCTATGTAATGCACACAAGCCCTTTGTAATGTTCTCCTGACTCCCAGGTCACGTGTCTACTCACCACTAGCGGTTCTCGAGCTGTCTCCGGCGTCCGGGCCGGATCCCTCGTTCCGGTTCCCGCCATAGTCACGTGCCATGACCTCATCTAGTTTAGTGTGATACAACATTTAGTGGTTATTGGATTGTTGTAGGATTGTTGAAGAATTGTTGCAGGATTGTTGAAGAATTATTGTAGGATCGTTATAGGATTGTTGTAGGATTGTTGAAGAATAGTTGTAGGATTCTTGTAGGATTGTTGAAGGATTGTTTAAGAATTGTCGCAGGACTATTGTAGGATTGCTGCAAGCGTTTTGTAGAGTTGTCACACGAACGTTGAAGCAGTATTGTAAGGTTGTTACAGCATTGTTGTAGACATGTTGTAGTAGTATTATTGGAATGTTATATGGCTGTTGAAAGATTATGGCAGTATGATTGTACGAGGGTGAGTCAATAAGTAAGTCACACAGTTCTGTGGGATGGCAGGTAAATGTAGTTGGTGTTTTCTACAGGTGTCATTAGGTGACAGCAACATCGAACTTTATATTCCCGTTCGTCAGTCGGCGCTAGGTGTCTCATGCGCATGCGCAGGACATAAACAAAATGACGACTGTACTTACGGAGTGTACAACGAAAGAGCAACATGCTGTTGTGCGTTTTTTTTTCCTTGGGCAAAAAGACTGCCTGCAAAGGACATTCATAAGGAAATGCTTCCTGTTTATGCTGGCAAATGTTTGTCCCGTAAAGTGGTGCGAAGCTGGGTAGAAAATATATTCTCAATGACGCTCTAAAATTGTTGATGAAATCCGACCTGGTCGTCCTGTTGAGATTACAACAGAAGCATCCGTTCAGCGGGTGGAGGAGATGATTAGAGGTGACAGGCGAGTAACGATAGACTCTGTAGCATCTGCAATAGGGTGCTCACATGGTTCAGCATACAGCATAATGCATGATCGACTGAAATTTAAGAAAGTGTGCTCAAGGAGGGTAACCAGACAATTGAAGGAGGAATACAAAATGAACCGATTTGACCTGTCCTTGCATCATCTCTGTCGTGCTGAACAGGACTATTACTGGAGACGAATCATGGGTGCATCACTACCAGCCCGAATCAAAGCGTGCTTCTATGTAATGGAAACATCCTTCTTCGCATTGTGTCCAAAAATTCAAGGTCACGCCATCAGCAGGGAAGGTTATGCTGACAGTGTTCTGGGATTGTCAAGGAGTGCTTTTAACCAATTTCAAGAAGAAATGTGACAATGTCAATTCTGAATCGTACTGTGAAGTTCTATCGATGCTTCATGATGCAATTCGAAGACAACGTCCAGGACTGCTGACTAGAGGAGTGTTGCTTCTTCATGACAATGCCAGACCACATTCGCTCGATTAACTCATGAGAAAATTAACTAACTAAGGTGGGAAGTTCTGGAACATCCGCCTTGCAATCCCAAATTAGCCCCTAGCGATTTCCACTTTTTTTGTCCACTGAAAACTCACCTTGGGGGAGGGGGGGGGGAAGTCATTTCGCGAATGACGCCGAAGTTGAATCTGAAGTGAATACGTGGTTCTTTGCAACCGGTTCGGGAGGACTGATAAAATGATAAGTGCATCAGTGTTGGTGGAAATTATATTGAGAAATAAAGGGAAAATGTATGTATAAAAATAAACTCGTTTTAAGTTGTTATCATATTTAGTTATTTTTCTACAGCCATTTGTGACTTATTTATTGACTCCCCCTCGTAGAATTGTTGCAGAATTGTGGCAGTAGAATTGTTGCAGGACTGTTATGGACTTGATGTTAAGATATTACAGGATTGTTATGTGAATGTTTTAAAGCTAAGTAAATGTGATATTGTGAATCACCGTAGGATTGTTGTATATTGATATGGAATTGTTGTACTATTGTTGTCTATTGTTGTTCGATTGCTGTATGATTGTTATAGAGTGCTTGTAGGATGGTTATAGGATTGTTGTATTGTGGTTCAATGATTGTTGTAGGATAGTTGTATTGTGTTTCCAATATTGTTGAAGGATAGATGTAATGTGATTGTCAAATGTGTGTAGAGTTGTGGGATTGTAGTAGTTTGGCTCTTGAATGGTTGCATAATGATTGTAGGATTGATGTAATGTGGATGTAAGTGTGTTGTAGGATAATTGTAAAGTGGTTGTAGATTAGTTGTAGGATGATTGTAAAGTGATTGTCATATGGTTGTAGATTAGCTATAGGTTGATTTTAAATTGGTTGTAATATGGTTGTAGGCTGATTGTAAAGTTGTTGTAATATGATTCTATCTGATTGCCTGCCAAACAAAAAAGTGGTCCTGACCAAACAAATTCATGGCAGAAAATGGGAAGTAGGGGTGTGTCACAATAATGAGTTTAAAATGGTTAAAATAGTAGCAGAAATATTGTATTATATATCAAATTAAAGAGGATTGCACAAGGAACATGAGAGTGTTAATAATCAATTGATAGGTTAGAAATATTATGACAATAATGAGAAGTTTAATAATAACAATTGAAATTAAAGAGGTACAAATTATTTAAAAATTTCACTTACCAAGGCTGTATTTATAATCCTCTTATGTTGATCCTGTTTTTTTTTTTACTGAATAATGTTACACACACCACTTGTATTCAAGAATATCACAAGAACTGCCCCATAACACCAATAAAACACAATTAAAATATAATATTTTGAAGCACATATTTTTCACACAAAATGGAAAATGTCAGTAACACACCAGCCAGATTGTACTGAGAAGAAGAATATAAACACTATTTTCTATTTGGTTATAATTATTATTTTTTTTAATTTAATTAGTTAAATACTCCTTAAATACTTTGTGATAGGCAATATAAATTTAGGGGCATAAATGTGGCCCATTAGCGCATTCATAATTCGATATGTGCCATCATATTATGACATATTATGACGAACTTTCGCTTTTAGTGTTGTTTTCAATACTATAAAAGAATCTAATTGACTCCTGAATAGTGCACGTGGTATGAGTTTTAGAATCTTTCACAAAATCATTTTTTTTCTTCTTCTTTCGTTCGCTTGAAATATGTCTATAACTGCAGTGCTGTCTCTTGTATGAATTGAACTGTCTTTTTCAGTTCACACAGCGGTCCATAGAGTTTATCTTCCACTGTAGTCTCTCTAGGCCAGAAGGTTTGCCTAGATATGTTATATTTTGGGCAGTCTTGGAGTATGTGCTCTGCTGTCTGCGACGCCAATCCACATGTACACATGGCTGTTTCACCAATCTTGAATTTTGTATACATGTGGTTGCGTAATCTATTGTGCCCTGTTCTGAGGCGCAGAATAGTGACTTGTTCTGGTCTATCCATAACGTGGTAGTCATCTTGAGCAGGTTTTGGTGGCTTTCTGACTGATTTGGTCATTCTTTACTTTTGGTGGTATGTTACAGGCACATCAGGCTGTTCTTCTTTGGCTCCTCCCTTAGCCAATTGATCAGCTCTGTCGTTCCCGGGTACTCCACAGTGGGATGGTATCCACTGTATGCTGACTGCTAAGTTCAGAAAGTAGTGTCCTTAGTACTGGCAATTTCCCAGACAGGAGCGCCTCGAGTACTGATTTTGCATCTGTCAATAGCACCACAGGTTGTGTACCATTGCTGGTATTTAGTAATTTCTCTGTTGCTATCTTGATTGCCTCAATTTCAGCATCGTAGTTATGGCAGTACTTTCCTGTCGGTACTCTAGCTGTGTCCCTGGTATTATTTGGGTATTCTATGTACTCTCCCGCTCCTCCATTTCGAACAGCATTTTGTGCTGACCCATCTGTGTAGACTCGGATCCAGAGGTCCTGTGGGTATTCTTCATCAAAGAAGCTGAGAGTGGCTGTTCTGCGCTGCACACTGTTCTGATCTTCCTTGTCAAATATTCCTCTCACTTTTGTCTGGATTTGTAATGATAGTCTATGCTCATCTTTCCATGGAGTTCGCTCTGGAATAGTTGTTAGGGGGATACCAACTGTGGGCAGATCGGTGGTTTCTCTGCAGAGTCGTTTGGCCTGGTGGATAAAACTACTTCTTTTCAACCGCCCCATAACTAGGTTTTCAAATCTATTCTTCATAGGGTGGCCTGGCAAGCTGAGGAACTTTTCTGCTTGTATTAGCGTTTTCGTATCTCTGCGCTCACTCAGTGCTTGTGTCCTCCCCATCTTTCCCATTTCCACTATAGGGGTTGATCTCATCCCTCCTGTGGTGACTCTAAGTGCTTGATTTTGCACTTTGTCCAGATCTTGTAGTGTGGTATTTGCTGCCGAACACCATGCAGTTGACCCGTATTCCAGGTGTGGTCGTATGCTCTGTTGATAAACTTTGCTAAGTATTTTCCCACTGGCTCCCCATGTGGTTCCACTTAGCTTTCTCAGGATGGCTGTTTTCCTTATGGCTTTTGCTACTGCTTTGTTGATGTGCTTTCTCCATGTCAGCCTGCCATCAAATGTTACTCCAAGGTATGTTGGTTCTTTATCTTCTCGTAGGGGTGTTCCATTTATCTGGATGGTCCCTGCCTTTTGTTTCGGAGAGAGGGTAAATAGGGTGGTGCTGCACTTGTCAGTGTTTATACTGACACACCATCTATTTGCCCATGCAACAAATGTATCTACAGCTCTTTGTAGTAATCTGGTGGCCACTGATGCATGTTCATTTATGCTCCATAGAACCAGGTCATCGGCATACATTGCGGCTTTAATTCCATGCGGTAGATTAGCAACGAGATCATTGATGAAGATTAGAAAGAGTGTGGGGGACAATACTCCGCCCTGGGGAACTCCGTGACGCAGTAGTACTTTCTTGCTCTTTAGTCCGTCTATCTGTACTCGGGCTCTTCTGTTGTGCAAGTATGCTTTCACCCATTTGTACATTCTTCCATTGACTTTGCAGTTTCTCAGTTTATTCATCAGACCTTCTTTCCAGACTTTGTCAAAGGCTTTCTCCAAATCTATCCATGCCGCAAGCACCAGCTTCTTCTTTTGGAGTGCATCCTCAATTTCTTGAGAGACGCAGGTTGTCTGATCTTCCGTAGAGTAGCACTGCCTAAAGCCAGCCTGCTGTGGCACAAGGATGTTTTTACTTTCAATGTACCGCTGCAGTCTGTGATTGATGATGCGCTCCAGTGTTTTGCAGAGACAGCTGGTGAGGGTAATTGGTCTGTAGCTAGAGGCAATGGAACTATCTTTCCCTGATTTTAGGAGGGGTATCATGATTGCTTCTCTCCAGGCTTGTGGAACACTGTCTAAGGTCCAACTGTTATTGAAGATCTGCAACAGCTTTGCTTTGGCCTCTGTTCCTAGGTTCCTGATCATTTCATTGGAGATACCATCAGCTCCTGGTGACTTTCTCATTTTCAGTTTTGATATGGCTAGCTCCAGTTCGCTGATTGTGATGGGTGCCTCCAGAACCTCATGTACTATTTCCTTCTGTCCTGTATGTTGCCGTTTCTCTTGAATCTCTTGTTGTTTCTCTGGACTGATTTTGATATTGTTATCTTGTGCGAATGAGTCCGCAAAATGGTCAGCTGCTTGCTTTCTTGTTAAGATGTTTCCATCATGATGTAGTGCAATTTTTGAGTTTCTCCCTGTGCCCTCATCGTTAAGTTGTTTTATTAGCTTCCACAATTTCCTTGTGTCTCTTTCAAAGTTCAGAGACTCTGTTTTTTCCTGCCAGCTTTTCCGTCTAGCCTGCAGCTTGGCTCTTTGAAATTTGGCTTTTGCATGCTGGAATTTATTGTGGTGCTCTTGGCTGGGTGTGGCCTCTGCTTGCTTTCTACATACTTCCACATCATTATGCAACTGTTCCAGTTCACTACTCCAGTAGGGTTTATATTGTTTAGGGGCTCCTCTTGGTACTGTTTCTCGCGCTGCCTGTAGTATGCATTTCCCAAACTCTTCAACTACTTTATTTATGTCTTTCTCAGTGTTCAGGTTTCTAACCAGTATGCTGGTGCGATGCTTGTACACTGCCCAGTCTGCTTTCTTGTAGTTCCACCTCGAGAGGGTGTTGCTTTCACTTACAAGCTCATTTTCTACAGTTAGAAAGACTGGCCGATGATCACTGCCACCTAGTTGTTTCCCAACAATTCGTGTAATGTTCCACTCCAGGTCTGGTGAATGAAAAGCCAGGTCAGGTGTAGTTGTAGAGTGCCATGATCTCGAGTAGAAAGTATGTGGGTCGGACGGCTTGTTAACCAAGATGAATCTATTCTCATCCTGCCAGTCTTCCAGTCTGTCTCCTCTCTGGTCCATGTGATCATAGCCCCAACTCTGCGAGTGGCTGTTGAAATCGCCGCACACAATAATTTTTTCTGTTAATGGTAGTGTGTCCAGTGCCTGTGGACGGTCACTTGGACAGTAGTAATTGATCAGATGTAGGTCTGTATAGCCTGTTTTAAGTTTAAGTGTCTGATACTCAGCCCCTTCTATATAGACTTCGATTTGGGAACAGTGATGTTATTTTTTACAAGGGTAAGTATCCCACCTTTTCGCCTGTCCTTTCGGTCAGATCGGTAACACTGGTAGCCTCTGATTTTGAAGGCTATATTTTCGTTGAGGTGAGTTTCTTGCAAGCAACATATGCTTACTCTTTCTTTGTCCAGGATGTTTTCTAATTCTACTTTTTTGTTGCTGACTCCCTCCGCAATCTAGTGCATTATTTTAAGTCTTAGTTTAGTATGGCCAGCTGTTCTATTCTCATGTCCCCTGGCTCCACAGGACATCTGAGAAGGACCTCCAGTAGTTGGGGTTGGACCCTTTCGAGACATAGGGCCCGGCACTGCACCTGCCTGGGGGTCCAAGGCAGGGCGAGCACCATAACGTTTAGCAGCAGTCGACATATTCGATTTTGCGTAATTGCGTGGCATCCTGATTTCTGTGGTGCGCCTCCTGGCTGGTTGCCTCCGTCTTCAGCACCTTTCCTTTGCTAGAGCAGACTGTGGTCTCACCCGAGTTTAGATGTGTACACACGCACACACGTGTCTGCACATGCATGTATGTGTATACACATCTAGAGCACACTGGTTATTTTCCGGCGCCAGAGACTCGCCGTCGCCCCTTCTCCTGTTAGTTAAAACAGTTCCGCCACGTGAAGGCCAGGAGTTGGACTTTTGCTGCAGAGGTTATGTATTCACGAGCCATTGGGGTATTTAAGTAATGTTGGGGGCTCACCCCAACACTGCGCCCCGGCTACATACAGCAATTTGGAACCACAAAGTCATTTAAATCACAATAATTATAATTAAAAAATTGTTTAAAACGGTAATTTCATTAAAATATATGAGGCCCAGAACCAGAAGGTGTTGTCATTTTGAAGTTCAAATGACAATAATGATTTCGAATCACAACAAATACGTTTTCTAAATAAAATATGGATGCTAACGACCTGTTTCACACTGCGAAATCTTTTTGCCTCAATTTTAAGTTACCGAAGTTAACTAAAACTTGCGGAAACATAAGAACTAGAAAAAAATAAAGAACTGTTTATACTGCACCACCCTTTTGGCACACGGGTGGCTTGCTTGCTTGCGCTCGCTGGCTGTGAACTCCAGCATGAAGTCCTGTATGTCGGATGAAGACATCCTGTTGTCCAACATCAGTGTGATGTCATACAGGACCTGAGGTTTGCGTGAGTATCCGTTGTCCCATGTCTGGCTTATTGGTGTGCAGACTGGTGGTTTCTCGCCATGCAGGCAGAAACTCTCTGACTTCGTAAGAATCAGTGATCCTACTACGTTAGCCAGGACCCTGAAGGGACATGTTTCCCAGGACGCACGGCTAGGGCGTGTTAGTAGGTCTTGGCCAGTATAGAATCTGGCCCTGGTGCCTTGGAAACACCTCTTCGTCCCACACGGGTGGCAAAATCATTCCACTGTGACAGTATACTGGCAAATGGCAGACAATCGGTTATGTGAATGTTTTAAGGTTAAGGAAATGTGATATTGTGTATCACTGTACGATTGTTGTATATTGGTTGGCATGGAATTGTTGTACTATTATTGTACTATTGTTGTTCGATTGTTGTATGAGTTATAGAGTGCTTGTAAGATGGTTATAGGATTGTTGTATTGTGGTTCTATGATTGTTGTAGGATAGTTGTATTGTGTTTCCAAGATTGTTGAAGGATAGTTGTAATGTGGTTGTCAAATGTTTGTAGAGTTGTGGGATTGTAGTAGTTTGGCTCTTGGATGATTGCATAATGATTGTAGGATTGATGTAATGTGGATGTAAGTGTGTTGTACGATAATTGTAAAGTGGTTGTACTATGGTTGTAGATTAGTTGTAAGATGGTTGTAAAGTGGTTGTCATATGGTTGTAGATTAGTTGTAGGTTGATTGTAAATTGGTTGTAGGCTGATTGTAAAGTCGTTGTAAGATGATTGTATATTAGTTGTAGGACGATTGCAAAGAGGTTGTCATATGTTTGTAGATGGGCTGTATAATTATTAAAAAGTGATTGTCATCTAGTTGTTGGATGATTATAAAGTGGTTGTTAAACTGCTGTATTGTGATTGTAAGATAGTTTAAGGAGTGTAAGTGGGTCCTCACATAGTGGACGTAGAGTGGTTGCAGAATATTTATAGAGAGATTGCAGAGTATGCATAGTGTTTGCAGAATATTTATAGAGAGGTTGCAGAATATTTATAGGGTGGTTGCATAAAATTTATAGAGTGGTTGCAGAATATTTATAGAGTGGTTGCAGAATGTCGTTAAGTGATTGCATGATGGTTGTATGATGGTTGCTGAGTAGTTGCAAAGTAGTTATATGATTGTTGGAGGGTGCTGGCAGGTTGGCAATGAAGGGGTTTTAGGATGGCTGTAGAGTGGTTGCAGGTTGATTATAGAGTGTTTGTATGATGATTATAGAGTGGTTGCAGGTTGATTATAGAGTGTTTGTATGATGATTATAGAGTGGCTGTAGGATAATAGCGTCTTTGTACAATGGTTATAAGATACGTTTACAATGGGTGTAGGACTGTTGTAGGTTCAATGTAGGATTGTTGTAGTATCATTGCAGGATTGTTGTAGGAATGTTGTAGCATCAATGCTGTATCACTGTAAGACTGTTGTAGGATTGTTGTAGTTTCATTGCAGGATTGCTGTAGGTTTATTGCAGGGTTGTTGTAGGATTGGTGTATGTTCATTGCAGGGTATTATGAAAATGATCATGTCGAGAAAATGCTCATGCAGTGAAACTGTCCCACTGATGTAAATGTTCATGTGAAAAATTTCACGTTATGAAAAATTTCACGTTATGAAAATGTTCATGTTGTGAAAAATTTCACGTTATAAAAATGTTCATGTTGTGAAACTGTTCATGGTGTGAAAATGTTCATGTTGTGAAAATATTCATGTTATGGAAATATTCATGTTGTGGAAATAATCCTCGTGTGCTTGCTAAATTGTTCATATTGTAAAAATGTTCATGTTATGAAAATTTTCATCTTTCGCCGGTGCTACGGAGTTCGTGTACTGCGCTGAGTTTCTCCAGACTCAGGTTTGAGTTAGGAGGAGAACGGAGCACTGATGGGTTGCATCCGTGTGCCGTGATGTTGATCAATCGACTAAACTAAACTAAAATGTTCATATTGCTGAAATGTTCATATTGTGAAAATGTTCAGGTTGTGAAACTGTTCTTGTTGTTAAACTGTTCCTCTTGTGAAATATTCATGTTATGATAATGTTCGTGTTGTGAAACTGTTCATTTTGTGATAATGCTCATGTTATAAAAATGTTCATGCCGTGAAAGTGTTGCTGATGTAACAATGCTCATGATGAAGCAGCAGGCAAGCACAGATGTTGTACACGGTCAGCAGACAAGTTTGAAGAGGAATACCTGTACAAGAAATCACCTACCTGACTCTTCACTCTCCTGGCTCTCCGACCCAGTCCGTCTCCCCCACAACCGTTGCCTGCCATTCTGTGCTGTGTGATCCCACGTTCTCCCGCGATCCCCCGACCCTCTCCGGGAATTTATTTCAGGGGAGGCAATCTGATTTCTCCAGCCCGGGGAGTTATCGTTCGCTCGTGACGTCACATGTTCAGTTTTGCTGGAGTTTCCCATTGGTTGATCATGTGGCCTAAATATGGCGGTTGTCGTTTCCATGGTAACTGGTAGAGTAAACAAAAGCTCAGCGCACGTGTCGCAGCAGTTTTCCCGCGCATACTCAAGGTCATAGTTCAGGCATTGCTCCTTCACGCATGACTGGAATTGATCTCCGTATTCACAGCCTGTCATCAAATATATACACACACATCAGTACAAACATCAACCACGCATCAGTACAAACATCAACAACACATCAGTACAAACATCAACCACGCATCAGTACAAACATCAACCACACATCAGTACAAATATCAACAACACGCATCAGTACAAACATCAACAACACGCATCAGTACAAACATCAACAACACGCATCAGTACAAACATCAACAACACGCATCAGTACAAACATCAACAACACGCATCAGTACAAACATCAACAACACGCATCAGTACAAACATCAACAACACGCATCAGTACAAACATCAACAACACGCATCAGTACAAACATCAACCACACATCAGTACAAACATCAACAACACATCAGTACAAACATCAACAACACGCATCAGTACAAACATCAACAACACATCAGTACAAACATCAACCACACATCAGTACAAACATCAACAACACATCAGTACAAACATCAACAACACATCAGTACAAACATCAACAACACATCAGTACAAACATCAACCACACATCAGTACAAACATCAACCACACATCAGTACAAAAATCAACAACACACATCAGTACAAACATCAACAACACATCAGTACAAACATCAACCACACATCAGTACAAACATCAACAACACATCAGTACAAACATCAACAACACGCATCAGTACAAACATCAACAACACATCAGTACAAACATCAACAACACATCAGTACAAACATCAACCACACATCAGTACAAACATCAACAACACATCAGTACAAACATCAACAACACGCATCAGTACAAACATCAACAACACATCAGTACAAACATCAACAACACATCAGTACAAACATCAACAACACGCATCAGTACAAACATCAACCACACATCAGTACAAACATCAACAACACGCATCAGTACAAACATCAACAACACATCAGTACAAACATCAACAACACATCAGTACAAACATCAACAACACATCAGTACAAACATCAACAACACATCAGTACAAACATCAACAACACATCAGTACAAATATCAACAACACATCAGTACAAACATCAACAACACATCAGTACAAACATCAACAACACATCAGTACAAACATCAACCACACATCAGTACAAACATCAACAACACATCAGTACAAACATCAACAACACATCAGTACAAACATCAACAACACATCAGTACAAACATCAACCACACATCAGTACAAACATCAACAACACGCATCAGTACAAACATCAACAACACGCATCAGTACAAACATCAACCACACATCAGTACAAACATCAACAACACATCAGTACAAACATCAACCACACATCAGTACAAACATCAACCACACATCAGTACAAACATCAACCACACATCAGTACAAACATCAACAACACGCATCAGTACAAACATCAACCACACATCAGTACAAACATCAACAACACGCATCAGTACAAACATCAACCACACATCAGTACAAACATCAACAACACGCATCAGTACAAACATCAACAACACATCAGTACAAACATCAACCACACATCAGTACAAACATCAACAACACACATCAGTACAAACATCAACCACACATCAGTACAAACATCAACAACACGCATCAGTACAAACATCAACCACACATCAGTACAAACATCAACAACACGCATCAGTACAAACATCAACAACACGCATCAGTACAAACATCAACAACACACATCAGTACAAACATCAACAACACGCATCAGTACAAACATCAACCACACATCAGTACAAACATCAACAACACATCAGTACAAACATCAACAACACATCAGTACAAACATCAACAACACGCATCAGTACAAACATCAACAACACATCAGTACAAACATCAACAACACATCAGTACAAACATCAACAACACATCAGCACAAACATCAACAACACGCATCAGTACAAACATCAACAACACACCAGTACAAACATCAACAACACGCATCAGTACAAACATCAACCACACATCAGTACAAACATCAACAACACGCATCAGTACAAACATCAACAACACATCAGTACAAACATCAACCACACATCAGTACAAACATCAACAACACACATCAGTACAAACATCAACCACACATCAGTACAAACATCAACCACACATTAGTACAAACATCAACCACACATTAGTACAAACATCAACAACACGCATCAGTACAAACATCAACCACACATCAGTACAAACATCAACAACACGCATCAGTACAAACATCAACAACACATCAGTACAAACATCAACCACACATCAGTACAAACATCAACCACACATCAGTACAAACATCAACCACACATCAGTACAAACATCAACCACACATCAGTACAAACATCAACCACACATCAGTACAAACATCAACCACACATCAGTACAAACATCAACCACACATCAGTACAAACATCAACCACACATCAGTACAAACATCAACAACACATCAGTACAAACATCAACAACACATCAGTACAAACATATACAACACATCAGTACAAACATCAACAACACGCATCAGTACAAACATCAACAACACATCAGTACAAACATCAACAACACGCATCAGTACAAACATCAACAACACGCATCAGTACAAACATCAACAACACATCAGTACAAACATCAACAACACATCAGTACAAACATCGACCACACATCAGTACAAACATCAACAACACATCAGTACAAACATCAACAACACATCAGTACAAACATCAACAACACATCAGTACAAACATCAACAACACATCAGTACAAACATCAACAACACATCAGTACAAATATCAACAACACGCATCAGTACAAACATCAACAACACATCAGTACAAACATCAACAACACGCATCAGTGCATATATCAACAACACATCAGGACAAACATCAACAACACATCAGTACAAATATCAACAACACGCATCAGTACAAACATCAACAACACGCATCAGTACAAACATCAACCACACATCAGTACAAACATCAACAACACATCAGTACAAACATCAACCACACATCAGTACAAACATCAACCACACATCAGTACAAACATCAACCACACATCAGTACAAACATCAACAACACGCATCAGTACAAACATCAGCAACACACATCAGTACAAACATCAACCACACATCAGTACAAACATCAACCACACATCAGTACAAACATCAACCACACATCAGTACAAACATCAACAACACATCAGTACAAACATCAACAACACATCAGTACAAACATCAACAACACATCAGTACAAACATCAACAACACGCATCAGTACAAACATCAACAACACGCATCAGTACAAACATCAACAACACGCATCAGTGCATATATCAACAACACATCAGTACAAACATCAACAACACATCAGTACAAATATCAACAACACGCATCAGTACAAACATCAACAACACGCATCAGTGCATTTATCAACAACACATCAGTACAAACATCACCAACATATCAATACAAATATCAACAATACACTTCAGTACAATTATCAACGACACACATCAGTACAAAAGCTGACAGACAGACAGACATAAGCAGACAGACAGTCGATGAGACAGACAGATATACAGATAGACAGACAAGCAAGCAGACAGGCAGCTAGCCACACAGATATAAAGACAGACAAAGACACTGACATAAAAACAGACAAAGACACAGACATACACACTGGCAGAGAGACAGACACACACTGGCAGAGACAGACATACACACTGACAGAGAGAGACAGACATACACAATGGCAGAGAGACAGACACACACTGGCAGAGACAGTCATACACACTGACAGAGAGAGAGAGAGAGACAGAGAGAGACAGAGAGAGACATACACACTGGCAGAGAGACAGACAGACAAGCAAACAGACAACCAGATAGTCACACATACCGACAAACGTAGAGACAGCCAGCCACATAGACAGACACACAAAGACAGTCATACGGACAGCGGGCTAGACAGACAAGCAAACAGACATACACACAGACAGCCACACACACAGACAGTCAGCCACATAGAGAGACAGCCACAAATACAGCCAGGCAGCCACATAAAAAGACAGCCACATAGACACAACCATACATAGACCTAAAGACAGACAACCATGTACTCAGACAAACAGACAGACACACCCACAGACAGACAGCCACATATACAGACAGCCATACACAGGCAGACAGACAGCTATACATATGCAGACAGCTGCAGACAGGCAGACAGACAGACATACACAGGTAGACGGACAGTCATACACAGGCAGACAGACAGCAAATACACAGACAGACAGCCACACAAAGGCAGACAGCCATACACAGACAGACAGACAGCCATACACAGGCAGACAGACAGCCATACACAGGCAGACAGACAGCTATACATATGCAGACAGCTGCAGACAGACAGACAGACAGACATACACAGGTAGACGGACAGTCATACACAGGCAGACAGACAGCAAATACACAGACAGACAGCCACACAAAGGCAGACAGCCATACACAGACAGACAGGCATACACAGACAGATAGACAGCCATACACAGACAGACAGCCATACAAAGACAGACAGCCATACACAGACAGACAGACAGCCATACACAGGCAGACAGACAAAACTGACCAGGTAAATTACTCCGATACCGGAAACACGTGACACAACACTGGGCTCTAAAGGTGTCCCTGTAACATTCGGCACGCGTCGTGCTCACACGGTCTGTGCATGTCGCATCGGCCACAGTGTCGGGTCGGTCACCGAATGGGCAGTCATCACCTGGTGTTGTGTGGGTCACATGTTATATCAGTCACCACATGGTGTTATATAGAAAGTCACATGTTACATCAGTCACCACATGGTGTTATGTAGAAAGTCACATGTTACATCAGTCACCACATGGTGTTATATAGAAAGTCACATGTTACATCAGTCACCACATGGTGTTATATAGGTCACATGTTACATCAGTCACCACATGGTGTTATATAGGTCACATGCTACATCAGTCACCACATGGTGTTATATAGACCACATGTTACATCAGTCACCACATGGTGTTATGTAGAAAGTCACATATTACATCAGTCACCACATGGTGTTGCGTGGGTCACATGTTACATCAGTCACCACATGGGGTTATGTAGAAAGTCACATGTTACATCAGTCACCACATGGTGTTATGTAGAAAGTCACATGTTACATCAGTCACCACATGGTGTTAAGTAGAAAGTCACATGTTACATCAGTCACCACATGGTGTTATGTAGAAAGTCACATGTTACATCAGTCACCACATGGTGTTATGTAGAAAGTCACATGTTACATCAGTCACCACATGGTGTTATGTAGAAAGTCACATGTTACATCAGTCACCACATGGTGTTATGTAGAAAGTCACATGTTACATCAGTCACCACATGGTGTTATGTAGAAAGTCACATGTTACATCAGTCACCACATGGTGTTGTGTGGGTCACATGTTACATCAGTCACCACATGGTGTTATGTAGGTCACATGTTACATCAGTCACCACATGGTGTTATGTAGAAAGTCACATGTTACATCAGTCACAACATGGTGTTATATAGGTCATATGTTACATCAGTCACCACATGGTGTTATGTAGATCACATGTTACATCAGTCACCACATGGTGTTATGTAGAAAGTCACATGTTACATCAGTCACCACATGGTGTTATATAGGTCATATGTTACATCAGTCACCACATGGTGTTATGTAGATCACATGTTACATCAGTCACCACATGGTGTTATGTAGATCACATGTTACATCAGTCACCACATGGTGTTATGTAAATCACATGTTACATCAGTCACCACATGGTGTTATGTAGAAAGTCACATGTTACATCAGTCACCACATGGTGTTATGTAAATCACATGTTACATCAGTCACCACATGGTGTTATGTAGATCACATGTTACATCAGTCACCACATGGTGTTGTGTGGGTCACATGTTACATCAGTCACCACATGGTGTTATGTAGGTCACATGTTACATCAGTCACCACATGGTGTTATGTAGAAAGTCACATGTTACATCAGTCACCACATGGTGTTATGTAGATCACATGTTACATCAGTCACCACATGGTGTTATGTAGATCACATGTTACATCAGTCACCACATGGTGTTATGTAAATCACATGTTACATCAGTCACCACATGGTGTTATGTAGAAAGTCACATGTTACATCAGTCACCACATGGTGTTACGTAGATCACATGTTACATCAGTCACCACATGGTGTTATATAGGCCACATGTTACATCAGTCACCACATGGTGTTACGTAGATCACATGTTACATCAGTCACCACATGGTTTTATGTAGAAAATCACATGTTACATCAGTCACCACATGGTTTTATGTAGAAAATCACATGTTACATCAGTCACCACATGGTGTTATATAGGTCACATGTTACATCAGTCACCACATGGTGTTATGTAGAAAGTCACATGTTACATCAGTCACCACATGGTGTTGTGTGGGTCACATGTTACATCAGTCACCACATGGTGTTATGTAGATCACATGTTACATCAGTCACCACATGGTGTTATGTAGAAAGTCACATGTTACATCAGTCACCACATGGTGTTATATAGGTCACATGTTACATCAGTCACCACATGGTGTTATGTAGAAAGTCACATGTTACATCAGTCACCACATGGTGTTATATAGGTCACATGTTACATCAGTCACCACATGGTGTTATGTAGATCACATGTTACATCAGTCACCACATGGTGTTATGTGGGTAATATGATACTACAGAACTACTGACCGAGAACAGGGCAGAACTACAGACTGAAAACAGAACTGCAGACCGAGGAAAGACCGAGAGCAAAACTACAGACCGAGAACAGAGCTACATACCGAGAACAGAACAGAACTACAGATCGAGAACAGAACTGCAGACCGAGAAAAGACAGAGAACAGAGCTACAGACCGAGGAAATACCGAGAACAGAACTACAGACCGAGAATAGAGATACATACCGAGAAAAGTATAGAACTACAGACCGAGGAAATACCGAGAAGAGAACTACAGACCGAGAACAGAGCTACATACCGAGAACAGAACAGAACTACAGATCGAGAATAGAACTACCGACCGAGAACAGAACTACAGACCGAGAAAAGAACTTCAGACAGAGAAAAAAACTACACACCGAGAACAGAACTCTAGACTGAGAACAGAACTGCAGGCCAAGAACAGAACTCTAGACCGAGAACAGAACTACAGACCGAGAACAGAACTACAAGAGTTATAATTTGTTAATCTATCAGAAGGCAACAAATGCTAACCCAGTGTCAACTCGGATAAATACTGATGCCCTATTGGGTCTTGCCAGAATACGGTCAACTTAGATAAATACTGATGTCCAACTGGGTCTTGCCAGAATACGGTCAACAATATAAATCTCAACAAGAACAATAACAACAACAACAGAAGACGGCCTACAGCCCCCCCCCCCCCCCCTCCCGTGTTGCGTGCAATCTCCGTGCTCCACTGATGTCAACGGGTGGTATCGTTGTGTCCTGGTGGATGCCGTCTTGTCTCGTGTTTGGTGTCAGTTTTATATTGTTATATCAATACAATTAATTACAGCCTGGAGTTGGTGTCAGCTTCATATTGTTGTATCAATACAATTAATTACAGCCTGGAGTTGGTGTCAGCTTTATATTGTTGTATCAATACAATTAATTACAGCCTGGAGTTGGTGTCAGCTTTATATTGTTGTATCAATACAATTAATTACAGCCTGGAGTTGGTGTCAGCTTTATATTGTTGTATCAATACAATTAATTACAGCCTGGAGTTGGTGTCAGCTTTATATTGTTGTATCAATACAATTAATTACAGCCTGGAGTTGGTGTCAGCTTCATATTGTTGCACCATCGATACAGTCAAATACAGCCTGGAGTTGGTGTCAGCTTTATATTGTTGTATGAATACAATTAATTACAGCATGGAGTTGGTGTCAACTTTATATTGTTGTATCAACACAATTAATTACAGCCTGGAGTTGGTGTCAGCTTTATATTGTTGCATAAATACACATTTTATTATTATTATGATTGTTATTATTATTAGTGATCAAATATTAATACATAGTTAATCTAATGTCAGCATGGTGGATATGCTTGCAGATCTACAAATTGATGGGAAAGACATTAGACTTATAAAAAACATATATTGGAAACAACAAGCTGCAATAAGGATTGATAATGAAGTGGGACAGTATCAGCCAATTAAGAGAGGTGTTAGGCAGGGATGTGTGATGTCTTCAGATCTTTTTTCCCTGTACAGTGAAAATATTTTCAGAAATGTAGAGGATATAAATGGAATCAGCATTGGAGGACGAAACATCAATAACATTAGATATGCAGATGATACAGTATTAATTGCAGACAATGCGCAGGACCTGCAACAATTAGTAGATGCGGTTGTTGTACACAGTGAGCAACTGGGGTTAGAATTAAATTGTAAAAAGACTCAGGTTATGGTCGTCAGTAGGAAGGAAGAAGTGCTACAATGTAATATACAAGTAAATGGAAATATTCTTCAACAAGTGAATCGGTACAATTATCTTGGAACAGTTATAACATCTGATGGGAGATGCCTTGAAGAGATTAGAACAAGAATCGCCATGGCGAAAGTAGCCTTTAGCAAGATGAAAAACATTCTGACCAATAAAAAGATGTCAATTGAAACGAGAAAAAGAGTGTTGAGGAGATACATAGAGCCTGTTCTTTTGTATGGATGTGAAACTTGGACAATGAGCAGTCAAGCTTGTCTGCTGACCGTGTACAACCATCATCTGATGGCTGCAGAAATGTGGTTTCTGGGGAAAATGCAAAGAATACCATGGACAGACAGAAAAACCAATGACCAAGTACTACAGGAGATAAATGAACATCGTAAACTGATTAGAGAAATTAGACGTAGACAGTCAAAACTTTTTGGACATGTTATGAGAAGAAATGGATTGGTGAACTTAGTGACAACTGGCAAGATCGAGGGGAACAGACCAAGAGGAAGACCGAGAGGAAAATACTTGGATGGCTTGGTTACATGGCATGGACGAGAGAGGAACACTGAGCTGATCCACGACACTGGTGATCGAGTGAAATGGCGAGTCATGACCGCCCAACGCTTTCCGGCATGGCACATGATTGATTGATTGAAACTATCACGTCTGATGTCGATATAATGTAGTTATCACGTCCATTTAAATGTCAACTTGACGACGACGACGACGACGACGACAACAACAACAACAACAACATTAAACATAGAAATTCTGTGACAACCAACAGAAAGACTGACCTGGGGTCACTGGTGCCAGATCTGAGAATTGACATGTCCCGTTCATACACCACTGTGAATATTACCAACAATGATCAGTAGTGGTCAGTGACTACACTAGAGGTCAGTGCCTACACTACAGGTCAGTGCCTACATCAGTGGTCAGTGTCTACATTAGTGGTCAGTGCCTACATCAGTGGTCAGTGTCTACTTCAGTGGTCAGTGTCTAAATCTGTGGTCAGTGTCTACTTCAGTGGTCAGTGTCTACACCAGTGGTCAGTGCCTACATCAATGGTCAGTGTCTACTTCAGGGCCGGTCATTGTCTAACTAGAGGTCAGTGCCTACATCAGCGGTCAGTGCCTACATCAGTGGTCAGTGTCTAACTAGTGGTCAGTGCCTACATCAATGGTCAGTGCCTACAATAGTGGCCAGTGTCTACACCAGTGATCAGTGTCTACTTCAGTGGTCAGTGCATACATCAGTGGTCAGTGTCTACTTCAGTGGTCAGTGCATACATCAGTGGTCAGTGCCTACACCAGTGGTCAGTGCCTACACCAGTGGTCAGTGTCTACATCAGTGGTCTGTGCCTACATCAGTGGTCAGTGTCTACATCAGTGGTCTGTGCCTACATCAGTGGTCAGTGTCTACTTCAGTAGTCAGTGTCTACTTCAGTGGTCAATGTCCACACTAGTGGTCAGTGTCTACACCATGAAGATCAGAATGTGAAACCAGGAAGTTTCCTCAAGAATTGTGTGAAGTCAAGCAACGATAACCACACGTTTGTCCTCCCAAACGTCTCCGACTTCGGTACTAGCCCCAAGACATTGGCCGATCTTACTGTTCTGTGCGTGGGAGAAGCATGGGCATTTCTTCAGAGCTTTCTGACGAAACAGATTCCAAGACGATGAACTGAAATGACAAATTTCCGACACAAAAGGGAAAAAGGGGCCAGATCTCCAGATATATGGGTAAATGGAGATCCGTCAGAGATACGACTTGCTAGGTCTAGATCTCCAGATCTATTCAATAGATAAATAGAGAACTGTCAGAGATTCGACTTGCTAGGTCTAGATCTCCAGATCTATTCAATAGATAAATAGAGAACTGTCAGAGATTCGACTTGCTAGGTCTAGATCTCCAGATCTATTCAATAGATAAATAGAGAACTGTCAGAGATTCGACTTGCTAGGTCTAGATCACCAGATCTATTCAATAGATAAATAGAGAACTGTCAGAGATATGAGTGCTAAGTCTAGATCTCCAGATCTATTCAATGGGTAAATGGAGAACTGTCAGAGATACGTTTTGCTAGGTCTAGATCTCCAGATCTATTCAATGGTTAAATGGAGAACTGTCAGAGATACGTTTTGCTAGGCCTAGATCTCCAGATCTCAAAATAGGCTTCCGGTCCCCAACATGGTGGATAGACAATTTAACTGTTAAGGCCTCTGGAGTGTTAATGCTTGTGGCAACGGTTTGCAATTCGCATTTTCCTATGTTTAACTGGTAGTGCATGGTTCCTCCGCCCTGCTACTGAGTGAGTGCGTGGCGTGACACTGTGAGCTGTGAATTTCGTGTGGAATGCTTTTATATCTGTCCGCGGTTGTTTGTAGCGTGAACTGCATGTTTGGAACGATGGCGGCCGACTGTTGGAAAATTGACTGGTTTGCCTTTTCAGTTCACGAGTGCATTTCTCAGGAGACTCCTGGAAGTCGTTGTTGGAGATACGGAGTTCGTGCTTTGTGCGGCGCTTTCGGCGGGTCGCCCTGCGGAAGGAGACCGAGCCATTTGGGATAAAACCCGGGTCAATGAAGTCTTTCTGGTGACTGCCGATTCCATCGACTGTCAAACTGTCATAAAACTGTGACAGTTTTTGAAAGTATTCTAGCGGCGGTGTTATGCACAGTGTACCTGTGGGGGATGTTGGATTGCCGAGACTCCTGTCTGTTCCACTTTTCACACTGGACAGTGAAGAGCATTTTGTGTGATATTCACTGGCATAGGAACGGAGCATAATGGGGCCGACCCGTTGCCGTGATGTTGGAACCGTGACTGACTGATTGACTTACTGACTGACTGACTAGATTAGTTTCATCTTAGTGCCAGGGCGTGCGGGAGTACAACGGAATGAGCGGGCTGACAAGCTCGCAGGTAAGGCTACTGTGGAGGGCGGACGCGCCATGGACCAGGCTGACATTCTGAATGCTCTACGAGAAGTAAGACTTTTGCGAGAACCAAGTTATGACTGTGAATCTACAACCATGGCCAGACTGCGAGAACAGCAAATTAAAAGAGGGGTGGCCAAACAAGAACACTACGCAGGAAGCCAAAGAAGACAGATAAACCAACACAGAACTGGTGTGTCATTAGCCGCTACACGCTGCGGGATTTGCTGAGGAGGGGATCCGAGCACTTATGGACTGAATGGTTCGATATGCAATGAGGACAATCTGTCGACTAACTAACTAACTGACTGACTAAGATCTTCAGATCTATTCAATAGGTAAATGGAGATCTTTTACTCCGCGCTATCAATTAATATCATGTCACACGTGGAAAATGGAAATACTGTTTATTTTGTGAATGAAATGCACTTGCACACACTTCTAGTTTATATAATTTAATGTACTAATGCACAACACGTCTGAACAGTTTACACATAAATGAAGGCGAGTGATGAATAAAGTGCTTATAGTTACCAAGAAAAAAAAGAGCCAATGAGGCATATGTTGCTCTACAGTCGCTGAAGATATGCGAGAAACCCAACACTGTTGATACTGCTATCTATTGAAACGTCTGTTTAATGATTCTTCTGTCCATTGACATGTCTATCTATTGATACTTGCAGTGTCATTTCAGAACAGATGTAATGTCTTATATGTTTTTGTGGGACTATAGAACAGATCTAATGCCTGACATGTTTGTGTGTGAGTACAGAATATATGTAATATCTGACATATTTGTGTGTGAGTACAGGATAGTTGTAATATCTGACATATTTGTGTGTGAGTACGGGATAGATGTATTGTCTGATATGTGTGTGTGAGAGAATATAGAACAGATCTAATGTCTGACATGTTTGTGTGTGAGTACATAATATATGTAATATCTGACATATTTGTGTATGAGTACAGGATAGTTGTAATATCTGACATATTTGTGTGTGAGTACGGGATAGATGTATTGTCTGATATGTGTGTGTGAATACAGAATTGTGACGAAACGGGATTATCTGTCTGTTGTCGTCAGGATCCCGCTCTATTTTGGCGCGTCATCGGGGGACTTTCCCAGCTATAAATAGAATGAGGGAAGCCGATGGAGGAATTACCGTTTAGAATCTTCTCGGAGCACCTGCATTTGAGTGACCCGTGAGGCTGGGTATAGCACTAAATTCTCGTGCAGAGAGATCTAGAAATTCTAGGCGGGGAATGACTGTTTCCCGAGAAAGTGTCTTTTCCCAAGAAGCACTAGCTCCTCGTGCGCATGAATTGGCACGAGTGGGGAAATGCGGCTAAACCATTCATTCACTTCATGACTCTCGAAGAGAGCAGACGCAGGCCTGTGTTGAGCCATTTTGTGTTGCGTCTCACCTCAACCATGTTTCGGCTGACTGTTATAGAAAGGAGGCTGAGGAGCCCTTGAACAGTTCGGAAAGCTGACTGGAGTCTGGTTCTCAATATTCAGGTACTTATTTGTTTAAGTCAATTAACTGTGTAATTGTTTACAAAACGCCATCGTTCTAACCTCATTACATATGCGGATACCCTTGCATAACTAATGAGCAAACCGATCGATAACGCTGCTGAAGGCTAGGTCGTGTGTTTGTTTACCAACGTGTGTTCGCGAATCAGCTGTTGGGAATGCAGGCATGCGATGTGGGCGATTTGGGTTCAAATTGTATTTACCATGTATCGCAAATCGTTGCATCTATTAGGTTGCTGTGTTAGAATAGAACATAGTTAATAGTGCCTGATAGAAACCTAGATTTATGTCAGTCAGTTGCTGAAGCAAGGAGAACAGTTAGAAAACCAGGTAAGTTGGTAGGTGGAGATTCAGACAAAATTGTGCTTAGTTACTAAGTAAAGAAAGAACTTAGTTCTGTGCCACCAGGAATGATGTAACTATTGTGTAGTAACTTAATAGTGAATTCATTGTGTGGAACACGGGATTTCTGTGTGAAGGTAAGTCTGCATTGATGATATATATATATATGATGTGGCATTGTGTATATATATTAGGTCATGGCATGTGATACTTCCTGGAGTAATTCCGAACGCCGAATAGGTCGACGCGTGATAACAATGCGTGCCGTCGCGATATACATATGCGTTCTGATTTCTTGTCTTATCTATCCTGTTCTTTCATACTGGCGCTAGTGCGAGTGAGTGCTAAGGTGCTGGAAGTATGGAAGGATGCAAGGAGGTTGTAAGAGACACGGGGACATATATGATATGGGGGATTTGAAAGCAAGTTATGAAAGTATAGGGTTGGCAGACCAGGCCAACTATGACGTTCGGTCCAGGCCAAGGCTAAACCACTTGGGAGGGCTGAACCGGAACATCACCCTTGGAACATGTGGGGAACATGTATTCTCAAGAAGGCTTCTTGGCTCAAAGGAAATGTCTGATAAGAAGAGTTTGCTATAGCGTGGGCAGGAGGTCCCACCAGCAAACATGCATGTGTACATATTGGATGTGATCATGTACTATTCCTATATCCCGAGGGATGGTATATTGATCAGTATTATGGTTATTAATGAACATTGATGATGTAAGGAACGAGTCCAGGGACTCTTTACCTTAAGGTTTAGTTCAATTAAATTAGAACTATGATAACAGCCTACTATCACTAGCGACGTTAGCGACAACTGGTAGATTATTAGGGATAGGTGAGACCTACGATCAGACTCGTCATTCTGATTTCTTGCTCTGTTTGACGGGCTGTTCTTTGAGGCCAGCTGACATTAATGAACCCATGCTTTACTACTCTCCGCATAATTAAGTAGCATGACTGAGGGTTGAGTAGTCATTGGTAGGATGCATGTGGACTAATGTTTGGGCCAGTATACTCTCACCGGTCGCTCTTCCTTTTCAGGAGTTTGCCTGTTGGGGAACCAGTCAACTATAATTGTCGTTGGCGGGAAACCACTTCGTGTAAACCATCGAAGGGTCCAATTCTTTACTTATCACGCCAGACTCAACCACACCATGTGCCCAGTGTGATTCATCATGCGTGAAGGTTTGCATCCAGTGATTCAGGTGCCCTGAAGGTGCACGTGTGGGACATGATGGTTTGTGTTGGTTTTCTGCATTAGAAGATACTCTATTTCAGCCAGGAACATTTCAGCAACTTGAGCAATCATGCTCAAAGAAAGGAAACACCTGACCGTATGCTATTACGGTGGTTCCGCCTAAACGCGGAAAGAAGTTATTTAGACACTTGAATGGTTCCTATGACAGCTTTAGTGGCCGGTCTTGAGGAGACCTACACCAGCTTACGAATAGTAACTTGTGGCAAGTGTTACCAGGTGGAAGGGACGATCGATTATCATCCAACCTGAATAGTTTTCCTTGAAGTAGATGTCTGATTCTAATAGTGTACTGAAAGAGTATGAAGACTTTGAACTGTGTTCGTGTAGGACTCAGTGACATATCAGTTGCCTTATCTGATTCTTCAACCAGTGTTACTGTGTTATGAGTTCGGGACCATTGAATTGGTCATTGACTTATTCTACAACCAGTGTTACTGTGTTAGGAGTGCGGGACCATTGAATTGGCCATAGACTTATTATCCAACCCCGGGTAATGTACTACTGAGGGACCATTAGATTGGTCAGTGACTACTTAGATTCATCAAAGTCACGAATACTTGGAGTCAAATCCAGGAGGATTGTCTCCCAGCCAGTGTTGATAGAGAACTGTGTATTAACAGTGACTTAGTATGAGTGATAAAGATGCAGTTGGTCCAGTTGAGTGAGGTCCTGCGGTGACTCTATTGTTGCGGATCCACGCTCAGGGGACGGAGTGGTCTCCAAGGTTCTAGTCATCTCACTGGAAGGAAGCCGGGTGAGTGGCGGACCGACTGGACGGGACATCTGCATCCAATCTACTTCTCATCCTGATGATGACAACCATATCTCTGATTCTGTCTCTACTCTATCCTCTGTGTAAATATATTATTCTATCAGGATGTTCATTTCAGTTCTATATTCTCAAGGGTAGAATAAATTTTATGTAAGTTGACTTGCTCTTTGTATACTGATTGAGTGTGGTCTCGGACGATGCTTAAGTGTTCATTGTTCCACAGGAGTAGGTAGTTAGTGGGGGTCTAGAATCTGGACGGGCTTGTAGACATAATTAACTAATATGAGATCAGCCACAGAGTAAAAATGTGTATCTGCCTATCCAACCCCTGGGGTTAGAATACACGGGAGTGCTAGAGACACCTCGGGTGTGGTTCACTCTCACTACCCAAGGCGATCTGTTTACACTCCAGATACAGAGTGGGGGCTCGTCCGGGATTATTCCAAGCTCTCTGTGTGTTATAGAACTCTCGCATAGGGATAGGGACTTAGTCTCTGTCCTCTACTTCAGTCTACATAAGATTCTACTACTTCTACCTATCTAATAACTGTCTGACGGACATTTGTGTTGTGGTGTTTAGTTAATACGATTAGTTAGTGATTAATTATATTGCTTCACCCACACACACTTGAGTACCCACCTCTCATAGTCAAACATGTCTACCCAAGAGTTAGACTTAGACAAAGTTCAGGAAACTGGGCGTAAGTCAGGTCTAGAGGGAGATGCTTTGAAATCCTATGTGCAAGAGGTGGAAAGAAATTTTCGCCAAGAGGAAAGAGGGAGGAGGAGAGCAGAAAGAGAACTGGAAGCCAGTAAAGTGGCTCTAGAGGAAAAGAGGATAGCGGCTGATAGTGAAATGAAACGGCTTGAGTTGGAAGCCGACAGAGAAAGACGTGACCATGAGTATCGAATGAAGCTACTTGAGGCACCAGTGCCTGCTACTGGTGTAACTGATGGAGCTGTGGGAGGAGGTGTACCTCATAGCTCAGAATCAACCAGTAGACGTGACTATCAGGCTATGAAGTGGCCTTTACAGCCGTTCGAACCTGAGAAAGAACGGATAGACCAGTACTTAGAGAAGTACGAGGCCATGTCTATTGCAATGGGGCTAGACAAACAGAAATGTGTTTGAAACTCTCCCAGGGACTCAGAGGCGCCGGTTATGAAGTGTACGAACGCTTGCCACCGGGTTTACAGAATGATTACCCGGCACTGAAAGCGGCTCTCTTGAAGAGATTTGAGATCACAGCGCACTCATACCGAAGGAAGTTTAGGACTTCTAAGCGAGAGCCTGGCGAACTGTTTTCAGCATACAGTGTGAGATTGAACTCATACCTTCTGAAATGGATGGCCTTGGCCGGATTTAACGAGGAGTATGAAAGTTTGCGTGAGTTGATGGTTGTTGATCAGATGCGAATGCAAATGTCGAAACCCTTGCGAAACTTCTTAGGTGAGAATGGGGCTGAGAGATTAGATATAGTCACCAAGTTAGCCGAAAGATACGTTGAAGTCTATGGCGAGACTGGGGATACCAGCCCAACAGATCCGAGATCGAAAGATAAGGATCAAGGTAAGTCAAAGAAGACAAAGAAGACCAATGGTTCGGTTGAACCAAGTAAACAGGTAAACTCTTTAGAGAAGATCTCTAACGTCAACCAAAGTAAGAATAGCCCACCTAGTTCTCCAAAGAGGAAGTGGAGTGAACGATGGTGCACATTCTGCAAGTCCAGCACTCACAACACGAGTGAGTGCAAGAGTAAGCCCAAGGACTTTCACTTTGCTTGTCTTGCAGAGGTTAGGGATAGACCATGCAGGAAAGTGAAGTCGGTTGATGGGAATGTAGAACCTAGACGACCTCCAGTGGTTGAGAGAGTAGAAGTGAACGGGCAACAGGTGATGTGCCTCTATGACACAGGATTGCAATTTCCTGCTGTAATTACATCCCACCTGACAGGCCCAGAGCAACTCACCGGGGAGATGACGGAGATACAGCCAGCCAGTAGGAGTGCTGTAGCGCTACGTTGCCCGATTGCCAATGTGGAGATTCGGAGCAAGTACGTTACTGGACGCATTCAGGCGGCAGTAGTACCGGATCCTCTCTATCCCCTAATTTATGGCCGGAAGTACGTGTTTATGGGCGAACCAGAACACCCTAGCATCCATAAGTCTAGGCAGGTCAAGTATACAGAGGAAGAGGGTCTAGAAAAGGTAAGTCTCCGGAAAACTCACCCGGAGGTGATGAGTAGTGCTCGGAGCAAGGATGCGACAGAGTGTCCTTGTTCGGAATGGTTGTCCAACGATGAGAACCCGTTAACTCAGGGTAAGTTCAAATCTGACAACCGGTCACCGTGAATTCAGACCGGAACGGAGAAGCGGCAGAAGGAACGTAAGCTAGTTCCTGAAAGCTTCAGAGCTAATCTGCTGCGAACGGTACATGTCAGGGCCCCAACCGGACATCTGACTGTAGGAACAACCAGTAAGTGTCTATCCCGGGACTCATGGTGGCCGGGAATGACAGGCAACGTGCGAAGATATATCAGGTCTTGTCCTGAGTGCCGTAAATGCACACCTGAGAAACGGACGAAGATGAAGATATCCTTAGCGGTTGGCGACCGAGTTCTAGTACTCCTCCCAATCGAGAGGAACGAATTCGAAATCGGGTGGCAGGGCCCATTCCTAGTGGATAAAGTGGGGCTCCACAAGCACTATGGAGTGGCGATCCCGGGAAAGTCTTCTACTTTCCATTCCAGTCTCCTCATGCGCTATGAGGGGAAGCCCGATGATAAGTCTACCAGCCCAAGGGCGCAGAGATTCGCTGAGATAACGGTTCGGGGTTCAGGTCAGGTAGCGGAAAGCCTGTCACACCATAGGAAGTCCTATATGTATGTGCAGGTACCTTCTTTGGTTCAGCCCGGTGCTCGGGGGAACATGACCGACCAAAGGAACACCCGCAGTGCTAGTTCCACTGAGAACCGTGGTCGGAAGAGGTGGGTTGTGTCGGAACGTACACAGACCCCTGGTTCCTTAACCCGACCGACTGCAGTCCAGCTGGGTCCTCGAAAGGGGAAGCTGGAGTTGCAGAAGTCCAGTAAACTCTGGCAGGAACGATCGTTAAATCAGATCGAGACGGGAGCTCTGGTCCGCAAGACACTGCGAGATGCCCGATCGCAGTAGCGGAGTAGGCGTTGTTCACCCGTGATACTGAATAGCTTGTCTCCCCACCAAAGGTGGTAAAAGTATCCTATGAAATATTGACGGGTTAGACTTCCTCACCCGCCATCCGGTCTCTAAGAAGGAAGAAAGAACGACATAGACAGCTTCTGCATAGAAGTGGAACGACGGGGTCGATCCTCTTAAAGTGAAGTGTGACGAAACGCGATTATCTGTCTGTTGTCGTCAGGATCCCGCACTATTTTGGCGCGTCATCGGGGGACTTTCCCAGCTATAAATAGACTGAGGGAAGCCGATGGAGGAATTACCGTCTAGAATCTTCTCGGAGCACCTGAATCTGAGTGACCCGTGAGGCTGGGTATAGCACTAAATTCTCATGCAGAGAGATCTAGAAATTCTAGGCGGGGAATGACTGTTTCCCGAGAAAGTGTCTTTTACCAAGAAGCACTAGCTCCTCGTGCGCATGAATTGGCACGAGTGGGGAAATGCGGCTAAACCATTCATTCACTTCATGACTCTCGAAGAGAGCAGACGCAGGCCTGTGTTGAGCCATTTTGTGTTGCGTCTCACCTCAACCATGTTTCGGCTGACTGTTATGGAAAGGAGGCTGAGGAGCCCTTGAACAGTTCGGAAAGCTGACTGGAGTCTGGTTCTCAATATTCAGGTACTTATTTGTTTAAGTCAATTAACTGTGTAATTGTTTACAAAACGCCATCGTTCTAACCTCATTACATATGCGGATACCCTTGCATAACTAATGAGCAAACCGATCGATAACGCTGCTGAAGGCTAGGTCGTGTGTTTGTTTACCAATGTGTGTTCGCGAATCAGCTGTTGGGAATGCAGGCATGCGATGTGGGCGATTTGGGTTCAAATTGTATTTACCATGTATCGCAAATCGTTGCATCTATTAGGTTGCTATGTTAAAATAGAACATAGTTAATAGTGCCTGATAGAAACCTAGATTTATGTCAGTCAGTTGCTGAAGCAAGGAGAACGGTTAGAAAACCAGGTAAGTTGGTAGGTGGAGATTCAGACAAAATTGTGCTTAGTTACTAAGTAAAGAAAGAACTTAGTTCTGCGCCACCAGGAATGATGTAACTATTGTGTAGTAACTTAATAGTGAATTCATTGTGTGGAACACGGGATTTCTGTGTGAAGGTAAGTCTGCATTGATGAAATATATATATGATGTGGCATTGTGTATATATATTAGGTCATGGCATGTGATACTTCCTGGAGTAATTCCGAACGCCGAATAGGTCGACGCGTGATAACAATGCGTGCCGTCGTGATATACATATGCGTTCTGAATTCTTGTCTTATCTATCCTGTTCTTTCATACTGGCGCTAGTGCGAGTGAGTGCTAAGGTGCTGGAAGTATGGAAGGATGCAAGGAGGTTGTAATAGACACGGGGACATATATGATATGGGGGACTTGAAAGTTGACGTTCGGTCCAGGCCAAGGCTAAACCACTTGGGAGGGCTGAACCGGAACATCACCCTTGGAACATGTGGGGAACATGTATTATCAAGAAGGCTTCTTGACTCAAAGGAAGAGTCTGATAAGAAGAGTTTGCTATAGCGTGGGCAGGAGGTCCCACCAGCAAACAGGCATGTGTACATATTGGATGTGATCATGTACTATTCCTATATCCCGAGGGATGGTATATTGATCAGTATTATGGTTATTAATGAACATTGATAATGTAAGGAACGAGTCCAGGGACTCTTTACCTTAAGGTTTAGTTCAATTAAATTAGAACTATGATAACAGCCTACTATCACTAGTGACGTTAGCGACAACTGGTAGATTATTAGGGATAGGTGAGACCTACGATCAGACTCGTCATTCTGATTTCTTGCTCTGTTTGACGGGCTGTTCTTTGAGGCCAGATGACATTAATGAACCCATGCTTTACTACTCTCCGTATAGATATAATGCTTTAGTTATTTGCATAACTAAGTAGCATGACTGAGGGTTGAGTAGTCATTGGTAGGATGCATGTGGACTAATGTTTGGGCCAGTATACTCTCACCGGTCGCTCTTCCTTTTCAGGAGTTTGCCTGTTAAGGAACCAGTCAACTATAATTGTCGTTGGCGGGAAACCACTTCGTGTAAACCAGCGAAGGGTCCAATTCTTTACTTATCACGCCAGACTCAACCACACCATGTGCCCAGTGTGATTCATCATGCGTGAAGGTTTGCATCCAGTGATTTAGGTGCCCTGAAGGTGCACGTGTGGGACATGATGGTTTGTGTTGGTTTTCTGCATTAGAAGATACTCTATTTCAGCCAGGAACATTTCAGCAACTTGAGCAATCATGCTCAAAGAAAGGAAACACCTGACCGTATGCTATTACGGTGGTTCCGCCTAAACGCGGAAAGAAGTTATTTAGACACTTGAATGCTTCCTACGACAGCTTTAGTGGCCGGTCTTGAGGAGACCTACACCAGCTTACGAATAGTAACTTGTGGCAAGTGTTACCAGGTGGAAGGGACGATGGATTATCGTCCAACCTGAATAGTTTTCCTTGAAGTAGATGTCTGATTCTAATAGTGTACTGAAAGAGTATGAAGACTTTGAACTGTGTTCGTGTAGGACTCAGTGACATATCAGTTGCCTTATCTGATTCTTCAACCAGTGTTACTGTGTTAGGAGTGCGGGACCATTGAATTGGTCATAGACTTATTATCCAACCCCGGGTAATGTACTACTGAGGGACCATTAGATTGGTCAGTGACTACTTAGATTCATCAAAGTCACGAATACTTGGAGTCAAATCCAGGAAGATTGTCTCCCAACCAGTGTTGTTAGAGAACTGTGTATTAACAGTGACTCCGTGGGAGTGATACAGATGCAGTTGGTCCAGTGAGTGAGGTCCAGCAGTGATTCTATTGTTGTGAATCCACGCTCTGGAGACGGAGTGGTCTCCAAGGTTCTAGTCATCTCACTGGAAGGAAGCCGGGTGAGTGGCGGACCGACTGGACGGGACATCTGCATCCAATCTACTTCTCAACCTGATGATGACAACCATATCTCTGATTCTGTCTCTACTCTATCCTCTATTTGTGTAAATAGATTATTCTATCAGGATGTTCATTTCAGTTCTATATTCTCAAGGGTAGAATAAATTTTATGTAAGTTGACTTGCTCTTTGTATAATGATTGAGTGTGGTCTCGGACGATGCCTAAGTGTTCATTGTTCCACAGGAGTAGGTAGTTAGTGGGGGTCTAGAATCTGGAGGGGCTTGTAGACATAATTAACTAATATGAGATCAACCACAGAGTAAAAATGTGTATCTGCCTATCCAACCCCTGGGGCTAGAATACACGGGAGTGCCAGAGACACCTCGGGTGTGGTTCACTCTCACTACCCAAGGCGGTCTTGTTACAAGAATATATGTACTATCTGACATATTTGTGTATGAATACAGGATAGTTGTAATATCTGACATATTTGTGTGTGAGTACGGGATAGATGTATTGTCTGATATGTGTGTGTGAGAGAATATAGAACAGATCTAATGTCTGACATGTTTCTGTGTGAGTACATAATATATGTAATATCTGACATATTTGTGTATGAGTACAGGATAGTTGTAATATCTGACATATTTGTGTGTGAGTACGGGATAGATGTATTGTCTGATGTGTGTGTGTGTGATAGAGAATATAGAACAGATCTAATGTCTGACATGTTTGTGTGTGAGTACATAATATATGTAATATCTGACATATTTGTGTATGAGTACAGGATAGTTGTAATATCTGACATATTTGTGTGTGAGTACGGGATAGATGTATTGTCTGATGTGTGTGTGTGATAGAGAATATAGAATTGACGCAATGTCCGACATGTCATTGTGTGAGTACAAGAGAGCCATGCTGTCTAACACGTCGTATGCGAGTACTGGAAAGGTGTTGTACCGTGTGACCTACTTTTTGGTTGCCACAGGAGAACCCGTCAGGCGGTAACCTGGGAAGACAGAGTCGGTCGGCGGGACTGTAGCACCAGACTCCTCCATAGCAGATGTTGCTGTACTCACTCACGTGGTGCTCCTGACAGGGAGGTGCAAATTAGTGGAACACCCATTGAGAGTGAGTGAATGAGGTAAACAATGAGAATACGTGAATGAGGCAAACAATGAGAATGAGTGAATGAGGCAATCAATGAGAGTGAGAGAGTGAGGCAATCAATGATAGTGAGAGAGTGAGGCAAACAATGAGAATGAGTGAATGAGGCAAACGATGAGAATGAGTGAATGAGGCAAACGATGAGAATGAGTGAATGAGGCAAGCAACGAGAGTGAGTGAATGAGGCAATCAATGAATGTATCACTCCACGTCAACTAGCCATATATCAAGGTTTGAGTAAATATGTGTACTTGTACAAACACTTTATAACTCCACGTGAACTATTGATATATAGTAGTAGTAGTAGTAGGCCTCTTTCAGTCTTGTAGGACTATAGAGTTGTGCCGCTGGGGAGGTACCTGACAGCTCCGCTGGTGACTGTATAGTAAAAGGCGAGAATGCCAATCTCTGTCACAGTTTCCGCATCTGTAAGACGAGGAAGGTCCCGCAGTAAGTGACTGCATTCTATGCCTGTGCCGCCTATCCTCAGTTTGTTGGATCAGATTGCTCTCAAAGAGCACCAGTCCGTTTCATATATCTCTTCTCCAGGAACATCTGTCTGTTGTAACTCTTTCCCAAGTGTCTGGATCTATTCCATGGGTTTTCATATCTTGTTTACACACATCCTTATATCGCATTTGGGGTCTTCATGTTGGTCTCTTCCCTGTGGCTAGTTCTCCGTATAGGAGATCTTTGGGAATACGTTCATCCTCCATTCGAGATAAGTGGCCCAGCCACCGGAGGCGTCTCTGCTTGAGGAGGAAGTGCAATGTGATAATATCCGCTCTTTCAAGCACATGTTTGTTTGTTATATGGTCTTTCCTCGATATGTCCAGGATACGTCTCAGACATCTTATATGGAAGGGATTCAACTTTCTTTCCTGTCGTGAGTACAAGGCCAAGGATTCAGACCCATAGAGTTGTGTGCTAACAACACAAGCTTTATATACTTGTACTTTTGTACGCTCTGTTAGCCTAATATTCTCCCAAACTCTCTTAGTTAGACTGGAAAGTATTATGGCTGCCTTTCCAATGCGTGTGTCGATTTCTGTCTCTAACGAAAGATTTATATTGTCGACCCCAAATTCATGGACAACCTTCAGTTCGTAATTAGAAAGTTTGATTGACGGAGGCGCACCAGCATCTTGTTCCATTACCTGTGTTTTATTTAGGCTGATGGTGAGCCCAAAGTCTCTGTAGGCGGCTGCAAAACGATCTATGCGACGTTGCAGATCTTCTGCTGTATGAGTAGTTAGTGCTGCATCGTCTGCAACAAGTTGTTCTCTTATGCATCTTGATCTCATTTCGGTCTTTGCTTTGAGTCTTGATGGGTTAAAAAGTTTGCCATCAGATCTTGTATAGGTGTATTTGCCTTCAGTGGCAGTCACAAATGCCTGCCTTAAGAGAACGGCGAAGAAGATACCATAAAGTGTAGGAGCAAGCACGCAGCCCTGCTTTACTCCGCTGCTGATGCTGAATGACTGGGATGTTGAGCCGTCAAATAAAATGGTCTCCTGCATGTTTTCATGAAATGATTTCACGAGACTTAGCAAGATGGGTGGACATTCTATCTTCTCAAGGATCTTGAAAAGGCCGTCTCTGCTCATGAGGTCAAATGCCTTTGTGTGGTCGATAAAGGCAATATATAATGGCTTCCTCTGTTCGCTGCACTTCTCCTTAGGCTGCCTCAGTGAGAAAATTGTATCGATGGCGGACCTGTTGGGTCTAAATCCGCACTGTGATTCGGGGTAGATTCCTTCAGCTAAAATGTGTAATCTTTTTAGGATTACTCGAGCGAAATTTCAAGCTGGCTCTTTGATACTGTCAACCGCCCCAAACCATACTCAATGACAGAAATTATTAACTGCTGAGAGAGCCTGTACAGCATCCTCTGATCTACCCCGGTTGCTGCCATAGCCCTCAATGCATTAAATCCCCTACCAGCCTTCACCACCAAAGCCTCCACATGATCCTTAAAAGACAAACATCTGTCAAAGGTGATACCCAAGTACTTCAATTTACTCTCTCGCCTAAGAGGACATCCATTCAACATAATACCTGGGACATCTGCCTTGACGATCCGGTTATCCAGGGAGTACCACACAACGGAAGCCTTGTCTGGGTGTATAATGGCCCCTGCGTCCCTGCACCACTTTGCCACCCAATTTACTGCCACCTGTAAGTCTTTCTGGTCCTATCACTGCCCTGTCTGTACACCAGCACATCATCTGCAAATGTCAAGATTCTACCCACACCTGGTGTCTCAATAGCTGCGATTTTGCTGGTGTAGACATTAGAGCACTGGGGACAAGGAAGATCCCTGCGGCAACCCAGGTGTAATAGTACAAGGGTCAGAAGTCCAGGAACCCATGCGCAGTATAACCTTACGCTCATAAAGGACCGCCGCAATCCATCTAGCAAGACAAGGGCAGACCTCCATGTCCAAAAGTGTGTGTATCAACCGATCATACCTAACCCTGTTATACGTATCCTCCAGGTCAAGAGCTACCGCCACTGTCTCCTTTTTTGTCCTGGAAGACCTCATAGACATCGAATGCAAAAGTTGCAGCATTGGCCCAGGTGTCCTTCCCAGGCCGGTAACTCCCGAGTCCTTGGGGAAGCAGATTCCGACTTTCTAAATGTTGCTGGAGCCTGCGTGCTACTATCTTTTCCAGGACTTTGCCATACGTGTTGTGCAGAGTTATGCTGTGGTATCCATTAAGTCTGGAGTGATCCTTACCTGGCTTTGGGAGTGGGACCAGGTAGCTATGCAGCCAATCCTGGGGTATTTCCGCCATATTGATGCTTAGGTTGAAACAAAGAGCTATCTCCTCCAAGTCCCCATCATTTATATTACTCATATGTGAGTACCTCACCCCATCCGGACCTGGCGCTGTGTCTTTAGCCCGCTTCAGTACCCGTCTAATGTCCTCCACTTTAATCTCACAGTTCTCCTTCCTAGTGACCCGTGACAAGGCTTCTCTGACGTTATCTCTAATAGTTTTATCTTGCCGACAAGAAAGCACCTTAATGACTGGGGGAGAGGGGGGGGGGGTGCCCAAATCAGGCGGGCGGTAGCTGTCCAGTAAGATACGATGATCTCTCCCACCGTCGGAAGCAGCCCCTGGCGCCTTGCTCTACGCCAATCGAGCATTAAGACTTATAACCGGCAAATGCTACTTCCCGTGTTGTGTCACCGCTTTACGCGGTGCTGAAGTGACCTCTTCATGGCACAAGCCTGGGCAATGGAAATCGGAGAACCAGCTGTTGCCCAGTAGCAGGTTCCCCCTCTCCACGTCGCCGATGTTGACCAAGGGAAAGGCAGTAGCCAATGCAACTTGCATCGGTGCCGTCGCAGGAGTTGCCAGAACTATGTCATTTACAACAGGGAACTATCTTAGGGACTCCATCTCCGGATTTGTCCTCAGGGTTTACTCCCGAAGTCTTTCCCCTCTGGGACATCTGCATCCAATCTATGCGGACAGCGGAGGTTTGAAATTTAGAGTTTCCTCTCTTAGAGGGGATACCAGCCAAGGCTAACGAGCCTCCTCTGGCCGGGAATCAATAAGGAAGGAAGCTAATCGGATGACCGCAGCCATTGCTTCCATTGAGAGATCATCTGCCCACCGTCACTGACTTGAAACCATAACCAACAACTATCTGTCGGCTGCTCCCAAGTCCGATCCACCACCTGCTAACGTGGTTTCACGTTATCCTGTTTGGGAGGCTAAACGGGTACTCCACCTTGCCCAAGGGTGTCCCGTGGGCTAGCGGAGGGAAGAAGGCGCCTTACTTCTCATTTTATATGGGATACTCCTACCCATTGATATATATTTTTTTTTTTAATTCGCATATCCTTTTTACAGGACATCGCTGTCAACAGCAGCATCTTTCAGCTGTCTGTTGATTTCTTGGCAAGATTACGCTCAGTAGTTTGCCATTGCTTTCTGAGCGGCCGGCTCAGTTATCCCGCAAGTCACCAGCGGGAGACGAACCGCTCCCAGTTGTCGCCCGCTACGAGACTCTGCGTGATAAACGGGATTACGGATAAAGTGGTGTAACCCCTCGGCCAGAGAGACCGGCATTGATATATAACAAGTTGAATATTGATTCTAGGAAACAGACCAATATTAACTACATCACAAACCAACCAAGATTAGTTATACAACAGTAAAAAAAAAAAAACAGTGATCAATCAACCAAGAATAGTTTCACAACAGTAAAAAAAAACAGTGATCAGTCTACATTAATCACACAGCAGTACACCAACATTCAGTATACATCAAACATATCAACATGATACACATCAACATGATACACATCAAACATATCAACATTATACACATCAAACATATCAACATTACACACATCAAACATATCAACATTATACACATCAAACATATCAACATTATACACATCAAACATATCAACATTATACACGTCAAATGTGTTAGACCGAGTACACTAAAACAACTCACATTAGACAGCTGGACGTATACAATGCGTGTAGTCCCCCAGAAGCCAGCCATAATCAACCCATGAACAAGAAATGCAAATATGCGACGCAGTCAACAAAACGTCAGCCACCAATAATACACATTGCATTGTCCAGTCAACAATAAACAAGACAAGAATCATTGGGACACTGACAGATAGACGTCGGCAAGTAAACATGGACTAGACACAGGCAGGGTGTCAATATGTGTAAGTCTGGACCTACTCGACATATGTAAGATGTCAATATGTGTAAGTCTGGACCTACTCGACATATGTAAGATGTCAATATGTGTAAGCATGGACCTACTCGACATATGTAAGATGATGGGCCGTCTCCTATACGACAGAAGTCATCTCTAGAGTAGACTTCCCCGGGTAGAGACATCAGGTAGGGCAAGATCTTGGTCTCTTGTGTACTATCCTGGACTACCAGACAGTTGGTCCCGTTTCTGGTGGCAATAGTCATAGAGATATACTCACTGACCACACATGTAGCACATATAGTCACTGTCGTGAGATCACTGTAATTTAACAATCAGATGATACAGATAACAAAGACAGTCTGATTCGCGGCCGCAAGTTGTTTACTTCTAGTCGCGGTGAGATCAAGACAGTCGGGAGTCCTTGAGAATTCCCCTACATCAAAAGAAACGTTGGCATGATGTTTGCCCGATCGGGAGAATGAAGGGAGACAACTTTTGTTTTCGTTGTACCAAGGGGGAGATAAACTACTATTTTGAGGTTAGTGACATGGATAGTCTGCCCTTGGGGGGACACCTGTGTGACTTCAAAGGACGTCACTAGGACGGGATTGTCCTAGTTACGTCCTTTGAAGTCACACAGGTGTCCCCTGCCCGACCGGAAATGAGAAAACTAAACTGGTTTCCGTTAGTGTGCAGAATAAAGTCAACCTAGGCGGACGTAATTCGAATAGCCCTATCCTGGTGTAGAAAAGAGAATCTAACGTGTTAATATCCATTTTACATGGTTGGATATGTGTCTGTTATGACAAGGATAAGATTCGATTAAGGGATAGTGGAGTTTTCATAAGGTAATTACTAGTAAACATTAGATGTGAATAATGTAGTACCGTCTAGGGATAAATAGAGTTTAGGTTATTAACATAATCACGGAAACATTGAAAAGTCAGATCCGGGATATTTTTGGTGCAGGAGGATTAGTCAGCGACCTTCTCACTGGGCCTATGCTAGAAAAGGTTTGAAATAACATTGCTCTGTGGAGCTGAATCATATAAGTATCCTACAGGATAAATACTGAGACCATTAGTGATAGTATTTCACACTACCTGTGGACAGCAACATAGTAATGGTTTGTAGTTTTCACACCATTCGTGAATAAACCAGTAGTGATAGATTTTCACTCCACTGATAACTAGAACAGTAGTGATTGACTTTCACACTACATGAAACCAAAACTTTAGAGAGTGTTTGCTCCATATAACAAGGAAATTAGAACATTAGGACTTATCTGGGAAATTAAGAAATTCATATGAGACTATGTACAATGACTGTTTTAAGAGTGAAAACTTTAGAACATTTCGTAGGAAGGAAGAATGTCATGTTCATGAGACAGTGTTCCGCTTTTCACTGTGCAGTAATTGTGTGGTCTCAGTTTCTTTAAACATTTAGGAACAGTGTTTAGGAACAAGGTAGGATCAGTCCCAGACTGTATATTTGAGTGGTGACCAAGCATCGTGGTTATCAAAGCTCCTGGAGTTGGACAACGTCTGGCGGGAGAGACGCATCGTTTTGGTGAGGTCAATTATGCTGACTATTATGATGTCGTGTAATCCTTGCCATGATGAGTGGACTCTGATCCTGAGCTTTGTGGTCTATTTCTACATTTACACTAGAGTATACAACACACATTCCACGCTTACACTTCTCACATACAACTCTTCTTTTTTTGAATAAATTAATTGTTATTAATTTTTAGAAGCTAGAGTTAAGGAGTATGTTGTTTTGGGGGTAGAATGAGAGGGGGCACGATCCAGTGGTGATAGAGAGTGAGAGAGAAAGAGGTGTCTACAGACTGACGGAGTGTTGTGGGCGGAATCTAGTGGATTTCTCCAGAATATGATATGGGTTTTAATAAAATGTGGGTGTTGATTCCCCTCACTCCAGGGACGACACTATAGAAGTATAATCTCTCAAGACACCATAGTAGAGAGAAATTACTTATCACGACACTCACTGACCACACATGTAGCACATATACTGACTGACCACACATGTAGCACATATACTCACTGACCACACATGTAGCATATATACTGACTGACCACACATGTAGCACATATAGTCACTGACCACACATGTAGCATATATACTGACTGACCACACATGTAGCATATATACTGACTGACCACACATGTAGCATATATACTGACTGACCACACATGTAGCATATATACTGACTGACCACACATGTAGCATATATAGTCACTGACCACACATGTAGCATATATAGACACTGACCACACATGTTGCACATATACTCACTGACCACACATGTAGCACATATACTCACTCACCACACATGTAGCACATATACTCACTGACCACACATGTAGCACATATACTCACTCACCACACATGTAGCACATATACTCACTGACCACACATGTAGCACATATACTCACTCACCACACATGTAGCACATATACTCACTGACCACACATGTAGCACATATACTGACTGACCAGACATGTAGCATATATAGTCACTGACCAGACATGTTGCACATATACTCACTGACCACACATGTAGCACATATACTCACTCACCACACATGTAGCACATATACTCACTGACCACACATGTAGCATATATACTGACTGACCACACGTGTAGCATATATCCTGACTGACCACACATGTAGCATATATACTGACTGACCACACATGTAGCATATATACTGACTGACCACACATGTAGCATATATACTGACTGACCACACATATAGCATATATAGTCACTGACCACACATGTAGCATATATAGTCACTGACCACACATGTTGCACATATACTCAGTGACCAAACATGTAGCACATATACTCACTCACCACACATGTAGCACATATACTCACTGACCACACATGTAGCATATATACTGACTGACCACACATGTAGCTTATATACTGACTGACCACACATGTAGCATATATACTGACTGACCACACATGTAGCATATATACTGATTGACCACACATGTAGCATATATACTGACTGACCACACATGTAGCATATATACTGACTGACCACACATGTAGCATATATACTGACTGACCACACATGTAGCACATATACTCACTCACCACACATGTAGCACATATACTCACTGACCACACATGTAGCATAAATACTGACTGACCACACATGTAGCACATATACTCACTGACCACACATGTAGCACATATACTGACTGACCACATATGTAGCATATATACTCACTGACCACACATGTAGCACATATACTCACTCACCACACATGTAGCACATATACTCACTGACCACACATGTAGCACATATACTGACTGACCACACATGTAGCATAAATACTGACTGACCACACATGTAGCACATATACTGACTGACCACACATGTAGCATATATACTCACTGACCACACATGTAGCACAAATACTGACTGACCACACATGTAGCATATATACTCACTGACCACACATGTAGCATATATACTTACTGACCACACATGTAGCATATATACTTACTGACCACACATGTAGCACATATACTGACTGACCACACATGTAGCATATATACTCACTGACCACACATGTAGCATATATACTTACTGACCACACATGTAGCATATATACTTACTGACCACACATGTAGCATACATTCTCACTGACCACACATGTAGCATACATACTGACTGACCACACATGTAGCACATATACTCACTGACCACACATGTAGCACATATACTGACTGACCTAACATGTAGCACATATACTGACTGACCACACACGAAGGCATACATAAACGAACGAAAGAATGTTTAACTAGTTATTATATAGCTGAACTCGGTGTATTGCTTGCTTTCTTGCTTGTGTTCGCTGGCTGTGAAGTCCTGTATGTCGGATGAAGATATCCTGTTGTCCAACATCAGTGTGATGTCATACCGGACTGAGGTTAGCGTGAGTATCCGTTGTCCCATGTCTGGCTTATTGGTGTGCAGACTGGTGGTTCCTCGCCATGCAGGCAGATACTCTCCGACTTCGGAAGAATCAGCGATCCTACTACGTTAGCCAGGACCCCGAAGGGACCTGTTGCCCAGGACACACGGCTAGGACGTGTTAGTAGGTCTTGGCCAGTAAAGAACCTGGCCCTGGTGCCCTGGAAACACCTCTGCGTCCCACTCGGTGTATGTATTTCCTGTGTACTTCATGTTTGAACTACTGTAAGTAACTTTACTCTCTAATTCCTGCATGAACAAATGGGGAGGTATCTTTACTTGTCTAGCTCCTGTATTAATTACTGGGGAATTATCTTTACTTGTCTAGCTCCTGTATTAATTACTGAGGAATTATCTTTACTTGTCTATCTCCTGTATTAATTACTGAGGAATTATCTTTGCCTGTGTAGTTTATGTAAGAACTACTAGAACAGTGGTTCTCAACCTTTTTTTGGCCCATACCCCCCTTCACTATATGTTGAGAATGCCATTCCGCCACTTTCGTATCTCCTCCCTATAAATTCCCCCCACCCTGCTCCTACATAGTATACGTAAAAATGGAAGCTAGCGTTAATAACACATACTAGAACAAGTTTAGATGTCTACATAAAACGTGATTTGTGGGTCTGGTTACGTTATAAGACGAATATCAGAAGGGCGAGGAGTACAGAACTGTAAAGTATGGAGGGAAAAACAATATCAAGTAATCGGTTCTTGTATTAACGCGATCTTGAAATAATCTTCATCCCCCCCCCCCCCCTGGAAACCCTAAAATTCCCCCTAGGAGGGAATTCCCCACCGGTTGAGAACCACTGTACCAGAAGGAATATTTCTTGTCTAATTTCTGTGAGAGCTATCAGAAGTAGTTTTGTCCGTCCAGTTCTTGTATGAACTACCGGATGCAGTTTTACCTGTCTAGTTCCTGTATGAACTCCGGGTGAAAGGAAATGTGGTTAGGTTATAAAAGAAATACCAATCTATTTGTTGTCTATTTCCTGAATAATTACAGGATCAAGCTGTAACTGTACAGTCCTGTATGAACTATCTGACGAAACTATATGTATCTAAGTTCGTATAAACTATAGGTAGAAGCTTTTCCTGCCCAGTTCTTTATGGACTAACGGATGAAACTATATGTATCTAGTTCCTCTATGAACTAACAGATAATACTATATGTATCTAGTTCATGTACGAACTACTGGGTGCCTATTGTTCCTGTTTAGTTCCCGTTTGAACTACCAGTTGTAGTTTACTTGTCTCGTTCCTGTATAATTATATGATCAATGTTTACCTTACTAGTTCCTGTGTGAATTACCGGATGTAGCTTTACCCGTCGTTTACTATGAACTACAGGATACAGCATGCCATTACCAATCTAGTTCTTGTATGAATTGCCGGATGCAGAGTTACCTGTCTAGTTCTTGTATGAACTACCGGATGTAGCTTTCCTATCTAGTTCTTGTATGAACTAGCGGATGCAGAGTTACCTGTCTAGATCCTGTATCAACTACCGGAAGCAGCGTTACCTGTCTAGTTCCTGTATGAATGACCAGATGCAGAGTTACCTGTCTAGTTCCTGTATGAACTACCGGAAGCAGCGTTACCTGTCTAGTTCCTGTATGAACTACCGGAAGCAGCGTTACCTGTCTAGTTCCTGTATGAATGACCAGAAGCAGAGTTACCTGTCTAGTTCCTGTATGAATGACCAGAAGCAGAGTTACCTGTCTAGTTCCTGTATGAATGACCAGAAGCAGAGTTACCTGTCTAGTTCCTGTATGAAGTCCCGGAAGTACTGTACCGAACATCGGGAGAACAGCCAGGGGTTGCGGGCCTTACGCTCGCTGGGGAACTGGAAGCGTGACGTCATAATGTAGCGGTCCTGGGCCAGGCACAGGTTGCCGTCCATGTCGTGGCGGGCTCCGAGGCTGTGGATTACATGGATTGTGGGTGTGTTTATTACATGGATAGTGTTGATGTGGATAACATGGATCGTGGGGATGTGGATAACATGGATCGTTTGGATGTGGATAACATGGATCGTGTACATGTGGATTACATGGATCGTGTGGATGTTGATAACATGGATCATGTGGATAACATAGATCGTGTGGATGTGGATAACATAGATAGCGAGGCCGTGAGGCTGTTGATAATATGGTTCGTGAGGATGTGATACTCTGGATGACATCTGAGGGCGTGATACTGTGGATGACACGACGTGTGAGGATGCGATGCTGTGGATAAGATGACAAGAGACAGTTTTTGGGTAACGTAACATGAGCGATGAAGCGCGTGACTGGTGTGTGAGGCTGACAATTGTGAGAGTCATCATGTAGAAATGAGAGAGTGTATACAAGTATGAGCAATTGTTATCTAGAGACTAAACTGACAGACATAGGTCCAGCGTACTACACTGATTACTATTACCCGACATACACCTATCCGCAGTTTTTACTTCCTGCCTGCCTGTCGAAGCTTCGATCCTAGACCAGTTGCCGACCAAGGTTTAGGGTCTGGTCTTTCCTACCTTGACATGTAGCATTTACGTCGCATTTCCTCGCACCAGGATAAAGCTTAACCCATCCCAATTGCGCGCCTTCACCCGAAGCCGGTGACACAACGTGGGGTGTCGGGTTTGGTGAGCGCCGCCCAACATCGGCGCTAACAGAAAGTAGGGAGTACCGCCTGCTGTCATACGGTAGCTCAGTCATATCTGACTCAGACCTGACATGGGGAAAATGGAATGTGTGAGGATTAACATCAAACAATCGGAGACGAGGGTGTTGGTCTATCTGTTTGCAGATGTCACCAGCCACTGGACAACATTCAGAAACACGTGAATGTGTCCAATTCGTGATACCGGATCCGCCATCTTCCATTCATTTCTTGATCTGTAGGTCAGCATGGGCGAATGGGTAAGAACGTCTGTTCTTAAACATCCGGCGTGCTGATGTCGAGGTAAGGGGTTCAACTCCTACACCGGACAGTTGAACTAAAATGTTGACCTGTCGTCCTTGACTTGAGGACGTAAATTACAAGTACCTCTGAAGTCGGAATGGGTTCACCTGTTGGCGAGGGACGCTTCTAATAGGGAAAGCTAATCCACACGCAAAATTCAGTCCATCTCTACTATAAGTAGTATCTATGGACTACGCTTGAGTACAAAGCGAGCAAGCGCAAAAATAAAACAACAACAACAACAAAACAAACCAACATTTCTTGATCTGTGCTTCACATGTTGCATGAATTGGTTTTTGTGTCTCAGATTATCACACGCTTCCAAGATAAGCAACGGGACATTCCAACAACTAACTCACAGCAAGCACCAACCAACATCGGGACATTCCAACAACTAACTCACAGCAAGCACCAACAAACATCGGGACATTCCAACAACTAACTCACAGCAAGCACCAACAAGCAGCGGGACATTCCAACAACTAACTCACAGCAAGCACCAACAAACATCGGGACATTCCAACAACTAACTCACAGCAAGCACCAACAAGCAGCGGGACATTCTAACAACTAACTCACAGCAAGCACCAACAAGCAGCGGGACATTCTAACAACTAACTCACAGCAAGCACCAACAAGCAGCGGGACATTCTAACAACTAACTCACAGCAAGCACCAACACACATCGGGACATTATATACAACCAGTCTGTACCTATGCCCAAGTTCATGGGCGGCGATGGCCACGTCCCGGAAGTCGAAGTATTCCTCCACGATGGAGAAAAAAAAGTCCAGGTTGCAGGCAGAGCCCAGGTAAGCCAGACCTGTAGACAGGGAAACAGTTGACAGGTAAGCCAGGCCTGTAGGCAGGGAAACCAGGCCTGTAGACAGGAAAACCAGGCCTGTAGACAGGGAAACAGTGGACAGGTAAGCCAGACCTGTAGACAGGGAAACAGTGGACAGGTAAGCCAGACCTGTAGACAGGGAAACAGTGGACAGGGAAACCAGGCCTGTAGACAGGGAAACAGTGGACAGGGAAACCAGGCCTGTAGACAGGGAAACAGTGGACATGGAAACCAGGCCTGTAGACAGGGAAACGGTGGACAGGGAAACCAGGCCTGTAGACAGGGAAACAGTGGACAGGTAAGCCAGACCTGTAAAAAGAGAAACAGTGGACAGGTAAGCCAGGCCTGTAGACAGGGAAACAGTGGACAGGTAAGCCAGACCTGTAGACAGGGAAACAGTGGACAGGGAAACCAGGCCTGTAGACAGGGAAACAGTGGACAGGGAAACCAGGCCTGTAGACAGGGAAACAGTGGACAGGGAAACCAGGCCTGTAGACAGGGAAACAGTGGACAGGGAAACCAGGCCTGTAGACAGGGAAACAGTGGACAGGGAAACCAGGCCTGTAGACAGGGAAACAGTGGACAGGGAAACCAGGCCTGTAGACAGGGAAACAGTGGACAGGGAAACCAGGCCTGTAGACAGGGAAACAGTGGACAGGTAAGCCAGACCTGTAGACAGGGAAACAAAACGGGGTAGGGGAGCAGTGGACAATATACACACACTAATCACACCGATAATAAATATATACTTGCTGCCTGTCGTAGTGGTCGACCGGCCTGCGCGGTCATGCTTCACCGCATCTGGCCATGCCATTGTATCAGTTCTTGTGTTAACTCCCTTCGGTACCATGACACAAGACTGCCAAGAATCTTCTCTGGCTAACTTTCACTATCTCTCCATCCCAACATATTTCCCGTTGTAACAATATTTTGCCGGTCTCTGTGGCGAAGAGATTACGAACATGGTTCGTGATCCCGTATAACCACGTTCGAAACATAGCTGCGCGCGATGTGGCAGCAGACCGCCTTGCGCTGGTTTATTAAATGGTATGGGTGCCGGTCGTTCAGAAAGCAACGGCAAACTACTGAACGTAAACTTGCCAAGATATCAACAACAGCAAAAAATGCTGTTTTTGACTGCAAACGTACTGAAAGGGATATGCAACTAACTTTTTTTAAACATTATTTAAAAATTTTTGTCTTTGCATAAACTGATGACTGCCTCTTCTTGATATTTGTTATAAGTTGTCTGCTTAGCCTCCTTCAAAATGTCCCAATTACTCATTTTGGCTGTCCAATTAATTTCTATAATTCTTCTATAAAACCATATCTCCAAAACTTATAGGATTGTTTTCGTTTATTTACTAACTGTCCATGATTCCCCGCAGTATGTTAGAACTGGTTCTATGTAACGTAAAAACATTTTTTCTAACGTTCAATGACAAGGAATTATTGCATAAACTGTTAATTGTCTAGAGTGCACTTTTTGCTCGTCCTTTTCTGTTCTTTATCTCTGTGATGCATCTTCCAGCTGACATTATCCATGTACCTAGATATCTGGATGTCTGCACCTGCCGCAAAATAACGCCATGTACATTAATTGTTAGTCACAATCTCTTTCTTAGATATCGCCATGGAGAATTCAGTCTAACTCTTATTCAAACTAAGGCCCATATTTTCACTTTCTACAACCACTGTTATCTATCATTTCCTGTAGTTCCTTCTGACTTGTTGCTATCAAGTCGGTGTCATCAACATAACGTACGTTATTTATATTATGTTCACCAACCAGTATACCTGACTGTGGCAGAATTAGTGGGGATGACTGCAGAGATACCAATACACTGATCTTATATCACCACCTAACTATCCCCTTTTGGAAAGCTCTGCTCCCCATAGGACTTGGTATAGATTTCTTCTTAATTAACAAATTATACATGTAAAGTATCTTACAACTCTCTATGGATAGGAACCATAGAAATATATTATTATTTGAGACACATGCTCAAAAACCAAATCAAGAAAAACAACTCTAATGCAGCAGAGAACAGATGGCTGGCTAGCGGAAGTTCTGGTGGATGGATAGGAACTTCCCCAGTGAAGGTTCTCATCATCGAAAGTGGATAGATACTGGGCTGTCTCTTGTCATGAATTGTCCGAGAGTGCAAGCAATGGTCACCTGACGTGATTGTCGGTGTCCTTCGTAATAAGTGTTCGGCTAACTTGAGATGGAGTTCCAGTTCTTGACTTGAGTTAGTTAAGTCTGGAAATGGAATAGCCTCCCAACTGGAAGCTAATAATTTGTAGGTCTCTGCGGTGGAAAGTTCTAGCTTGGCTGACGTTTTCTCTCGAAACTCGAGTGAGACTCACCATACAAAACATACTTTTCCGATAAAGTTCAGTTTTAGTGAAATTCCTGACCCATGATAAAATTGACTATCACAGTCATTATGCTTCAGCGCAGGGATGGGGGAGCGAGGGGGGAGGTGGTATGGCACCACTCCATTTTCAGGTAAGATGTCAACATAAAATCAGAAAACAACTTTCTTCTGGAGTTGAAATTATCTGGCCCCTGTCACCATGAGTCTGGTGCCTTTTTTTTCTGGATGGTTTCTGGAATATTGAAACTTCCCTTTTCCCTCTCTTTTCGACCAAACTCAAAAAGGGAGTTTACCTTATTAGTGAGAAATAGACACACTTTTCCTTGACGCAAGCAATAGGTTTCCACTTATTGACTACACACTGGATCGCTACATTACTTCCACGCGCGACTGTGTCCACTCAGGATGAAGGTAGATGACTTACATAGGGCCACTGACTCACGCTGAAGGGTTTTGTTTCTCAAAAACTTGCTCTGGAGTAATTCGCCGGAAAAAATTTAGACTCTTTCTTTTCACGAATTTAAGATGTAAAGTCAAGAGGAAAGATACAGAACCTCGAGAATCGGTGAATTGATTTTATGAGTTTCGTGTCTCCCTTGAATTTACGGAAGAAACCCTTAGTGAGCACGTGTTTCCCCATGTCCCCTGATCCCAATTCTCCCCGTGAGTGGTGACCAGATTGGAGAAAGGCTGGCAGCTGATAACGTACTTGGGTTTTGTTACACTGGAATATGTGCTGTAGATCTCATTATATGTTTACTGTACAACGAGAACATATCAGGAGACACCACACAACCTTGGCTGACCTCGTCTTCGTCTGCTGAAACTGGTCAGTGTTATGTCAACTGCTTGCCCATTGGCTACTGTGGGTCACATGGGGTTATGACGTGAATGACAAAACTGTTTACAACAATAACGTGGCTCGTTCACACTCTATTCTGGCACACACACATACACACACACACACACACACACACACACACACACACACGAGCGCGGATGAGTCAATAAGCAAGTCACACAGTTCTGTGGGATGGCAGGTAAATGTAGTTGATGTTTTCTACAGGTGTCTTTAGGTGACAGCGACGTCGAACTTTATATTCTCTTTCGTCAGGTGGCGCTAGGTGTCTCATGCCCATGCGCGGCGCATAAACAAGATGACGACTGTACTTACGGAGTGTACAACCAAAGAGCAACGTGCTGCTGTGCGATGTTTGTGGGCAAAATAACTGCCTGAAAAGTACATTCATAAGGAAATGCTTCAAGTTTATGCTGACAAATGTCCTGTTGAGATTGTAACAGAAGCATCCGTGCAGCGGGTGGAGGAGATGATTAGAGGTGACAGGCGAGTAACGAGAGACTCTGTAGCATCTGCAATATTGTGCTCACATGGTTTAGCATACAGCATAATGCATGATCGACTGAAATTTAAGAAAGTGTACTCAAGGTGGGTACAAAAACAATTGGAGGAGGAATACAAAATAAGCCGATTTGGCCTGTCTCTGCATCATCTCTGTCGATACGAAGATGAAGGAGAAGACATGCTGAACAGGATTGTTACTGGGGACGAATCATGGGTTCATCACTACCAGCCCAAATCAAAGCGTGCTTCAATGCAATGGAAATATTCTTCTTCGCCTTGTGTCCAAAAATTCAAGGTTACGCCATCAGCAGGGAAGGTTATGCTCACAGTGTTCTGAGATTGTCAAGGAGTCTTTTAACCAATGTCAAGAAGAAAGGTGACAATGTGAATTCTGAATAGTACTGTGAAGTTCTATCGATGCCTCATGATGCAATTCGAAGAAAACGTCCAGGACTGCTGACGGCTCGATTAAATCAGAAGAAAATTAACCACCTAAGATGGGAAGTTCTGGAACATCCACCTTACAGCCCCGACGTAGCCCCTAGCGATTTCCACCTTTTTGGTCCACCTTGGCGGGAGACATTTCACAAATGACGAAGTTGAATGTGAAGTGAAAACGTGGTTTAGAAAACAGAGCACGCAGTTCTATGCGGCCGGTGTGGGAGGACTGATACAACGATGGGATAAGTGCATCAATGTTGGTGGAAATTATGTTGAGAAATAAACGGACAATATAAAAATAAAACTGGTTTCAAATTGTCATCATACTTAATTATTTTTCTACAGCCATTTGTGACTTATTTATTGACTTGCCCTCGTATATCATCTGTCAGACACAACTTGGTGCAGCATCAAAAGCTGGCATACATAATCGTCAATATATAGTTGAAGGCATAACTTATCTAATGGGGTATCGTTGCTAACAATCGCTAAGGTTCACTCGCATCACTCACCGGACTGCCCATCTCTCTCTCTCTCTCTCTCTCTCTCTCTCTCTCTCTCTCTCTCTCTCTCTCTCTCTCTCTCTCTCTCTCTCCCTCTCTCTCTCTCTCACACACACACACACACACACACACACACGCGCGCGCGCGCTCGCGTCCTCATACGACTAGGAAAATACACTTGAGATTTATATATAGGACGTGAGTTGATCATGCCTAGTTGATGTAAAGTACTTCTTGTTGTAAATATGTTTGCTGGTATAATGTTCGTGCTTGTCTGCTTGGCGTGTGAGTTTGTTTGTGAGTGTTAGTTCGCCAGAACACGGGTGTCTGTCCTGGTCGTCAACTATTTTGTCACTGGACTGGTATTTCTGGGCTACATTGTGTCCTTGCTTGACATTTACGTTATAGCCTGTTTCAATTACCTCGGTTGGATCATTCATGATTTTGATTGACTGATTGACTAGTATGCTTTATTGATAGACGGCAGTCTTGATAGACGATAGTTTATAACATGGGTTATACCTCTCCATAGCGTAAAGTCTGGACGTAATATAGAGACCATGTGTTGCCCATGCAGCATGATCCCGCTCTCGGCCTGTTTAGTTTACTCCAGAGGAAAAGTGACACCAAACGTCTAGAACAAGACAAGCTGCAGAAGTTGCTGAATCAGCAAAGCAATACTCTAACCGTCCAGTTGTCGACCAAGAATTAGGGCCTGGTCTGTCCTGCCATGACACTGTGTCTTTAGGTTGCATTTCCTGACATCAGGATAAGGCTTATACCCTCTCAATTGCACTCCTCTGCCCGAAGCCGTTGGCACAATGTGGGGTGTCGGGTTTGGTGAGCGCCAATCAACATTCGGCGCTAAATGAAGGCAGGTAGTACCATTTACTGTCATACTGTAGCTCAGTCATATCTGGATAAGACCTGACTTAATTTTATTGACAGAATAGCATGCTTAATTGATTTTGTAGTACGGTTGGCTGATTGGTAGCCGGGTTGACTATTTGAGCTGCATAGTTTACTGATTGAGTAGCATAGTGTATTGATGGAGTAGCATAGTGTATTGATTGAGTAGCACAATTGACTGATTACGTAGCGTGGATGATTACATTAGCAACACAAATGATGTCAAGTGAAAATCTCTGGGTCAACATTTGACGTACCTCGTGCACAAGGTCACTTACCTGCATTGCTGACTGATCCGCCATAGGTCAAGTTGTGTCTGCAGCAAAGACAACAGAATTCACGTCAGTTAGTGGACAAAGTTGACCTAAATGTAGCTCGTTTCAAACAGTGGACAATGTTGACATAAATATAGCTCGTATCAAACAGTGGACAAAATTGACCTAAATATAGCTCGTGTATAACAATGGATACAGTTGACCTAACTATAGTTCGTGTCAAACAGTGGACAATGTTTACCTAACTATAGTTCGTGTCAAACAGTGGACAGTGTTCGCTTAAATATCATTATCATCATGCGTCATGCAGATAAGCGTAGGCTGTCATGTTTTGCCATCTCACACGATTACCAGAGTCCTGGATCAGCCTCGTGACCATGCCTCGTGACCAAACCATCCAGGTATTTACTTATCTGCCTTCTCCTTGTTCTTTTTTTTCTTCTTCTCATAACGTTTAAAAAAAAACTGTGACTGTCTACGTCAAATTTTTCTAATCAGTTTACGATTTTCATTTGTTTCTTGTAAGACTTGGTCATTGGTTTTTCTGTCTGTACATGGCATTCTTCAGAAACCACATTTCCATAGCCATCTCATGTTTTTCGGTTTATCTGCTCATTGTCCACGCTTCACATCCATACGAAAGTACAGTTCTATGTAGCCGCTCAACACTCTTTTTCTCGTTGCAAATGACATCTTTTGTTTTGGTCAGTATGTTTTCCATCTTGCAAAAGGCTAACTTCGCTATGGCGATTCTTGTTCTAATCTTTTCAAGGCATATCCCATCAGATGTTATAACCGTTCCGAGATAATTGTAAAGATTCACTTGTTTAAGATTATTCCCATATACTTGTGTATTTTTTTTCGCATACCCTTTTTACAAGACATTGCAGTCAACAATAGCATTTTTCAGCTGCTGTTGATGTCTTGGCAAGCATTACGTTCAGTAGTTTGCCATTGCTTTCTGAGCGACATGCTCAATACCCCCGTAAGTAACCAGCATGACGCGATCCGCTGCCGAATCTTCTTCCTAGTGACGGCCATAATCTGTGTCTTCTTACAAATTATGTAATTCTATCACAGGTAAGCATAGCCCAGATACCTAAACATGCTGGATTTTTCCAACTGTTCAGCTTCAAGTTTTACCTTATGGTACATGTGTTACTGTTAGGAGAGTTGACTTATTTTCTGGGGCCTATATCTATACCCTCTAATCTAACGAGCCGACTTGGTCTACTTTTCCTCCAGTGCGTAGACTTTCCCAAAGGTCAGGTTTTTGTCTTTAGATTTATGAATGAGAGTTTTTCTCTCCAGTAGAAAACCCAGCTACAGTCAGATATACCCCATCTGTCCAAGTTAGCAGCTGATGGCAGGGCATCGTCCAGTGCTCTGATAATGAATCTTTTTCGCATCGGAAACATCGCCGTATGTCGTTCCACTAGAGGAACTCTGCGGCGTCCCCTCCCATGACATCCACTGACCTTGCTGTGGCCTCTGCAGCGTCCCCTCCCATGACACCCACTGACCTTGCTGTGGCCTCTGCACTTTCTTATTGTCCACTCATTAAATTCTTGGACTCTATGATAGACTTACCCCGTAAACAGCATCACGTGATCACTGGGAGGCAGCTCCGCCCCCAGACTTCCGGCCCAGGTTCTGAACGTCTCCAGGAGCAGGGAAGACTCCACTCGACCACGTGACGAGGTCGGCGACTTGTCCACGCCCAGCCAGTACTCTTCCACTGGGGTCTGAAAGACAGCACATCAAACACATGTCACTGAAAGACAGCGCTTCAAACATGCTGTCACTGAAAGACAGCACATAAAACACTCTGTCACTGGAAGACAGCATATAAAACACGTTATCACTGAAAGACAGCACATAAAATACTCTGTCATTGAAAGACAGCACATCAAACACTCTGTCAATGAAAGACAGCACATCAAACACGCTGTCACTGAAAGACAGCACATCAAACACTCTGTCACTGAAAGACAGCATATCAAACACCATGTCACCGAAAGACAGCACATCAAACACTCTGTCTCTGAAAGACAGCACATAAAACACTCTAATACAGCACACAAAACACACTGTCACTGAAATACGGCACATCAAACGCGCTGTCACTGAAAGACAGCACATCAAACATTCTGTCACTGAAAGACAGCACATCAAACACTCTGTCACTGAAAGACAGCAATTCAAACACTCTGTCAGTGAAAGACTGCACATCAAACACTCTGTCGGTAAAAGACAGCACATCAAATACTGTCACTGAAAGACAACACATCAAACATTCTGTCACTGAAAGACAGCACATCAAACACGCTGCACAACAAACACCCTGTCACAACTGCTCGCGAACGTGCGTGTCGTGATTGACTGGTCAATTTATTTATATAATAATTGAATGATTGACTGACTGACTGACTGACTGACTGACTGACTGACTGACTGACTGACTGACTGACATGAGCACTTACATCCATGATGATAATGCCAGCCCACGTGACGTCGATGTCAAAGTCTGAGAGTCTTCGGACGCTGCTGTAGCGGAGATCCATCTGAAAGAACACCGTTGACGTCAGATAGACACGAAACCACTGACACAATAATCATTGACACACCAAAGACACCATCACCTACATCAAAGACACCAAAAATTACATCAAAGACACCACCATTTACACATATAACGCTAACTATTTGAACAGTATCACAGAACAGACTGCATGCTCCCTTTAAATATCATCTTCTGTCTGTGGCATGGTTAGTGTCTTGTAGCTAATTACAAATCAAGGCTGTGCTTCGACGATCAAAAAACAGTGCTCCAGGTCCTGATGGCATAAGATACGACGACATAAATAGGTGTACCGACAATGAGCTAGAGAAACTAGCAGACATGTACAACAACAGTATAGGGAGTGCTAGCACCAAGGAGGAATGGTTACACAGCTATCTGATTCCCTTGCCGAAGCCTGACAAAGACCACAAAAAAATTCAGGGATATCGAATTATAACCATGCAGAATACAATAGGCAAGCTGCTGGAGAAGGTAATTGCCAGGAAAATATCAAGCCAACTAGAGAGGCAAGGTGTTTTCCCACCTACCCTGGGTGGGTACCGTCCAAAAAGAGAAACCTGGACCAATGCAGCAGTCTTTGCCCATGATGTCTATGAAGGTTTCCACTCAGGCACTGAAACCGTTGCTGCAGCGATTGATCTTGAGGACGCATACAACAGAGTACCACTGGATTTTTTAATGTTTCAGCTTCTTGGACTAAACGTAAGTCCATTCCTCCTTAGTTGGATCGCTGCAGCCCTCTTCCAACGGAAAGTAGTTTTTAGATGTGGCAGTTGGACTTCGGAACCAACAACAATATATCCTTGCCTACCACAGGGATCACCATTATCTCCGGTACTGTTCAACGCCTACACAGTGAGAATCACCAGTGAGCAGATCACTGGACCTGGCAGGACATTGTCATATGCCGATGATGTTTTAGTGTATCGTCAGGGTAAGGATAGAGAGGAGGTTGCTGGGGAACTACAAAACGAACTCAATCGCATAAGTACTTGGTGTGATGAAGCTGGGGCAATGGTCAACCCAACAAAGGCAACAGTGACTTGGTACTCGTTGAATAATCATATTGTCAACAATCCAACACCAACTGTAATGCTGTGTTCAGAGACGGTGGAAAGAACGCAGGCAATGAATTACCTGGGGATACGGTTTGATCGAAGCCTTGCTTATAATGTGCACATAGACCAGGTGATAACAAAGGCCAAGCGGGGTTTGGCAGCGATGCGGGTGATGGCGGCAGCAAACTGTGAGCAGCGCCATCTATGTCTTCTGTACGAGGGGCTGGTCATGTCTGTTTTGGAGTATGCAATGGCAATCTTGACTCTCAGCCATAAGCAGATAGAAAGGATGGAAAGGATACAGAATGAAGCTATGCGCATTATTCTTGGATGTACAAGAGATACAGCATGCAGGGCGATGCGCTACCTTCTTGATTTTCCAACCATTGAAGAGAGAATACAAGTTTGCAGGGCACGCGCCTACCTCAGAATTAACGCAAACACACAACATCCACTGCATAGTGAAATTAGGAAGGTGAAGGGCAGCAGGTTAAAAAGAGGACGGTCGTGGATGGGTCAAGCCGAAGACATTCTTCAACAGGTGTGTTCACTTGAGGACTTAGAACCTGGCGAGGAGTGGGTGTAAGTGCCAACAGACTTCTGCACATCCTTTTCAGTTTGCATCCAACTAGATAGAAAATGCAGACAAGAAAATCCGGCTGCTGTTGAGGCTGAAGTACAAGCGTTGATTTTCGAGAATTCGCTAGACGGTGACGCGGTCATCTACACAGATGGGTCGGTCGTCCGACATGTGAGAAGCTCATGGGCCTTTACAGCTCGGGCCGGAGGGAGAATTGTGAAGGAGGACTCTGGTGCTTTCACTGAAACCACAAGTAGCCTGACCATGGAAGTCATGACAGTAAGTAAAGCAATAACATGGCTCGAGACACAGACATTCACCAGGGCTTGTTTCCTTAGCGACTCAATGAACATGATCAAGAGGATAGAGGAGGGGTCGATCCGAAGAGAATGGTTGCTGCCTCTGAAGCGATCTCGGCTGGCAAAGATTAGTTTCATCTTCATGCCAGGGTATGCGGGAGTACAAGGAAATGAGCGGGCTGACAAGCTCGCAGGTGAGGCTACTGTGGAGGGCGGACGTGCCATGGACCAGGCTGACATTCTGAATGCTCTACGTGATGTGAGACTTTTGCGAGAACCAAGTGATGACTGTGAATCTACAACAATGGCCAGACTGCTAGAGCAGCAAATTAAAAGAGGGGTGGCCAAACAAGAACACTACGCAGGAAGCCAAAGAAGATTGATAAACCAACACAGAACTGGCGTCGTTAGCCGCTACACGCTGCGGGATTTGCTGAGGAGGGGATCCGAGCACTTATGGACTGAATGGTTCGATGTGCAACGAGGATGATCTGTCGACTAACTAACTAACTACAAGTGTCGTGTCAATAATTAGCAGAAATTAGTCAGGTAGATGTTTGTACCCTTCCCACACAGGTATAATACATATACTGTTGTTGTTGTTGTTATTGTTGTTGTTGTTGTTGTTGTTGTTGCTACTGCTGCTGCTGTAGTTGCTGTTATTTACGATTGATCTTATACGATATTTGCAAAGGAAATAATGAATGGAAGGACAAAGATAAGAAGGGTACATGTTAGACAGGTCTGCATGGCCAATTCTTAATTTTTTATAATAAAGTTTGCTCCTCCGTTCTTTCGTTCGTTCAATACATGCAGGAACAGAGTACATGTTTTTTTATCAATGAATACAGCAAATACAAGGACAGTGAATACGTGTATCTATAGATACGTTAAATACAAGAAGAAAATGTTTTGCGTATCCTTTTACAGGACTTAGCTGTCAACAGCAGCATCTTTCAGCTGTCTGTTGATCTCTTGGCAAGATTACGCTCAGTAGTTTGCCATTGCTTTCTGAGCGGCCGGCTCAGTATCCGCAAGTCACGAGCGGGGGTCGAACCACCTCAGTTCTCGCTCCGCTGCGAGACTCTGCGTGATAAACGGGATTACAGAGAGAAAGTGTTGTAACCCCACAGCCAGAGAGACCGGCAAATACAAGAAGAGGGAACAAATATATCCATAGCTTGAATAACCTGAAGAACAGAGAACAAGTCATTGACGACAAAACTACACAGAAGACGCCCCAGCAGTGTCAACAGAAAGCGGTATGCCCAAACCTCACTGAAGCCTGGGTGGCTGCAGCTGCTGAGTTTTCAGTCAATCAGGCAGGGTGTATCAGAGATGACAACAGTCACACAACTAACCCCGTTGAGAATAAAGGCAGGGTGTATTGTCAAGGTCTCACATCCGAGGTTGCGACGCGTTGTCTGTACCAACGCCAGACAACATAACAACACGCAACCCTGAGTGATGTTAAACACTGCAGAGGGAATGCGGCGTCTTCGACGACGCCCGTATAAGCAGCCAAGCACAGCAATTGAGCGACGCTTAAACGACCGCTGGTCAGCAGTACACCCCGTGAACCGTGCAGGGGTCACACCAGCTGACGTGGGCGCCGACTGGCGTGTAGCGTGTAGAACGCCAGATCTGGTAGACGGGTTTAGAGGTTTGAACGGACAGGTCGCATGGGTCTGCGAGTGGTGTTTGAATCTGCATTGAGAGCTAGCCTGTACGACAGTGGGAGACTGGTTCGAACGCTTGAATAGTTTGACTTGTAAGTGAGATGTTTATTGCTTGCATGTATTATTATGTATTGTAGTGATATTGTTCATGCCGTAATGATTGCTGTGGATCGTCATTGCGCGATGTTTGTGCGATAATAAATGCGGCGCGTAAATAAAGCTTGTGAATAATACTTTCGGATATTCACTTCGTGTGATTTGATAGTTTGATATTGCTTCACACTTGCCAGAAAACGAGCTACTTATCTTGCTCTACGCAAGACTCTGACAAGTGCGAACGTGGGGGCTTTCGTCCGGGTTTTGATCCAAATGCGAACTTGTAAATTTTTTTGTCCGAGTTTGAAGCGAATGTGAACATGCCGATAGAAGTGCGCAAGTCATAGATTAAGGTAAAGTAACGATTAAATAGTGTTGATTTCATTAAATTATAAGTGTGAAGATATTATTTGAAGCCAACCGAGGCGTCTTCAGACTTATCGCTAAATTCAACCAATTTTGTACCTAAAATCCAAAATGGCGGCCGTGCTCTTGAATGTCATTGAGTAGGGTTAGTGTGAGCGTGAAAGTTGTTGATTGTGGTAACGACTAACAATAATACTTGACAACATACAAACCTTTACAGACTTTAGTGAGATTACACACACCATACATTTACAAACGTTCTAATTTCGTTTAGTTTAAAAAGTACAGGTCGTTTGTGTCAACTTTACCTGAGTCTCGTGAACTTCAAAAAAAAATTTTGTGCGTCAACCCGAAAGACGTTCCAGTGTGATTTCGAGCACCACTGAACAGCACATTGCCCAAGGAGTACTTGAGTATAAAATTTTTTCATTCCTCTCTATACTTTCGTTAGTCTGGCTTTAAACATCAACTGTGCTAGAAATATTTGTAACTTACTAACATCATAAGTAATTTTGTTTATATTTATTCCATCATACTTATTGTTCATCATGTCTTCTTTAAACGATTTCATTGAAATGGGTTTAAAAATGAATATGTCTGGTGAAGGATTGAGAACATGGAGTGAAAGTAAATATGCAGAATGTCTCTTAAAACAAGAACAAACCAGGGAGGGGGATGAGAGAGCGGCCGAAAGGGCGTCAAAGGCACAAGCAGAAGCTGCTCTGAAAAGTAAAGAGGCAGAATCAGAAGCTGCTTTAAAGCTTCAGCAGGCACAATCAGAAGCTGCTCTAAAGCTTCAACAAGCACAATCAGAAGCTGCAGTGAGGCAAGCTGAGATCTTAGCCCAAAGTAAGAGAGAAGAGCAAGAAACACAACTGAAAATTGAACAGCTGAAAGCTGAATCTTCTAAAGATAAAGTTAATAGAGAAACAGACAAAGATCAACCTCATAAAAAGTACCAAGGTCTGATCAGAAGTTACAACACAGGGGATTGCATAGCAGCATTTACCCAAAATTTTGAATTTGTTATGGATCATTACAAAATTCCAACACCTGAATGGGGGATAGTATATGTAAGAAGTCTTTCTGGGGAACCTCTTAAAGTCATAGAGTCGATCCCGAATGACCTGAAAGAAGATTATCTGTACATTAAAGCGAAAATTATGTCAGATTTTTTGCTAGATGAATCAGGTTATAGAGAACAGTTTAGAAAGTTGTCTCCTAAGCCAACACACACGTTCTCTGATTACATCTCAGAAATTCAAAATATTTTTTTCTAAATGGCTGTCAGCAGCCAAAGTAAATGGAAGTTATGACAAATTAGTTGATCTTATGTTGAGAGATAAGATTATCGCATCTCTCCCACCCCCCTTTTCCAAATTTTTGTTGGAATGTCAGTGTGAAAGCGTTCAACAGATTGAAAGTCGTGGCTCTGGTTATTTTGCAGCCAATAAGCAATGTTTCTCTAGTAGTCTGACCAGCACAGACTTTGTCGCAGCAGCTACATATGGCAAATATCAGGCAGGGTCGAATACCAAACAAAGACCTTATAAACAAGCTGCAGAGAAATTATATCAGTGCAAATATTGCGATTATTCACACAATGAGAATGAGATGTGCGACAAACATCCTGGGTACACTGCTTACTTGCATAATTACATATCTAAGCAAGATAAAGAAAGGAAGAACTACAAAAGCGTTACCAAATGTTATCTTTGTAAAGCTTATGGCCACTGGCGGAAGAATTGTAAAGGCCGGTCAATGACCAGAAAGGCTAATGCAGCCATGTTTGACAATTCTTCTTCAGATGATGAAAGTGTACAAGATCACCCAGTAAACTCAGCACATTCAATTGAGGTGTTCCATCATGAAAAATGTACCATTTGTGATCAATTTCAAGAGGATGGCGTGTTAACATGCGGCCATTCTATACCTGTTACCAGTGAGGAGGCCAATTCTGTAGTAAACTCCAAAGGTAAACTAAACATCCACCAGGGGTATGTTAATGGTAGAGCTGCCACAGTTTTACGTGATAGCGGAAGTACTCTCATTGGTGTAAAGAGAGATTACATTTTACCAACACAATATAGTGGTAAATATGTCACATGCAGGACGTTCTCAGGGAACATAGAGAAATATCCACTTGCATGGGCATATATAACTACACCATTCCTTACAGGAAAGGTTAAATGCGCAGCATTAATCAATCCTTGCTGCGATATTATCATTGGAAACCTTCCTGAAGTGAATGACATGCCACATGACAGTATTACATCAACTGTCAGTTGTAATATTGATACTACCATTTCACCTTCATCAACAATCATCATTGATGATGTATTACCACCTGTAAATGAATGTACAAATACCAACCTGGCTACGCCAGAACATACATGTAATTGTGTGAATGTAACATCAATGTGTAATGAGAATGATCGTTGTAATGTAGTAAATGCAGTAAATAGATCTACTGCACAGATGCAAGATCGAATCGACCAGACAGAGGCTTTACAACGAGTAAGTCCAGTTGTAACATCTCCTGATACAACTAGGGAGACGTTTATAACATCTCAAAAAGCCGATCGATCTCTGCAAAAGTATGTTAAACTTGTAGGCCAAAAGCCAAGAGTAGCAAAGAATGCTCAATGGTACTTTGCTCTCAAGAACGGAATTCTAACACGGTACTACACCAAAGGTTCCAGCACTATCGAACAAACAGTGCTACCGTTAGAAAACCGCAAGCAAGCATTGAATCTAGCTCATGACATACCCTTTGCAGGACACATGGCGTATGCTAAAACTAGAGCAAGGTTACTAACTCAATTTTATTGGCCAAAGTTTTGCAGCGATACCAAACAGTATTGCAGATCGTGTGACATCTGTCAGAAGCTTGTCAAAAAGGGTAAACACCCACAAGCTGAATTGCAAGTTACTGATTTCGCTAGTAGACCGTTTGAAAAGATCTCGGTCGATATAGTTGGTCCTCTGAACCATGTAACATCTAAAGGTAATAGGTACACTGTAACACTCATTGATCTATGTACTCGATGGCCAGAAGCGATTCCATTGAAGAACATAACTTCCAAAGACATCATGGAAGTGTTCTTTCATATTTTTGCGAGGGTAGGATTCCCTGATACCATCCTTTCAGATCGGGGTAGCCAGTTTATTTCCTCAGCTACACAAGCCTTTACCAATTTGTTGGGTGTTAAACAATGCTTCAACAGTCCATACCACCCACATTCGACCGGTATAGTGGAAAAGATTAATGGCGATATGAAACATATGCTCTCTAAGGTAACCCAAGGACATCCTGAAGATTGGGATACTTATCTGCCTGCAATTTTGTTTGCATATAGGGAAGTGCCCCATTCCAGCACTGGGTTTTCACCATTCGAAATGTTATATGGTGCACAACCACGCGGCCCATTATCTCTGTATGAATCTATGTTGACTGAAAGTACTACTTTGCCAATACCCATTTCACCATATGAACATGTAACATCATTGCGTGATAGAATTATGAAATCATGTATTTTGGCTAAAGAAGCTCTTCAAAAATCAGGAGCTATTTACCGACAATATGCTAACAGAGGAAATATAACTATTACACTGACGCCAGGACAGGACGTTCTTCTTCTTTTGCCAAGTGATAGACATCTCCTAACTGACTCATGGCAAGGACCGTTCAAAGTACTACGACAAATTTCGACGGTAGACTACGAAATTGCAGTTAGGGACAAACATAAAATTTTCCATATTAACATGCTCAAACCATATCATCACAGGCAAGACGACCAAGTAGAGACTGCAGCAAGTACCTCCATAGTGGACCAGACGGACGACAACGACACTGACGAGATACCAACACCAGTTCTTGACACGGCGACCAACTTACAGGACATTAAGGTAAATCCTAAACTAACGCAGACACAGACTGACAGTTGCAGACAACTGATACAAGAATACAGGACGATCTTTTCTGACAGCCCAGGACAGACAGATTTAGTGCAACACCAAATCATCTTGACATCTGACGTTCCTATTAAGTGTAGACCATATTCCATCCCTATACACTATAAAGAAAAACTTCATCAAGAAATCATTGATTTAGAAGCAAATCATATGATTCGACGGTCACAATCTCATGTCTGTTCACCAATAGTTTTAGTACGCAAAAAGGACAACACTATTAGACTGTGTGTGGACTATCGTAAACTTAACAGCATTACACAGTTGGATTTAGAACCGATGAGCAACTGTGAAGACATCTTGACTGAACTATCTGACTCACGTTATTTCACCAAACTTGACATGACAAAAGGCTACTGGCAGATAGCTGTACATCCTGATAGTATACATCTGACTGCATTTGCCACACCGTGGGGTTTATACGAATGGTGTAAACTTCCTTTCGGATTAGTCAATGCACCAGCTACCTTTGTCAGAATGACAAGAATTCTTTTGACAGACATTGCTAACATCATTTGGTACATGGACGACATTTGCATACATACAAAGGACATGACAGAGCACATAACTGCACTACAGCAGACATTTGACAGGATTAGACAGCATGGACTGACTGTAAAACCTTCCAAAGTTGATATAGCCTTTCAGGAAATTTCATTTTTGGGGTATAAGATCTCAAATGGCTTTATATCAACTGACAATAACATCATGTCCAGAATTTTGAAATTGTCGCTTCCGACAACTAAGAAACAGTTGCGAAGTGTGTTAGGTCTTGTAAACTATTATAGACAGTTTATTCCTCATTTTGCTGAATTGACCAAATGTTTCACTGATCTACTAACAAATAAACACCCTAATGTGATTGTAAACAGTGAATGTTTAAGGCCAGCATTTACGAAGATTCTTTCATATTTTTCTAAATCACCTATTCTGAAATTGCCAAATTTGAATATTACTTTTAGATTAAGATGTGACGCGAGCTCCGTAGCCATTGGAGGTGTGCTTCTCCAAGAACACGACCAAATCTTGTACCCAGTATACTACGTCTCTCGAAAACTGAACACCAGCGAACGAAATTATAGTACACCGGAACTCGAGGCGCTTGCCATGGTATTTTCGGTACGTAAACTTTCTAGATTTTTGTTAGGCAAACATTTCATTATTGAAACAGATAACAGCCCACTGACAATTGTTACCAGGGGAACGCCAAGTAACAGCAAGGTGGCAAGATGGTCCCTTCTTCTGCAGGACTATAGCAATGAGATTAACCATATAAAGGGTTCACAAAACTGTCTTGCAGATCTTTTGTCGAGATGTACATACGACGAACCTAATACCCAGTCAACACCAGAGCACAGTGCAGAGGGTGTATAAAACTGCAACATAGATATTGCTCAGTACCACAGCCAATTGTGACAATGTGTCAGTAACGCTGTGTACACCAATGTGATAGGGAAGATTATATCTCCCAATGTATATAACTTATGTACATATTTGAATCTTATTATTATCATGTGAATGAATGCGTGTATAATTGTGAGATATGTGAAAGAATGGAATCATTATGATGTAAATTAATGTGTTGTATAACTGTGAGATATGAGAAAGAATGTAATTATTATTGTAAATAGATAAATATTGTAACAACTAGACACTACAGAGAAGTGTCACTGGACAACACTATAGGATCCAGGAACTTACCAAGCCACTACAACGTGAAGTAATCCTGAATGTATCCAGAGTGATGTGTCCAAGACGTTTTAACAAGGTGCGAAAGATGACTGTGACAGTACTATCTGAGCAGAAGACGGAAGAGACGATCCAACAGCTGATAGTAACAACTACTACTCCGTTTATATAATATCCATCTAGAACGGACTAATGTCGTGTGAATGATACCACAACACATGTAATAGTATAGCTGTATACTTCCGATATTTGTTTTGCATATTAACATTAAAAGTTAGTAGACTACGCTAAAAAGTCTATAAATGTATGACAATTGTATTAAAATGTGATTTAAAATATATCCATATACGGAATTGTATATGTCGATTTTTATAATATGTAATCTCAGCATCGTAACTTGATTGCTTCTTTACAAACGTGACTTTTTGTGCACATTTGTCAATAAATATTAAATTATGACACTAAGAAATAAATTTGTAGTACTAATTTATGTCTTGTAAACGACGATAAATTATTGTTCCTAAATGTTTGGTATAATAACCAGGGGACATTATTCTAAATTTTTGGTGATATGTAACTATGTATTGTAACCATTAACATGTGTGCTTGATATGTAACATGTCAATGTAACGTCGTTTAGATATGGACAGTATATTGCCAAAACTGTTGACCTTCATTAGAAACTCCAAACAGAGGTCTGATGATGGAGCTATCTCAGAGGGAGATGCTCACGGCTTGACCTGATGATTTTAGTATTTTTGTTCTTGGTTGTGAGGTAGGGGCCAGTTTAGCCGATACCTACCGGACTAGCTGTGTATCACAGCAAGGTAATGCCCATTAAATAGATTGTACTTGACTGTTGTACTTCATAGTGCAACACAATTGTTGTATACATATTGTTTACTAGTCACCTGTATATAATTATAATAACTATTAACGTATAATGTTCGACTTTGACAGGTTTAATAACACCTATATAGATTGTACATGAAAGGAAATCCTTCCATGAAAAAGGGGTGTGGAGAGTGTCAAGGTCTCACATCCGAGGTTGCGACGCGTTGTCTGTACCAACGCCAGACAACATAACAACACGCAACCCTGAGTGATGTTAAACACTGCAGAGGGAATGCGGCGTCTTCGACGACGCCCGTATAAGCAGCCAAGCACAGCAATTGAGCGACGCTTAAACGACCGCTGGTCAGCAGTACACCCCGTGAACCGTGCAGGGGTCACACCAGCTGACGTGGGCGCCGACTGGCGTGAAGCGTGTAGAACGCCAGATCTGGCAGACGGGTTTAGAGGTTTGAACGGACAGGTCGCATGGGTCTGCGAGTGGTGTTTGAATCTGCATTGAGAGCTAGCCTGTACGACAGTGGGAGACTGGTTCGAACGCTTGAATAGTTTGACTTGTAAGTGAGATGTTTATTGCTTGCATGTATTATTATGTATTGTAGTGATATTGTTCATGCCGTAATGATTGCTGTGGATCGTCATTGCGCGATGTTTGTGCGATAATAAATGCGGCGCGTAAATAAAGCTTGTGAATAATACTTTCGGATATTCACTTCGTGTGATTTGATAGTTTGATATTGCTTCACACTTGCCAGAAAACGAGCTACTTATCTTGCTCTACGCAAGACTCTGACATGTATCAGAGATGACAACAAGCACACAACTAACCCCATTGAGAATAAAGGCAGGGTGTATCAGAGACAGCAAGCACACAACTAACACCGTTGAGAATAAAGGCAGGGTGTATCAGAGACAGCAAGCACACAACTAACACCGTTGAGAATAAAGGCAGGGTGTATCAGAGACAGCAAGCACACAACTAACACCGTTGAGAATAAAGGCAGAGTGTATCAGAGACAGCAAGCACACAACTAACACCGTTGAGAATAAAGGCAGGGTGTATCAGAGACAGCAAGCACACAACTAACACCGTTGAGAATAAAGGCAGGGTGTATCAGACACAACAAGCACACAACTAACCCCGTTGAGAATAAAGGAATAAAACTGTGTGATCCGCCTGAAGGTTTCAGTTCTCTTCAAGTCTCCGTCCAGGTCAGTGACCCCGTCATGCCATCTGTGAGACACAAAACATCAGTGTTAGGTAACCACTCATGTCTGGTGGAGATGAACATTTTTGATTTATCTGGTGGAGATGAACATTTTTGATTTATCTGGTGGAGATGGACGCAGAGAATAACAAAGTCCATGGGAATATCGATATATGAAGCCCATAAGCGGGCACTCTCCCGCTGTTTATATTTCACATCAACACCGCAAGGTACAAGAGGAACATGATGAGATAAGATGAGATGATGAACATGTTTGTCTGGTCTAGTGGAAATGAACATTTTTGTCTTATCTGGTGGAGATGAACATTTTTGTGTTATCTGGTGGAGATGAACATATGAACATTTTTGTCTTATTTGGCGGAGATGAACATTTTTGTCTTATTTGGTGGAGATGAACATTTTTGTCTTATTTTGTGGAGATGAACATTTTTGTCTTATTTTGTGGAGATGAACATTTTTGTCTTATCTGGTGGAGATGAACATTTTGTCTTATCTGGTGGAGGTGAACATCTTTCTCTGGTTTGGTGAAGATGACAATTTTTGTGACACTTAGAGGTGAACTGACACACATACGCAGGTGAATTGATATACACAGGTAAACTGACACACACACACACACACACACACACACACACACACACACCAGTGAACTGATACACACACAAGTAAACTCACACACCACACACCAGTGAACTGACATACACCCAAGTAAACTGACACACACACACCAGTGAACTGACATATACCCAAGTAAACTGACACACACACTGGTGAACTGACACACACACCCAGGTAAACTGACATACACACAGGTAAACTGACACACACACACACAGGTAAACTGACACACACACTGGTGAACTAACACATATACAGGTGAACTAACACACACACAGGTGAACTGACTCACACACACACACAGGTAGACTGACACACACACCGTTGAACTGACACACACACACACACTGGTGAATTGACACACACACACACACCAGTGAACTGACATACACACACGCACACACAGGTTAACCAATACGCAGAGGTGAAATGACACACACATACACAGGTGAACTGACAAACACACAGGTAAATTCACACACACACAGAGGTGAACTGACACCCACACAGGTGAACTGACACACACACACACAGATGAACTGACATACACACAGGTAAACTGACACACACACACAGGTGAAATGACACACACACACACAGGTGACCTCTCACACACACACACACACACACATAGGTGAACTGACACATACACACAGGTGAACTGACACATACACACAGGTGAACTTACACACACACACATTACCGGTGAAATGACAGACACATACACAGGTGAACTCACACACACACACACACAGGTGAACTGATATGCAGAGGTGAACAGACACACAGAAGTAAACTGACACACAAAGGTGAATTCACACACAAAGGTGAATTCACACACAAAGGTAAACTGACACACACATGTGAATTGACACACACAGGTGAACTGTCACAGAATGGTTACCTGACACGCAGGTGAATTGACACACATGTGAGCTGACACACATAGGTGAGTTGTCACACACAGGTGAGTTGTCACACACAGGTGAGCTGTCACACACAGGTGAGCTGTCACACACAGTTGAGATGACACATACAGTTGAGCTGTCACACACAGGTGAAATGATACATACAGGTGAGCTGCCACACACAGGTGAGCTGACACACACAGGTAAAATGATACACACAGGTGAGCTGCCACACACAGGTGAGCTGACACACACAGGTGAGCTGACACACACAGGTAAAATGATACACACAGGTGAGCTGTCATACACAGGTGAGCTATCACATACAGGTGAGCTGTCACACACAGGTAAAATGATACACACAGGTGAGCTGTCATACACAGTTGAGCTGTCACACACAGGTAAAATGATACACACAGGTGAGCTGTCATACACAGGTGAGCTGTCACATACAGGTGAGCTGTCACACACAGGTAAAATGATACACACAGGTGAGCTGTCACATACAGGTGAGCTGTCACACACAGGTAAAATGATACACACAGGTGAGCTGTCATACACAGTTGAGCTGTCACACACAGGTAAAATGATACACACAGGTGAGCTGTCACACACAGGTAAAATGATACACACAGGTGAGCTGTCATAGACAGTTGAGCTGTCACACACAGGTAAAATGATACACGCAGGTGAGCTGTCACACACAGGTAAAATGATACACACAGGTGAGCTGTCATAGACAGTTGAGCTGTCACACACAGGTAAAATGATACACGCAGGTGAGCTGTCACACACAGGTAAAATGATACACACAGGTGAGCTGTCACACACAGGTAAAATGATACACACAGGTGAGCTGTCATAGACAGTTGAGCTGTCACACACAGGTAAAATGATACACACAGGTGAGCTGTCACACACAGAGGTGAGCTGTCAGACACAGGTAAAATGATACACACAGGTGAGCTGTCACACACAGGTAAAATGATACACATAGGTAAAATGATACACACAGGTGAGCTGTCACACACAGGTAAAATGATACACACAGGTGAGCTGTGACACACAGGTAAAATGACACACACAGGTGAGCTGACACACACACAGATGAGCTGACACGGGCATGTAAACTTACACCTGGTAGACGCCGTAATCAATAACCATGGCCAGCTCCACGATGTAGTTTTGGGCTTGCCGTTTTCTTCTGTCCCCAGGCCGGATATCGCCTTTATCCTGACCAGCGGTCAAGTCGGGGCTGGCGTCGGTAACCTCTGAGGGCGCATTGACGGACGACACACTGATGATCCAGTCATGCCCTGCTGGTGGACTGGTCATGTTTGTGTCTGACTGCCTATCTGCCGTGCTGATGTTGCTGTCGATGCTGTCACAACCGATGTTGTTGTTGACAGTGCTGGTCGTCTTGTAGCTGTCCTCACCATGACCACTGTTCGAGAACTTGCTGTTACCTCTGTCGTTGGTTGTCGCGTTGGCTTCGGCTACCACTTCCTCCATGTCTGGTGCATACACGCCTGTGAATGCATGTATGTATGTGTGAGTGTATGTGCGTGTGTGCATGGATGGATAGATGGATAGATGGGTCGATGCTTGCATGTATCCGTGCGTGTGTACGTGCGTGCGTGCGTGCGTGTGTATCTTTCTGTCTGTCCACCTCTCCGTGCGTCTTTCTTGTTGTCTGGATATCTATTTGTCTGTGTGTCTGACTCTCTTTCTGTCTATATTTCAACATGCTTGTATACGTTCCTATTTTGCATGCGACTGTCAACAACCCATGTGTAAGGCATCATCAGATTACCTCTCCCACACCACACAAGAAACTTGCAAGTCGTGTGAGAGGAAATAAATGATACATTTTATTGCCGTTGGCTCTTTACAAGTACATAACAGTCGCTATCAAACCACACACAAAGCCACAGAATTGCCTATCACTAGTTTCCTAAACTCTAATGCTATCTCTATCTATTTGGTTACACAAAACTCCTATCAACACTAAAACGAGGTGCTCGCTACAAAGTCAGTCCCCAGTCTGACTTTCTTACTCGCGTCGCTACACAGCACGCGGAAGGACCTTGAGGTGTCCTTCGGCTTTTTGCGTGCCGTTACACCTGGCACGCTTACATTAGCTGTCTCTTGTTGAGTGGCAATCGTGGCTATCACGTAGGCGTGATCCTGTCGTGACCAGAGTGCTAACTGTCTGGTCAACGTCTCCGTGTCTCATGAGAGAACTAGTTAATAGTCCCCCATTCTATCACCTACCCTGCCCTGATATCGGGGCACTGTATCACCTCTAATCTATTTGAGGTTAACCACTCTTCCCGGTGGTATTCTATCTTGAGAAGACCTCCGCCCTGTATGTACCAGTCTTTGACACACTCCTGTGTTGCGTCATCAACTTTGACTCATTGGTTGTGACGCAAGGGGTTTCTAAAAAATTAGTGTCTCTAATTTTTTGTCAAAGACTGTAGATAACCTGGCTTTGGGTAACTCCATAGACTTCTACTGACTAATGTCACAATGTAGTATCACTTTACTTGGCTACTGGCAATCGCCACAAACTTGTCTGGTTGGCGTGAGCCCTATTCTCAATCGCAATATTATATTAATTAGAGGTATGTCTGAACCGGACCGTTGTCTTATAAGACCTGCCCTCCCATAGTAAATTAACTTACTACCCATTTAAAGTTGACTTTCTTAGGGTCAACACATGAATTGCTTCATGTCCCCCATATAATATTAAACACCCATTACCCAATCTGTGTGCGACAGGCTTTACCTATCTCGCTTCTGCGTGTAAAGTTATATTTCACTGTTAAGTTAGTGTTTCGTTGTCTATTATGTCCCCTGACCCGGAGTTATCTCCCTTTGATCTATAAAATATGTATGCAATTTATATGTTTGTTTTTCTGTTTGTTTGCGTGTTTGGATGTAATTAATAATATAATCTAACTTCTAACATGTGTATCTAACTATCATGTGTATGTAAGTTAGTTTTCAAGTGCCATAATTCGGTTGAATGCGGTCACAAACAAGTGTATAACACTAATTCGTGACGACGTTTCCGTCTTATGAGACTTAAAATACTTTCTCTAAGATCTACACTAAACTACACACAACACATTCACGACATTCCATTTTCAACATCGAAACCAACATTTGACGGCGACCAAATTAAAAAGTCGCGTTGAGCGGCAGAAAAAATCCGCTGACTGATCTCACTCTCTCTTGTACAATTCTACATTCGCTCTCACTTTCACACTTCTGTCACACTTCTTCTACCCTCACTTCTGTCACACATCTTTTACCCTCATTTCTGTCACACATCTTTTACCTTCATAGTTATCTAAAACCTTAGAGTGACACTGTACAAGTTTGGCTCAGTTTGACAGAGTTGAGCTTCATGACTGTGCGTCAATTGTTGCACAAGTCAAGTATTTACAATATATTTACATGTAAGGAAAAGGGTTGATGGTTTGTACCCTGGTATTATTAACCACTATATTCTATTAAAATGATACTCTAAATACTGACATACTAATACTAGTTCTATAAATATGTATTTAATGTGTTACCTATTTTAATCTATCTGTCACATTAATCATAAATCAAGCTGACATTACTCCTAATATTATCTAATTTAAGGGATGTAATCTAACTATTTAAACTGGAATTGATTTGAGATGAGTTATGTACCTTTATGAAATGGGTAATGTGAAATGTAATAAGTTACGTACTTTTCTAATATGGGTGATGTGAAATATAACACAATTATAACTAATGTTTTTAAATGAAAAAAACTATATGATTGATATTCTTAATCTAAATGATGTGAATGATGTATGTTTAATTGTATAATCTTTTTATCCTATTACGGTGTAAACTAATCATACTACTAAATGATAACGTTTGTTAAATAGATTGGATCATTAAGATGGAATGAACTGAAATGAAATGAAACAAAGTGAAATGTAATAAAGTAAATGGTACTATTACTATCTAAATTTATTATTCTAGTTTCTACTTAGTTGTTGTTATGTTTAAATTACTATCCTAATCTACTTGTAAGCTAAATAAGTGGGTAAATTAATAATCTATCTAAACCAAAAAAAAAATGAAAACTATTATCTTGTCTAAATCTAAATATAAATTAAGATGATCTAATCTACCTATAATTTGTTACTATATTAAAACGTTATAATACATATCACAATGAGTATTTATATACATGGTATTTAAATACCTCAGGTTAGTCGTTGCCTTTAATGTTCAGAAAATGCTTTCATTGGCATACTATCTATACAATTGTCCTTCTTCTTCTTCTTCAGCGTTCCGAGCCATTGAGGTTCTTTGCTGCAAATACAATCCGTCTCCATTCGTCTCTCTGGTGGACCTTCTCTTGCCAGTCGTTGATTCCAAGTGCTTGTAGGTCTGTACATGTATTATCTCTCCACCGCCTTCTTGGTCTACCTCGGGGTCTACGGTCATTTATTTCCTGAGTGTAAGCGAGTTTTGTTTCCCTATTATCTTCCATTCTTTCTATATGCCCCAGCCATTGTAGTCTATTAGCCTTCATGATACCAGTGATTAGCGGGGATATACAATTGTCCTGGGTATATTAAATACATTACACAGTCACACTTGTGTCTTATGGGTATTGCACCTGTAGAGTTCGCTTGTGTCGTAGACCACAGTTTTCGTGTCTGTATTTATGTAATGTTCTGACACTGTTTTTCTCTGCTTAACACAAATGATTCATTGGAACACATATGGAGCTTAGCAAGTAATGAGCTGTCCTCGTTCACAAGGTGATATATTTGTTCTCAGAGCAAAGTTCTTATTTTGATGTCTACGGACACATAGTAATTCAATGTTCTTAGTACCTAGTTCAGCACATAATGTCTATGTATTTGTAACATATTTCACATAGAATATTTTACTGTACTAAGTTAACATCTATTACTCTACACTCTTATGTGGAATCTCTGGTATTTCTACCTCAGATGGTCGACTAAGGGTATCAGCCAGGATGTTGTCCTTACCCTTAATATGCTCTATACTAAAGGTGTAATTTTGTAGTATTAGCGACCACCTGTATATACGGTCATTCCGATGCACACCACTCTGTATGACCGTGATTGGGGAGTTGTCAGTCTGGACAACGAAGTGAACACCCGCCAGAAATCGATGGAGCTTCCTCACCGCATAGATGACGCTTAGGGCTTCCAACTCTGATATGGAATATCTGGACTCAGCAGGTGTGATCTTACGGCTCACGTAGCAAATCGGGTGGAAGATGCCCTCATAAAATTGGCCTAGTACTGCAGCGATGGAGATTCTGCTGGCATCTGTCCTAAGATAGTAAACGAGCCTAGGATTAGGCAAGCGGAGGATTGGTACATTACTAAACAGGATTTTCAATTTTGACAATGCAGAAATTAATAATGCATCTTTGACATCTAATTTTACAGATGCTTTTAAAACATTGGAAAATACACTTGTAATTTACGCTAAATTTGGTATGAATTTGCTATAGTAATTTACTAGTCCCAAAAGGCTTCTGACCTGCTTCTTTGTGGTAGGCATGGTCAGGTTCATAATTTTTGTAATAATTCTATTGTCAGTCTTAAGTTGACCTTGTGAAATGACATGACCCAAAAAGTCAATTTCTTTTAGGCCCAATTCAACTTTGCTCGGTTTGACAGTGAGACCGAAGAGTCGCAACCTGTCAAAGACATGTCTTAGTTTCAGTAAGTGTGTTGTCCAGTCATCAGTATGGACACATATATCATCTATATAAGTCACTGTATTCGTCACTCCATGAAGTAGATCTCTAGTTAAGCGTACGAAAGTGGCAGGAGCATTTCGAAGTCCGAAAGGAAGAAAACGCCACTCATATAGTCCTAAAGGTGTTGAAAAAGCAGTAAGATGGATGGATTGAGACTTCATAGGGACCTGCCAATATCCCTTAGTAAGATCTAGTTTAGAAAAGATTTTGGAGGTGGACATGTCAAGGATAAGATCTTCGCAGGAAGGAATTGGTTCTGCGTCGATCTTAGTGACGTTGTTGAGCTTTCGATAGTCCACACACAGACGAATTGTGGAGTCTTTTTTCTTAACTAGGACGATTGGAAAAGAGTACTCAGAAGTGGATTTCTGGATGATCCCACTAGCTTCTAAATTAAGAATTTCCTTATTTAGATTTTCCCTATAGCTAAGTGGGATTGAGTACGGCCTGCATTTAATAGGCTTAGAGTCCGAAAGAAGAATGGAGTGTTCGATTCTGTCCGTCCTACCTGGAATGTCAGAAAATATGTCTTTGTATTCCGTCACTAATTCTACTAATTGTCGTCGTTGACTGTCTGTTAGTCCCTGTTCTATCTGTATGCTATCTAATGTGGCAGTCTTGTCCACAATAGGAACGGGTAGTTCCATTCCGTCGTCGTCTACCTGATTCAGTACGGTGGTGGTGCTAAGTGCGTATTCTGTATTCTCGCTAGATGTATGGATATCGTCGGATATGCCAGTCTCGCTAACTAGTGTAGTTGCGTTGTGTATGTCTGTCGTCTGATCACTGGATGTGGGTGCACTTTGTTCGTCTGTCTCTACTTCTGTCTGTTGTCGTGAAAAGTAAGGTTTCAGCATGTTGACATGGAATATCTTTAAGTGTCCGTTTATTGATATTTCATAGTCAACATCTGAAAGTTGTTGTATCACATTGAAAGGCCCTTGCCATGAAGTTAACCTTTTATTATGCTTGTCTGGTAGTACCACCATTATGTATTGACCAGTTTCAAGTGTTATGGGTCTAGCACCTTTGTTAGGACTGTGATGTCCGAGGATATCTGCACTGTTTACTGGAATGAAACCATTCTTCTCCTCCCAGACAGATATTTCTTCATCTGTACAGTACTTTAGCTGGGGCAGACACCCAAGAATTAACTCAGCACAAGGGTTGTCTAGTATTGCACAAGTAAAGGTACCAGAAAGGAACGGGGTGTTTATATGGGCTCTTGCCAGAGGATAGGTTTCTATATTACCAGAAAAATTCCGGCATTTTACAGAGTCACCAGTATAATCCTTTGGATTAACAAGTTCCTTTTTCACACCAATAATAGAGCTCCAACTGTCAAGCAAACATTGGCATGGCTTATCATTGACCATCGCAGAGTGAAACAATAGATTGCCTCTGGAGGCTATAACTGCATTTGCATTCTCTACGGAGGATGTTACAAAATGCCCACATTCTAATTTTCCGTCTGCATGAAATTGGTGACATCGTTCACAACTGTCAAAACTTAATATATCGTTTACACAACACACATCTTCAGATTGGTTAACAGGTAAATCATTTTCAATCTCACACTCAGTCTCACCACCACTATCAGAAGATGTATCAATCAAAATAGCATTGTTGGCTTTCATACGTTGGCGGCCCAGGCACTTATTTGAATAATGGCCGTAGCTGGAACAAAAGAAGCATTTGATTGCACGCCTGTATGCAGATCTTTTGTTTTGTTGCTTCTTGATAACATTTTCAAGATGCGCCGGATAATTTGGCGATTTGTCACACATAGAATAAGTGTCATGCAAAAGTTGACAATAAATACATTTTGATACTTTCCTATCTTTCTTGTTGATTTTCTGAAAGGGTTTTCTCTTACTTTGATAATTTTTCGGTTGGTCTTTCACAAAGGAGACTACTTCAGAGTCATTTGAGGTTTTAAAAATATCTTTATTAGAAGAAAAATATGCAGACCCTTTCTTTTCGAACTGCTCTATGTTCTCAATGTCTGACTGCTGTAGAAATTTAGCAAAAGGAGAAGGTATAGTGGATATGACTTTATCCATGGCTATTAAATTTTTAAGGCTATCAAAGTCTTTTCCTATGTTAGCTGCTTTAAGCCACCTATTTAGTACACTCTGAACATTTGAGACATAATCAATGAAAGTCTCACTAGGTTTTGGTTTTAAATTTGAGAACTGAACCTGATACCCAGGGGCATCAAGTAAAAAGTGTTGCATTATCCTATCATGGATGTACTGATAGTCAGATCTAAGCTCAGTTGGTATTGATTCTATCACTTTAAGGGGCTCACCACTCAGGTTCTTCATATAAATCATAGCCCACATCTCTATTGGTACTTGGTGATATTTAAACTGATACTCGACATTTTCTGTCCAGGCTGATATGGAATCTTCTTTACAATATGGTTTGATAATATTTTTGTATTTGTTGAACTTATTTTCTTCTTGTTGACTTTTTAGTTTAGTAGCAGAGATCTCTGCGTGTGAGTCTACATCCATACCTTTCATCTTTAACTGTGTTTCTGATTCTACTTGTATTTGTTTTTCCTTAACTCTTGCCATTTCATCTATCTCTCTTTGCTTTAGTTCTCTCTCCTGATCTAATTGCTTTTGCTTTAATTCCTTTTCCTGATCTAATTGCTTTAGCTTAATGTCCTTATCATGCTCTAACTGCTTCTGTTTTAATTCTAATTGATGTTGTCTTTCTTGTGCGCGTTCATCTCTTTCTGCATCCTTTGCTTCTTTAAATTTCTTATCAGCATATTCTTCTAGCTCTTTACCTGTGTATTGCATTTCTTTGCCTGCTTTTACGAAGTCAGCTAAAGTAGCCATGATGTTAGGTAAATAGCTAGCGTTGACCTACACTGAACTCTTTATTCACTTATTTTTCTTTGATATGTTATGTTTCTTAATATATGAGCACTGCAAATTGTACTCTTTGTGTATAACCTGAAAAATTTACTCCTGCAAAAAACAGAGCACAAAAGTATGCTAATGCATCACAAGCTGAAAAAGAGATGCACTATTAATCACATTGCATGCCAAATATATTGAGTATACTCAACTTAATGTTCCCGAGAACAAGGAACACACTCCGGTAACACAGGTCACCTTGTTTGGCGCTTCGATATCGCCACGAGTTTTCTATCTAGGTCACCTGTTTGGCACTTCGGCATTCACACCAATCTTCTAATCAGCTGTTGTTCACCCTGGTTTACAGAGCAGCAACAATTAACAAATAGCAAACGACATATTATTCGACAATTTGATACAATCACAATGACATGCCCACGAACAAAACAGAATATAGTTTACTTAATATTAAATTGTCAATGTCCTGTCTTCGTTCTAACTGTTTATGCCTTTCGTCACTAACCTAGTTTAATCTATGCAAGTGTTGTGCAGACCAAGTCTAATTTGCATGGCCGAAAAGTAGTGCCATCGTGACGGTAAACACAAGAAAAAGTACGAAAAACAAATTCAATAACTGCTTTGAAATAAACGAAAATATATTAATATTGTTTAAATAAACAAATATATTCAATTACTAACTCAAATCAACAAATAATAGGTATTCTAAAGCACTGATTCAGGCGGGCAGCAGCTTACCGATTTCTAAACATTCAGATGCTGAATGCCAATGGCGCAGAACAACTGCTTGTCAATCGTAACACGTCAGAGGCGCAGCGCTATTTTTAGCTTGCAAAAATCGATAATGTTGCTGGCTGTGTATCGCTCCGCCAAGAATCATTTTTGATAGTTATTCATAAATAAATAAATAATTACATGAATAAATAACAGAAAATAATAATATCAATACTTACAACTTTGAAGAAACACATGATTTAAGTATATAATATTTTACTAAACACAAATAAGCATTATTTCGTCACGATAGGCACAGTTTCGTTAGCAACTTGTCCTAGTTCTGCACGCGTCAACCGTCACTGACACAAATTAAATTCACTACTTCACTATTTGTAAACTTAGTCTAGAGCCGTGGATGAGTGTATTAGCTTGGCTCTTTCGTCCAAGCCACACTTCTGACAACACATTAATCTTTGCCTGTCAACAACCCATGTGTAAGGCATCATCAGATTACCTCTCCCACACCACACAAGAAACTTGCAAGTCGTGTGAGAGGAAATAAATGATACATTTTATTGCCGTTGGCTCTTTACAAGTACATAACAGTCGCTATCAAACCACACACAAAGCCACAGAATTGCCTATCACTAGTTTCCTAAACTCTAATGCTATCTCTATCTATTTGGTTACACAAAACTCCTATCAACACTAAAACGAGGTGCTCGCTACAAAGTCAGTCCCCAGTCTGACTTTCTTACTCGCGTCGCTACACAGCACGCGGAAGGACCTTGAGGTGTCCTTCGGCTTTTTGCGTGCCGTTACACCTGGCACGCTTACATTAGCTGTCTCTTGTTGAGTGGCAATCGTGGCTATCACGTAGGCGTGATCCTGTCGTGACCAGAGTGCTAACTGTCTGGTCAACGTCTCCGTGTCTCATGAGAGAACTAGTTAATAGTCCCCCATTCTATCACCTACCCTGCCCTGATATCGGGGCACTGTATCACCTCTAATCTATTTGAGGTTTACCACTCTTCCCGGTGGTATTCTATCTTGAGAAGACCTCCGCCCTTTATGTACCAGTCTTTGACTGTGTGTATCTTTCTGTCTGTCCACCTCTCCGTGCGTCTTTCTTGTTGTCTGGATATCTATTTGTCTGTGTGTCTGACTCTCTTTCTGTCTATATTTCAACATGCTTGTATACGTTCCTATTTTGCATGCGACCCTGTCTGTCTGTCTGTCTGTCTGTCTGTCTGTCTGTCTGTCTATCTATCTATCTATCTGTCTGTCTGTCTGTCTGTCTGTCTTTCTGCCTGCCTCACGTTCTACTTGTCTTCCCTTTGCCCGATAATTTGTCTGTCTGCCATCTGTGGTTTCTGACTTCCCTGTTGATTGTATCACAACATGGCATCAGTCTATCATTACCTGTATCATTTGTTTATTATCACCTGTGCCATCTGTGTATCATCACTAGTATCATCTGCATATCGCCAGCTGCATCATCTGTACATCATCACCTGTATCGTATGTATAGCATCACCTGTATCATATACATATTATCTCCTGTATTATCTGTATATCGTCACCTGTATCATCTGTATATTATCTCCTGTATCATCTATGCATCATCTCCGGTATCACCTGTATGTCACACATGTATATCAGCAACTGTATCATATGCATATCGTCACCAGTATAATCGGTATATCTGTCACCGTCCTAGATCTCTAGGGGATTGAAACTCGGGCTCATACAGGCAACAAACTCCGTTCAGATACAATCTAGCATCATTTATTTACATGTATATTACAGTACGCTGGCGAAGCGAGTTTTCACAAGCCAGCAATCAGCGCGTTGCGTATCACAGGAGTTTACAATGAACATGATTAACACAATAACTCTAGCAGCTATCTAAACATATGTATAAGACCCCTAAATACAATTGGGTCTACTATCAAGTCCCCTTAAGGTAAGCCCTGTTGCTTCCTCGATGTCCAGTCCGTGTCTGTCCTTCCACACGTGTCGCAATCCGACACGGGTGGTAACTCTCTCTGAGTTTCTCGTGGACCCCGCAATCGGCGGGCCCCATCAGTGTCCACGTGGCTGTGGACACACTGACCGGTCCTTCGAGAAGGCTCTGGATTATTCGAGCCTTCGAGTGCCTCGGTTCTTTCCCTTTAGTTGGAGTTCTCTCCCTTCGCCAGTATCTCTTACTTTATGTTGGTACCGCCCTTAATGTGAGGCTGTGACAGGAGTCCCCCTCCCCCTGCTTTGGTGGGTTCTTATATGGTAATTAGTTCTGTACTAATTCTGTCACAGGATCACATAAAGTCGGTGTTTGTAGTTTGGTGGATAGTAACTTGGCAACTTACATATCTGCATCACCAACTCATGTATTCTCCTATACACCACTTTAAGATGATTGCTGAAGAGGTTTCTCTCTTCTATGTTCTTAAACATGCTTATCTGACCGAAGTTCCGTGACGTTTCCCAGTTGTTTTTACAACCGCGCCCTTCTCAAGTATCCATATGATACCAAGATATTAAAACTCTGTGTAAGAGAGTTCTAACAAGACAAATGTCTTGGCTATTTAAGTACACCTGCAAATCTCGTCTTGTGTGTGTATTTCAATACATTTTTACTTCCGTATGTTGTATAATGCTGAATATGTAGTTATGCTGTTGTTTTATCACATCTGACTACGTGTTCCTGTTGGCTTGTTCGTGTATTGACTGATATGTTGCTGTTTCTAATAAAGTGACTGTATTTTAATTGTTAGTGTTCAGTTTTGAGTTTGTATAAAGTGTGTGCTCACTGTGTGGTTTATCTCCAAGCGTCACGAGTTGGGATATCCTTTGTCATGAATTACCCCAATGTGTGTAATGCATGATCGGGCATTCCAAGCAGTGGCGCTTAGATGTAGTGTATTAAATACTAAACATGTATCAACAATTAGACAGGTAATACATTTTTCATGAAAGACGCAGACAAATTAAAATAAATACGTTTTGCGTACAATTTGTCCGCTCAGTATATCGCTCTCTCATTTAATTCATTCACTCTGTCATCCATACATCTTTCATACAAAATAGTATTTTGTTAAAATATATAGATCAAGTTGAGGTAAGTCTTATTGCCCTTAGAAAAATGGATTAGGCGATATGTTCCCTTTAAGGTAACAAGTACTTTTTGTACGTGTAATCAAAAAATGGTTTATAACTTATATAGAAAAAAAATTGTATAGGAAAAATATTTCACCTATGAGTGGAAATACTTGTAATATTATGGTAGAAAATATACAAGTTATAGGTTGACATACTTTATATACATAATTAAATACAAGTGTAATATATATTAACTAATCAATAACTAATTAACTAACTAACTAAATCCAACGACGATGTGTGTGTTGTCCTCCTGTTGTCCGTATGTCGTGCCATCAATGTTAACAGTAATATAGCTGTCACTTGCATGTTGTAATCGAAGTAGTTCTATTCCGGCTGTTTGCGAAGTTTCTTAGCAATAGCGAGTATGCAGTGTTCTTAATCTTTACAGGTGACTGTCAGTTCACTGGTTGAAATCATTTCACAGATATTATATATATCGTTCGGATTGTTTTTAACACCTTGGCAATTGGTAAAATAGGGTTCTCAAAGTGTCATGTTTGTGGGTGTTATACGTAACTTATTCACTTGGGCGTTGTTACTTCTGAATGAAAGTTCTCTAGTAGGTGTGTACACTGTTCTATGCAACAGACTAAAATATCACAGCTTCTTATATGGCGAATAATTAATGTGCTTAGTGATCGTCTGCTGGTGCATTAGTTTGCCATGATAAAAAGTCAGCAATAATGTTATCAGTACATTTGATATGGCGGATTTCAAAGTCGAAATCTTGAATAAGAAGACACCATCTTTCCAACCGATGATTCTTTGGAACACCTTGCTTAAGTACCAGCAGCAGCGAATTATCGGTTAAAACAACAAAATGCGAACCTAAGAGGAACTTAGATAATCGACGCATACAAAAAAGTAGACTTAGTGCCTCCAGCTCAACTGTGCAGTAATGGATCTCTGCCTTTTTCAGCTTGCGGCTGACGTAGAGTATCGGATGTCTCAAGCCCTGATATTCTTGCATCAGGCATCCTCCAATTGCGATAGCACTCGAATCTGTGGTCAGCATAAAAGGTATATCTATGTTTGGTAATCTTAATACTGGTGGGTTAGAAAAAATTGATTTCAATTTGCACATTGCATCCTCTAAGCGGATACTCTTACAAAATTTTTCTGGATGATCTTTTGTCAACAGATTAGAAAAAACTGATGTGAGTTCTGCCCAGTTTGGTATAAACTTGGCATAATAGTTTATGAGACCTAATAGGCTTCTAATAGACCTAATAGGCAGTCAAAATTTTTTGGACATGTTATGAGAAGAAATGGATTGGAGAATTTGGTGACAACTGGTAAGATCGAGGGGAACAGACCAAGGGGAAGACCTAGAAGCAAGTACCTGGATGGCTTGGCCTTGTGGCATAGTCGAGACAGAAACACGGAGCTGATCCACGACTCTGGTGATCGGGTGAGATGGCAGAACATGACCGCCCACGCTTACCGGCATGGCACATGATGGATGGATGGAATAGGCTTCTAACTTGTTTCTTTGTAGTTGGAACTTCTAGGTTGAGAATTTTTGATACGATTTTATCATCTGTCAACAGTTTGCCTTCGGAAATCCTATGACCTAGGAAGTCTATCTGTTTATAGCCTATTTCAACCTTGGAAGGTTTGATAGTAAGTCCAAAGAGAAAGATTTGGTTAAAGACTTGTTGGAGTGTAAGTAAGTGAGAAGTCATGTTTGAAGAATGGATACATATATCATCAATATAAGATTGCACGTCCTTGATGCCGTGCAATAGAAGCCTGGTTAACCTGACAAATGTGGCGGGAGCGTTCTTGAGACCAAACGGAAGATATCTCCATTCGTATAGCCCCAGGGGTGTAGCGAATGCTGTTATATGCCTTGAACGAACGAACGAACGAACGAACAAACTTTATTTTCAAAGGGTTAAGAATTGGGCACGCAGGCCCGTCTAACATTCTGCCCTTCTATCACTCTCTTCCATACATTATTTCATTCACACGTCATTCAAGGCTAACAGAGAACAGCAAAAATATAAAACTTATGCATTATAAAAGCATTGGCAAAATGCGAACATCAAAACTACACGATACAGTAACATTAGATAATGGTCAGTCACTTATTAGCCATGTGGAATATACTGGCCTACCAAAAGGGGACTGGCTGTTATACTAGGGTTTTGTTATTATTATTATTATCACTATTATTATGGGGGAAGGTAATCCGTACTGAGATAGTGTTCGAGTAATTTGCGATTATATGAATAAGGATTGGTGATGTCTTTTATTTCTTGTGGAAGATTGTTCCACAGCTGAGCTGCAGAGTACGTTAAGCTTGTTTTGTATAAGTCAATCCTAGGCTTCGGAATGTGTAATATATTTAAACGTTTACTGTGTCTAGCATTATATTTAAACAGTGGCCAAAGGTAATTTGGGGCATTCCGATGCAAGATTTTGTAAATTAGTTTAGCTTTATTGAAAAGCAGGCGTTTGCGGAGTGGTAGCAACTGAAGGCGTTTATACAGGCTGGGATTGTCAGATAAATGTTTGCTATAAATTAGACTCATGGCCCGTTTCTGGAGTGAGTAAAGTCGCTTGGTGTTTGAATTAGAACAACCGTCCCAGATTGTAGAGCAGTAGTCAAAGTGTGTCTGAATATGAGAAGTATAGAATAGTTTCCTTGTGTCCTCATCAAGGAAGTTTTTAATTTTGGCGAGTTGGTAGACTTTTTTCGCTGTTTGTTTAATGAGCGCTTGAACGTGGGAATTAAAGGTTAGGTTTCTATCAATGATTAGGCCTAATGTTTTGTGCTCAATTACACTTTCTACTGGCATGTTATCGATGTGAAGTTGAAGTGATGTGTGTGAGCTTAGAGTTTGAAGTCTTTGTCTGGTTGTTAATAACATTGATTTTGTTTTAGTGATATTAATTTGCATACGGTTTGAATAGCTCCACCTAACTACATTATTTAATTCTTGTTGTAAAGACGACTCCAGTAAAATACAGTTTTCAGCGTTTGTGTACACTGTACAGTCGTCTGCAAATAGATCGCAGGACGATGAAAGATGCAAAGGTAGATCGTTAATATATATGGCAAATAATAGAGGGCCAAGAATAGAGCCTTGTGGTACTCCAATATTGAATGTAGTGGTTTGAGACAGCGATTTATTATGTGATACTACTTGCTTTCTGTCCGATAGAAAAGATGATATTAGAGTGACTACATTAGGACCAATTTTCATTGTCTCAAGTTTCTTAATTAAAATAACATGGTCTATCATATCAAATGCTTTCTTGAAATCAATAAACACAGTTCCACATAGACTGTTGTTGTTTATACTCTCGTGCCAATTTTCTATCATGTTTGTTAGGGCCGTATGGCAAGAATACTTTGGTCGAAATCCTGATTGGCTGTCAACAATAAGCTTGTTGCGAACTAAATACTGTAATGTTACTTTATCGATGTGTTTTTCTAGTGGCTTAGATAGTGATGATAGTAAAGAAATGGGTCTGTAATTGTTCGGAAGACCATTGTCCAATGAACCAGATTTAAGAAGAGGGTACACTTTAGCGATTTTGAGAGCTGATGGAAAGTGGCCTTTGGTGAGACACTGATTATATACATCAATCAATCAATCATGTGCCATGCCGGAAAGCGTGGGCGGTCATGATTCGCCATTTCACTCGATCACCAGAGTCGTGGATCAGCTCAGTGTTCCTGTCTCGTCCATGCCATGTGGCCAAGCCATCCAGGTATTTTCCTCTCGGTCTTCCTCTTGGTCTGTTCCCCTCGATCTTGCCAGCTGTCACCAAGTTCTCCAGTCCATTTCTTCTCATAACATGTCCAAAAAATTTTGACTGTCTACGTCTAATTTCTCTAATCAATCTACGATTTTCATTTGTCTCTTGTAGTACTTGGTCATTGGTTTTTCTATCTGTCCATGGTATTCTTTGCATTTTCCTCAGAAACCACATTTCTGCAGCCATCAGATGTTTTTCAGCTTGACTGCACATTGTCCAAGTTTCACATCCATACAAAAGAACAGGCTCTATGTATCCCCTCAACACTCTTTTTCTCGTTTCAATTGACATCAATTTATTGGTCAGAATGTTTTTCATCTTGCTAAAGGCTACTTTCGCAATGGCGATTCTTGTTCTAATCTCTTCAAGGCATCTGCCATCAGATGTTATGACTGTTCCGAGATAATTGAACCGATTCACTTGTTGAAGAATATTCCCATTTACTTGTATATTACATTGTGGTACTTCGTTCTTCCTAGTGACGACCATAACCTGTGTCTTCCTACAATTTAATTCCAACCCCAGCTGCTCACTGTGTACAACCACAGCGTCTACTAATTGTTGCAGATCCTGTGCATTGTCTGCAATCAATACATACATGATTATATACATAGGTTAGTGATATACTGATCACTGGCGCAGCACAACGGAGAATCCGGTTGCTGATTCCATCTAAGCCAGATGAGGTTGTGTTATTTAGGTTACTGAGGTAAGTGAATACTTCAGTGATTGTCATTAGCGGTATGTCGGAAAGAATATCGCGGGAGCATCTACTCTCGCAAAACGATGACAGCAAAGATAAGTTGCAAGGAGAATTAGGTATTGAAGCCTTCAACTGGTCTATGTCAGTTTGAAAAAACTTACTGAATTGGTCGCATGTAATATGATTTGATGGTAAGGAATTTCGGGAGTTATACTTGTTTGTCAAAGTGTTAATTCCTTCCATATATCCTTACTATTTGTTTTATCTATTACTAGGTTCTTAAAGTAATTTTTCTTTTCCCGTCGTATGGTATATTGAACTTTGTTTCTAAGAGTACGGTATACGTTGAGATCCCGCTTTTTATGTGCTTTATCTCTGTCTCTCATAATTTCAAGTATTTCCTGTGTGATCCAAGGTGACTTGACGTGGTGTTTTACTCGAACTTCCTTGATTGGCACATGTCTATCAAAAACATCAATAAAGGTTTTCATCCAGAATTCCAAAGCATCATCCGGGTCAGGAAGCTGATATACATTGTCTAGAGGTGAACTGAGCAAGTCCTGTAAAAATGCGTTTTGGTTGAAATTTTTGTAACTTCTATATTTTACACTTATGTGTTTATGTTTAGGAGTTTTAATTCCTTTTTTAGACCACGTGCAGCATATTGGGTAGTGATCGCTCATTGCACAATTGGGTACGGTGCATTCTATGATGTTGTCTGAGCAAGTTACATAAATGTGATCTATGATTGTTGAAGATGACTTTGTTACTCTAGTAGCTTGTTGTACTATTTGTTGGAAATTGTATGATGCAATTATATTTCCCCATATTATGTTGGATTTGTTGGTGTCAATGTTAAAGTCTCCGAGTAGTATAATTTCTTTACCGGAAGCGAAAACCACATCCATCATGGTAGTGAAGTTTTCGTACCAGACGTGTCCAGCACTGGGATTTCGATAGAGGTAGCCAATTATCAGGGGTGTGCGGTTTTGAAGTTTTAGCTCTAACCAAATACATTCTATTTCGCAAGTTTCAAAGTCTAGCCTACGGTTAGCATTTATTAAATTATAAACATATGTTATTATGCCTGTCTCTTGTTTCCTACAGGGATCCCTTCTGAAAACTTTGTACCCTTTAATAGAGATGTCCTCATCTGAAATGTTATCGTTAAGCCTACTTTCACTAAGGCCGAATAAATGAAAATTTTGATTGAGAATAGAAGATAACTCTGATAGCTTGTTAAATAAGCTGCAAATGTTTAAGTGTCCAAGGCGTATTCCTGACTTATTGAGCCAGTGTTGCCACTTCTCAGACATTTCATCCATGAAGAAAGTGTAAATTAGTCAAAGTCAAGCAAAAATACAAGATCATAAAAAAACACAATTACATTAACTTACAAAATATCAGTAATCCAAATCGATATGTAAATGACAATATTATAACGATATAACTAATTAGACCAACGAATATAATGCAAACACGGAACAAAACGAATTAAAGAACATACAACAAATAATTAACCTGAAAAATCTACTTCACAAGCTAAGTAACCAACTGTTATCCAACAGAATTAATAAATGACTACACAAGTCAATGTCTCTGTTTAAAGCGGAGTATCCCACACGGGAAATAAAACGTTAAACAGTAAGCAATTAAAGTTCAAGGAGGAAGCTCTGTTTCTGGTATCAATGCATATAGGGTTCCGTTTTTAATGCATATCCTATCTCACAGGTCTGTATTGTAGAGACATCATAAGGGCTTGATTCAATGCGGCAGGACTAAATTGCATCAAGTGTAGAAGTTCTGGACTCCAATGATGCGGATCCTGTTGTCCGCTTGGTCGATCATTACTGGCGTGAACTTGGTGATGCGGAACCTGTTGTTGCCCGCTTGTTCGCTCATTGCTGGCCTGAATTTGGTGATGCGGAACCTCTTGTTGTCTGCTATGGAGCCCACAGCTGTCTTGAGCTTGGTGTGTCAAGGTGGTATTACTACCGTGCGTTTGTACCGCTGCTTGCAACGAGGGTTCGTTGGAAGTGAGGTTAGGGAAATCTTCCTGGTAATTATTTCCTTCACGTGTGAGGGTGGGGGTAGGAAGGAGAGGTTGATTTGTTCTTGGTAGCATGTGTGCACATTGAATGGCAGGCTTTCGGGGGTCAGACGTCAGCAGACGTTTATCTGGGGTGATAGGGGTATTTCGACTGGCTTCAATAGTCAATGTTCGTCGTGTTTGTGTGCTGGTCATGTTTTGTGCTCTCTCCGGATACTTGATATTTTTAGCAAGGAAGCTATTACCTAATGTGGATGTGTGGATCTGGTCACTGTACAGTCGGTTCTTTGGCGCGCCTCTTTGAGATGTAAAAAATGGTGTGTTGTTGATAAATTGTACATTATACTGATTACAGAATTTCTCTAGGTTGTTGTTTATGTCGGCTAGTCGCCGTTCGGAGCCATAACTTGGTGGTATGATGGAAGAGAAAACCACTTTAGAATTGGGAAAATTATGGCATAATAAGTCTAGTAGTTTTCGTAACTGAGAAATTGTGATATTTTGGTTTCTCATAGTGTCATTAATTCCTATATGTATTGTAATCCTCTTCACACTTTCGTTGATTTCAATTCTACGTATACTGTTTGTTAGACTGTCTATCCCTGCACCAGGAAGTGGAATTGTTGTAGCTTTATCGGCGTGTGATGACGACATACGATCACTGTATATGCCTTTCAACAAGGAGTCGCCAATTATCAAATGGGTGCAGTCAGCTGGTAGTCTTTGTATGTATTGGCTTCTGGTACGGCTTGCACGTTGTTTTTGCCATTGATAATTATCCGGCTGTGGACTGCCTTCTTGAAGGTTACCAGCCGATTCTTGAATAGGCGGATTGTCTGTCAGCAATGTCTCGTCGTACTGATTGTCGTTTACCAATTGCTCTTTTGGTATTTCAAATCGATTGCTGACTTTTACTTCTATGGGAAATGTCGAGTCCTGTTGACTGGCTTTGTCTGTTTGTTGATGTGTGTTCGTTGGCTGTATAGTTGGCGCTCCCAGAGATGGTTGTGTTGTTTCGAAGCTGTAAGTCTGTGCTAACTGATCACTAGTGGGCGCAGGTTGTAAAGTCTCAATAGTGTGTTTCAGTATACCATTTTCCTCTCTCAGGAGAGCGACCTCTGACTTGAGTTTGATATAGTCATTAGTTATCCTGGCAATCTTGTCTGTGTTTTCAGAGGCGGCGTTTAGAAGTATCTTCAAACTTGCCTCTAACCTTTCAATGTGCTGTTGACAACCGCATGAGTGTTGATCTGTAGCTGGGCTTTCATCTAGTACAGATGGTGCAATCTCAATTTGGTTTGAATTGTTTTCATTTGGTTGTACACTGTCCCCTAGGGGCCTCATCGGGTATTCAATGGCTAGCAACACTGGTTGGTTAGAAGAAGCTGCGTTCGAGCTGCTGGTGTGTTGAGTCGTGGCATGTTGGAGTATGTTGTTACTATCGCCTGATGCTGTAACGACTGCCGCTGCAGGCTGTGTTGATTTTATGGTTCTGTCTGACAATAGCGTGGCCGCTGTAGGCTGTGTTGGTTTTATGGCAGACACTAGCGTGCTGAAATCGGCGGGTGTGATTAGCGAGTCACTTGTTAGTTTCAGAGCTGCCTGCTCAGTTTCAACAAACTGTGTCGCGAGCCACTGAGACAAGACGGCGTTTGCCCCTTGTATTAAAATTTTATTCTGGGTGTTGTACAAATGCAACGTGTGTAGGGGAGATGATATTTTTACTTCCACCTCCGCTCCTTGTCGGTCTTTTCTATAGTCAACTTTGGCTTCATGGTAATAATTGACCAGGCATGTTCGAAATGCCTCGTAATGTATTGTATTGTTGAATGTGATAGAGATGCATTTACCGTCATCCATACATTTAACAGACAGCGATGGCGAGCTAAAACAGTTCTTAAGTTTGCTTTTCACTGCCCGCTCTTTGTTTAGTGTGTAGTTTCTTGTTACTGTAGATCGTAATCCACTTCGACCCTCAGATCTACTTCGCCCCCTTTCTCCCGCTAACTCCAGCACAGAAATTCCCTCCTCGACAGACATCATTACATTACAAAATATTAGGTTTCAACAAACACGGAAACATTGTAGCGCCGCCCACGGTTTAAATCCAAGTGATGTGATTGGCTAGTTCAAGCTATCACCGACGCGCCGCTGTTCCATGAATGATTTATCCATAGTGTTATTTAATACAATATTATTAGCATTTATATCTAACACTGCACATATAGCAACTTTAAAAGAAGTTCAACAGTTGAACGGCATCGTTGTGATCACAAACATATAAAATCCATTGCGTACGAATGTAGATAAACAGGAAAATTAATCCAAAAAGGAGAAGACCACACAAACGCGTCCTTCGTCGTGGGAAAACCGGTATGAAGAGGGTTCTAGTGGCACTTGCCAGTAACCTTTAGCTAAATCAAGCTTAGAAAATAAGGATGATTGAGACATATTCAAGATGAGGTCTTCACAGCTGTTCATTGGCTCAGCATCTGTTGTGGTTATGGTATTTAATTTTCTATAGTCTATGCACAAACGAATGGTTTGGTCCTTCTTTTTAACCAGGACAATTGGCGAAGAATACTGGGACACAGATTTCTGTATTATTCTATTTTTCTCTAAGTCCAAAATTTCTTTATCTAAATTTGCTCTATAATGCAAAGGAATCGAATATGGTCTACATTTGATCGGTGTCAGATCCGTCAACACAATTTAATGTGTTATTTTGTCAGTCCGTCCAGGTTTGTTTGAGAAGATAGTTCTATAGTCGTTCAGAAGAGACAAAATGTCTTGTCGCTGCTGTTGTGTCAAAGTGTCAGAGATTTGTATGTCCTTCATAGTGCTGTCGTCGTTCATAATTGGTACTGGAATTTCAGTATTGTCTACGTCCGTCTGATTTATTACTGATGCTACTGTTTGTAAATTGTCTTCAATGTCATTGTCGTCGTCGTCGAGACTAATAGTTGTCAATGTGTCGTTAACTTGGTCGTACTTGTCGTTATCCCATATTGTCGGTACTGTGAATATGTTTTCGTCGTCTTCGTTGTCCCAAGAATGAGTCGTTAACGATGCTTCGTTTGTCGAGGTGTCATTCAGTTGGGTAATTGTCGTTTCGTTTCTGTTGTCATTCTTGTCCGTCTGGTTATTGTTATCTGTTATCTGCGTCTGCTTGTTCGTGTCACTGTCATTTCTAGAATAGTATGGTTTTAACATATTTACATGGAATATTTTCAACTTTCCATTCAAAGAAATTTCGTAATCAACTTCCGAAATCCTTCTCACAACTTTAAATGGTCCCTGCCAAGAGGTTGATAGTAAATCTCTCTTGTCAGGTAGTAATAGTAAAATATCTTGATTTGGTTGTAATACAATCGTTCTTGCTCCTTTGTTGGCGTACTGCCTGTACCTAAAACCTTTCTCCTGTAATGATGTTCTGGCCAGTATACAGGACCTAATGATTTTGTCTCTGGTATCAGTGACCAAATCATAGGTGGAAACTGGTAATTGGGTGTTTACGGGTTGTGATATTATATCTTTGTAAATAGTGAGAGGTCCTCTTGGGTTCGCTCCATATATTAATTCAAACGGAGAGAACCCCGTACTTGATTGTGAGACTTCTCTGTGTGCGAACAGCACCGTTGGGAGAAGTATATCCCAATCGGCTGGATTTTCAGCTGTCACTTTGGATAACATATGTTTTAGGTCCCCATTTAATTTTTCGCAAATTCCGTTCGCGGCCGGTCGATAGGGACTTGTAAAACATTGTTTTATGCCTAGTAACTTAGTTACCGATTGGGTGGCATTAGATATGAATTGCGTTCCTCTATCTGATATTATCTTCCCCGGAAAGCCAAAACGGGAGAATATCTGTAAAAATACGTCCGTCACATCCTTAGAGGAGATAGATTTTAATGGAATAATTTCTGCCCATCTTGAACATAGATCAACAAGTGTAAAAATATATCTATTTCCTTTGTTTGAGATGTGGTTCAAAGGACCTACTAAATCAACCGCCACGATTTGAAATGGTCTCGAGGCAGTTGTGGTTGATTGAATTTCTGCCGTAGGGTTTTTTCCCTTTTTGATTAGTTTCTGACAGGTATCACATGATTTACAATAGGTTTTTATGTCTCGGCAAAATTTAGGCCAATAAAATTGGCTCAGGACTCTGGCCCTGGTTTTTTCGTAACCCATATGACCTCCGAAAGGTGAGTCATGGGCTATATGTAGCACTTTCTCACGATGTGACTGAGGTAGAACCACTTGCTGTATCGTGGTTTGATCTCTGGTATATAATCTTGTTAGAACATTGTTATTCAGTCTAAATGTCCAAGAAGCGTTTTTAGTTAATTTTGGCTTTAATCCTACTAGCCGAAAATATTGTGAAAGAGTTGGATCTGCTTTTTGTTCTTCTATCAACTCGGTGGTGGTAATATTAGGTGAAATGATTTGTAGTGCTTCCTGAAGTTGGTCAGTGTGGGTTTTGTGTGTCGTTTGTCTTGTTACTATGTTAGTGTGTTGTGTGTGTGTTGTTGCACATTTACAGGCTCAGTACTTTGTGAATCGATGGCGTCCTCAGTTCGAGGTGTTAATTTGATGGTATTATTGAAAGATTCAACCGCCCCTGTATTCTGCACCTCTGTGAATTCAATTTGAATTACATCATCGGTTGTCTCCCTTGTGCTTTTGGCAGTTTGAGACAAGCACGCGTGGTTTTTCACTTTGGAATCGCTGTTTGGTTTTTGGATACAGTTTGTCTGTTCCCATTCTCTGATTTCCTTTTCAGAGCAAGATCTTATATTGGGAAGATTCCCAAGGATGATTTCAGCGACAGGATTTTCTAGTACTGCACATAGCACTTGTCCTGATATAAAAGGTGTCCGAATTTCGGCAAGTGCAAGGGGGTATCTTTCAATCGTGCCTGCGAATGTGCGACATGTTACGTATTTGTGTGTGTAGTCTTTGTCGTTAACTAATGTTCTCTTAATTCCACAAAGAGTCGCTCCGGAATCTCGTATTAATGTACATTGTTTGTTGTTAACAAAACCTGTTGAATAATTTAACTTGCCTGTTGGTGATAAGGCTGTGTTGGCCATTTCGTTAGAAACTGGTATTGTGTGGCCACATAACAAAGTTGTATCAAGCTGAAATTTTCTACAGGTGTTACATTTGTTATCAGTGATGGTATTAATGATGTCTACGGCATTACCAGATTCACTCGCACTTTCATTCTGGATGTCACATTCGTTCTGTTGTTCAATTTCTTCATCTGAGGATGTGTCTATTAATGCGGCATTGGCCTGCTTCATCATCTTTCTCCTATTACAAAGTTTTGAATAATGGCCATAGCTCGAGCAAAAAAAAAACATTTAACCGCTCTCTGATATGCGTTCCTTTTGTTCTTTTGTTTTTCCACTACCATTTGGAGATGATGTGGATAATTTGGTGATTTGTCGCACATCGCGTACTCTTCGTGTGTCAGATGACAATACTGACATTTGACTGGTTTTGTGAACTTAGAGCGTTGTTTGAACTTATATTCATTTGGTTTTGAGTATTTGGTGTTTGTAACCGCTGCTGTTTCATTTTGGCTTATATTTAACTGGAAAATATCGCGGTTCGCTGTAAAATATGCGTCCGCCTTGGTTTTTATTTCTTGGATAGTTTTACAATCCATTTGTCTCAAACATTTAGAAAAAGGTGTTGGAATTGTGCTAATAATTTTATCAATTATAATTAGCTCTTTCAGTTTATCATGGTTGTTATTTGTTTTCGCTGAGGTTATCCATTTTGTACAAATATCCTGAACTGTAGACACGTAGTCAATGAAAGTTTGATTAGGTAGAGGGGCTAATTTTCAGAACTGAAGTTGATAGCCTTCTGTATCTAGTGAGAAATGTTGGAGTATTCTTTGCTTTAAATAATCATAATCTTTCCTCATATCTTGTGGAACTGTCTCTATCATTTTTAAGGGCTCTAAAGCTAAATTTCTCATCAGAATAAATGACCAGTCGACTTTTTCGACCTTATGGTACGTCATTAAACACTCGAAGTTCTCTAAGTATGCGCTTATAGAGTCTCCTGAACAAAACGCTTTGACAAGGCCTTTATATTTGTTGTATTTTTGTTCATCTTCTTTGCTTTTAATCTTGTTTACTGACATTTCTACGTTGGAGTCAATTTCCATTTGTTTTAGTTTTATCTGTGTCTCTGCATTTAATTGGGCTTGCTTGGTCGCTGCCTCAAGCTCCATCTGCATCTTCTTCTCCTGAGCCTGCAATTGCATTTTCTTTTCTTCAGCTTCCATTTGCATCTGCACCTTTTTCTCTTCAGCCTGAATTTGCATTTGCATCTTTTTCTCTTCTGCCTCAATTTGCATCTGTATCTTTTTCTCTTCTCTTTCTGCTTGTATCTTTTTCTCTTCTCTTTCCATTGCTCTTTCTTCTCGTGCAATATTTTCTGAATGTGTCTTTTGTGCCCATTCTGAAAGTTTTTCTTCTTTATATCCTAACCTAATACCTAATTCAATGCACTGTTCTAATGTTGATATCTTGTATTTTAGTTATTGTTTACTTTCTTGAAATTAAATCCCTTTGAAATAAGTCAGGGTGTACAAAAATTGGTTATCTCCCTTAATGTTTACCTGGGCAAATTTATTTGAACAGGTTTACTTGGTTATAAGATTAGCATATACATAAAAAATCAATACATAGAAAAATGTTACATCAATGAATGAGGATGAGGAGTATCGCTTAGGGATGTAATGAGCATGAAATGAAACTCATCTTATTTTCCCTGAGCTCTCGACTGTAGTCTTGTTTTCTCGCCACTGCTGGAGTACAGGTTACATACACGATAATTCGCGGAACAATCTGATGTTGGGATCAAAAAAAATTAGTAACTGTCATTGTAATTGTCACAGTCATGTCAAATTTCATAAACATTATCATCATTTGAAATATTTTTGTAGAGGGACTATAATAGCTCATTCACAGATAGCTGCAAAGTTTCTAACTTTGTCATGTGTTAAAGTTGATATATTTTTTTACTTGGCAAAACCAAGAGCTGTTCTGAAAAGTACTGCTTATGATTGCCAAAAACCGGCGCTTGCCCCCAAATAGCCTGTCACCGTCCTAGATCTCTAGGGGATTGAAACTCGGGCTCATACAGGCAACAAACTCCGTTCAGATACAATCTAGCATCATTTATTTACATGTATATTACAGTACGCTGGCGAAGCGAGTTTTCACAAGCCAGCAATCAGCGCGTTGCGTATCACAGGAGTTTACAATGAACATGATTAACACAATAACTCTAGCAGCTATCTAAACATATGTATAAGACCCCTAAATACAATTGGGTCTACTATCAAGTCCCCTTAAGGTAAGCCCTGTTGCTTCCTCGATGTCCAGTCCGTGTCTGTCCTTCCACACGTGTCGCAATCCGACACGGGTGGTAACTCTCTCTGAGTTTCTCGTGGACCCCGCAATCAGCGGGCCCCATCAGTGTCCACGTGGTTGTGGACACACTGACCGGTCCTTCGAGAAGGCTCTGGATTATTCGAGCCTTCGAGTAACTCGGTTCTTTCCCTTTAGTTGGAGTTCTCTCCCTTCGCCAGTATCTCTTACGTTTATGTTGGTACCGCCCTTAATGTGAGGCTGTGACAATATCATTACCTGTATCTTCTGTATATAATCACCTTATAATCTGTATATCATCATCTGTATCATCTGTATATAGTATCCTGTATAATATGTATATCATCATCTGTATTTTCTGTATATCAAGACCTGTACCGTCTGGACATCATCACATGTATCTATATATCATCACATTATCATATGTATATCATCACTTGTATCTGTATACCATCACTTGTATCATATGTATATCATTACCTGCATCTGTATATTATCACCTGTATCATCTGTAGATCATCACCTGCATCTGTATATCATCATCTGTATCATATGAATAACATCACTTGTATTTGTATACAACCACCTATATCATCTGTGTATCATCACCTGTATCAGCTGTGTATCATCACCTGTAAAATCTGTGTATCTTTACCTGTGTCACGTGACCTACAACAACTGGTGTGAAAGTGTGGCCCACCTGCAAGGAAAGGGATGACGTCATCCTTGAGGTGACCTTGTGACGTCAGCCTGTAGATTCTGTGATCGTGATTGATCCTGCCAGCATCGGTGATCGGCTCGATCGAGTACTCCTGCCCTCTGTGGAAGTAGCTGCCCACCTGGGGAGACACGTCTGCCAGGTTTATAACATGTGTGGGTGTGTGGGTGTGTGGGTGTGTGGGTGTGTGGGTGTGTGCACAGCAGTGTGTGTGCTCATGCGGGTGGGTGTGTTCTCATGCGGGTGCACGTACTGATCCCACACATGTACTGACCACACATGTACTGACCACACATGTACTGACCACACACATGTACTGACCACACACATGTACTGACCACACACATGCACTGACCACATATGTACTGACCACACACATGTACTGACCACACACATGTAATGACCACACACATGTACTGACCACACACATGTACTGACCACACACATGTATTGACCACACACATGTACTGACCACACATGTACTGACCACACACATGTACTGACCACACACATGTACTGACCACACACATGTACTGACCACATATGTACTGACCACACACATGTACTGACCACACACATGTAATGACCACACACATGTACTGACCACACACATGTACTGACCACACACATGTATTGACCACACACATGTACTGACCACACATGTACTGACCACACACATGTACTGACCACACACATGTACTGACCATACACACATGTACTGACCACACACATGTACTGACCACACACACACATGTACTGACCACACACATGTACTGACCATACACATGTACTGACCACACACATGTACTGTCCACACACATGTACTGACCACATACATGTACTGACCACACACATGTACTGACCACACACATGTACTGACCACACACATTTACTGACCACACACATGTACTGACCACACACATGTACTGACCACACACATGTACTGACCACACACATGTACTGACCGCACACATGTACTGACCACACACATGTACTGACCACACACATGTACTGACCACACACATGTACTGACCACACACATGTACTGACTACACAGACGGCACATGTCCTGACCACACACATGTACTGACCAGCTGGTAGCCTTTCCCGTCTGGACACGCGGCCATGACCGAGGCGCCCATCATCAGGTCTTGGTAGAAGGCAACATCATCCTGGGAGTTGGTGTAGGAGGGGAGGGGATGGGGGAGAGAAACCCCAGAGCATTAGCTTTCTTGTTGAAGATGATGATAGTGACGCGATGATGATAGTGATATGATGATGATTGTCATGTGATGATAATAGTGATATGGTGATGGTAGTGCTGTGGTGACGATAATGATGTGATGATGATAGTGATTTGATGATAGTGATGTATTGAGTTTAGTGATGTGATGTTAGTGATGCTGTGATGATAGTGATGTAATGAGGTTAGTGATGTGATGTTAGTGATGCTGTGATTATAGTGATGTAATGAGGTTAGTGATGTGATGTTAGTGATGCTGTGATGATAGTAATGTAATGAGGTTAGTGATGTGATGTTAGTGATGCTGTGATGATAGTGATTGAATGATCATAGTGATGTGGTGATGATAGTGATGTGGTGATGATAGTGATGTGGTGATGATAGTGATGTGGTGATGATAGTGATGTGGTGATGATAGGATGTGATGATAGTGATGTTGTGATGATAGTGATGTGATGATGATAGTGATGTGATGATGATAGTGATGTGATGATAGTGATGTGGTGATGATAGTGATATGATGTTGATAATGATGTGATGATGATAGTGATGTGATGATGATAGTGATATAATGATGATAGTGATGTGGCGATAATAGTGATATGATGATGATAGTGATGTGGTGATGATAGTGATATGATGATGATAGTGATATGATGATGATAGTGATTTGGTGATGATAGTGATATGATGATGATGATAGTGATGTGATGATGATAGTGTTGTGATGATGATAGTGATATGATGATGATAGTGATGTGGTGATGATAGTGGTATGATGATTATAGTAATGTGGTGATAGTGATTTGATGATGATAGTAATGTGGTGATGATAGTGATGTGGTGATGATAGTGATGTGGTGATGTTGACACGATGCAACACTTGTATCTATATTCTGTCAGAACGTGAACAAAGACATATCCTGGTTGGCACTTTCCTTCATCCAGACCAGAGATGCTAGAATGACAGCGGATTGATTGTGTGGGCTGATGGTGTGGGCTGATGATGTGGGCTGATGGTGTGGACTGATGGTGTGGGCTGATGGTGTGGGCTGATAGTGTGGACTGATGGTGTGGACTGATGGTGTGGGCTGATAGTGTGGACTGATGGTGTGGACTGATGGTGTGGGCTGATAGTGTGGACTGATGGTGTGGACTGATGGTGTGGGCTGATGATGTGGGCTGATGGTGTGGACTGATGGTGTGGACAGATGGTGTGGGATGATGATGTGGACTGATGGTGTGGGCTGATGATGTGGACTGATGGTGTGAACTGATGGTGTGGGCTGATAGTGTGGACTGATGGTGTGAACTGATGGTGTGGGCTGATAGTGTGGGCTGATAGTGTGGGCTGATGGTGTGGGCTGATAGTGTGGGCTGATGGTGTGGGCTGATGGTGTGGGCTGATGGTGTGGGCTGATGGTGTGGGCTGATAGTGTGGACTGATGGTGTGAACTGATGGTGTGGGCTGATGATGTGGGCTAATGGTGTGGACTGATGGTGTGGGCTGATGGTGTGGACTAATGGTGTGGACTGATGGTGTGGACTGATGGTGTGGGTTGATGATGTGGGCTAATGGTGTGGACTGATGGTGTGGGCTGATGGTGTGGACTAATGGTGTGGACTGATGGTGTGGACTGATGGTGTGGACTGATGGTGTGGGTTGATGATGTGGGCTAATGGTGTGGACTGATGGTGTGGGCTGATGGTGTGGACTGATGGTGTGGGTTGATGATGTGGGCTAATGGTGTGGACTGATGGTGTGGGCTGATGGTGTGGACTGATGGTGTGGACTGATGGTGTGGACTGATGGTGTGGACTGATGGTGTGGACTGATGGTGTGGACTGATGGTGTGGACTGATGGTGTGGACTGATGGTGTGGGTTGATGATGTGGGCTAATGGTGTGGACTGATGGTGTGGGCTGATGGTGTGGGCTAATGGTGTGGGCTAATGGTGTGGACTGATGGTCTAGAAGCAGTGGTAAGACTACAGTAAATCTTCTTGGGTTATGGCTATACAAGCAGTGGTAAGACGTGACATACTAAGAGATACACCATGGCGCAGCCAATAATGAGATCACGAAGGTCTCGAGGTCGTACAGGAAAGGTCTCTTTTACCGGCCTTAAAGCGCCTCGTACATCAATTTATTTTATAGGCCAATCGACACACGATAGGTCACGTGTTCAATCGGGTAGCCATTTTATAGATCAATCCACACACGATGAGTCACTTGGTCAGTCGGGTATCGATTTTAGGCTGGGTCGACTTGGTAACCCAGGTAAGATTTAAAAACCCGCTTCCATGACGCGGGGGTCCAGGGCCGGCAGATACACGTCTCCATAAAGCGGGAGTCCAGGGCCGGCAGATACACGTCTAACCACAAGGTGGAGTGCACACAGAAACAACAGTACAAACGAAAGAACGAACAAACGTTATTGTGACAGGGTTAAGAATTGGGCGACTAGAGACCAATGGTGCTGAGATCCGACTGTCATTGTGAAGACGGCGCTGGATTGACTGATTTCAAGACTGCACTCAACAATATTGACCTGGAGAGGACAATTATATGTGGACACGTGACATACAAGATTTGACTATTGGTCAACTATTTGATAGGACACTGTAACGATGTGACGGAGCGAGAATGGGATTGTCCTGAGTGCACTGATATCAGCTCTTAGCTCAACTCAACTCAACTAGAACAAATGCAATAGTGAAATTAAAAACCACGAAACAAACCTTTAGATCGTGGTTTTTCTCCTGCACGATTCTTCCACGGCGGATGAAGAAAACCGGGGGAGCAGTGCTCACAAACTGGTTTTTCTGCAGCCTCAGTTGGATCTCTTCATGTCCTACTGTAAATGTGAAGGTCAAACTTAAAGGAAGTACATCACGGCTAGCGCTTGCCTGCCGCCGGCTCCTCGGGTTGACTGGGTTGTCTGTGGACAACCTCACGGCCACGTCGGCTGAGACACAAATGGACACAAGAAACCAGTCGGAGACGGGGTTTAAACAGCTAACATGCAACAATAACATTGGACTGTTGATTTCTGGTATTGGTACAGTTAACATGCAACAATAACACTGGACTGTTGATTTCCTAGTGATGGTGCTTAAACAGTTAACATGCAACACTAAAACCAGACTGTTGATTTCCTGGTGTTGGTGCTTACACAGCTAACAAGCAACAATGAAACTGGACTGTTGATTTCCTGGTGTTGGTGCTTACACAGCTAACAAGCAACAATGAAACTGGACTGTTGATTTCCTGGTGTTGGTGCTTACACAGTTAACATGCAACAATGAAACTGGACTGTTGATTTCCTGGTGTTGGTGCTTACACAGCTAACAAGCAACAATGAAACTGGACTGTTGATTTCCTGGTGTTGGTGCTTACACAGCTAACAAGCAACAATGAAACTGGACTGTTGATTTCCTGGTGTTGGTGCTTACACAGCTAACAAGCAACAATGAAACTGGACTGTTGATTTCCTGGGGTTGGTGCTTACACAGCTAACAAGCAACAATGAAACTGGACTGTTGATTTCCTGGTGTTGGTGCTTACACAGCTAACAAGCAACAATGAAACTGGACTGTTGATTTCCTGGTGTTGGTGCTTACACAGCTAACAAGCAACAATGAAACTGGACTGTTGATTTCCTGGTGTTGGTGCTTACACAGCTAACAAGCAACAATGAAACTGGACTGTTGATTTCCTGGTGTTGGTGCTTACACAGCTAACAAGCAACAATGAAACTGGACTGTTGATTTCCTGGTGTTGGTGCTTACACAGCTAACAAGCAACAATGAAACTGGACTGTTGATTTCCTGGTGTTGGTGCTTACACAGCTAACAAGCAACAATGAAACTGGACTGTTGATTTCCTGGTGTTGGTGCTTACACAGCTAACAAGCAACAATGAAACTGGACTGTTGATTTCCTGGTGTTGGTGCTTACACAGCTAACAAGCAACAATGAAACTGGACTGTTGATTTCCTGGTGTTGGTGCTTACACAGTTAACATGCAACAATGAAACTGGACTGTTGATTTCCTGGTGTTGGTGCTTACACAGTTAACAAGCAACAATGAAACTGGACTGTTGATTTCCTGGTGTTGGTGCTTACACAGTTAACATGCAACAATGAAACTGGACTGTTGATTTCCTGGTGTTGGTGTTTACACAGCTAACAAGCAACAATGAAACTGGACTGTTGATTTCCTGGTGTTGGTGCTTACACAGTTAACATGCAACAATGAAACTGGACTGTTGATTTCCTGGTGTTGGTGCTTACACAGTTAACATGCAACAATGAAACTGGACTGTTGATTTCCTGGTGTTGGTGCTTACACAGTTAACATGCAACAATGAAACTGGACTGTTGATTTCCTGGTGTTGGCCTGTCCAGGCTCCTGCTACACACGGTCAGTGGCTAGTCGTGGACAGTTGCTTTTGTTCTGGGTGAGGGATCATGTAAATGTAAGCAACTAGATGTGTAATTTGTCTAACATAACTTACCAACACAGGCCACACGTAGTATATTTAATGTGACGGAACTTGTCACTGGAAGTTACTGATTGCGTGTTTTGTGTGACTTGCTCGTCAGTGTAAGCAACAGATTGTGTGCAGCTTTTGACATATCTAATTAAAGAAGATCACAGGGTTGTGTTTTTGTGATCACTAAAGTTAAAAACAGTCATTAAACACTAGAGTATAGAGTTATGGATGACTAGAGTATAGAGACACATATATAACTAAATTATAGAGAGTCACAGATCACTAGAGTATAGAGAGTCATAGATAACTAGAATATAGAGAGTCATAGAAGACTATAGTGTAAAGAGTCATTAATAACGAAATCATAGAGAGTCATGGATGACTAGGGTATATAGAGGCATGGACCACTAGAGTATGGAGAGTAATGGATCACTGGAGTATAGAGAGTCATGGATCATTAGAGTATAGAGAGTCATGGATCATTAGAGTATAGAGAGTCATGGATCACTGGAGTATAGAGAGTCATAGACCACAAGAGTACAGAGAGTCATGGATCATTAGAGTATAGAGAGTCATGGATCACTGGAGTATAGAGAGTCATAGACCACAAGAGTACAGAGAGTCATGGATCATTAGAGTATAGAGAGTCATGGATCACTGGAGTATAGAGAGTCATAGACCACAAGAGTACAGAGAGTCATGGATCATTAGAGTATAGAGAGTCATGGATCACTGGAGTATAGAGAGTCATAGACCACAAGAGTATAGAGAGCCATGGATCACTACAGTATAGAGAGTCATAGACCACTAGAGTATAGAGAGCCATGGATCACTAGAGTATAGAGAGTCATATACCACTAGAGTATAGAGAGCCATAGACCACTAGAGTATAGAGAGTCATAGACCACTAGAGTATAGAGAGTCATAGACCACAAGAGTATAGAGAGTCATGGATCATTAGAGTATAGAGAGCCATGGATCACTAGAGTATAGAGAGTCATGGATCACTGGAGTATAGAGAGTCATGGATCACTGGAGTATAGAGAGTCATAGATCACTGGAGTATAGAGAGTCATGGATCACTGGAGTATAGAGAGTCATGGATCACTGGAGTATAGAGAGTCATAGACCACAAGAGTATAGAGAGTCATAGACCACAAGCGTATAGAGAGTCATGGATCACTAGAGTATAGAGAGTCATAGACCACAAGAGTATAGAGAGTCATGGATCACTGGAGTATAGAGAGTCATAGACCACAAGAGTATAGAGAGTCATAGACCACAAGAGTATAGAGAGTCATGGATCACTAGAGTATAGAGAGCCATGGATCACTAGAGTATAGAGTCATGGATCACTGGAGTATAGAGAGTCATGGATCACTGGAGTATAGAGAGTCATGGATCACTGGAGTAAAGAGAGTCATGGATCACTAGAGTATAGAGAGCCATGGATCACTAGAGTATAGAGAGTCATGGATCACTAGAGTATAGAGAGTCATAGATCACTAGAGTATAGAGAGTCATGGATCTCTGGAGTATAGAGAGTCATGGATTACTGGAGTATAGAGAGTCATAGACCACAAGAGTATAGAGAGTCATAGACCACAAGAGTATAGAGAGTCATGGATCACTAGAGTATAGAGAGCCATGGATCACTAGAGTATAGAGAGTCATGGATCACTGGAGTATAGAGAGTCATGGATCACTGGAGTATAGAGAGTCATAGACCACAAGAGTATAGAGAGCCATGGATCACTAGAGTATAGAGAGCCATGGATCACTAGAGTATAGAGAGTCATGGATCACTGGAGTATAGAGAGTCATAGACCACAAGAGTACAGAGAGTCATGGATCATTAGAGTATAGAGAGTCATGGATCACTGGAGTATAGAGAGTCATAGACCACAAGAGTACAGAGAGTCATGGATCATTAGAGTATAGAGAGTCATGGATCACTGGAGTATAGAGAGTCATAGACCACAAGAGTATAGAGAGCCATGGATCACTAGAGTATAGAGAGCCATGGATCACTAGAGTATAGAGAGTCATAGACCACTAGAGAATAGAGAGCCATGGATCACTAGAGTATAGAGAGTCATAGACCACTAGAGTATAGAGAGCCATAGACCACTAGAGTATAGAGAGTCATAGACCACTAGAGTATAGAGAGTCATAGACCACTAGAGTATAGAGAGTCATAGACCACTAGAGTATAGAGAGTCATGGATCACTGGAGGATAGAGAGTCATAGACCACAAGAGTACAGAGAGTCATGGATCATTAGAGTATAGTGAGTCATGGATCACTGGAGTATAGAGAGTCATAGACCACAAGAGTATAGAGAGTCATGGATCACTAGAGTATAGAGAGTCATGGATCACTAGAGTATAGAGAGTCATGGATCACTAGAGTATAGAGAGCCATGGATCACTAGAGTATAGAGAGCCATGGATCACTAGAGTATAGAGAGTCATAGACCACTAGAGTATAGAGAGCAATAGACCACTAGAGTATAGAGAGCCATAGACCACTGGAGTACAGAGAGCCATAGATCACTACAGTATAGAGAGTCATAGACCACTAGAGTATAGAGAGCCATAGACCACTAGAGTATAGAGAGCCATAGACCACTAGAGTATAGAGAGTCATAGACCACTAGAGTATAGAGAGTCATAGACCACTAGAGTATAGAGAGTCATAGACCACTAGAGTATAGAGAGCCATAGACCACTAGAGTATAGAGAATCATAGACCACTAGAGTATAGAGAGCCATAGACGACTAGAGTATAGAGAGCCATAGACCACTAGAGTATAGAGAGTCATAGACCACTAGAGTATAGAGAGTCATAGACCACTTGAGTATAGAGAGTCATAGACCACTAGAGTATAGAGAGTCATAGACCACTAGAATATAGAGAGTCATAGACCACTAGAGTATAGAGAGTCATAGACCACTAGAGTATAGAGAGTCATAGACCACTAGAGTATAGAGAGCCATAGACCACTAGAGTATAGAGAGTCATAGACCACTAGAGTATAGAGAGCCATAGACCACTGGAGTATAGAGAGCCATAGATCACTAGAGTATAGAGAGTCATAGACCACTAGAATATAGAGAGCCATAGACCACTAGAGTATAGAGAGCCATAGACCACTGGAGTATGGAGAGTCATGGATCACTAGAGTATAGAGAGGCACGGACCACTAGAGTATAGAGAGGCACGGACCACTAGAGTATAGAGTCATGGATCACTAGAGTATAGAGAGTCAGACCACTAGAGTATAGAGAGGCACGGACCACTAGAGTATAGAGTCATGGATCACTAGGGTATAGAGAGCCATAGACCACTACAGTATAGAGAGGCACGGACCACTAGAGTATAGAGTCATGGATCACTAGAGTATAGAGAGTCAGACCACTAGAGTATAGAGAGGCACGGACCACTAGAGTATAGAGTCATGGATCACTAGAGTATAGAGAGTAAGACCACTAGAGTATAGAGAGTCATAGACCACTAGAGTATAGAGTCATGGATCACTAGAGTATAGAGAGTCATGGATCACTAGAGTATAGAGAGTCATAGACCACTAGAGTATAGAGAGCCATAGACCACTAGAGTATAGAGAGGCACGGACCACTAGAGTATAGAGAGGCACGGACCACTAGAGTATAGAGTCATGGACCACTAGAGTATAGAGAGGCACGGACCACTAGAGTATAGAGAGGCACGGACCACTAGAGTATAGAGAGGCACGGACCACTAGAGTATAGAGAGGCACGGACCACTAGAGTATAGAGAGGCACGGACCACTAGAGTATAGAGTCATGGACCACTAGAGTATAGAGAGGCACGGACCACTAGAGTATAGAGAGGCACGGACCACTAGAGTATAGAGTCATGGATCGCTAGAGTATAGAGAGTCAGACCACAAGAGTATAGAGAGCCATAGACCACTGGAGTACAGAGAGTCATGGATCACTAGAGTATAGAGAGTCGTGGACCACTAGAGTATAGAGAGTCATAGACCACTAGAGTATAGAGAGGCACGGACCACTAGATTATAGAGAGTCAAGGATCATTAGAGTATAAACATAGAACCCACCTGTCCACTGTGAGTGGCGATGTAGGCTGGACATCCACGCCAGGTGTGAGGGAGCGGCTGCCAAAGGACGCAGGAGACACAGAAGTAGAGCAGCAGCGATGCCCACCTGACAGTGAGTATTGCACGTGATAGCTCCAGGTGTGCTCATTGTGTTCATTTGTGGTTTAGTGCTCTCACCTGGACGTGCTCACACCTTGATGTGCTCACACCTGGACGTGCTCACACCTGGACGTGCTCACACCTGGACGTGCTCGCACCTGGACGTGCTCGCACCGAATGTCTTCAGCTCAGTGCAGCGTCTAGTGACATCTGGAGGCAGATACAGGGTTTCCCCACTGTCAGCTTACAATGTCTAGAGATAACACCAAGTGACGTAAACTCTGGAGATAACTCTAAGTGACGTAAGCTCTGGAGATAACATTCAGTGACGTAAACTCTAAAAATAACATTAAGTGAAATAAACTCTAGAGATAACACTAACAGATTTAATCTCCTAGCGATAACACTAACAGATGTAAACTCTAGGGATAACATTAATAGATGTAAACTCTAGAGCTAACACTGTCATAAAAACCTGCTTGCGGTTCCCTCGGTAAGGTGTGGGGTTGTTTTCTGTCGGGGGCAAAAAGAAAATCCTAACCTGCACAGTTCGCGGTGACTGCACTAGCCAGGCGACCTTAATTTCTCAGGCTCAAAGACCCCCCCCCCCCCCTCCTGCCATACACCGCAAGGTACTATATTGGCAGTAAATGACAGTAAATGACAGTACCTTGCGGTGTAGGACAGGGAGTCTTGAGCTTTAGGAATTAAGGCCTCATGGCTCGTGCAGTCGCCGCGAACTGTGCAGGCTAGAGTTTTCTTTTTGCCCCGAAGAGATAACACTAATAGAAGTAAACTCTGGCGATAATACTAAGTGGCATAAACTCTAAGATAACACTAAGTGGCATAAACTCTAGAGATAACACTAACAGATGTAAACTCTCGAGATAACACTACAGATGTAAGGTATAGAAATGATACCTGAAATGTTCATCAGCGACACGCTGGAAAATTAAACCACTTCCACACAGTCTGCCTAAGGAAGCTACTGAAGATTAAATGGCAAAACAAGATCCCGGACACTGAAGTCCTAGAAAGAGCGTCCATGCCCAGTATCCACACTTTACTAATGAAGAATCAGATTCGCTGGGCTGGTCACTTAACTCGCATGCCAGATCAAAGGCTCCCTAAACGAATTTATTTTTTACGGCGAGCTGCGTTGTGGTAAACGCTCCCAAGGCGGCCAGAGGAAACGCTTTAAAGACACTCTGAAGATCTCACTAAAAGCTTTTGGAATTCATCATGACACCTGAGAGACTGCTGCTAAAGACCGTAATTCATGGCGCACATCATTACGCAAGGGTGCAGTCACTTGTGAAGCAACCAGGACTGCAAGAGCTGTGAAGAAAAGGCTGGACAGAAAAACCACTGCAGGATATCCTCCTCCTGGAACGTCAAGCATTCTTTGCCCACATTGTCAAAGAACAATTCGAGCCAAAATAGGTCTTATCGGCCAACTTAGAACTCACGGCTCCATACTTTCAACCCCACTGGATGAAATTAATGGTCATCATTATTCTTGATGGACAATCAACATAGAAATGATACTAACAGATGTAAACTCTAGAGATAGCATTAACATATATAACATCTAGAGATAACACTAACAGACGTAAACTCTAGAGATAACACTAACAGATGTAAACTCTAGAGATAACATTAATAGATGAATTTCTAAGCAAAGTAGACATTGAGAAACAAGCTGACACAAATCGGTCTCACACACAAATGACAACACTATCTAGTTCCGTGAACTCCTGTAGATGTTCCTCGGTGAACCGGATGTGGATAGCACAAGAACAGAAGAGCGAAATTAGTGTTGGCACAGTTCAGACCTTGCCAAGTCATCCAGGTAAAACACACCCAAGGACAGTGTTGTGATTTGTCGTCCCCTGCCAGCAATGGCGGGCTGGCATGGATTCCCACACTGAAACTGAAGACTGCCTTGTAACAGATCCTCCAGCATTGTACTGGGATCACAGTTGAGCTGGGACTCCATGCTACAGCCATGTTAGTTGTCAGTCTCTGGGTGACAGGCATACCCTGACCCCGGGCCCCTTCCTGCACGCTTGCTCAACTCGTGTCGTGGGAACATTGAAGTGTGAGATTTATTCTCATAGCTTGGTACTGTAGCCTGAGGTGTATTTTCATAACGTAGTATTGTACGAGGGTAAATTAATAAGTAAGTCACAAATGACTGTAGAAAAATAACTAAATATGATAACAACTTGAAACCAGTTTATTTTTATACATACATTGTCCCTTTATTTCTCAACATAATTTCCACCAACATTGATGCACTTAATCCATCGTTTTATCAGTCCTCCCAAACCAGCTGCATAGAACTGCGTGATTTGTTTGCATTTACCGGCCATCCCACGGAACTGTGTGACTTACTTATTGACTCGCCCTCGTAAATCTTTCTACCCAGCTATGCACCACTTTACGGGACAAACATTTGTCAGCATAAACACTGACAATTCACCTTGGAGGGAGACATTTCGCAAATGTGAAGTGAAATGGTTCAACATTGTTGAATGTGAAGTGAAAACGTGGTTTAGAAAACAGAGCACGGGGGTTTATGCAGCCGATTTGGGAGGATTGATAAAACGATGGCATAAGTGCATCAATGTTGGTGGAAATTATGTTGAGAAATAAAGGGACAATGCATGTATAAAAATAAACTGGTTTCAAGTTGTTATCATATTTAGTTATTTTTCTACAGCCATTTGTGACTTACTTATTAACTTACCCTCGTAGTCTGCAGTTTATTCTCATAACGTGGTACTCAGTCTGCAGTTTATTCTCATAACGTGGTACTGTAGTCCGAAGTTTATCCTCATATCTTGGTACTGTAGTCTGAGGTTTATTCTCATAACTTGGTACTGTAGTCTGAGGTTTATTCTCATAGCTTGGTATTGTGGTCTGAGGTTTATTCTCATAGCTTGGTATTGTGGTCTGAGATTTATTCTCATAGCTTGGTACTTTAGTCTAATGTTTATTCTCATAACGCTGTACCGTAGTCTGCAATTTATTCTCACAGTTTGGTACTGTAATCTGGGGTATATTCTCATAAACTGGTACATTATTGTAGGCTGAGGTTTATTCTCGTAACATTGTACTGTAGTCTGCGGTTTATTATCACAGATTAGTACTGCGGTCTGACATTTATTCTCATGGTTTGTTACTCCAGTCTGATGTTTATTCTCATAATTGAGGTTTATTATAATAAGGGTGTACTGTAGTCGGATGTTTATTATCATAGCTTGGTACTGTAGTGTGAGGTTTATTTTCACAAAATGGTACATTACTGTAGTCTGTGGTTTATTCTCACAACATGGTACATTACTGTAGTCTGTGGTTTATTCTCACAATATGGCAATGTAGTCATATGTTTATTCTCATAGCTTGGTACTGTAGTCCGGGATTTATTCTCATAGCTTGGTACTGTAGTCCGGGATTTATTCTCATAGCTTGGTACTGTAGTCCTGGATTTATTCTCACAGCTTGGTACTGTAGTCCGGGATATATTCACATAGCTTGGTACTGTAGTCCGGGATATATTCACATTGCTTGGTACTGTAGTCCGGGATTTATTCTCATAGCTTGGTACTGTAGTCCGGGATTTATTCTCACAGCTTGGTACTGTAGTCCGGGATTTATTCTCATAGCTAGGTAATGTAGTCCGGGATTTATTATCATAGCTTGGTACTGTAGTCCGGGATTTATTCTCATAGCTTGGTACTGTAGTTTGAAGTTTATTCTTATAATTTGCTACTGTAGTCTGCGGTTTATTCATATAACTTGGTACTGTGACGTGATGACTGGCACCTTGCAGTCTTGACAGACGATAGTTTGGAAAATGGAGTTATACCTCTCCATAACACAAAGAGTAGGCTGAATTTAGAGACCACGTGTTGCCCATGCAGCATGATCCCTCTCTCGGCCTGCCTAGTTTACTCCAGAGGAAAGGTAACACCAACACATCTGGAACACGACAAACTGCAGAAGCTGCCGGATCAGCAAAGCAATATTCTAACTGTCCGCCTGTCGGAGCTTCGATCCTAGACCAGTTGCCGACCAAGGCTTAGGGCCCAGTCTGCCCTGCCATGACATTTAGTCTTTAGGTTGCATTTCCTCACACTAAGGTTAGGCTTATACCCTCCCAACTGCACTCCTACGATGGAAGCCGTTGGCACAATGTGAGGTGTTGGGTTTGGTAAGCGCTGCCCAACATTCGGCGCTAACAGAAAGCAGGTAGTACCGTCTACTGCCATACGGCTCAGTCATATCTGACTAAAACCTGACACAAGTTGGTACAGTAGTCTGAGATTTATTTGCGTGTGACAGAGTATCCCATTCGTGTGACAGAGTATCCCATTCGTGTGACAGAGTATTCCATGTGTGTGACAGAGTATCCCATGTGTGTGACAGAGTATTCCATGTGTGTGACAGAGTATCCCATGTGTGTGACAGAGTATCCCATGTGTGTGACAGAGTATCCCATGTGTGTGACAGAGTATCCTATGTGTGTGACAGAGTATCCCATGTGTGTGACAGAGTATCCTATGTGTGTGACAGAGAATCCCATTTGTGTGACAGAGTATTCCATGTGTGTGACAGGGTATCCCATGTGTGTGACAGAGTATCCCATGTGTGTGACAGAGTATCCCATGTGTGTGACAGAGTATCCCATGTGTGTGACAGAGTATTCCATGTGTGTGACAGAGTATCCCATGTGTGTGACAGAGTATCCCACGTGTGTGACAGAGTATCCCGTGTATTTGCCAGAGTATCCCATGTATCTGTCTGAGTTCACTGGTGTATCTGACAATTTATCCTATCGCATCTGTCAATGTATCATATATATCCTCTGTGTGTATCACTGTATCCTGGCATATTTGTCAGTTTAAAACTTACATATAACAGTCTATCATGTGTAACTGTCAGTATATCATGTGTGACTATCCATGTATCCTGGTGTATATCTGTTCATTGCGTGTATCTATCAGTATAACCTGGTGTATCTGTCATGTCGTCGTTATTCATCTATCAGTGTATCCTGGTGTATCTGTCATGCTATCTTTATTTATCTCTGTATTAAGGGAGGCTCTGTGGCGAAGTGGTCAAGCCGTTTGACTCGTGCTCCGAAGGTCGTGGGTTCGATTCCAGGCCGCGTCCTTCGATTTATGAGTTAAATGTTTCGGAGACTCCTGTGGGTCGTCGCTAAATGCTACGAGATCGTGCTTTGTGAGACGCTTTCCGTACTGCGGAAAGAGACCAAGCCATATGGGATAAAACCCGGTGCAATGAAGTCGACCCTGTCGACTTTTAAGCGCTTTTAAGCGACTTATCTGTCAGTGTATTTCCTGGCGTATTTGTCAGTTTATCACTTTATCTGTCAGTCTAGCATGTGTGTCTGTCAGTATATCATGTGTAACTATCCGTGTATCCTGGTGTATCTGTAAGTTCATCGCTTGTATCTATCAGTGTATCCTGGTGTACGTGTTATGTTATCTTTATTTATGCTTCAGTGTATCCTGATGTTTCTGTCATGTTATCTTTATTTATCTATAAGTGTATCCTTGTGTATCTATCAGTATATTTTGGTTATCTGTTAGTTTATCACGTGTATTTATCAATGTATACCGGGTATCTATCTGTCAGAGTAGCCTGGTATATCTATATTAGAGGATCTGGCAATGATTATGTTTTATGATCCACTCGACCCCCAAACTGATGCAATCTAGGCCAATTTTTAAAAAAAAGGTGGCAAGACATCAAGACAGCGATCAATTTGTGGCAGTGGACTGCCAGTGATATTCCGATCTATGTCAGTGCCTGGTTTTAATACAAATCCTGCCAATGTTCAGAATCCACTCTTTTGGGAAAGTCCTGGGCACCATCCGAGAGACGAGCATGTTCGATGACAGGTCCTTGATACAACATCTGGACATTCGGAATGAAACTCTGGTTACAACTTCCAAGCGAACCTCCAATGCACCCAGGTTGCCGGTTACAGAATCTATATGCACTGTGGCTAGAATATGTGGCTTGAAACAAAAAACACACACAAGGCTAATTCATAAATCCCACCTCATCTGTTGACATACGGCAGAAATCATGTGGATTATCCTGATTGTCAGTGTGTATTTTGGTCACATGTCGTACTGCAGAGCTCAACGTATATAGTTTAGTGTACTGATTATCAGATTACTGTTGTTGTCACTGCTTCCTTTGGTGACGAGATTTAGGTTTCCATGGTGTGGTGACTTTCACTATGTACTTACAATTTGATAGATGTTTTATTACATTGGTTTTGTTCCCTGTATACATGTATATACTGTGTTTGCCAGGAGTGAGGTGCTGGAATCTCTTGCCCCCGGGTAGATTGGGCCCGTTAGCTAATAAAGCGGCCAATCTAGGAGATGGAAAACTCCGATTATAAACCCCTAAGTTTAAGGTGGACCGACGTGCCGAGGACTGAATGGCCACGGGTGAGTTGGTCGTGAACGTGGAACGTCTGGTATGCGGGCAGATACTGCTATTGATTTGGCACTTGTCTCCCAGTCATCAGTCGTTGATGTAAAGTGGACTGTTTTGAATGATCATGGGAGTGATCACATGCCATGCTCAGTCCTGATCTCTAAGTCCAGGAAAGTTAAGGCTGAGAGAGCGCGCAAGACCTTCCGGGATGAGCGGAGCGGCAGCCTTTTTGGACGCCTCAGACATGGGGCATGCAACAGGACTGTTAAAACTGCTTTTTTGCAGCCCCCATGGTGGACCCCAGAAGTAGACAATGCGTGGAAAGCAAAGAGAGCTGCAGTGAAGTAGCTAAGGAAATTGCGACAGACACCCCTAAGCTCACGAGAGGAAGTGGACACAGCGGAAAATGACAAGAAAGACAAGGTGGAGGCCTTCAAGCGATGTGCTGCAGAGGCCAAGAAAGTAAAATGGGAATGTTTTATGAAGGAGATTGGAGGTGATAAAACACTGCATAAATTCTGGAAACTGTACAGACAAATGCAAAGAAAAGATCGGCCGATGACAGTGGGAACAATTTATAGCGAAAAGAGGATGGGGTACGCGTGACAACAGACAAGGAGAAAGGGGAGGCGTTTCTCCAGAGATTTTTAGAGCAGACCAATCATAGTGATGTGGATACCAGGTATGAAGTTAGAGTGGAATTATCTGGCACAATAGAGAATATGTCTTACGAAGACATCATACTGTTTGAAGATGTTAATCATATTTTGCAAAAGGCAAAAGACACGGCACCAGGGCCTGATGGTGTCAGGTATGGCCACATGAAGGCTTTGAGTGATGTAGACCTGAAGGAGATGACCGACTGCTTTAATCAAAGCATTAGGACAGCATCAGTACCGCAGGATTGGCTGCATAGCTATCTCATCCCTCTCCCAAAACCATACAAAGATCATTCAAAGTTTGGCGGCTTTAGGATCATCACCCTTCAAAATACATTTGGGAAGGTTTTAGAGAAGATAGTCGCTGTTAAGCTGCAGGATTTTTTTGAAAGGGGGAAGCTTCTTCCAAGAGGCCTGGGGAGCTACAGGCCAGGAAAAGATACCTGGTCAAATGCAGCCACCTTTGCCTTTGACGTTTATGAGGGGTTCCAGAGAAGACAGGAAACGATGGCGGCAGCGCTTGATCTTGAAGATGCGTACAATAGAGTTCGCTATGATATTTTGATGACCGCACTTATGGAGAAGGGGGTCAATCCCTGGTTGGTGAACTGGATAGCAGCCGTCCTGCATTCTCGTCAGGTTGCTCTCCGTCTGGGCGCATGGACCTCAGAGCCACATATTTTAACCCCGGGACTGCCATAGGGATCTGCAATCTCACCGGTGCTCTTTAATGTGTATACGAGCAAGATTGCATACCTAGAAGCACCAGGGGTTGGAAGGATTCTAACATTTGCAGATGATATTCTTGCATATAGGCAGGGGAGAATTAGGGATCAAACAGCCCAGGAGCTACAGGTGACAGTAGACAAAGTGATTGACTGGTGCACTGAAATGAGTGCTGTCATCAACCGGGAAAAGGCGGGGGGTGTTGTGGTGCTCTCTGGACAACAGGGTTGTGAGAGATGATTTCCAAGCCTCACGATAGATGGTAGAAGCGTCAACAGAGAGAACAAACTGAAGTATCTGGGAATCACATTTGACAGGAGCCTGTCCTTCAAGGACCATGTGGAGACGGTTGTGACAAGATCTCAAAAGGGACTCAATGCACTTAAAACTATGGCTGCAATGGACACAGAGCAGAGAATGCTCTTCACACTATACCAGCACTTGATCCTCTCAGTGATTGATTATGGACTAGGACTGCTCACTGCCTCAAAGAGTCAGCTGGTGAAATTAGAGCGCATACAGAATGAAGCGATGCGGGTCATTCTGGGATGCACCAGAGACACTCCAGTAGTGTGTATGCGTTACATCCTTGGTCTGCCTACTGTTGCTGGTAGGCACAAGGTGATGCAAGCGAAGGCATACCTCAGAGTAGCTGCAGACACAGATCACCCGTTGCATGAGGCGCTGGACATAGTTAAGGGTCAGAGACTGATAAGAGGGAAATCATGGATGGCTCAGGCGGAGATACGATCAGACAGGTGTGCCCCTTGGAGAACATCAGGCGAGGAGAGGAGTGGGTCAGAGTGCCAGCCGTGCAGTCAGACTTGTGCAGAGTTGTAATAACATTGAGCCGGGAGTGCAGGGAGAGGCCAGCAGGGGCCACGGAAGTGGAAATTCAGCAACTAATTCAGGAACATTCGCGCCCGGGTGATGTGATTATCTACACGGATGGGTCAGTGTTGAGAGGTAGGAGAAGTGCCTGGGGGTTCTTGGCAAAAACTAATGGTCGGCGTTTGGTGCAGGAGAGCCTGGCGTATGATAACACTACATCTAGCTTAAGAATGGAGGTGGAGGCGGTCAGTGCAGCTTTCCGCTGGATAGAAAACACGATACATACACACATTGTGATTGTAACTGACTCAGAAAGCATGCTGAGAAGGGTGAGAACAGGCAAGCTTCGTGCAGAGTGGCTTGCTTCGCTTCGGAGGTCACGGGTAGCAAGCATCACCTGGATCTTTTCTCCTGGGCATGCCGGTGTGCTGGGGAATGAACAGGCGGACAGATTGGCTGGCTCGGCAAAACTTGGTGGAGTGTTGGTGCATGACGGGGCAGACGCGGTTGCGGCCTTGTGGGAGCACGTGTACACCTCGGAGGAGCAGATGGATCACCAGTCTGGTAAGAATGAGACAGCGAGGAGTGACGAGGGGATCTGGCCAACGCTCGACGCTCAGAGGAAAGGCGAGACGGACATATAATCAGATTGCTACTGGAACTATTAGTATTGGAACTCTTCGCTGGCTGCTGGGGATGGGGACGGAGCGCTTATGGGAATGTCCCGAATGCAGTGATGTCGGTTCCTAAATCAATCAATCAATCAATCAATCAATCAATCAATCAATCAATCAATCAATCTATATTAGTGTATGACGTGTATCTGCCAGTGTATCCTGGTGTCTATCAGTATATCACGTGTACCTGTCATTTTATCACGGCTATCTGCCAGTGTATCCTGGTGTGTCTGTCAGTGTATAATATTGTATTTGTCAAATTAAAATGTGTATCTGCCAGTGTATCCTGGTGTGTCTGTCAGTGTATAATATTGTATTTGTCAAATTAAAATGTGTATCTGCCAGTGTATCCTGGTGTGTCTGTCAGTGTATAATATTGTATTTGTCAAATTAAAATGTGTATCTGCCAGTGTATCCTGGTGTGTCTGTCAGTGTATAATATTGTATTTGTCAAATTAAAATGTGTATCTGCCAGTGTATCCTGGTGTGTCTGTCAGTGTATAATATTGTATTTGTCAAATTAAAATGTGTATCTGCCAGTGTATCCTGGTGTGTCTGTCAGTGTATAATATTGTATTTGTCAAATTAAAATGTGTATCTGCCAGTGTATCCTGGTGTGTCTGTCAGTGTATAATATTGTATTTGTCAAATTAAAATGTGTATCTATCAGTGTATCCTGGTGTGTCTGTCAGTTTACCACGAGTATCTTTCAGTTTATCACGTGTCTGATAGTTTATCATGTGTATCTGCCAGTTGATCACTTCTATTTGTCAGTTTAACATGTGTATCTGATAGTTTAACACGTGTATCCTGGTGTATCTGTCAGTTTATCACGTGTATATGTCAGTTTATCACATGTGTCTGACAGTTTATCCCGTGTGTCTGTCAGTTTATCGTGTGTATCTGTTAGTTTATCACGTGTATCTTCAGTTTATCACGTGTATCTTCAGTTTATCACGTGTATCTTGGTGTATCTGTCAGTTTATCACGTGTATCTGTCCGTTCCTGCTTGCTAGTCGTACTCATAAGCAAGCAGTGCAACAAGACCATACAAGAGAGACAGAAACATAGACAGCAACCCAAACAGAAATATAGACAGAAAATAAACAGAAAAATGGCAGAAACCGACAGAAACATAGACAGAAACATAGACAGGGAGAAAGGAGAGAGAGAGAGAGAGAGAGAGAGAGAGAGAGAGAGAGAGAGAGAGAGAGAGAGAGAGAGAGAGAGAGAGAGAGAACGAACGAACAAACAAACTCTATTTTCAAATGTGTTAAGAATTGGGCACGCAGGCTCGTCTAACATTTTGCCCTTCTATCACTCTCTTCCATACATTATTTCATCAACATATCATTAGAGGCTAAATGAAAACAACAACAATATAAAAGATATCCATTATAAAGGTATGTGTGTCGTGTTGTCGTCGTCATTTTCATCGCTCGTCGCGGTGCATTCATCGAGCGCTATCAAGACAAGTCACCTGAACAAGTCAAGAAGCCTGATACGGGGGGAAATGGCACGCTGCAAGAACACCAAAAGACACGTGACATCCAAGATGTGCAGCGTGGGAGCTGACAAGACCGTCAAGAAGACGAACGTGGAGAGCCTGCCTGCGAGCTGTAACAAAGAACCTGAAACTACAGTCACTACGGAAGTTACCACGAGGAAGATCGACGACAGTTCACCACAGACAAGAGCCAAGCAGCTGAGAAGAAGGAGGAGAAAGACACTAGAGTCGGAAACGCCGACTCAAACACAGTCCGATGGGTTGTCAAGCGGATTCAAGTGGAGCTGTCAGACGAAGAAATCCAGAAGCAGCTACAGGAAGAAAATCTCAACATTCGAATCTTGAAGACGGAGCGGATCCTGACTTACTCAAAGATTCCTACGACACTAGCGGTGGTGACGACTGAGGGCAGCGAGATACCACGTCAGGTATGTATAAACCAGAAAATTCAACAGCCTGAAGGATTCATACCACGAATCACCCAATGTTCCAGATGCCAGAGGGCCGGCCACAGCAGAGCAGCATGTCGCAGTAAGACGGAAATCTGCCGCTACTGCGCCGATCACCACGCCTTCAAGGAGTGTCCGCTGGCCAAGGTGAACACTGACTTCCGAGCACCCAACAACAAAAGAAAGTGCGCCAACTGCCTGGGCAAGTATGGAGCAAGATACCTGGGCTGTCCATACCTCCAAAGACACAGAGACGTCTGAAAGCTCGCCACTACAACAAAGACACCATATAATGAAGCAATGCGGAGGTGCCAGACGGCCACGGGAATATCACAAGCTGTAAGAGATCAACTGCAGCATCAAATAGACGAGTTGAAGAAGCAAGTCAAGGCACTTCAGACCCAGTACCAACCAGCGACAATGAGAAGATGCTGGCCGACTTGAAAGAGATCCATCAAACATCAAACAAGAGATGCAGCGCATGGCCGAAATGAAGAAGGAAAACGAAGAAATACTACGCACCCTTAATTCGGAGAGAGAAATACATAAAGCTGAAATGGAACTTCTCCAAAAAAAACCAACAGCAGCCTTACAAAAACCCACAGAGAAACCGCAAGAGGAAAACCAAGAGACCGAGCCTGAACCGCAAGCTAAAACCGCCAGCAGCCCAACCACGACGCCCGAAACAGTCAAAATGAAGCCAATATCCCGCCAGGCCTCTGAAGAAAACCGAGATGAGCACCCTGACGACGGCAGAGGGGACGCCCCGATACCGCCAATATTTACCGAGGAAGAAATCGCAGAGATGAACAGGGATCATGAACTCAGGTGCAAGGAATACAGAAGGCGTATGGAAGAACAAGAAAAGAAGTTCAATAAACACAAGGGAAAACCAATGCCCTACTGTACCTATAAAGAATGCCCAGACTTAAACACGGATGTCGTACACCAATGGGCATACTATATAGACGACGGAGAAATCGTTCAATGGCTGACCACGGAGGAAGCGATCAAAAGGCAACAAAAACTCAAACTCGAAAGAAAACACAGGCACAAGGAAGAAAATGAAAACATCGAAAAGCTTCTACGGGCTATACACAAAAAAGGAGGCAAAAAGAACAAATAAAAAGTCTTTATAAGGACTGCAACCAGAAGAGCCAGAAACTGCCACTAACAAAAGAAACCACCAGGAGACGGGCACAAAGGACAGCCGCCACAACCCCCCCCCCCCCCCCCCATATTTAAACAACGGCCAAAGGTAATTTGGGCCATTCAGATGTAGGATTGTGTGAATTAGTTTGGCCTTGTTGAAAAGTATGCGTTTGCGGAGTGGTAGTAACTGAAGATGTTTATGTAGGCTAGGATTATCAGTTACAAGTTTACTATAAATTAAACTCATAGCCCGTTTCTGGAGTGAGTAGTCGCTTGGTGATTGAATTGGAACAACCCTCCCAGACTGTAGAGCAGTAGTCAAAATGTGTCTGTATGTGAGAAGTATAGAATATCTTCCTTGTGTCTTCATCAAGGAAAAGTTTTATTTTTTGCCACACGGTAGACTTGCTTTTGCTGTCTGTTTAACCCGCGCTTGAACATGGAAATTAAAGGTTACATTTCTATCAATGATGAATCCTAATACTTTGTGCTCAGTTACACTTTCTACTAGCACGTTATTGATGTGAAGTTGAAGTCATGTGTGTGAGTTCAGAGTCTGAAGTCTTTGTCTGGTTGTTAATAACATAGATTTTGTTTTAGTGCTGTTAATTTGCATACTTTTTGCATAGCTCCACATAACTACATTATTTAGTTCTTGTTGCAATGAAGACTCCAGACAGTCACAGTTTTCAGCATTTGTATACACGGTACAGTCGTCTGTAAATAGATCACAGGGCGACGAAAAATACAAGGGTAGATAGTTAATATATATGGCGAACAATATGGGGCCAAAATGGAGCCTTGCGGTACTCTAATATTGAAAGTAGTGCCTTGAGACAGGGATTTATTGTTTGATACTACCTACTTTCTGTTTGACAGAAGATGTTATTAGAGTCACTACATTAGGGCCACCTTTCATTGTTTTGTTTTTTTAAATTAAAATAACATGGTCTATCTTATCAAATCCTTTTTTTCTGAAATCGATAAACACCGCTCCACATAGACTGTTGTTGTTTATATTCTGGTGCCAATTTTCTATCATGTTTGATAGGGCCGCGTGGCAAGAATATTTTGGTCGAAATCCTGATTGCATGTCGACTATAAGCTTGTTGCGAACTAATTACAGCAAGTTTACTTATGAATGTTCTTTTCTAATGGTTTAGATAGTGATGATAGTAAGGAAATGGGCCTATAATTATTCAGGAGACCATCGTCCAATGAGCCGGATTTGAGAAGAGGATACTCTTTAGCGATTTTGAGAGCTGATGGAGAGTGGTCTTTAGCGAGACATGGTTATGTGCATATGTTAGTGACACACAGATCATTGGTGCAGCACAGCGGAGAATCCGATTGCTGATGCCATCTAACCCTGATGAGTTACTGTTTTTATTTTTTAGGTTAATGTGGTAAGTAAATACTTCAGTGGTTTTCATTAGCGGTATATCGGAATGAATATCCCTGGAGCATCTATTCTTGCAAAATGATGACAGTAAATATAATTTGTAAGGAGCATTTGGTATTGAAGCCTTCAGCTGATCTATGTCAGTTTGAAAAAAAGTTACTGGATTGGTCACATGTAATATGATTTGATGGTAGTGAATTTGAAGAGTTATATTTGTTTGCCAATGTGTTAATTGCCTCCCATATATCGTTACTATTTATGTTATCCATTACTAAGTTCTCAAATAAATTTTGAAAACTTTTGATTTGTTTCTAACTAACTCTCATAAGTATAAGTATTTCTTGGGTGATCCACGGCAGTTTGACGTGATGTTTTACTCAAACTTCGTTGACTGGCGAATATTTATCAAACACATGAATGAAGGTCTTCACCCAGAATTCCAGAGCTTCCTCCGGGTTAGGAAGTTGATAAATATTGTCTACATGTGAACTCAGCAGTCCTGTAAAAATGCGTTTTGATTGAAATTTTTGTAACTTCTATAGTTTACACTTAAGTGTTATGCTTGGGAGTTTTAATTCTCTTTTTAGACCTGGTGCAGCATACTGAGTAGTGATAGCTCATTGAACAATTGGGTATGGTGCATTCTATTATGTTGTCTGAGCAAGTTACATAAATGTGATCTATAAGTGTTGAAGATGATTTAGTTATTCTATTAGCTTGTTTTACTATTTTTTTGAAGTTGTACGATGCAGTTATATTTCTCCATGTTATGTTGGCTTTGTTGGTGTCAATGTTTAAGTCTCCGAGTAGTATAATTTCTTTCCCAGTAGTGAACACCACATCCATCATGATAGTGAAGTTCTCGCACCAGAAGTGTCCAGCGCTAGGATTTCGATAGAGATAGCCAATTATCAGACGTGTGCGGTTCTGAAGTTTTAGTTCCAACCAAATAGATTCTATCTCGCTAGTTTCAAAGTCTTGCCTACGGTGAACATTTAGTAAATTAGAAATTAGACATGTCTCTTGCTTCCTAAAGGGATCTCTTCTAAAAAATGTGTTGCGTATCCCTTACGGGACGTTGCAGTCAACAGCAGCTGAGCTGCTGTTGATGTACTAGGCAAGTGTTACGTTCAGTAGTTTGCCATTGCTTTCTGAACGACCGGCCCCTATACCTTTTTCGAAAAAACCAGCACCGCCGTGTTTCGAACCCGGGTATACGGGCCCACAAACCGCGTTCGCAAGCACTTAGCCACAGAGACCGGTCTCTTCTAAAAAGAATCCCTTTTACAGAGATTTCCTAATCTGAAATGTTTTCATTTAGTCTACTTTCACTAAGGCCCAACAAATGCACATTTTGATTACGAATAAGGGATAACTCTGGTAGCTTATTAAAAAGGTGGCAAATGTTTAAGTACCCAAGGTGGATTCCCGATTTGCTGAGCAAGTTTGACACTTACCAGACATTTCACCCATGCATTAAGTGTAAATAAGCACAATTAAGCAAAAATAAAAGATAATAAAAATTCACAATTACCCACAATTATCAGTAAAACAAATCTATATGTAAATGACAATATTATAAGTATTTAACTAATGCACCCCTCCCCCTCCAAGAGAGAGAGAGAGAGAGAGAGAGAGAGAGAGAGAGAGAGAGAGAGAGAGAGAGAGAGAGAGAGAGAGAGAGAAAGAGAGAAATGCATACACAGACTGAACGAGGTAAAGCGATATACAATAAATTAGCCCAGAAGAAGCACTTCGCAAGCTAATTAACCAGCTGCTCTCCAAAAGAATGAATAAATGGCTATACAAGTCAAAGTTTCTGTTTAAAGTTGAGTATCTCACTAAAACGTTAATCAATAAGCAATTTAAGTTCAAGGAAGCTCTTATCCTGGTATCAAGCGTATGCGCAGTTTTTAATACATATCCTATTTTGCAGGTCTGTATTGTGGCGACATCATAAATGCTTGGATAAGAGTCGCTGGGCTAATTTTCATCAAGTGTAAAAGTTCTGGACTTCAGTGAAATGGGCATTGTTGTTGTCTGCCAGGTGGTTCTTGGCTGACGTCAGCTTGGTGTGTCACAATGGCATTACTGCCGTGTGCATTTGTCGACGTGTGCAAAGAAGGTCCATTGCCAGGGAGGGGCGGGAACATTTCCTGGTAGTTATCTTCTTCCTGTATGAAGGTAGACGTAGGAAGAAAATGATGGTTTATTTTTGGTGGCATGTGTGTACCTTGAGTGGCAATATTTCGGGAGTCAGACGCAGGCAACCGTTTACCCCGTGTAATGAGGTTATTTTGTCTGGCTTGGAGGTCTGGTTTTTCAGTAACCAATGCCCTACGTGTTTGCGTATTGGTGATGTTTTGTTTCCTTTGTGGGTATTTGATGTTTTTGCCAGTAGACTACTACCTAATGTAGATGTGTGGATTTGGTCTCTGTAAAGTCGTTTTTGTTTTGATTTGTTTGGTGAGCCTATCTGTGATGTGCAGAAGGGTGTGTTGTTGATGACGTGTACGTTATACTGATTACAAAAAGTCTCTCGGTGTTATTGTTTATGTCGGCCAATCGACGTTGGCAGCCATAACTTAGAGCTATGATGGAGAAAAGACTGTAGAATTTTGAAATGTATAACATAGTAAGTCAAGTAGTGTTCTTAACTGAGAAATGATGATACTTTGGTTTCTCATAGTGTCGTTTATCTATATGTGAATCATTGTCTTTGTAACGTTTGCATTAACTTCCATTCTACGTATACTGTCTATTAGTCTGTCTGCTCCTGCACCTGGAGGCTGAATTGTTGCGGCTATGTCGGTGTCTGATAAGGACACACGGTAACTGTATATGCTTCCCATCAAAGAGTCAATTATCATGTGTGTGCAATCAGTCGGTGTTTTATGTGTGTGTTGGGTTCTGACACGTCTTGCACGCTGTTTCTATCACTGATGACTATCCAGCTGTAGTCTGTCTTCTTGCAGGTTATCAGATGTTTCCTGAATGTAGGCGTTGTCTGTTGGTAATGTCCCGTCGTCCTTGCTGTTGTTTAACAGTTGCTCTTTAATGCTTCAAATCTATTGCTGACCTTTACTTAGACAGGATGTGATGAATGTTGTTGATCAGCTTTTTCTATTTGCTGATGTGTTTTGGTTGGCTGAGTAGTTGGCGCGCCGAAGACTGGTTCTATTGCTTCGAGACTGTCTGCGTGTGCTGCCAAATCAGTAGTGGGGCGCGTTGTAAAGTATCAGTGGTGTGTTTCAGTTTAACAGTTCTTTAATTTGCTTCTCACTGCTCTCTCTCTCTCTCTCTCTCTCTCTCTCTCTCTCTCTCTCTCTCTCTCTCTCTCTCTCTCTCTCTCTCTCTCTCTCTCTTTGTTGAGAGTGTAGTTACTAATGACCACAGATCTTAATCCACTTCGCCCTCTTTCTCCTGCTATCTCCAGCACGGAGCTTTCCTCCTTGTCAGCCATAATTACATGGTATTACGTTTCCACCACCGGGAACACATTGTAGCGCCATCACGCGGTTTAAATTCGAATGATGTGATCAGCTAGTTAAAGCTATCACTGGCGCTTGGTTGATCCATGAATAATACATATAGCAACTTTAAAACAATTTCAACAGTTGAATAGTATCATTGAGATCACAATCATATAAAAACCACTGCGTACGAATGAAGATAAACAGGAAAAATAATCCAAACATGAGGAGAACACACAAACACGTCCTTCCAGCAAGGATCAGGAGAGAGAGAGAGAGAGAGAGAGAGAGAGAGAGAGAGAGAGAGAGAGAGAGAGAGAGAGAGAGAGAGAGAGAGAGAGTTGAACTGTAACAAACGTCAGATGGAAGAGGGCATGCGAAGACGTGTCAGGGTGAAGATGTCTCAACAACATGAAGACGTCACGGGTGGCACTGAACTAGACACAGTGTGGCCATGTACCATCACAGAGACGTCTCAACAACATGAATGGCGTCAAGGGAAGACGTCTCCACAACATGAAGGACATCACAGGTGGCACGAATGTAGACAGTGTAACCATGTACCCTCACAGAGACGTCTCCACAACATAAAGAACGTCACAGAGGCGTCTCCACAACATAAAGAACGTCACCGGAAGACGTCTCCACAACATAAAGGACGTCATGGGTGGCATGAAAGTAGACAGTGTAACCATGTACCCTCACAGAGACGTCACCACAACATAAAGGACGTCACCGGAAGACGTCTCCACAACATAAAGAACGTCACCGGAAGACGTCTCCACAACATAAAGTACGTCATGGGTGGCATGAAAGTAGACAGTGTAACCATGTACCCTCACAGAGACGTCTCCACAACATAAAGGACGTCACAGAGACGTCTCCACAACATAAAGGACGTCATGGGTGGCATGAAAGTAGACAGTGTAACCATGTACCCTCACAGAGACGTCTCCACAACATAAAGAACGTCACCGGAAGATGTCTCCACAACATAAAGAACGTCACCGGAAGACGTCTCCACAACATAAAGGACGTCTCAGGAAGACGTCTCCACAACATAAAGAACGTCATGGGTGGCATGAAAGTAGACAGTGTAACCATGTACCCTCACAGAGACGTCTCCACAACATAAAGAACGTCACCGGCAGACGTCTCCACAACATAAATGACGTCACCGGAAGACGTCTCCACAACATAAAGGACGTCACCGGAAGTCGTCTCCACAACATAAAGGACGTCATGGGTGGCGTGAAAGTAGACAGTGTAACCATGTACCCTCACAGAGACGTCTCCACAACATAAAGGACGTCACCGGAAGACGTCTCCACCACATAAAGGACGTCACAGAGACGTCTCCACAACATAAAGAACGTCATGGGTGGCATGAAAGTAGACAGTGTAACCATGTACCCTCACAGAGACGTCTCCACAACATAAAGGACGTCACGGAAGACGTCTCCACAACATAAAGAACGTCACCGGAAGACGTCTCCACAACATAAAGAACGTCATGGGTGGCACGAAAGTAGACAGTTAACCATGTACCCCGACAGAGACCAGGTAACTCACCCATAGGTTAGAGTTTAGACTGTTTATTTCTGTAGCATCCACATCCAAGGGAGATAACTTGAGCGATGGGGTCCCGAAGGGACACAACCCGGCAATTAATTACATATATAGGACATGGCGTGTCTATGCACAGATGAAATGGTCATAGATGTCATGTGACAGGAGGCAGGTGACATATAAGTGGCATGTCATGTAACAATTGTCACGTGTTACTGAATATGTCGTTAGATAAAAGATCGGTATCATATGACATCGTGGAGAATTTTTTTCTTTTTCTTTTTAATAAAAAAAATGTACCACACCTGTCATAATCTAATCAATTAGTCACACAATCATTCAGCCAAACAGTCAGTCAATCAACCAATCAATCAGACAGTTAGCACACCATATCGATTTGGAAGTTAACAAACAGACATTGCAATAAAAAGTCAAGAGTTATGACATACTTGATTGTCGTATCACACCAGCGCCCACCAACATTCACAATGCTCAACTGGCTGTCCAAGAAATTGTCAACAACATATCACAATATCCCTGAGGTCTCGAGGGATGTTTGTGGTTACTCATTGCCCACGATCCACAGCCATATGTTACAACTGGTTCAATGTAACATGCAAGAATTCCTTCTCTAACCTCCAATGAGGAGAACTTAATGCAAAGGATGTTCTTCAATTTATGAAACGATGTTGTTGTTTGCCCTGTGTCTCTGTGGTAGACCTGGAAGGATGCCACTGGCGTGGCTGGATCCTTGAATGTCTGAACGTACCTCAGGTGAACATTCTTGACTTTCATTATGCAGTTGGGCATGACCTGCTTCTGTGTTGTTACTATTACTTCTGTGTTACTTTTCAATGTGAGGCTCATTTTCTGGTCATTGAACAAGCAACGAACAGGACATGTCCCAGTGTTAAGATGTATAATGTACAATATTTTAACAAATTACATACAACCTGCAGCTATAGACATTAAATAATGTATCAAACATACATACAACATATAACTATCATCATCATCATCATGTGCCATACCCGTAAGCATTTTTTGGCATATCCTTTACAGGACATCGCTGTCAACACCAGCATCTTTCAGCTGTATGTTGATCTCTTGGCAAGATTACGCTCAGTAGTTTGCCATTGCTTTCTGAGCGGCCGGCTCACATACCCCGTAAGTTACCGATGCGATTCGAACCACTGCTGATTCTCACCGTCATCACGTTACCTACGAGAGTATACGAGATTACGGAGAAAAGTCGCTAACCTCTAAGCCACGAAGCTAGCACCCGTAAGCATGGGCGGTCATATTTCGCCATCTCACACGATCACCAGAGTCGTGGATCAGCTCTGCATTCTTGTCCCAACTATGTCATGTAGTCAGGCCATCCAAATATTCACTTCTCTGCCTTCCCCTTATTCTTTTCTCCAGAAATCTTGCCAGTTGTCACGAAGTTCTCTGGTTTATTTCTTCTCATACTGTGTCCAAAACGTTTGACTGTCTGCGTCTAATTTCTCTAATCATATATATTATATTTTTTCTCTTGTTGGACCTACTCATTGGTTTTTCTGTCTGCCCATGGTATTCTTTACATTTTCCTCATAAACTACATTTCCACTGACATTAGATGTTTTACACAACCATAAAAAAGTATAGGATCTGTGTAGCACTTCAACACTCTTTTTATCCCTGCAATTGATATAGTTTATTGGCCAGAATGTTTTCCATCTTACAAAAGGCTACTTTCGGCCATGGCGATTCTTGTTCTAATCTCTTCAAGGCACCTCCCATCAGATGTTATATCTGTTCCGAGATAGTTTACTTATGCACTTGTTTAAGAATATGCCTATTTATCTGAATATTACCTTTCTGTATTTATTTCTTCTTAGAGACGACCACAATCTCTGACTTTTTATAATTTAATGTTAACCCTAGTTGTTCACTGTGTGCAACAACCGTATCTACTAGATGTTGCAGATCATTGTCTGCAATCACCAATGTATCATCCGCCTATAATTTTACTGATGTTATCTCTCCCAATAGTGATTCCTCTCATATCTTCAAATTTATAAAAAATATTTTCACTGTATAGAGAAAAAAATATCTGGAGACATTACTCATACCTGTCGCACACCTTTTTCAACAAGCTGATATTGACCTATTTCATTATCAATCTGTACGGCAGCTTGTTTCCAATGTATGTCTTTTACAAGTCTAACAAAGACATACAACATACAACTACAGACATTATACATTGTGTCAGATGTATATATACAACATAATAATTTAGACACAATATATTGCGTCAGATAGACATACAACATAGACAGCAGGGGTTGTGTTAGATACACATAAAACATATACATATAGCCAGCGAATGTTGTGTCAGATACAGTTACAACATACAACAATGGACACTATATGTGACTGTATATAAAAATACAACAATAGACGGCCTATTCACATTGTGAGCATATGTATAACAGACCAGCATCATCACGTGGTTTACGCTAAGGTCAAATGTCACTGGAGCCTGCACTTGACTGTCCTTGAACTGAAGTTTTCATGGCCTTCATTTTCATAGTCTCCCCCTGTCTGTAGAATGGCTTCCGCTCCGTATAGGAGTTGACAGTGCGGTCATCTGTGGAAATAAGGGAGATTAGAGCGAGGTCATCCCTGGGGATAAGGGAGATTAGAGTAGGTCAAATGTGGAGATAAGGGAGATTAGAGTGCGGTCATCTTTGGAGATAAGGGAGATTAGAGTGCCGTCATCTCTGGAGATAAGGCAGATTTGAGTGTAGTCATCTGTAAAGATAAGGGATATTAGAGTACGGTCATATGTGGGGATAAGGGAGACTAGAGCGTGGTCATATGTGGAGATAAGAGCGATTAGAGCACGGTCATCTGTGGAAATAAGGAGATTAAAACACAGCCATCTATGGGGATAAGGGAGATAAGAGTGCGGCCATCAATGAAGATAAGGGGTCTTAGTGTAGGCAATATGTGCAGATAAGGGACATTAGAGTAGGTGATATGTGGAGAAAATTGAGAATAGAGCGTGGTCATATGTGGGGATAAGGGAGATTAGAGCGTGGTCATATGTGGGGATAAGGGAGATTAGAGCATGGTCATATGTGGAGATAAGCGAAATTAGAGTGCAGTTATGTGAAGATAAGGGAGATTAGAGTGCAGTTATGTGAAGATAAGGGAGATTAGAGTGTGGTCATCTGTTGAGATAAGAGAACTTAGAGTTGGCAAGATGTGAAAAAAGGGAGATTAGAGTGTGTCATATGTCAGGCAATATGTGCAGACAAGGGACATTGGAGTAGGGTCATATGTAGAGAAAATTGAGAATAGAGCGTGGTCATATGTGGAGATAAGGGAGATTAGTGTACAGACTTCTGTGAAGATAATGGAGTATGGTGGGGGAAATATTTGCAGATAATGGAGATTGTAGGCCATATGCAGATATACATGAGATTAGAGTATATCATATGTGGATTTAAGGGAGAATATAGATTATCCATCTGTGGAAATAAGAGAGATTAGAGTGCGGTCATCTATGTAGATAAAGGGTTGTAGATTACAGTCATTTGAGGGAGATGAGCTAGAATGGGGCGGCAATGAATGATAAGGAAGAAGATTTGAATATGGTCGTGGTGGGATGTTTTGGGGTTGTTATACAGTCATTTGTGGAGATAGAGCGAATAACCGTCTATGGAGATACGGAAGATTATAATACGATAATTGCTGGAGAAAGACAAGAGAAGACTGGCTTTATGAGATTAGAAGCTGAGCAATAATATCATAAAATGATGTCATCAAGAAATATGAGAAGAATGAGCAAGTCAAACTGGACTTACCCACAAAGCTGTGTTTTGTTTCCTGGGTGACTGACGTCATGAACGACTTCCGGAAGCGGTAGGCCCTCTTGCGGATGTTCATGAGAAAGGGAGCGGTGGACAGAGTGTAGAGGAGCGGGTTGATGGCCGAGTTCAGAGGCAGGATGAACACAGCGATCCAGGCGTACACCTGCCGGGGGGTCAACAGACAACAAGCTGGCATCATTCGGGTCAAGGTTATTATTCTGACAATATCAACATGTTGTTTAATGTTAAGGACAATATATATATATATATATATCGTGTTCATTATTTTAGACCTCATATAAATCAAGTGCGGCGGGAAAGGGGGGGGGGGGGCTGAGCGGCCTCGAGGTATGGTGTCCGCCTCGAGTACTGGAGGTCCCGGGTTCAAGTCCCAGTGAGGGCTGGGATTTTTTCACGTGGAATTCTAGTAACAAAATTTCCCCTGGTCTCTGGGTAGTGAGATCGGACGCCCGTGTGTATTGTTGCGCAAGTAAAACATCCCTTGGCAGTTGGAAATCGAAAAAGAGTAGCCAAACGGCGCTGACCGGGCAAAATTAAGAGTTTAAAAATCTACCCAAAGTATTTCAAGATCCTCGCCGGTGCTACGGAGTTCGTGCACTAAGCTAAGATTCTCCGGATTCAAGTTAGGAGTAGAACGGAGCACTTATGGGTTACACTCGTGTGCCGTGATGTTGATCCGTCGACTAAACTAAACTAAACTAAATAAATCTAGTTCATTATTCTAGGCAACATGGACGTCACCCGAAATGTGTCTTTCCCCCAGCCCTCCTTGTCCTGACGGGAACTGTAGACATTGCTACAGGCTATCAGGTCGACACACCCTACAATGTGTAGCAAGAAGGCAAGTATAACCAGCAGGAGTGAAAGCAACCGTATTACTTACTGAGTTTTACTTACTCTAAAAACAATGAGATTAGTCTACAAATCTGTGGGGCTGCTCTATAGAACTATTGGGCTGGTATATAACACTATGGGGCTAATCTATAAATCTATCGTAAAACTGTGGGACTAGTCTAATAAATATATGATAAAACTATCGGGCTAGATATAAAACTATGGGGCTGGTCTATGAAACTATGTAAATCATTGGACTAGTCTATAACACTTGTACAACTAGTGGGCTGGTTTAAAAACTGTGGTAAAACTAAGGGACTAGTCTATAAAACTATGGGGCTAGTCTAGAAAACTATGGGACTGGTCTATGAAACTATGGGGAATATAAAACTATGGTAGAACTACGAGGCTGGTCTATAAAACAATGGGGTTTTCACCATAAACCCAGTACACGCCAGGAAATGGACAACTGAAATGATCTCCTGGTCATGAGAGGCCAGGAGGCGATGGGCCGTGAGACTTGTTTATGGTCAACGTGTATGACTCCAGCCAAACTGATCATTCTTTCTTCTCGCTGTTTTTAAATCTCCCATCTTTGTTCCTAGAGCATTCATACCTCTTATATGTGGGTCTGTCTGTCTGTCTTATCTGCGTATCTCTATATCTCTGCGCTGCCAACCAGCCCATAATATTTCTGGTTAATGCACAAGTTTACAATAGTAGCCTTTATTTGATATGATCATCTACCTGTTCTGTCTCTGCTGTTGTTCTGTTCTTGCTGTCGGTTCTGTCTCTGATGTCTATGCTGTCGCGCTAATTTCATGTCCGTACCCTACTTACATTATTGGAGGCATTAGCCCCGCCCAGTGAGGCAAATCCCAGCAATATGATAGGCACCCAGCAAACAAAGTCAGTCATCACAATCCAGGTCATCCTCCGGGCCATGGCAAGGTCACTTTTATTCTCCGGGCCTCGAACTGCGGACCACAGGTGGCATAGGAGGTTAAAGTATGCAAGTGTGCGTTTGTGCGTGTGTGCATGTGTGTGTGTATGTGTGCTTGTGTGCATGGGAAGAAAATTGTAATGGCGCGATGCTCTACATTTACACACAGACACGTTCAAGAATGGCACCTGCAGACACGTAATCTACACACGTACACCCGCACACACACACACACCACACACACACACACACAGGTGGTAACTTGTGTGCACATCACACATGCCATCGCAATGTAATTTCAATTTATAGATATAAGACTTTTTTTTTTTTTTTGCATATCCTTTACAGGACATCGCTGTCAACATCAGCATCTTTCAGCTGTCTGTTGATTTCTTGGCAAGATTAAGCTCAGTAGTTTGCCATTGCTTTCTGAGCGGCCGGCTCAGTTATCCCGCAAGTCACCAGCGGGGGACGAACCGCTCCCAGTTCTCTCCTGCTACGAGACTCTGCGTGATAAACGGGATTACGGAGAAAGTGTTGTAACCCCTCAGCCAGAGAGACCGGCAGATATAAGACTACACCACACATCTACCTCATGTCACATATATAGGACTACACCACACATCTACTCCATATCACAGATATAAGATTACACCACTCATTTACTCATTTCACAGATATAACACTAATCCACACATGTTATTGAATATGTATACAACGATGATGTAACAGCAGACATTTCTGTACGTGGTTCTCTCGATTCTTTGTCACTTGCTGGTCTCACACAAGTTCATGGCCGTGGTATCTGTCATGTTCCGTATTCCCTCATGTCCACTGTGTGTTGGTGTTTGTATGTCGACTCTGAAATCCCTAATCCATTTTAGTCTAGACCTGATCCCAGCCTGATCCCAGCTTTATCCTTTAATTTGACATTTGATACAACATTTCTGCTTCCACATTAACACCTTTTAAGTCATAACCGTCACACACCCTACTTCCCATTTTCGCCATTCATTTTTGTTTGGTCCAACCAAACTTTTTGTTTGGCACTGTTAAAATTGGGAACCCTTACAATTGTCAAATTATTTGTAATTTCCACGGCAGATTGGCTTTCCTGCTATCACTCTCTCCGTATTATTTGATTATTGCAGGTCAGAATGACCGAATGGATAAGATCGCTCGTTCATAAACATCCGTTGTGCTGATGCTGAGTACCTGTCATTTGGACTAAAATGTTGACTTCTCGTCTTGACTTGGGGACATAAATTACAAGTACCGCTAAAGTGGGAGTGGATTCGCCAGAGGGCGAGGTACATTGGCAATAAGGAAAGCTAATCAAAATTCAATTCAATACTACTAGAAGTAGTGTGTATCGACTACGCTTGAGTACAAAGCGATTGTGCACCCCATAACATGATGATGATGATTATTATTATCATTACAATAGTCATTATTATTATTATTATTATTATTATTATTATTATTATTGTATTTGTTGATATTGCGGCTTGTCACTTTAAACTTTCTGTTGTGTGATTTATTGTTGTTGTTGTTGTTGTTGTTGTTGTGGTTGTTGTTGTTACAGATGGTGCTCTATAAGGCGGTGATTGACCCTCTCACCTGCCGACCTGGTTTCCTTGGCAACAATAAACATCCAGATGTAGGAGGCGGCGATGATGAGGAAGGAGACGAAGTTCAGGACCAGGAACACCGCCACAGAGAACTCCCAGCCTGGGGGTCGCGCCGGGGTCACGTGCAGGGCCAGGCACACCCCCGACCTGCCGTAGAAGTTCTAGACAGAAGAAACAGCGGCATGGCAACTGGTTAATGGGAACTGGTTAATGAGAACTGGTTAATGGCAACTGGTTAGTTGGAACTGTTAATAGGAACTGGTTAATGGAACTGGTTAATATGAAAACGGAACTGAAATACAGACATAACAAATGATACAGACTTTACATTTGGAGTCCCCAAATATAGACATAACAAATGTTACAGACATGAAACATGGAAGCTGAAATACAGTCAGAACAGATATAAACAAACATGAAACATGGAGACTGAAATATCGACAGAACGGATGTAACAAACATGAAACATGGAGACTGAAATATCGACAGAACAGATGTAACAAACATGAAACATGGAGACTGAATATCGACAGGACAGATGTGGCATGTATGAAACATGGAGACTGAAATATCGACAGGACAGATGAAGCATGTATGAAACACAGAGCTGAAATATCGACAGGACAGATGTGCAACATGCTTTCCCATAACTGGGGATCTCCAACAGAAATGATCAAGTCGCGAGCTGACATCTTTTCGTGTCATGACCAAGGCTGTTCGGAATGTTATCTTCTGTCTTCCTCCAGCACTCTTTCCACAAATATTTCCAGTTGCCACACTATGTCCACGTGTTTGTCTTCTCACAATGTTCATGTCGCTGCATTATTGGCTTACACAGGACAATCAGCTCACCCTCTACGTGAGAGTTCTACAGCCAATCACACACGTACGCACGCGTATACACACGCACACACGCACACGCACTAACACACATACAAACGCACTAACCCATGCACTAACACACATGCAGACATGTAAACATCAATTTTACACATAGGCATACACAATTATCTATATCTATAAAATGCAATGTATTTCTGTCTGTATCTCTGTATATATGTTATTTATGCGTTCGCGAACGGCTCATCCGATTGAGATGAAATTTTATACACGTCTTCTTATCATTCCAGTGCAACCAACTGACATAGTTTGTTAGTGTACAAGCAGCTATTTACTTAATACAATTTAATATTTTAATTTACATTATAATTTCTATTTATAGCAAGGGACATAACTTTAATAGCATTGCTATATATGTAAAATTGTTGCATATTTCTCAAATAGGTGGACCTTTTCGCTACAGTTATAATCCTCCTCCTCCTCCTCCCCTCCCTTTTCTCCTCCTCCAAAGTGTAGAGACTCAGTGAACTATGTTGTTCTACGGCTGTACGGAGTCAAGGAGCCATGTTGTACTCACCAGAAAGTAGGGAATTCCCAGCAGCGGGACCACGGAAATGACGAACACAAGCAGCCAGACCGCAACCATGGCAACCGTGGCGTCCCTGGTGCTCAGTCGGTCAGTCTCAGCGGGAACAGAATACACACTAGTCGGTCCAGCGTGATGATAGTCAGTGTCAGCACAGACAGTTCTGAAACAAACAAATAAACAAACAAAACTAATAATAAAGTAAGATAAAGTAAGGATAAACTTCAATGACAGAATCCAGGCCCGTGGTATCACGGGACCGTAGCCACTACCTGAGGTCTGTCAGGTTAAGGCCGTTGTTGTTGTGACAGGTTGTCAAGTCAAGTCTCATGACCGGATCGGCAGCCACCGTTAGGGAACCGTGTCCAGGCGTATCACATTATCGCTAGACCTCCGGACGTCCCGGGACTACACAACATGAGATCTGAACACCCACACACCACCGCCGTGATCCTGTCTCAACATTCTCGTCACAACATGCTCGACACACCACTGGTCTCACAACACTGATGTCACAACATTCTCGACACACCACATCTGTCACAACATTCTTGTCACAACACACCACCACACACACCACTGCCGTGATCCTGTCTGAACATTCTTGCCACAACATTCTCGATACAACACTGGTTTCACAGCATTCTTGCCACACAATTCTCGACACAACACTGATGTCACAACATTCGTATTACAACATTCTTTGATGCTGTTGAGAGTTGGCTGCAATGGATCTCCAACACTGTCTGTCTCTCGCTCTGACTGTGCATTCTGTCAGGCTGATGTTCATCCATCTCTTGATGTTATCTTCCAACTAGTATCGTTGTCAACCTCTTGCTCGCTTACCCCCAACCTTGTCCTCCAGCATGGATTTTATAATAATATCATGTCTTTTAGCGTGGCCGAAATATTTCATCTGCCTCCTGTTTATTTCTTTCATCAACTTTCTCTTCATTCCCAGTTTCTTCAGAAGCACTAATTTGATTGTGTCTGTTTCCATGAAATACGACATATTCTTCTGTGTGTCTACATCTCTCGGGCTTCAACTGGACTTTATAACTGCTTGATCATTACATTCTATCACTGCTGGCTTTCAGTTTCTTCTTTGTTCTATCAGCCTCGATGTCTCCTCTGTGACATATCCATGTCTCCTCTGTGAGGTATTCATGTCTCGTGTACACATTTGAAAGGTTAATGCGGTGAGAATAAACATATCTTAAGATAAACATATATAAACAAACAGGCACACACATAACCACGCATAGATTCCAAGATATAACGGAATATTATTTCATTAACATAATGTACGCACACATGACAGAACACACAAACACATGTACACACACAAACACATGCGCGCGCACACACACATACACAGAGATGCATACCCGAGGAGAACGTGGAAATAAAGCCAGCGAACTGACACAAGTGGCTGGCCCTCCAGGCCTGGTCGTGCAGCATGTACACGCCCCTGTAGTAGGAGTCGACCACCGCGATGATCACCAGGTAGACGCCCATGAGGAAGTCTCCAATGGCAAGGTTTGTGATCAGGAATGAGTGCACCTGCGACAGGAAGTGGTCAGTCTCCTACAACAAGCTGCTGGTCTATATTTACATACAACAGATAACACACAACGTTCTATTTTAGAGATTACACCATTCAACATACAACATCTGCTGGTCTATATTTGCATACAACAGATAACACACGACGTTCTATCTTAGAGACTACACCATACAACATACAACATCTGCTGGTCTATATTTGCATACAACAGATAACACACGACGTTCTATCGTAGAGACTACACCATACAACATCTGCTGGTCTATATTTGCATATAACAGATAACACACGACGTTCTATCTTAGAGACTACAGTATATAACATACAACGCACGAAGTACAATCTTATAGACTACAACATGCAACATACAATTTTCAATCTTAGAGATTACAACATACAACATACGATGTGCTATCTTAGAGACCATACAATACAACGTACAACATACAACGTACTATCTAACAGACTACAAAGTACAACATACAACATACGATTTTCAGTCTTAGAGACTACAACATATAAGACACGAAGTATAATCTTATAGACTACAATATGCAACATACAATTTTCAGTCTGAGAAACAACATACAACATACGCTGTGCTATATTAGAGACTACAACATAAAACATACGACATACAATGTACTATCATAGTAACCTCAAAATACAACATACAACACACGAACTGTTGTATCTTTGTTGTATCAATTGTATGTTGTATCTTAGAGACCACAACTCACGTACACTGTGTGTTGTATGCTGTAAAACATACAACTCACGACTTCAATCCCACAGACTACAATATTCACCATACAACCCACGACGTTCAATCTTAGAGACTACAACATGCAATATACAATCTTGGGGACTATGACATGCAACATACTACGTATTACATACAACACACTATGTACAATCCTAGAGACTACCACATACTGCATACAATATAATGTACAATCTTAGACATTACAACATTCAACACACGATGTACAATCTTACACACTACAACATGCAACACACGATGTACAACCCTAGAGACTGCAGTATGCAACCAACAAAAAGATGCAACAATGCGAGGTGATACGCACTACCTATATATCAAAATACTGGTCCCCGTTAACACAACAATATGTGCTTCAGATATTGACAGAACCTAGGTCACCAATGAACAAGATATCTTTTACAGATATTGATGCTGGCCGAGATGTTAAGGAGGAGCCCCTATGAACCTGTACGGGGTGCACCGATGATGATCTTGACTAAGGACTAGAGTTTTACCTTTCTGCCGCGCACGTCTCTAGCCCGCCAGACAACCACCACGATGTTGCCAAAGAAGGCAACCAGGCCCAGGATCCAGATGGACACCCTCAATACGTGGTTGGACATCAGGTCCTCGCAGGAGGAGAACTCGTCGGCTTCCGGCAGACAGCGAGAGACTGATGGGGCCAGGCAGCAGAACCGGTACTCATCCGTGATCCTGTCAGACACGGACACACGACATCATTACAATACATGAGACATCACTAGCTGGTGATAGAATAAACACGACATCAGTACCATACATGAGACATCACTAGCTAGTGATAGAATAAACAAGACATCAGTACCATACATGAGACAACACTAGCTAGTGATAGAATAAACACGACATCAGTACCATACATGAGACAACACTAGCTAGTGATTGAATAAACACGACATCAGTACAATACATAAGACATCACTGGCTAGTGATAGAATAAACACATCAGTACCATACATGAACGAACGAACGAACAGACGAACGAACATTATTTTAAAAAGGTAACAAATTGGGCACGCAGGCCCGTCTTACATTCGACCCTTTTGATCTCTCATCTTTAATTCATCAAATGTGCATGTTACATTTACAGAGGGAAAAGAAAACATTTTCAAATGGATTTTGTAAGCATAAACAATGCATATTACGCATGGTACATTCACATGGGAAAAAAACATTGTCAAATGAAAGTTGTAAACATAAACAGTGCATATTGCAATGTTGTGAGACATCCCCCATCCACCCTCACACCCCGCAGCCACCCAAACATCCCTCAGCCACCTACACATCCCCCACCCACCACACCCTCACCTATCCACACATACCTCCGCGCACTCACACAGACTCAGGCAAACATACATGCCGCCACCAACCCACCGATCCCCCACCCACACATACATCCCCCACCCATCCCATAACCGACACGCACACACCCACCCACATATTCTCCACCACCCACCCACACACCCGCAATCACCCAGCAAAACACACATCACAAAACCACACACACACATATACCCCCGTCAACCCACACATCCCGCACCAATTCACACATACGCACCCTCACAATTTTCCCCACCCATCCACACACACATCAGCCAACCTACACCCACTCACCCATCCAATATCCGCCACCTCTAAACTACACATCCCCCACCTATACACACATCTTCACCCACAAACACATCTCCCCACCTGCCCACACATATCCCCCACCCATAAACACCCAAAAACACACACCTCCCACCCACACACACCCCACCACCCACATATACCACACCCACACACATCCGCCGCTCACACACATCTTCCCACAAACACACACATCCCCCAACCATACACTCATCTCTCACACACATCCACCCACTAACGTACTCATCCATCAACCACTCACACCTACCCGCCCATCAACACATGCATCTCTCATCTACCCTCCCACCCACACACACCCCAACCACCCAGCCAAACACACATCCCCCATCCTCACATACATCTATCATCCACCTGCACATCCCACACCTCCCCCACCTCTCACACATCTCCCCTCCCACACAAAACTCCACCCATAAACACATTCTCCCCTACACACACATCCCCCACATGCAATCCTCATATACATCCACGCCCACACATCTCTCACCCACACACACATCTCCCCACCAACCCACACATCTCCCACCTACAAACATCCTCACCACCCACACATACATCCTCCACCCACTCACATTTACCCCATCCACACTCACACACTCCCATCCACACAGACTTATCCCATTCACAGACACCCCCCCCCCCCCACACACTCATCCCCCAAACCCATTACACACCCATCCCCCAACCCACACAATCTCCTACATCCCCATTCACCCACCCAAATACACATTCCCCCACACCCATCCCCCAACCGACACAATCTCCTACACCCCCGTTCACCCACCCAAATACACATTCCTCCACATTCATCCCCCACACCCATTACACACTCATCCCCCAACCCACACAATCTCCTACACCCCCATTCACCCACCCAAATACACATTCCCCCACACCCATCCCCCAACCGACACAATCTCCTACACCCCCATTCACCCACCCAAATACACATTCCCCCACACTCATCCCCCAACCCACACATTCTCCTACACCCCCATTCACCCACCCAAATACACATTCCCCCACACCCATCCCCCAACCGACACAATCTCCTACACCCCCATTCACCCACCCAAATACACATTCCCCCACACCCATCCCCCAACCGACACAATCTCCTACACCCCCATTCACCCACCCAAATACACATTCCCCCACACCCATCCCCCAACCGACACAATCTCCTACACCCCCATTCACCCACCCAAATACACATTCCCTATCCACACCCCAACCCACCAACACCCACATTCTTCCAATAATCCTCCTAAATATCCCCCCCCCCCACACACACACACACACATCCCTCACACACACATAAATCCCCCAGCGACTACACATCCCTTCACCCATCCACACATCACCCATCAACCCATACACATCCCTCACACACAACCCCTCCACACATACATTCCCCACACCCCCACACACACCCCCACACACCCCCACACACACCCCCCACACACACCCCTCACATACACACCCACACAAACATCCTCACATCTACACACATACATGACTCGCCGCCTGCATAATGAGGTGAGAGTCGTATCCTCTTAGATTGTGGAAGACTTCAGGCATTCTCAGGTTGTATTTGGAGATGTGCCATATCAGATTGCAGGCGCTGTGGGCTGTGCCTCGGTAGTTGCCGGTAATGTGGCAATGGTCTCTCACTTTATCCTCCCCCAGTGGCTCTTCACTAATCTGGCAGGTCGTGGCCATGGTGAAGTCTTCACGGTCTTTTTCATTCATCACCATCAGACCAGGTCGGCACAGCTGACCGTGGATAACGGCCAGCTCTCGCCTCATACGTCAAAGGAATTCCCCAGTGGCGTCCTCTCCCCGATATATGACTCAGTCTGAGGTCCATCGCTACCCCCGGTACAGGAACGTTCAGTGTCTCAAAGTCTGTGTATATATGATGTATGGCATCCTCATCTGCCTTTGTTAGGACTTGAATTTCATTATTTTTTCCCCACCTTTGGCATGACATTCACCTGGCACGCGGCGTTGATGCCTTGGCAGAGTGGTCATGCTGATTCAAGAGATACTGGGTGGAGTATACCAACGTACACAGAGAACAATGCGAGGTAATATGTACTACCTGTATAGCAAATTATTGTTCCCCGGTAATAAACAAATGCTACCTGTATAGCAAATTATTGTTCCCCGTTAATCAACAATGGTTTAGATACTGACTGAACCAAGAACCAATGAACAAGATATCTTATACGCATATTGACGCTGGCCGAGATGTTAAGGAGGCGCCCCGAGATGTTAAAGAGGCGCCCCGAGATGTTAAGGATGAGCCCCGAGATGTTAAGGAGGCAGCCGAGACATGGGTACTTCTTCTCCTGATGTTTGCTGTTTGCCTATAGCAGGCGTTCCATGCGCTTGATCCAGACATAGTACCTATTCTTGCCCTCTCTCAGGAGCATGAGGCAGATATGGTGTGGATGTTGCTTCTGGTTAGATTTGCGGTGTATTATAGGCCAGCCGTCCCACCCGAAGACGCTGACGGCGATATTGCGGTTTTGGCTCTCAAATTTACTGATGCTGGTCAGCTGCACTTGAAATGTTTCAACATCGTGGAGTATCTTGGTTCTGGCGAGTGCTAACCCCTCATTAATGTCGCCAACATGTAATGCCTGGAAGTTGTTACTACTGTGGCATGGGTACGTTATTAGCCTCCTTCGTTTCTACGCCAATACCGGGCATGTAGACGTATGTACACGTTTTCACTACTGAGCCTCTCTAGCGCTTTCTCTATCATCGTACTGGTGGGTGGGAACCCACGATCGAGGAATTCCCCAGGGTCTGGGTACTTAAGACTGTCGGGTACGCTCGCCCGGAAGCCTATCAAGCCCCAAGCAATCGTGCGATCGATATTCGATATTCCAGAAGCTCATTCCAGCGTGCGAAGCCCAAAGTGAGAGTCCCTGGACCTTCCAAAGGGTCTTGCCGGTGGGCATCGTACAAGACGTGAGGCCTTGTGCCTTCATCGTCTGGGTGCTCTAAGATGCTGGTCGCCTCGGGCGTGGGCACGGTGGCGGGATGGGTTTCAGTGTGCGTGGCTTTGGGCGCAATGGCTTATTGACTGGCTCGCGCTGGATGGATATGCGTGGCTTTGGGCGCGGTGGCACAATAACTGGCTCCCGCGGTGGTTCAATGACTAGCTCACGCGGTGGCATAATGGCGCGCGGGCGTGCAGCTTCTCCATTTACAAACCGCAGGGCTGCAGTGGTCTCGGCTTCAAACTGCTCCCACTCCCGTGCACGTTGAGCTGCGTCCTGAACCTGCCCCCCGCAGCGCTGGGTATCGCCCGGTGGCTGTGACTCGAGCGCGTTGGTCCGCACGGTCCCATCCTGTGCTTCGCCTATTTCCCCGACGACGGTGGCTTTGTTCCGCCCGCTGTAAGGCATCCCATACTCACGCGCTTGCTGCTGTAGCTGTTTTAAGGTTATAATGATTTCTAGTACACCCTATAGGATCTATATCTCTAACGGGTGGGCGAAAATCCGATCTAGAAACAATACAGTGCCTGGTACATCATCTCGAAGGCAGCTCTTTACATGGGTGTTCCGGTGGGGGTGGCATGGCCCAAACGTCGAAGCTCCTGCCTATGTGGCTTCACAACTTGGCGGTATCTATTCACTGCCTTTAGTCGATCATAGCCACAGCCCCAGCATAGCGACAGTTTCTTGGTCACCCCCTTCTCACAACTGCTACAAGGCTTTGTACATGACCCCTTTCGTAGTCGTGCCACGTGAACCTTACAGTACTCCCCCACACATCTACGCTCACAGAGATCTGTGGAGTATAGCCTCAGCCACTTGCATTTATTACTTGCGAGGCGCATCTTGGCCTACCCAATGGGAGTATGGCTCTAATTCGTTGGAGCTAGCCGGGGCCCCTGGGGCGGGTATGTGGCTGTGTGAGGGTCTCAGGGGTGATGCTGGCAGTACCCCGTGACCTGGTGGCCCCATATTTGTTCACAGTACCCCAGGCCTAGGTCAGATCCCCCTTTCACAGCCACTCATGGAGGTAATTACAGGTGTGACATGGAGGTACTTACAGGTGTGAAATGGAGGTACTTACATGTGTGACATGGAGGTACTTACAGGTGTGACATGGAGGTACTTACATGTGTGACATGGAGGTACTTACATGTGCGACATGGAAGTACTTACATTGTGACATGAGGGTACATACATTGTGACATGAGGGTACTTACAGGTGTGACATGGAGGTACTAACATGTGTGACATGGAGGTTCTTACAGGAGTGGCATAGAGGTATTTCCATGTGTGGCATGGAGGTACTTAGATGTGTGACAAGGAGGTACTTACAGGAGTGACATAGAGGTACTTACAGGTGTGACAGGGAGTGGAGGCTGTAGAAAACCCGTCTCCCGATGTCTTGAATCTGATTGTTTGATAAGTCTCTGCAAAATACAAGTCATAATATGTGGACCAGGTGACAAGTGGAATCATTCATCAACACACAAGACAGAATTTGTAGACAAGGTGACAGGTGGAATCATTCATGAGCACACATGATAGAATGTGTAGACAAGATGACAGGTGGAATCAATGATGTGATTTCACGTTATTCACAGTGCTACGTCATGTCAGTTCACATAGTGTTACGTCATGTCAGTTCACAGTGTTACGTCATGTCAGTTCACACAGTGTTACGTCATGTCAGTTCACACAGTTACGCCATTTCAGTTCACACAGTGATACGTCTTTTCAGTTCACACAGTGTTACGTCATGTCAGTTCACACAGTGTTACGTCATGCCAGTTCACACAGTGTTACGTCATGCCAGTTCATACAGTGTTACGTCTTGTCAGTTCACACAGTGTTACGTCATGTCAGTCCACACAGTGTTACGTCATGTCAGTCCACACAGTGTTACGTCTTGTCAGTTCACACAGTGTTACGTCATGTCAGTTCACAGTGTTACGTCATGTCAGTTTACACAGTGTTACGTCATGTCAATCCACACAGTGTTACGTCATTTCAGTTCACACAGTGATACGTCTTTTCAGTTCACACAGTGTTACGTCATGTCAGTTCACACAGTGTTACGTCATGCCAGTTCACACAGTGTTACGTCATTTCAGTTCACACAGTGCTACGTCTTGTCAGTTCACACAGTGTTACTTCATTTCAGTTCACACAGTGTTACGTCTTTTCAGTTCACACAGTGTTACATCATGTCAGTTCACACAGTGTTACGTCATGTCAGTTCACACATAGGTATGTCATGTCAGTTCACACACTGGTATTGTGTGCCACTGTCTATAGTCTGACTATCTATGTAGTCTCTCCATGTGGCAAGTGTCTGTAGTCTGTCTATATGCCAAGTGTCTGTAGTCTGTCTATATGCTAAGTGTCTGAAGTCTGTCTATGTGCCAAGTGTCTGAAGTCTGTCTACTTTAGGGAGCACTTACAAAGTGATCAGTTTGTCCAGGCCCCGGAAGGCCCCATCAGACAGCTGCTCCAGTCTGTTGCCGGACAGATTCCTGAAATATTGCAGCACATCCAAGTGACACCAACAATTCAATGTACTACATCTCACACATCCAATGTTGTATATCTCACATAGTCAATAGTACATATCTAGCACGCCTAATGTTATATATCCCCCACATCCAGCGTGATGTACCACACATCCAACGTTATATTTCTAATACATTCAATGTCTATATTCTAAACATCTGGCGTTATGTATATCACACATGCACCATCATATCGTCCTCTCACTCATTCAGTATATCATATCCAGCACATCCACAATTATATGCCCAATCAATTTGCTCCTGTGTATCTTACACATTGTATATTATATATCTCACACATCCGCTATTATATGTCTGACAAATTCCGTATTATCTGTCCCACAGTATAGTGTATACCCCTCACATTCAATGTTATTATTTAATATATTTTATTTTCTATATCCCACACATCCTCTATTACAGTGGTTCTCAGCCGGTGGGGAATTCCCCCCCCCCCCCCAGGGGGGAATTTTGGGGTTTCCGGGGGGGGGGTGAAGATTATTTCAAGATCGCGTTAATACAAGAACCCTGCTACTGAGTGAGTGCGTGGCGCGACACTGTGAGCTGTGAGTTTCGTGTGAAATGCTTTTGAATCTGCCCAAGGTCTTTTGGAACGTGGACTGCATGTTTGGAGCGATGGCAGATGGCTATGTCCCAGAGTTGACCGGTTTTTGCCTTATGCAGAAATGCGTGGCTGCTGGGCTTCTGGTTGACTGCCACTGCCATTGACGATGAACTGTATTTCGTGGACTGTGTGGGTGAACATCTAGGAAACATCCAGATGGGAAAATGACTGCCGATTCCATCAGAAATGAACTGGGTGCTTTGTGGGGGACTATTGTGTTGACATTCTGGTGGCGGCATTATGCACAGTGTATCTGTGCGGGCTGTTATTTGTCGAGACTCCTGTCTTTTCCACTTTTCACATTGGGCAGTGGGAGCGTTTTGTGTGATATTCACTGGCACAGGAATGGAGCATAATGGGGACGACCCGTTGCTGTGAAGTTGGAACTGCGACTAACTAACTAACTAACTAACTAACTAACAAGAACCGATTACTTGATCTTGTTTTTCCCTTCATACTTTACGGTTCTGTACGCCTCACCCTTCTAACATTCATTTTATAAAGTAAGTAGGCCCACAAATCATGTTTTATGTGGACGTTTAGACTTGTTTTAGTATGTGCTTCCATTATTACGTATACTGTGTTGGGGCGGGAGGGGAAATTTTTAGGTAGGAAATACGAAAAGGGGGGGGGGGGATGACGTTCTGAAAATATGGTGAAGGGGGGCACGGGCCAAATTTTTAGGTAGGAAATACGAAAAGGGGGGGGGGGGGATGACGTTCTGAAAATATGGTGAAGGGGGACACGGGCCAAAAAAGGTTGAGAACCACTGCTCTATTACATATCCCACATACCCGCTATTACATATCCCACACATCCGCTATTACATATCCCACACATCCGGTCTTATATATCCCACACACCCACTCTCCTTGAGTATACCAAGACCAGCTACATTTCCTTTTCTCCGAGCCATTTCCAACTGTGCTCTTGTGTATCCTGGGACTTTGTCCCTATTCAGCCTAAAAGAGACATTTGTCCCGAGTTTACTTGATTGGATTGGGAGAACCGGGGTTTGAACCCACACCCACTATAATGCCAATGTGAGCACTAACGTAGTTATGACAAAGTTGGGATTACAGTACTTGCCAAGTATAGAATCCAGGGGAAATTTAATTGCTGGCAACAAGACACTAAATACAACAGATGTACAAGACACAAAATACGACAGATGTACAAGACATAACATACAACAGATGTGCCAAACACAACATACAACAGATGCTAAAGACACAACATACAACAGATGTCCAGATGTACACGACACAACATACAACATATGTGCAAGACACAACATACAACAGATGTGCAAGACACAACAATCAACAGATGTACAAGACACAACATACAACAAACATAGAAGAAATGTACAAGACACAACATACAACAGATGTAAAAAACGCAACATACAACAGATGTACAAAACACAACATACAACAGATGTACAAGACACAACATACACCAGATGTAAAAAACACAACATACAACAGATGTACAAGACACAACTTACAACAACACACAACTTACAACAACACACAACTTACAACAAGACACAATTTAAAACAAGACACAACTTACAACAAGACACAACTTACAACAAGACACAACTTACAACAAGACACACCTTACATCAAGACACAACTTACAACAAGACACAACTTACAACAAGACACAACTTACAACAAGACACAACTTACAACAAGACACAACTTACAACAAGACACAACTTACAACAAGACACAACTTACAACAAGTGCAGCCTGTGGAGCCCCAGGAATGTGTTTGCCTCCAATTTAGTCAGGTTCTGGTTGCTCAGGTCTCTGAAACACGTCAGCATGATTGCGTGAGTGATTGTTCTAGTTCATGTCATGTCTCAGCATGATTGCGTGAGTGATTGTTCTAGTTCATGTCATGTCTCAGCATGATTGCGTGAGTGATTGTTCTAGTTCATGTCATGTCTCAGCATGATTGCCTGAGTGATTGTTCTAGTTCATGTCATGTCTCAGCATGATTGCCTGAGTGATTGTTCTAGTTCATGTCATGTCTCAGCATAATTGCGTGAGTGATTGTTCTAGTTCATGTCATGTCTCAGCATAATTGCGTGAGTGATTGTTCTAGTTCATGTCATGTCTCAGCATGATTGCGTGAGTGATTGTTCTAGTTCATGTCATGTCTCAGCATAATTGCCTGAGTGATTGTTCTAGTTCATGTCATGTCTCAGCATAATTGCGTGAGTGATTGTTCTAGTTCATGTCATGTCTCAGCATGATTGCCTGAGTGATTGTTCTAGTTCATGTCATGTCTCAGCATAATTGCGTGAGTGATTGTTCTAGTTCATGTCATGTCTCAGCATAATTGCGTGAGTGATTGTTCTAGTTCATGTCATGTCTCAGCATGATTGCGTGAGTGATTGTTCTAGTTCATGTCATGTCTCAGCATAATTGCCTGAGTGATTGTTCTAGTTCATGTCATGTCTAAGCATAATTGCGTGAGTGATTGTTCTAGTTCATGTCATGTCTCAGCATAATTGCGTGAGTGATTGTTCTAGTTCATGTCATGTCTCAGCATGATTGCGTGAGTGATTGTTCTAGTTCATGTCATGTCTCAGCATAATTGCGTGAGTGATTGTTCTAGTTCATGTCATGTCTCAGCATGATTGCGTGAGTGATTGTTCTAGTTCATGTCATGTCTCAGCATGATTGCCTGAGTGATTGTTCTAGTTCATGTCATGTCTCAGCATAATTGCGTGAGTGATTGTTCTAGTTCATGTCATGTCTCAGCATAATTGCGTGAGTGATTGTTCTAGTTCATGTCATGTCTCAGCATGATTGCGTGAGTGATTGTTCTAGTTCATGTCATGTCTCAGCATAATTGCGTGAGTGATTGTTCTAGTTCATGTCATGTCTCAGCATGATTGCGTGAGTGATTGTTCTAGTTCATGTCATGTCTCAGCATAATTGCGTGAGTGATTGTTCTAGTTCATGTCATGTCTCAGCATAATTGCGTGAGTGATTGTTCTAGTTCATGTCATGTCTCAGCATGATTGCGTGAGTGATTGTTCTAGTTCATGTCATGTCTCAGCATGATTGCGTGAGTGATTGTTCTAGTTCATGTCATGTCTCAGCATGATTGCGTGAGTAATTGTTCTAGTTCATGTCATGTCTCAGCATGATTGCGTGAGTGATTGTTCTAGTTCATGTCATGTCTCAGCATGATTGCGTGAGTGATTGTTCTAGTTCATGTCATGTCTCAGCATGATTGCATGAGTGATTGTTCTAATTCATGGCATGTCTCAGTATGATTGTGTGAGTGATTGTTCTAATTCATGGCATGTCTCAACATGATTGTGTGAGTGATTGTTCTAATTCATGACATGTCTCAGCATGATTGTGTGAGTGGTTGTTCTAATTCATGACATGTCTCAGCATGATTACGTGAGTGATTGTTCTAATTCATGGCATGTCTCAGCATGATTACGTGAGTGATTGTTCTATTCCATGTCATGTCTCAGCTTGATTGTAAGAGTGATT